>CM037837.1:6174217-7374217 GCA_021234535.1 Stichopus chloronotus | reverse complement strand
CATAGTACTATTTTTAAAGTACCATAGAGCACCAGTTCTAAACATAAATTTTTTGTGAAGTCTAAAAATTTTGTTGTTTCTACCTGAAAACTATTCTGGGGTACGAAAAAGGTGACTCAGCTCAAAATGGTGACTTGAGTCTTCCCCAATGGATACTGAACCTTCTCAGATGAATGGGCGCAAATCCTGGTCGAGACAGCGGGATGAGTCCCCACCAATTTTTGCAGTGATGGGGAGATGACACACTGTGTACCCACCAAATTTACTTGACTAAGACATTGCATTTCAAATTGCAATGGTATATTTGTCAAAAATTTATTGCACACTGTGGGTGAAACAGTGGTCATGTTCTGCTTAGTCTGTCAGCCTGCCAGAGACTGAGCATGTGTCCCGACCATTTTCCAAGATGGATCTGTGACCATGCTCAGAGGCTATTTAGCAAGTTTCCAGGCAGCAATGAGAAGCAATAAAATTGTGACACTTTGAAACTATTACTATTTCAACTATTAAATTTTACAATGTTTATGAACATTTACTTGAAAGTTTAATTTTAGGCATTTCCCCTTTGAAGCTCCACTTTTTATGACAGAATACCAATCTTTTAGTTGATGCGTCCTTGACTCCGCCTCACACTTTACTTCATGTATCCTTCACATAAATGACCATGTCAAAAGTTAATGATCAATAGCACATCCTATTGTGTATATAATGAAATTATCCAAGTTAGAGATGGGAGTTGGCCATTTGAGTCAGACAATGGGTCACTGAGGGCACTGTGTGTAGATTAACTGAAGTCAGAGGTAGTTCAGGAAAGTATGTTACTACGTACCAGCCAGAGACAGGTACATTTAGAGAGTTGATAAGAGTAAGTGAGCGAAGAAGAATAGTCATCACCTCATTCAAAACTCATTTTGCAATTCAGTCTTAGTCTTACCACAATCTGAAAAACTGGTCTGTCATGCTTGTTCCCTTCCATAATGGCCTGTGGAAAGATAAATAAAGCAACTAAGTTTATTGCAGTGAATTAAACAGACTGAAAAGCACAATGCCAGTTGAATAGTGCATAGGTCTAGGATGAGGATGTTTCTGACACTTAAGTTGACAAGGTTGTTATTTTTGCCGAGTTAATTGATGGATGATAGTTGGGCCAAATACTTACTGTTAGATGCGGCAGAACAGGGAATTGAGTTAATTTGTTATTTTGTTTCACTTATTTCCTCCAAACAATATAAGAAAAATAGTGTGGAAAGTATGTTGGAGCAACTACAGAAAGCAGGGCCACCCGATGGTATCATCTTCACATTCGGATGTGTGGATGCATCCAAGTTCATGGTTCCGCATATCAGTACAGTTGTGAAGTAACAGGTTTGAAAATTTGTTAAATCTATGGAATAGAGCTACAAATGCTATCAAGATGGTGACGAATCATTTTGAAAATAACCTAATTACAGAATGCTAATATAATCCTAAAGACTTTTTGAAGATGTCACCCAGACTCTAAGCTTTAATTCCTTCAGAAATAGACTAGATAAGTACTGAAAGAGTTTCCATTGGAAATAATCACTATTAGTAACTCCCCTGGGAGAACTTTTAATGTCCGCTGTCACACTACCCTACCACACGCCACTATGACTGCTTCCGTGTCCCAGGTTATGTAAGTAAGAAGTATTATGTGGATTAATGTGCAGATGAGAGATCAATTGTTTTGTGTGATAAACTGAGGGCATCTTATAAGTATGGATGCCTTTTTGAGAATGAAATATTGTCAAGTGGGAACCCATATCAGTAGACTATACTAAGCATCCCCTGAATGGATGCACGGATGCAAAGTTGAAGTTTGGGATAGCTTAATGTGTAGGTTATAATGACGTGCCCATATACACAGGACTTACCAAGCATTCCCTGGGTGGATGCACTAATGCAAAGTCATAGTCTGGGAAAGCCTAATGGGTAGTTTATAATGACATGTTGGAATGTTCAGGACTTTTCAAAAATGAAAAAAATATCCACACGAAGCATTCCCTGGGTGGATGTAGGGTCAAAGTTTTGGGATAGCCTAATGGACTGCTCATAACAACATGTCAGTGTATGCCTAAACTTTAAAAAAAGAGAAATGTTTTATTAAATTAATGAGACTAAAAAAGAAAAGTCCACACCATCCATCCTTTGGGTGGATGTGCAGACAGTCCGAAGTGAACTGAAACTTTATATCCTGATTAGTGAGGGCATCACATAAGTTTACTAAGACTGTAAGAGGCAATGAGGTACCAACATAAAGTCCCTTATGACTTCACATCTGGATGCGTGGTATGCTTGAAGAGTGGCTCTATTACTTGTACCATAGTAGGCTAATGCAGAGATCACAAAATTGTTTAATGTTTATCCAGCTAGGTTAGTGGCCAAGGTCACTAGGCCTAAGTAACAGTAGTTTTCATGTTGGTGCTGGCCCAGCTTCATCATTACCTAGCCTATACCTTGATTGAATTAGGTCTACCAAATTTAAATAAATATGAACAACCCTATCTTCAGACTTCAGAGTTACTCAGACTAAACAATTTAGGCTAGTAATATTAGCATTAGCCTATGTCCATACTGATATGCGTTAGGCAGTGACGCCATTAACTGAACAACGCGCAATTACTATTCCGTATGAAAAGCTATCCTAACGCATCTCGGAGTTGGAGCAACGTCACCGGCAAATAAGCATGCTTAAGTGCAACAAAAGGAAGGAAATTGAAATTCTTACCGCAATTGCTCCTGATGATAACTGTACCATTTTGATGGTCGACAATTTAGGACAGTAATTATTCTGTGTGAATAAAACTTGATCTTTCCTTGAGCTAAAGTGACTTGGATGTGGTTGCGAAACTCCCGCCACCTAGGGACTACATGCGAAGTTGACGAGCGCGAATTTAGAGTCAGATAGAATATAAAGATAAGTACAGCGCGGAATGTGTTTGTTTAAGAAAATTTAAAATGAAGTTTTATAAGCATCATATAATTGATTCTAACCAAAATAAATATTTAATGGACCAGGAATTTATTTTAAAGAAAACTTTTTTCAAAACATGAAATTTATTTAATTGAGTCAGTCCGATTACGTCAAAATGGAGGGCAGGTGTTTTACATTCCAAAACAATGATGTCATGAGTGTTTACTATTGAGCTACTTGCTGATTTGAGGTTTCTGATCCCGGCGTGATATACAGCTCTATACAAAACACAGTATAGTACGCATACAAGCATTACGTTATTAATCTTCAGGGTTCCTGGTTAGCCTAACCAGCACAAATATGCGAACTATGGCATAGTGGCAGAAATACATTCCTGTAATTTTCTCTCTTCAAAAGCAAGATCTCAATCGAGAAAGGAGTTGTTGAACTTCAGGGATTGCCGAAATCGTTGAAAGTCGAAGACGGAAGGATTATTGCAGTCGTCAGTGATGACTTGTGGCAAGACGGATATCGCATCACAGAAGTCAGTAGGGCTAGCTCGTCGTATTAACTTAGTAGTATAGGTATGTCAGGATTGGTCTAGTAAATTGAGTAATATAGTCATTGAATGACACTATTTTCTGTGCTGAAGCAAAATTGCGTGGAACAATATAACGTGTACATTACAACCTCAACTTGTGACTGCAATCACATTGGTGCAAGCTGTAATGTTATTGTTAGTAAGTTTTCTTCTTTAATGTTATTGTTAGTAAGTTTTCTTTTCTACTTCTGCATTCTTTTCAATTACTGTACCACTACACAGTCCTAGCTAATTGTTTGCAGTTACACTACAGTACAGTATGTCACTTGTTAGGAGCTCAATGACGCCTACTTGAAGTTTAGATTACTGCACTAGTTAAGGTCTAAATTAGTTCAGCAATTGGCTGTCGCATTACTTTATTAAAGGAAATGTTGCAAAGTTCAGAGTGTTACTGTTTTCTTCAAGGAATAAGGTGTATTTAATTCTGTTGAAGTGCCGTGAAAAACGTGAGAAGCGGTACGACCAACAAAATTCACAGGAGACAATTCCAGACCAAGTGCAATAAAGCAAGCAGAGTGAAAGTTGAACGTTCTACGACTGGTGCCTCCTGTCAGACTGTTAGAATTAACACTTGTAAACTACAACATTTAGTACGATGGTGGATTCTTTATGATGTCATCATGTCAGTGCTTCGGAGAAAACCAAGGAATTTCACAGTGCGTGTTTCCACCATGGATGCTGAGCTTGAATTCAGCATGGATGTGAGTATGCAGAAGTTTTTGTACAGCAAACTCTACAATCCGTCAGCCCTGAAATTGGTATATTTACCCGTATTTTGGTCTAATTGTTATCATTTTTCACAATATGATGGAATGAAATCATTACAGTGTGTGCATGAATGAATTAAAAATTTGCCATGCATTTTGTAATATTGATATGACCGCAATCTCTGAGGTGCATTTGTGGCCAGTTCTGAGAATGTAATATGCTACATGGAGTTACTTTCTGAGTGATAAGACAATCATCCTGTTCGCTGATTTCAGAAACTGTATTTTTGGATCTTTTTCCAATTTTTGTGTGATTTTACTGGTGCTGTAATACTAGTTTGCTGTATCCTGATTCTTAGGTGCATTTGTGGCTTCCCAGAATGCAACATTAGTTTTGATGCATTATGAAATTTTCAAAAGCCATATCAAGAGCTCTTTTCCCGCAATTGCCAAATGATATCATGGTACCGTAGGGGTACAGTAAGTTGGAACTAAAGCACACCTGAATCAATATGTGTAGAACTATGGAACCTGTACAGAAGTCACATTGACACATTGTGAAACCTAAATCTAACTCTAATTCTGGCACTTGTGACCTTTTATTTTCATCAAATTAGTTCATCAAAGTTTAACACCACCTTACGGTCTGATTTCTTGTTCCCATACGTATGTTATTTACTACAGTATTGTATCATTTATTACAGTGGAAAGCACGCGGTCTGCAGCTGTTTGAATTGGTCTGTCGTACCATCGGGTTACGAGAAACGTGGTACTTTGGACTACAGTTTGTGGACAGTAAAGGGTACACAGCATGGTTAAAATTAGACAAAAAGGTAAGTGAATGCCTTTGGTGACATAGATACATGAAGTTTTCATTCCTTTCATTTTCTTTTTTGTGGTTTGTGTAGTTTGTAGTATCAAATATGGTAATTGCCAGTGTGTACTCCGAGTAAATATAGTCATAACAGTTGTATGGAGTAGATTTTAATAGGGTAAGTTCAAGCGGTGATGGACGGACATCTGACTATATTCCTTTCATGTTTGATCTACCTATGTGTTAGTTGGTGGAGATGTCTCATGATTCAGGTACACGTTGTAAATATTTTGCTTTATTTATATCACACTCAATGTTTGTCCCTTCTCCTCCCCATTTCTAGGTCCAAGAGCAAAATATACCAAAGGTTAGTCCAGTGCCATTCAACTTCTTAGCAAAGTTCTACCCAGAGGAAGTCTCGGAGGAACTCATTCAAGAAATCACGCAGCATTTGTTTTTCCTTCAAGTCAAGCAGCAGATACTGAACCAGGAGATTTATTGCTCACCAGAGGCATCTGTCCTTCTAGCGTCGTATGCCGTCCAAGCAAAGGTATTCAATGGTTTTTTTTTCTTTTTCATATTGTATATGGGCTGTGATGTTTTTTTCTTTTTTTTTTTCAAACTGTTAATCCAGCGACCTGCGACTCTAATGGTAATTACGCAGTCACTGCTTCTTCCTCACGGTCTAACAATTTAGAAATGTTGCAAATTTGGATGGATGCTGAGTCACAGGTAGCGGATATGGATGCTACGTGTGTGCCTTGTACTTCTGCATTGAATTTGGTGGCGCTCTTTCAAAACAAAGAGACAGTAAAAGGTTAGCTGTTAATTGTTTGAAGAACAGTCATGGTGAAACAGATAGTGTACTAGCAAAAAGTACACTACATAAATATATTGCAATTGTTTGGAAAGTATGGTACAAAACTTTGTCACAATCTTTTTGCATAACATTCCTAAAGCAACAGGGGCTGTTTTCAACTGTTTTTGCACAAACTTAGAAAGACCGTCCATGGGAAATGCAGGGGTATTCGCACTCATGTAGCAAGTTACCGTATTTGAATTTAGGGAAGCGTGCAGTAAAGTCAATACATTTTGCTCTTTTGCTATCTGGATTCTTCCTGGAAAGTTGTTGTTTCGTGCTGAGGTGTCATTCTCTTGTCAACTTGGTAATACTCCTCGCTCGCATACTTTGATGGAGGCACATACAGTTGATGGATATGAACATGTAGAGGTACAATATATGAAATGTGCACATTGAAAACCCCAGATGATGTCTATCTGACTCCATCTGACTTATCCTGTTTGTTCTCGTTTTCGTTTTCAGTATGAAGATTACGATAAAGAAATACATCATCAGGGTTTTCTGTCAGATGAAGAACTGCTTCCACAAAGAGTCATAGAACAGTTCAACATGTCCATAGAGATGTGGGAGGAGAAGATTACTGCTTGGTATGAAAACCACAGAGGACTAATGAGGTAGGTAACATACTATATTTGTGTACCGTGTTATGATTATGTGACATCAGAACCGTGTATGTCATACATTGACGAAAGTGATCGTAATGCTTGGTGTGAAAATCACAGAGGACTAATGAGGTAGTTAACACACTAAATGCATTCCCTGGTTTAATCATGTGACATTAGAATCATGTATGTCATATGTTGACGAAAGTGATCGAAATGCTTGGTGTGAAAACCAAAGAGGACTAGTGAGGTAGGTAACATACTAAATGCATACCCTGGCATGACCATGTGACATAGAAGAACACAGTGAACACTTAACACAGGTTTGATAATAAACGTGGCACTTTTCAGCTTTCTCGGTTGATTGTCATACACTCAGGGATGAAGCAGAGATGGAATATCTGAAAGTTGCCCAAGATCTGGAGATGTATGGTGTCAATTATTTTGACATCAAGGTACGTAGAAATTCAACCAATTTACTGATTTATGTATGTTTTGTCTGTGAATTGTGTTTGCCACTATTATTTGAACTACTCATTACATTTGCAGATTGGAATTGGTGGTTTTGTGCATAAGTTTGTCTTTGTCCGTGGTTGGTTGCATGCAGTCTTCCTTTGGAAATGAAACAATGTGACATCATACTTTTTCATCCTTCCTGTGCGTCAATACTCGTAAATGATCAAAATGACCTTCTCTGAGAAGCAATGGGCCTTGTCAGTTCAACTTTGTTTCTTTATGCAGAACGAGAAAGGCACAGAGCTTCTCCTTGGCGTCGATGCTATGGGGTTGAACGTTTATGAGAAAGACAACAGACTGATCCCAAAGATATCATTCCCTTGGAGTGAGATCAGACATGTGTCATTTAGAGATAGAAAGGTAAGAGAGAGAAGAGAAATGTAGAAGGAGAGTGAGAGAGAGAGAAATTTGAAGTTGTCTAGTGAAAACATTCATAAGCTCAGATACAGAGAAACTCAAAAAAAGAGGATAGGAAGAACAAAGAAAACACAGCTTGACTTCACTTCCTGTTTCCCTGTGTGCAACAACCATTGCACCTCTTATAACCATGCAAGAGGGCAAGAAGAAGGCATAGTTAATTAAAAGGATACATGTGCCACTTTGTGGTGTCCTGCACATCCTGTGATGTCCTTGAAGTGATAATTCAAGATTTTAACATTCAATTCCTCCTTTTTTTTTGTAGCAATTCAAAAATTCAACCCATAGTGTGTAATACTCTCAGCAGTCGATTGAGAGTTGAATTTTCACTCGTTTTAACATTTATGGTATGTAATGACGATTTAAAAGTCCCTTGCAATCTTCTTGTGGGTCTGTATAAAGTGGGGATAGGGCCTCAGAGCAATAACCTGTGTGGTGTGTCATGAGAAGCTGTGTCTTGCATGTGGCTTTCTCAGACACTCTCTGTGAACAGTGATCTACAACATATGGTGATTGCCCCAGTGTTAGTCTCCCCCTGTTCACTTAGTTGTGACTAACATTTACTTTATCTTTTATTTTTCCATTTTTTTTCCACAGTTTACCCTTAAGCCAATCGATAAAAAGTCACCCGACTTTTGCTTTATCTCGCCAAAACAGAAAATGAATAAACTGGTAAGTGGCTGCAGTTTGCAAAACTCATTACATTGTGACAGTATCATTCCAAAATACTGCATACATAGAGCTCACATGTGATCTGTGTCGTTACATCAAACTTTTGCATGGGAACAAGCATCAAATAGAGAGTAATTAGTGAAGAAGTATCAACTCAATAAATTCTGGTTACCTGTAATTCACAGCACATATTAACCGTTTACATATCATTTACATATTAAAGCAGAAAATACCAAGCAGACGCAATTCACTGGAGCTCACCCAGCTGTGCAATAGAATAACCTGGGTGCAGCTAAATATTTCAAATGTGCAATAGAGTTCGCTCTTGTACCTCAGCCTACACGCCTTGATTTCTCTCAGTTCTCCTTGTTTTAATGTATACATTATACCTAGGCTGCTCATGCTAGTTCATTAGCAATGCCCTCATACTTTTGCACTTCCAGAGCTTATATCATTTATTTGGACCCCACCGATACAAAATTGGAGCCATCTAAATTTAGTGTTTTTGTTTTATTGAGTCACTTTTATTATTGAATCATAGCAACTCAAGTATAGAATGATTGGGGCAACAAAAGAAATTGGCAAAAGTATTAAAGTTTTATTGGAAAATAATGTTTCAATCTTGAGAAGTTGTCACATGTGCCTGCTCTTTTGCTTTTTTTTCTTGTCGTCAAAAGGAGATAAACTTATTGAAAGGAACATGAACAATAGAGAGAGTCTGGAGGAAAGGGACATTGTTCTTATAAATTGAAAGCACTGGTGCCTGTAAACAACATTTCTTTTGGCTGGTATTAAGGTTCTTATGTCCATTGATTTGACAGATTTTAGATTTATGTGTTGGTAACCACCAGTTGTTTATGCAGAGGAGACGGACGGACACGATGCAAATACAGCAAATGAAGACACAAGCGAAGGAGGAGAGAGCCAAAAGACAGGTATCCACAGAAACTTTTGAGTGGTAGATCGATTCGATTGATTGAGGAATTACTTGATTGATTTCATGACCTCATGATTAAAAGATTGCTTAGTTGTCTGATTCAATTCTTGATTTGTTGATTGATTGAGTGATTAAGTGATTGATTGAGCGTGTGATTTAGTTAATGATTGAGTGATTGCTGTCTGATTGATTGATTTATTTATTGATTGATAGAATGAATGCCTGATTGATTGATCATGTGAGTTAGTGGTAGCATGCTGATTGATTGTTTGATCAGTTGATTGACCGGATAACTGGACTGTCTGCAATTTATTGCTAAATCTAGTTTTTGTCCTCCATCATCTCATTTGAACAAATAAAAGTTCTTCAGTTCCTCTCACATTTTATGGTTATGTTCTCTAGCTGTGTGTTTCCTTTCTGCAGAGGTAGTTGGCTTTTGGCAGCTGGTTCCGTAAAATATATACAAGTTAAATTCAATGCATGTGAACCACTGTGGAGACATGGAAGAGATGACACAATTGTTTTCACTGGAGCATTTTGCAATAGTTGATATACTTAAAACAAAACCAAAATGAAGTACTCTGTGTATCAGCAGGCCTTCATGTACTTCATATTGCCACGGAATGGCAACAAAAAAACAAAACAAATAAATATGTACCGAAGCAGGGGACAGATGGAACGAGAGTGTTGCTATAAGTTTCAATCAGAATAAACTTTCTCGTTCTCGTTCAGACTTCAGATTCAGATTACCAAGTATAAGTCTGATTGGACTAAAATGATAATGATTGCGGAATATATGCACTCTTTTTTTTTTTTGGCCTCTGTGGAATCACTTCAACCACCCATTGCAACGTGTTGCGCATTCGTCGATCAGCGGTCCAACAAGTGAAGTCGCTGCTTGTTGTCGTAAACAAGATAGATTTGATTGGTGTCTCTGTTGATTGGCTGGACCTGCAGGAATTGGTGATGCCTGGAGAATCTATGGAATCTTGAAAAACAAACTGGCATACAAAAATCAATATTGCTGTATCAAAAAAGTAGTTGGCGTAGGAGGTATACATCATGTACGTGTAATTTCCACAAGTCAATGTCCTCGATCCATTTATGTTGTTAGGTATCGATCAGCATTGCATTTTTGTCTCGAATCTGGTCTTGTCTGATCAGCAATGTAGACACCTTTGGAAATGCCTCTTATTTGCAATTGCTTTTTACATTGACGAGGAATCACTAAAATCAAATGACATTTCCTTCTTTTTAAATGTAAATCTAAGACAAATCTCTTTTGTCTTTGTATCGGTCACAGATCGAAAGAGACAAGCTGCTAAGAGAGAGGCAGTTACGAGAGCAAGCGGAAAAGGAAAAGGATGAACTCAGGGATCAACTGTTACACTTTCAAGAAAAATGGAGAATGGCTCAAGATGCTTTGGTACGTCAAATGAGACCATCTTTAGCTCACCTGTTGCTCCTCAATGCCAGACATTCACATGGGGGCTTCATCCTGTGTATTCATGTTTTGTGCATGTTCAGATTAAGGCTGAGTTTATTGGCTGGAAAGATTGTGATGATCGATGAAGAGGGAGGGAGGCGATGTGGGGTCCTGCTTGTTAGCTAGTGAGACGAGTTGTTAAACTGTTGCCATGACATCTTAAAAATTTATTGACAGATTTGTAGTAACTGTGCCTCATTCATGGTAATAAATTCTCGAAAAAAATTACCAAACTACCCTGCAGTACAGTAGTTACAACATTAAAAAGCACATGTAGTTTGTTCACGATATCATCAGTTTGCCATCTGGGAAGATTTAGATGCAGAATTTTTGTTGCCCATTAGGTCCGCTCAGAGGAGGCTGCTGAACTGTTGGCAGAGAAGGCTCAGATTGCGGAAGAAGAGGCCCTACTTTTGGCCCAAAAAGCAGCCCAAACGGAACAGGAGATACAAAGGATACAGGTCCAAGCAATAAAGGTATTAGTATGTCTGTCATTAATGCATGTTCCTACATCACCTGTCAGGTATGTTTTGGTCATGATATGTAAGATGTTGCACAGTTTTCAATAGAAGAAGGGGCCTGTGGACACTCTGACCATATCATTTCAGCTGTGGATAAGGTTGTTAGATTTCCTTCCCTAGGGGCTTCACTGCCGTTTGTTTGCAAATTTAAGAATTAAACTGGACAAAATTGTAGGAACCTGTTAGGATTTTTACATCACATAAACAGAGGCAAGCACACTTTTCTGTATAATTGGAAGGTGACATTCCTTTGTAATACATACTTACTTTTTATGAGAGCAAAGAAATTGTAAATTAAAAGTTACTGATATCAGACTGTTTGTATCACCTTGTCATTGTACAGAGTGAAGAGGAGAAGCGGCTCTATGAGGGTAAGGCCCTGGAGGCGGATGCTTTGGTGGCTAACTATGCTGCCGAATCAGAAAAGAAGTGAGATCATTCTTTTGAACTGATTTTCCTTTCAAAGTTAACAATCTTACAATCTGGTCTGATGGAATGTTGTCTGCTATCCATTCCGTACCTTGATACGTTCAATGTTACCTATCTGCTTTTGAGGCCTTCTGGGACATGTATTGGATCAAAGACATTTTTCTCAAGAGCAAGGAGACCTTAAGGAAACTATGGTTTTAGTAAAAAAATGATCTGGCCGGATGAACAAGCATGCGTGAATGGCAGTGTCAGTTAATAACCCCACACTTATTTTTTTTTTTCTCTCTGAAGGAGCAAAGAGGCAGAGGAACTGAAGAGGCAACTGGTGCAGGCCCGCCAGGCAGAGAAGCTCGCTAAGGATAAATTAATACATCTTTCAAGGAATCCGTATGGTGATGTGAGTGACACATTTTGTCTGGAGGGATATTTGTCAAAAAGAACTTGTTTTAGGGAGGGGTGGGGTGGGGTGGGGTGGAAGGTTTTGGGGTGGGCTGGAAGGTGGCCTGAAAGAGCAAGGTGGGGATTATGGCTTTGTATATTTTGTCTTGTTTATGTGTTTCAAGAATCGTTGTGCTTGATATTAGTTTGTGAAGTTGGTAATAAGTTTAATTTGCTTTTAAGAGCCTCCAATAGAGGCATAGTAGCCTTCATGATAATGCAACAACGAGAGAGACTTTATCTGGTATCAGGTTGTATCACTTTACCATTTTGCTGCACAGAGTGGTTAAGCTGCTATGTAAATGTAAACGTGTGTTGCAGATGTTGTTTAGTCATAAATGTGGGATTTTCAAAGTAGTTTACTACTGAGGTCTTCAAAGGCATAAAAATTGCGTTAAAAAACGAGAAAGCTCTAACAATTCCCTTAACTGTGTAGTTATTGCAAGGTTAAACTGCAGTCCCTGTCAAGTTGATGGTGAACTGTCAATTTAATATTTTTTTCTTTGAATATACATACTTTTTTTGATTGATTTATTTCAGTTCCAAGTAAGTCCGTATGTAAATCACAGCCTAAGTCCCCTTGTCTTGGATCAAGATATTTCTGGTGCTGGTGAGGTGTCGGTCGACCTCAAGATGGACAGTGATGTCGAGAAACTGTCCCAGGAGATTGAGAGAGAAAGGTAACATGTCAGCATTTTTTTTTCGTCTCTTTTAATATTTTGGCAGTGAGCCTTGTATCTAGGGTGACCAAGTGTAGATACGTTACAGTACTTGGACCGCTCCATGGTTGTATTCAACTGTGTTCCATAGTCTGTTTGTTCCTACAATACTTGGAGTGCAGTTTATTAGCAGCCCATCCATTCGACCCTTTTGCATACCTATTTCTGTCAGTGTTTTGGTTGTGTTATCAATCTGATGTAGAACCAACATTTTCAGTCAAACTAATCAAAAATCACTTGGAGAAATTCGGCCAGATGACCGTGACTTCATTAGTATTGGTAATATCAGGATCACGCAAAACTCAAAAACGTAATTCTAGAGAAGTGTGTTGTCTTTTGTTAGCTTGCTACCTCCTTGTCTTTATGAAAAAATGTTTTGGCCTGTACATTGTACTTTCTAAGTTCTTAGGGGACAGTTATGAGCTAGATGGCAATGGGTTCATCATACTGGTATAGATAAAAACTATAAGTAAGTTTCATCAACCATTCAGTCGTCCATCTTGGTTTTCATTAAAGGTCCTCATGCCCAGAAAGTGAGGGCTGTGTCTGTGTCAGAGGATCTGCTTTAAAAGCCCGGTACATCTTGCACACAAAACGTTCTCCGTGGAGGGTATGTTATTAAAATTCGTATGCCATAGGCTTACATTGCATTTTGTGGGCACAATTTACCAGGTTTTAGAGCAGCTCCTCTGGAAAATTGAAGCTGGCACCGCCCTCGCTATATTGGGCAGTGGACCTTTAAATCTCTGGGAGGTAATTGGCTTGGGACAAAGTCAGAAGTCACTGCAAAATTGTTGTTATTGCTCATCACCAAAGGCTAACTGGTAGCATGCTACCCAGAAATGGTCAATACTAATACACCATTCACATACTCTTTAACCACTTCCAGGTGTAAGAGACATTTTTGCAACCTTTCACCATAGCAACCCAATCCTTCCTAAATTTGTGGCATTATGCATGGCCAAATAATGTCCCCCATCTTTTAAACATTGCTTGCAGGGGTATTCTGGTACTCCCCTGTGCATACATTAAAGTTTGCTGTTAACTGTTACTATTCCATCTGCTGTAGTGTGGGATGCACGGAGCTGCATAGTCAATCATTTATGTTCCTGTTTGTGAATTGAACATACTACTAATACATATATAGATCACATATATGTTTTTTACCAGTTGACACATACTTAAGCTTGCAGGTGACCGGCAGGTTTTGCGAACACGCAAAACTTGGCAGTATGTTGAATATTTAGTCAAAGGTCTCGGTGTGGTTTGTAACACTTAATCAAAGTGCAATTTAAAAGGAGAGCAAACCCTAGAAAGGTGAATCAAAAACTGCCTCTTTGTTGATGGTTACGTATCAGTTATGGAGCAGATGTTTATATGTCATCTCCATGAACATTTAGGCAACAACTTCTGTCAGTCTTCCTGAGGGCTTATACCTCTGCCAGGTTACATCTTGATCAAGTGTCACAAACCACACCTGGAAAGCTGGTTGATTCTCGGTTTCTCTTAAATGAGTAGTCTATGTATTCTACTGTACCAACAGTAATGTATGCCAGAGATCAGGTGAAGAGCTGTACACTTTTTCACTCTGGTCTATTTTTTGTCAGCTCCTTTTGCAGTTATTGCTCTTCCTCTTCTTAGTCTGAGGAAACAATGCTAAAGACGAAGTGAGAAAAATCTAATGAAAATCATTGCCAATCACTGAAATAAGTGTCTAATGAAGCATTTGCCTGTCACTCAATATGAATGTTGAACTAGCTGTAGTTGTGATTTGTTAAGTATTAGAGATGTCGACGGATGCTTGTCGATCATATAAGAGGGGAAATCCATTGCACAACTTGGGTGTATCCAACCAACATGAGCCAACCTAATTAGTATGTATGAAAGTGTTTGAGTGGAGGCATTACTGCTTACTCTCCTTTCATTGTTGTTTGGTTTCGGTACACTACATTTTGTCCTTTCATTACAAACACATGTATGCAAAGTAATGCACATTTTGTTCTGTCTGTCCATAACCTTATTGCTTTTTAATCATGTAATGACAGTGTTTTTATAGTTTTATCTGTATCATACATAGGATGAACTCTACTTGGCTGTATTGTGTGTTGTATGTAACCACGCTGTATCCTGTGTAAGACCTCCACATGCATGTTCTAATGTGGACTACTGACAATGTGATGTCTCTACACATATATCCTGTGTTGTGTTTGAACAGTCCCTGTATGCTGTGTTTGAACACTCTTGGTCGTAGTGTTTGAATGCTATACTGTAGTGTACACTACAACACGTCTACGTTGGACTGTTCATGCCGTGACTGTTCTAGTGTGAACACGGACTTATGTGTTGGAATGAACATAATATGTATCTGTATGGTCTACCTCGCAATGCGAGTTGTGCAGTGAGTGTGAACGTTCCCCTCGATACAATAAACACTACATTGCTTAATATTGCACTGTATATGCAGGATATGTGAACACTAAACTGTTTTTGAACACTACTTGTTTGTTAAAATGAAAACTCTGGATGTTCCTGACACTGCAAGTTCCCCATCTTATATCAGACTGTTCTGTGACAAGTGTTCGGTAAATTGCGCCTTCAAGTGAAAACTTTATTCTCCCAGAATTATCAATGAAGCTCGATAACATCTGTGTGTTGAATTACAACATCGTATGCGTTCAGCACCACGATTTTGCGAAGTTATTGTTTGACTTGATACGTTGGGTTATGTAAGTACGTCATGACTGCAAATTGCGTCATGTTTTGGGCTTCAAGTTTCCATCAGTTGCTATCTTTGCGAACCGTTACCAAGTAGTGTATGCTTGTTTCAATGGCTAGATCTCAAGTAAAAAATAAACAAGAAGAAGAAAGGAGAAGTGTTTGCCAGACAAGTTTAGCTTGTGAATAATTGTGTTTGGAGAATGACTGTTACTGGGTGGATGCATGCGCGTACATGTGTGCGTGTCTCTCTGCGGTGTCCATCAGCGATTGTTTTTTTTTTTCCCACTAATATATCAACTAATGTAACGAATCATTACCCCAGCCCCCTTTTCTCCTTTAACCTTAGAGTGGAATATTTGGAACGCAGCAAACATCTTCAGATACAGCTCACAGAACTCAAAACGGAGATTGAAGTCTTGAAGGTGGAAGAAAATCAGACTGACCTGGACAGGATTCATATGGACATGAGCAATAAGGGAGAAACAAAATACAGTACTCTATCGAAGGTAATCCCTTCCTCAACCCAATACCTTCTTAAACCCCCCAGCTGCCCTTTCCCGCTCCTGCCCCATTCCGTTCGTCCCCCATCCCATCCAGACCATATCTTGTCTTTATCCTTCATATCTCACTCAACCGTGTATGAAATAGCTCTATATATTATATATATCTACCAAAAGCGCTCTGCTCCTATGATCATAAACATTTACGTCACAATTCCGATATAACATTTTCTGATATGCTGGGTCCACATGTATCATATTACCAGCTTCATATTTTGTTTTGATGTTTCGTAATTGACGTCTTATGCTATTTAATGATGTAATTTTATGAATTTTATTCATCTCTGGCTTGTGGTTGTTG
Source organism: Stichopus chloronotus (assembly GCA_021234535.1). Lineage (NCBI taxonomy): Eukaryota > Metazoa > Echinodermata > Holothuroidea > Aspidochirotida > Stichopodidae > Stichopus > Stichopus chloronotus. Next base: position 7,357,985 of record CM037837.1, on the reverse strand, counting down.
TACCTATGAGTATTGATTACTCTGTGTTTTGGACATGTTGTGGAAATAAGTAACATAAGTGTGAAGGGTTGCTTAATTGAGATACTGTGTTTATATAATGGTTAATTGTCTGACCTTATTGACCCCACATTAGCTGTAGACCTTGTCAAAAACAGCATCCATCTTGTATTTAGTGTGTTACTTGTTTACGCTTGCACATAGAGATATGCTGGTTAAGACCGGCAAGAGAGGACATCTTTGTATTCTACTCAACTGTGAAATTGTTTACAACTTGGAAATATCTAAAAATAGGTGCTAAAATGAACACTGACAACTTCATGGAAACATACACTTCATTACATCCCCTCATTATCCTATTTGAAGTTCGAACCTGAATACACACCAAGCAACTTAAGACCTAAATGAGTCCCCAATTGAATAAGGACGTATGTGTTGTCCTTAACTGCTTGTTATCCATATTAAGTTCACAGTACATACACTGAATCGACAAAGCTCATCTTTAGTGTGAACTTTCCTAGTTCTGTCGGAAGAGGTCAAATGTTGCCTACCATGAGGTTGTGTTGGCACACTTGTGTTGTGTTGGCACACTTGTGTTTTGTTGGCAATGATTATCCAAGTCCCCCAAACCTTAAAACTCCCCAAATGTTATTTCTGGCCGTTTCTCTCACACAGATTACGTCTGGCACAACTAAAGCTAGAGTTACATTCTTTGAAGATCTCTGAGGGATTCTGCTGAAGCTGCTTTTGAAGGGAAGTGATACGTTTTAGGAAGGCTGTATTTTAATGTCTCAGAAAAGAGGACACCTTCTTTGGAGCTCCATGAGGGTCTCTTTGTTGTCGTCAAAATGGCTCATTGTGCAATCAGCACAATGACTTTGCCTCTGTACGTGAAACTCTGCAAAACAGGTTGAAGTTCTCCCTGTGAAACAAGTATTTCTTGAAATATTTTCAGAGTCTGTCCATATTCACCAGAATTTGACTTTTCCTGGAAGAATTCGAAGACTCATGATCTTCTGTTACCATGTTTTCTCTTTTACATAATTACAATATGTCCAGTGGTTCTGTGGGTAGTTGAAATGTCAAGGACATCCTTATCCTTCTTTTTTTTTTTTGTGTTTCAGAAACTGCCATGATGTGTAATACATCAGTACAGATTACCTTGATTTCTTGAAAAAGATAAACGCTGTATCAAATACCGTCGCAAACATACCTTCAAATGCTCATTTGCTTTGTGGTGGCTATGAAAATTTCTTGTGGAAACAAGTATGCTGTCAACTCACTCGAATGGGAATCTAGACAATGTTTGTGTCCTTTAAGTTGTGTTCATTTAAACTGCCTGGGCCAGTCTTAGTCTGAGCAGTCCAATACTGCAAACTTTCACTAGCCATGTTGTTTCCATTTTTTTTTCTTCTTTTATTCCGTGAGTGCTCATGCTACTAGTTGTTGCCACATTTTGAAAAGTAGCAAATTTTCCATGTAGCAGCAAAAGTGGGTGTGAAAGGATTTAGGTTAATGGTTACAAAAACATTACAAAATGTCCTCCAATGTGGATAATTGTGATTACAGCTGGGTGCAAGACAGGACATCTGAAAGAGAAAGTTGGACCAAAAAAACAGTTCGTGCAAAAAAGCAGTTGGTGGACTGAAACAAGCTGTTGAAAATTCTTGTAGGTTTTGCATTGTGGGAAATTTTAATCATGTTATAGGTAAAAGGGAAAAAAATAGAACTCATGTGTCTTGGCAGCTACTTTGCAAGTCTCACCAAATGATACAGGTGCTAATTTCATTCATTAATTTAATATTGTAATTTAAAATTTGTACACATTATTGAAGCCCATGCTTTGCCAGAGTCTGTTTATGATTCAAGTGTATTCACCTATCATGAAGATGATATCCAAAGCAAATATTCTTCATTGTATTCATTCTGAAGGTATTCAATTCAAATATTTTTGGGTGTCCAGTAGTTTGTGTCAGTTTGCATGCTCTGCTGCAATGGAACAGCAAAACTTAAAACTGCAAGTTTTTTCCATGTTTTCTTTATTTTTTGGTAGTGTGAGGGGTAGTTAGCCTGTTTCATACAGAGCTCAATCCTCTCACTGTTTAATATCACGATGGGCATTTCGATGCTTCAACGAGTTTGTTGGCTTGAAGTTTCATCGGCAAGTCGGTGGAAATGAGGTTTCATCTGCAAGTTGGTGGTTGTGACATTCAATTGGGAAAGTGGCTTCTCCTGAGGCAAACTGGAGAGCTGTTTTGTCTGGAGAGAAAATTGTTTTAGGATCAAAAGGTGTGGTTCATCTGTCATAATATTATTTCCTCTCCAGACTGTTCAGTGGATGAGCACTGGTCAGTTAAGTGTGGTATCATTTTTCTTACTTTCAATATTAAGAATCAGAGTCAACATTTCTCAACATTAGTGTGGTGGAAATTTATCACAACTTTAAATACAACTTCTTCAATCAGTAACACAAATAATCTCCAAGAATCCTTAAAATAATGCATTCCTTTTTGGAAATAGATGTCCTTTTTCAAGATTGTTTGCAGTGTACTAGTTTTGTACATTTAATTAACACTGATATGTTCGCCCGTTTCAAAATAAATTTGTTTGATACCTGGGAGTGTAGAAACAATCACCGAGTGGAGAATGCAGTAGTGTTATGTAAAGCAGATTGCACGTTCTTCAGGGTTGAAGGGGTTATATGTATAACAGCATCAACTATTTACTTGGGCTTAAGTGGAAGAAAGTATTTTCTTGAGTAGTATTTTCTTTCTTTTTTTTGTAATCTGTATTTGCCCTGAATCTAGCCATTACTTTTTTTTTTGTTTTTAAATTAACCATTTTAACAATTATTAACTATTTGTTTTGAGTGTTTTGCCTGGCTGTATATTTGCAATTCTGGGTTTGAATCTCATTTCTTTTGGGAATTTTTCTGCAAAAACATCATTTTTGAGTGGAGAGAAGTTTTCCAAGTGATTTTTTTGCCTTGCCAGGCTGGCAAAATACAGTTTTCTAATAGATAGGAAATTGAAAATGTACACCATATTTCTTTTTGAGAGATTCAATAGCAGTCATGAAATTCTATTCCAGGGTGGTTTGGAAGGAAATAAACGGTGGAGGTAGACAGTGTGCATGATTCATAGTTTTTGGACAGAAATGCAGAAACCAGCGGTATTGACTCTGATGTGTTTTTTTACTGTCAAGCATGCACCTTTAACCTCTTTGGCATGTTGGGTGCAAAGCAAAAGTTGAGTGGGTAAGCAGTTTAGGTTTCACTCTTCAAATACACGTAACTAGAATGTCAAGAAAGTTTGCATTGTTTTGTTTTTTTTTTCATTTTTGTCATTACAAGGACCAGGGTAGGTAGGATTATGATCTTCGTAATCTCTCTGTGCAGCTCCTTCCCATATCTATGTCTAACTATTCGCTACAGAGACGTGTACCGAGTGTCGAAATTTCCCGTCACATTGATTAAACATGAAAGCTTTATTCTGACAGTTCATTGAAACTTGTATCACAGCAAGCAATCACATGTCAGTGCAGAAATCCTAAATTCAGTGGGAAGATGTTTGTCAAACACCTCCGACTCATATTTTATATTTTACGGTCTTGCTCTCCTGTAATTCCCTTTTATTTCTCCATTTCAATCAAGTTTTGAGCCAAGTTTGTCCATGATACTGAAGGTGACTGGATTTACCTCATGTTTACAGCAATCACTCTTGCACCCATGTGCCATCTTTCCAGATTTTGGGCATTCTCTTCCCTCAAACCAATCTCCCCACACTTCTCCACATGTCTCTTCCACACCTTTTTTGATTACCTTTGAGGGTGTGGTACAAGACAGAATTTATTTTCTTGGTATTTATCTCACTTAGAAACTATTAAAATTCTGAAAGGAAAATTGTGGTCCATTACCTGTGGCAAGTTCATCAGAGGGTCTCTCTTTTGTTCACGGGAAATTTGGCCCTTTCCAGTTTTTGCATTTCCACTATTGGCTGTGCTTTCATTGTAAAGTTGGGCACATACTAAGGGAAATCTCTTGCTTAGCCTAAAAGTAATTTAATCTGCTCCGCAGACCTCGTGGTGCTGGAGCACTTTGAATAGCATTGACAAAGTCTTGGCCTCATACCTTCTCTCCAGATCACATGTCCAAATGTTCTGAATGTTCCACCTGTTCTGAATACTGCACTTGCATTTAGTAATAAAGTGGCCCTGACTGTGTGCATAAATTAATAACTATTTGCATTCAGAGTTTAACTTTATCACTCTCTGAGAGTGTCAATTTCTGGATCCCACCAAAAGAAACCACTTCCAGTCCAGATGGGTGAGCTACAGTGGCATTGCTGCACTAGTGCATCTCTGCAGGGTAAATGTCATAATGAACGTAAAATTTTCATCCCAGTAAGTGTTTTAAGTGATCACACTGTAAGTAGCCATCTGTAATTGTTCACATTGTAAACTTGCCCAATGTAGTGTGGCACACAGTGTTTGATAATGCATTCATTCCACTTTGACTGGTCCTAGGACAAAAAAAGGACTCTTTTGTTGTTTGTCATACAATCTGCAAATTCAAAAGCACCATTTTGTTTGAATCAGAATCCAGAGTGAAATAGGAACACCTATGTCCTGAACATTGAACCAGTGCTTTTCAGTTTCCAGATATTCACAAGAACTCCATGATTTTCAGAATTCCAACAGATAAATTAAAACAAACATAACAAAAAAATATGTCCATCATAGACCAGCTCTTTTAATCCCACCAAAATGTTTACATCAGTCTCATGCCTGCGCATGCTTACAATTACGTATGTACAACAAAAAGAAAAAAAAGAGAAAAAAATCATGATTCCAGATTAACTTAAACCACTGGATGAAGAAATGGGATTTTGGAGTAACACACCAGGATATGAAATATGAAAGGTATTTCTTTCTGCATGTTTGCAATATGTTTTTCTTTTCTCTGTTAAAGCAGAACATACCTGTTGAAAATATAATATTCAAGAAAAGCATAAAAATGCACTCATTTGGAAGAACTTCTAAGAAACTGGAGAAGTATTTGATAAAGTTCATCCAGTAATGTGCAATAACGATTGACAGAAAAAAATGTTTACCACATACGACAGCAAGGAAGAGAAATGCACCATCCTGACCATTCATCATCTTAAATTTTAAAGCAGTTCTTTTTTCACTTGCAGCAAATAAAAACAGGATCACACTGCCATAAACTTTGAAGGTGAATTCCAGAATTCTGTAAATTGGCTACTTATGATTCTCACTTATTTCAAAGGGATGAGTTCCTTAGTAGCATGGGTGTATCTTTCCAGTGGGTGGGGGGACAAAGCTCAAGTAGCACCTGGTGTTACTTGGGCAGGTCTAATCATGTTTTCATTTCATTCTCACAATTTGTCACTGGCTACCAACATCAGTACCATTTTGTGGCACGTCACCCCTACTCTGCCTCCCCCCACCAAAAAAAAAAAAAACCTGAAAAACTTGAGAGAGATTAAAATTTTAAGGTAGGACCAAAGCAAAAAGTGATTTGCAAAGTTTCCAAAGTTTACATGATATCAAATTGCAACTAGGCTTTAATGGGTCACAAATAATGCAAACCTGGTAGTTTTCCCCTTGGTATTGGACAAGGTTCCAAGTTCAAGGACCCAGACCAATTGATACGCACAAATTAAAAATAGACCTTGCAGCTGTAGATCTGAAATTCATTATTATTTACAGAAAATAAAAAAAGACATTTTCATATACAACAAAAAAGTAACTTAGTACTAAAGAATGGAGAAAAAAAAGCAAATAAAAACATGAAGGGATATCAAAAAATATATATATATTATATTTAATAGCAAGTGAATTTTTAAGTCCCTCATTACACATATCGAATTGAAAACATTGCAGCAAAGAATACAACACCTTATCACACAAAATGTATAGTGCAGTGAACTACAAAGAGTTATTGTTTTCACTGTCCACAAATTGCCATTTTTTAATATCATCATTGCAAAAATGAAGAACAGAGTCACAGACAAGAAAAATAGTATCAAGCAAAAGCCATCAATGAAATTCTGCTTAATGTCAATTTCATGATCGAAACATGATAAATTTGAGATGTACCAGTTTCATGTTTGTGGCTATGGACATAAGGAGGGTTTCTCACTTGTTGCCTTACAACACGGTAAGGCAATTTTAATACTTTGTGCTATGCTAGACATGCTAGTGACAATTAAATGGGGAGCATCTCCGACTAATTTCCTTTCGATTCCCCAATTTTCCAGAGACATAAATGCAGTCACTGCGCAAGAGGACATGGTATTGCTCAACAGTCTTCACACAAACCATGACATGCAGAAAGCAACTAGAGCAACGTTCACAGAAATGAGACTGAAACACACTTAGGAGAAAAACAATTCAAAAACACAGAAAAAACATCAAAGACACAAAAAAAGAAAAGAAAAAGAGAATTGGTTCACTCTGTAGTATCTGAGTACACTGCCAACAAATTTGAGCCAATCCCTTTTGATTTCGTTCAAGTTTGACTAAATGTTTTGAATGTAGGTGTCATCTCTGACTTAGTTGGTTTGTGTATTTTTCTCACAACAGATTAGATCTGGTTCATGCCAAGTACCTGAAATGTATTATAAGTTGACAGCTGTCATTAAACCTTCAACGATGTGCATTTCAACTCTTTCTATGTAACATGATGAGTTTTCACTCTTGTGTGGTCAAAAAAAGGAGATTTTGTGATGATTCAACATTTAGTTTTAAATCAGGTTGATGAAATGCCAGTGGACAATCATGTGATGACCTAATGTGACATAAATATTATTGATGAAGACTGCTGCCTCTTGGGTAATGCAAACTTAAAAGCATGAACAAGGTACCTACTACCTTCACTATTTTAGGACAATTGCTCAAGCGTCAGTCTTTCCATTTTAAAAGGTATACACTAGAATCCACTGAATGAACAGAGTAAAAGAGTGATATCTGAAATGACCAGACACACTGATGATGATGAGTTTGTGCAGAAGAGCTACATATGAAAGAGTTGTGTAACAGACAGTAGCTAGGTATATTTACGTTACAAGAGACCACGCATTGCCTGATGAATCAAAGAGATCTGGTAAACCACTGGTTGTTAGCAATGCACTATAAAAGCTCTGTCACAAAATTTGTTGTTCAATGTACCACAAAGTTCTGTTACACCATTGGTTGTACTTTGCATCAGGAGCTACGTTGCACCTTTGGTTGCGATATGCATGCATCACAGAGCTCTGTTACACCAACTAATTGAAGAAACAAAAAAATCACATGGCACTGTTACACCATTGGTTGCACGATGCATTACACAGCACTGTTGTACCATTGGTTGCACAATGTATTACAGAGCACTGTTGCACCATTGGTTGCACAATGCAGTACCAAGCACTGTTACACCATTAGTTACACCATTAGTTGCACAATGAACTACAGCTAGATGCTACAATTTTCATTACACTAAACACCACAGAGCTCTGTTATACAACTGGTCGCAATACCACATCACAGTAGCAATATTCAAGCCGAAATTGTTGGTAATTAATACAAACACAAAAATATAATTTCTTTCAAGAATTTTATCATACAAATGAAGATGGAGCCTAAATATAGTGTGAAACCACTTAATGGTACTATGATGTTACAGCCCCTCACTGTACAAATCTGAATCATCCCTGATCAGGAATGAATGGCTGTCAGAATACAGTAAAAGATAGTTCACACACCAAATAATCCCTTTAAATAAATACCTCCAAAACAGTCCTGTTCCAAAAGAAAAGCACCAAGCTGAGGAGGAGCGGTGCACATGACAATCCCACAGATTGCTACGACAGATACGACAACGTTGCCAGCATGCATGTAGGAAGATTCTTGGATCGCCAACTGGCTGGGCAAACCAGTGCCACAGGAGACAGGCTTTCCAAAATGACAATTTCAGGACGTAGTTATTGTCTGGACAGACTAATAGGAGACATGATCAATTCACTCTTTAAGTTACACAATTATGCAGTCATGCTGATAAAATGGCCATTTTTGAATCACTGCATAGTCTGAGAGAGTAAATCCAAATCACCATGTCATAAGACTGATAGGACCATATTATACAGCACCTCTCCTTACGTTTCAATCCATTACCTTATTCTTTCTTCAGACTTGAAAATAAGTCTTCACAGTTCACCTCAAGAGAATGTGAAATGTTGTGAAATGTCTGCAACTGTGAAAAAAAGGCAAAATAGAGGTAAAACGTCTTCTCCAGAGGCCACCAAACGAGTGTTTCAAACGGACGCAAAACAACTGTTTATCGATGTGCATCGATCCTTTGATTCTCTTTTGCTGAAAGTGCTGGAACATGTTGTCTTCAAACCGGAAAGATCTCAAATTAAGAAAGCAAATGTGGGATCGTGATGCCAACTTTCAGCAGAATGGAAGCATCACGTCCTCCCTGTGGTTGAAGAATAACTTGTTGCCCTGATGTATACTTTCCAACTTGAAACTGACGGAAGGTACTGTGATATGAACAATCCCTTCATGCAAGCTAACTATTCATCCAAAACAATTCAGTGGAACGTGTAAGTCTCATTTCATCTGTTTGCGGATGAATTTCAAAAGGTAAGCTTGCATAGAAGACAAATTTCTCACTTCAAACGTTCTCTGGAAAGTTGATCTTAACGAAGAGACACAGCACCCATCAAGAAAAGTAATTTTATTCTATATTGTGCTAAGGTAAAAAAAAAAAAAAAAAATCACCATAGAATAACTGCAAATACTTGTGCCAACATGTTGATTATTCATTGGTTGGTCAATCTGGGAATGTGTTGTTTATCAGTCTTTCCAGCTTTGTGAAACAAGTAAAATAGATTTGATTAGCATTCTGCTTGGTCAGGCCTGCAGGTTCCGAGAACGAAACTAAAAGAATCCAGTGAGTCGTCAAACAACCTGGCAATTTGATTCAACCATTTGAAAATTTTTGAAAGAGAGAAAAAAAAAAATGTCGACTACAGAAACCAAAATAAATACAGTTACAGAGAGACATGTCACTTGAAGTTTCGTGCAGCAATCCTTAGCAGTTGCAGCATGGACTCTGCACACAGGTAATGACAAAAGCCATGAGGAAGAGAGGGCACAGCTCAGCTATCAATTTAGTTGATCACAGGTACGTGAGCAACATCTGCGACTTTTGTATATGAAAATTCCAAAGCGACTTTAAACTTTATCAAAAACTGTTTAAGTGGGTGAGGTCTCTGTTAACTGTTGACTTGAGTGGCGGCACTTGAGTGACTTTGGCATCATCAAATTGTTGCATCTTCGTCTTTGTTCCTCCGTGAATCCCCTATCTTCCATATGAAGAAGCTTTAGGCTACATAGCAGAAACAAGAAAACAAACAGGTTGCTGTGAATATGTAAGCAAACATACTTCATAACTTTCAGTTTCAAATTTGTCTTCAGCTCATAAAACATCTTCAGTGTAACATAACCTTTACAGTTCAATTTCAGCCACAGAGAAAATGCTCTTTTCGAAAAAAAACGACATGGGACATTTTGGCCGACTGGTTTGTCCACGCTTATTAGCGGTTCACATTTTGAGTTCATTTCATAAACTGAAATTCTACTCAAATAAATAGGGAAAACAGAAGCGGTGATACTAGGTTTGCATTTTAAGTTACGATATACCGTTTCCTACGTCACTGCCGATGAAGGCTGATTCATTTGGCAAACAATTTCATAATACCTTGAGACCCATTCAAACGTTACTCACACTCAGAGAGGAGTATGTATTTTCTTCTGCTTGTCTCTTGGTCTTATCTGTGAGTCTCCTGGGTGGTGTCACCTCCGGGGATGGACCACTCTGATGGGAGAGGCTAGGCTCAGGTGAATATCTGAATGGGGGGTTTTGTTCAAGGAAGCGTCAATTTAAGATGATTGTATCTGGCATGTTATACATTTCAATCCTTGCCATTAAATGACACATTCACATAGACACAGGGGTATGGATTATGGCATGTTATACAACCAAGGCTAAACAATCCTAATTAATTATACAGTAATTTACATCTTGTGGTTCCCATGTTTAATTGATGTGTTTATAATCACAGTGACAGCACTGTATCCACATTTCCTTCAGACCAGCTGTTTTGGGGGTTTATGTGAGTAACACTGCAAACTACATGAATTCCTCACAATGATATTACTTAAGAAAAAATGCCAAAGCAACTTTTAGTTTATGTTACTGGCAAATTTGCTGTCCCAGGTTTGTTTTTGTGCGGGTGCCTGAAAATGAATCTGAAGGACAGACAGATTAACAAACATATGCACGGACATTTTGACAGTGATATGTTATGACACGATCATACTTGGAGCCTATGCCAAGAAAGAGGAAGGTCACTCATAAAAGGATACACTTTAGATTTTCTCTTCTTTTTGTTATACTTCTTGGCAATTGCTGCGAGCTTCGTCTTCGTTGCTGTGTGAGGAAAGAGAAAAGAAACTTAAGACCAAATGTCTTCACTGTTATTGAGAACTTTTTGCTGAAGATCTGCTACCGTACAATTCAACTGCACAGATATTCAAAAGAAGTTTTGCAGCTGGGAAACAAATGCTAATGTTCATACCAGCCACTGGTTCATTAACTTCTCCATTCGTGTTAAAATAAGTAACTAGAGACGGCAATGACTGAAAGAGGAGCGTAACACAAGATATTGGCAATGACATTGAGTATAATGCCTCACCATGCGAGTGTTTACCTGTATCAAATCTATTTATGGTGCACAAGGTCTAAAACATGTATTTGGAATTCAAACTGATGACAGACACATGTTATGATGGTACTGTAGCACCTGCTGACGCTTTTGTAGCCCTGACTACAGGCAATGAGTCATACTTTTTAGTAAAGCATCGACACAAAATATGAAGTTCACACTGACTTCATAATCTTAACATGTTTAATTCTTTGAGATTACGACTACTTGTCCGAACAAATTCATGCCAACAAAATGCATTACTTGAACGAACAAAAAGTTCACTCAATCAGAGATTGTGGTGGGGTTCTGTTTAGGATTATGTTCCTGTAAATGATGGAAGTTATTTGCCCATAATTCACCAATTGTTTGTTGCGAATAGTTTCGGCCTAATCCTTCACCTTCCACGTTTTGTTTTTGTCCATTGTCCAAGCCATTCCAACAATGTGATTGATAGAACACTACAATAAAATACACATGTGCACTACAATAAAACACGCTGAAGTAAATACGAATCTCATATTAAGTAAAAAGAAAAGTCAACTGTGACAGTGCATATAATTCAATGTTTTTGACAGAGTATGCACAACAGAGACCAAATGTCACGATACACAGTCAGTGAGTTTTACAAAAATAGTCCGACAACCTAGTTTAACAAAATAGTCCAACTGCCACTACATTTTTCTACTGTCATAATACACATTCAATAGGTTTCATGAAGTGCATGCAACACAGCCAAACTGTCAAAATGCACATTCTGTGGGTGTCGCAAAGTATAGACCACAGTCTGACTGTCACAACGCTGGTTAATGTTGACATTAAGTACAAACAACACAGTCTGCCTGTCACATTACACATTTAGCAGGTTCTACAAAACTCACACAACACAGTCCAACTGTTACAGTACACATCCAGTGTGAGCGACAAAGCTTCAGGCTTTTTCCTTCACATCTTCAAAGAAGTTGACTTAACCATGAACATATTCCCACACCTTCCTACGAACAGTGTACAGACAGTACTTACAGAACTTAATATGGTGATGCATTTCAAACAGGAAACAAGAAGGACAATCCACAATCCAAGAGTGAAAGATCTTTGCATTTTCACATAAAAGATGGGTATCTGATAGGAAACCAAAGTCTCTGGGAATAAAGTTCACTTCACATTGGTACATACAAGTTTCATGCAATACCACAATGTCAATGGGTCACCAACGGTGAGAGATAACTGATGGCTCTGTGTACCTAGACAAAATGCAGTTCTGCAAATTAGTTGAAAAATGTTTCTTACCTTTTCCCATATATGGAAGCTTATTTATGACATCGTTGTCTACCATTGGAGCAGGTAGTCCACCTGAGGCCCCGCCCACCGCACCTTGAGACTCGATGTCAGCCTGTACAGCGAGTCGATAGTCTGAAAATAGCGAACAAGAGAAAAGGTCACACGTTTGGAGATCCATTAATCCAATCCAGAGTGATTCCAGACTTGGCTCAGAAGTTTCGAATGATATCCCCCCCCAAAAAAAAAAAACGCTTGATTTAGACACTGGTTTTGAAATCACAACCAAATAAAACTAGCACACCTATGATATGCTCAAAGAAGGTTAAGGTAAAACCAACAGATTTTGGACTGGTCATCTTGAAAATTCTGAGGATGCTCCAGGGTCATTACTTGTGCACTATGATTGATGCCTCTTCAGGCTATAAAATTAGATAACCAGTGTTTCAAGGACTGCGACAAGGTAAAGTTTCGTTTGAAGTACATCAGAGGAAATGAACAATCTTTCGTGAACGTTTTTAATGACAAATTGATACAAAATGATTTACAAATACTGACCTCTGTGTAGAGATGCCATAAAGTCTAAATTTCTTCTTAATTCCTCTAGAAATGCCTCATTTTGAAGTAAGACAGTTATCCCTTCATCTTCAAGCTTTTGTTGAGTCTTCTTGTCATTCTTTCTGGTACTGACCTGTTGCCTTCTAGTCTCTGTTGGTACTTCTGGAAGGTCACTTGACACTGGTTGCTATGGGAGACAAGGACCAAAGGTCAATTCAAACATCAAATAGGTGACATACTAACATTATTGTCACCCCACAGACTGGGGTGCACTGTCGTAAAGCCTCACATCCTGTCTGCAGACCTTGAAAAGCAGACTGTTCTATGTGACATATGACTTGAAGCTGTGGCTTTCAAACACTCAAGTCAAATTGGGTGGACTGGAATGAGATTGCCTAACTCACTCAAATATTAGCTGGATTGAACCTCAGAGCAGTCACTAGTGGGCCGCATTTTCTGTTCCGCCATTGAAGAGAACCCAAAGTCCACACATTCTCAAGAAAGTGTGCCAGAGTTCATGTTTTTTTTTTAATCCTAACCAGCCTGATAATCAAGACATTTCTATAACAACAATCAGGAACATAATGAATCTCTATTGCCAACATTGTTTTGGGGCTCTCTTGTCAAATCACAGACAGTTGCTTGTCAGCAGGCAAAGAAAGGTGTAATCCTCTCTTCAACTATATAACAAATGCACTCTAAGTGCCTTTCCACAACATATCCATTCAGTCGTACCAGACCATGAAGACGACCCAGGCAAAAAGGATTTGATAAAAGTAGGAGGATAGTTCTAAAGAAATAGGGAAAAGTTAGAGGGTCAAAAGGAGTTTTTTTTTTGCAGGTTTACTGGGGTAATTTTCATCAATGTCTTCCATTAGTGCTGATGTCTTACTACACTGTTCAATTTTTCCATAATCACAAACTTAACCACCATCCCCTATTTCCCCCTGTTTTTATAATTGATAGCAATGTACTATTTTTCTTTTACATAATATACAATTGTTCTTCTTCTTCTTTTTTGACTTGTAACAAGCCAAGAAAGAAGGACAAAGTATGTAAGATTTTATTGTTTAAGACAAAAGTCAGGTAAACTAGAAGAAAGGTCCAAAAAGTAGGCAAAAATTGATGAGCTGGAGTCACTTGAAAGTCTGTCTCCCAATCTGTTTCTCTGCAATACCACGGATAAAGTAACTTTGTCTATGGCTGGTGTATAGCACTTGATCAACATAACAAGGTTCTCCTCTACACTTACAAGCCCTTGGTTCCATTTCATCGAGCCATGTCTCTCGGTGCATTGAAGGATTATTTTGCTTTCAACGGATGTGAAAAATATGAAACTTAAAAGTTGTGGTTTTAAAATCAGCATAAAGAGACCTTCTGCTTTAAATTCTTTATAACCTTTGAAACTTCAAAACTTCTTCAAAAAACTTCTTCAAAATATCTTCGAAACTTTAATCTTCAAAACTTCGAAACTTCACTGGCTGTAAGAATTTACAGTAGTATGGGCCCCTCCAATTTGGCCCCTTCAGAGACAGGGAAAAGAGCATCTTAGTGGCTGAATGAAGTTCAGGCAGTCACCAAAATCTCTGTCACAGATGCACATATCCACAGAATGTGCATGCAGTATTTGCAAAAAGGACAATGTCTGCGAAGATACATACCTGAGGAGAGGGATTTTCAGGTTGTCTTGGTGATGAAGGTATCCTAAGAAAGTCATCAGGGAGGGGGCCCAACAAAGCTGGGTGATACTGTTTTCTTCGCTCCGGCAAGGGTGGTGGATACGATGAAAGGGAAAAAGGATCTTGAACATCTCTTTGGACTTGCGGTGTCTCTTGCCTCTCCGGTACTGGTTGTAGGCTCAGCCTTGTATTGAACTGTCGAGATGGACAGGACAAAAAAAAAAAAAAAATAACTACAGTAAATACAGTAAGAAGCAACCAATTGTGGATTGGTTGTTTAGCAGGAATCACAAAGAGATCTGATGCAAAGCATTTAAGAAATTAAAAGCATTAATCTATAGAAGAAAAAAGTCAGATGGACACTGCATGTCATTAGTATCAATTACCCAAATAATGAGAAAGAAACAAATCAACATTTGGAACGAGACAAAAAATATTCTATGGTCAAAGGACTCTGATAAGTCTGAGCTAAACAAACAGGTCCATCACACCTGACGGTAACTTATCTTCCACAGATGACGTGTTAAAATTCAAGAGCCTTAAGTAGATTGTATATCCTATAAAAAAAAAAAGGGAAAAAACAGTTTTTTCAGTGATGACCTCACATCAATATTTTGGTCAGCAATCGTCATTCAGAACCGTCAAATACAAGCACCCTCCCCTTTAGAAAGTCTCTGTGTGAAGTTTTCCTTCTACACAGGTTGTCTTTATAACTTTCATATGAAAACTGAATCTGTTTTTCAATTTTTTTCTGAGTGTATTTAACCTAAAATAAGACAAAAATCCTCATTTCATGATGCTGGTTCCACTGATTACTTTAAACTGAATGCTGTTTATTAGGTTTATGAGAAAAGAATGCCTATAAAAGGTTATCTGACAGATCTATATGATCTGAACACATTTGTCAATGCTCTGACGAGCGACGAACTGTTATCACCTCAAATCATTTTAAAGGAGTTTGACGTGATGGTGATTAGAGTACTATTAACACGTGCTGTCTTGAAGCGAGTAAACAATACAGCCAGATATCAAACACTGCATCCCATAAACGAACTGCACAATTACTATGTCTCTGTTGACTAAAAATAAAAAAAATAAGGGTGAAAGCAAAACAGTTGAACTGGTTGAATACCTCAATCTCCCTCTAGTCTATGGGTTTTGTATGTGCTGCACAGTATGTATTGTACATTGCTCAGGACAATCCTGAACACATTTGATGATAAATGACCTACCACAGCAGTAAACAAAAAATATTAAAACAATGGGTGAAACAGATAACCACTGTTGTCTTCAGATGTCTTTAAATGAGTTTCAAACTGAACAAGGATAGCTATTTCAAAATTGGAGACTGGAACGCACTGAGAACATTACAAGATTAATTTCGAAGCATCTGACAAACCTGACATCAAAGCTGCTAACACACTGCAGCCCTGTCCAGCAGACATTAATATGAAAAGGACCTGATTACAAACTATTCAGAAAGCATGTACCCTCTCGTGGGTTCCTGCGATCACTTGTCTGCCATTTTGGAGACTCAGACGAAATAAACTGCATATTTATGTACACTCTTATGTACTAAACATGACCACCTAGTATTGACATCTGCATATACATTGGACACAGTTACATCTTCGTGACAAGATGAGAACTTCTGATGAGGTAATCAAATCGAATACTGTAGATGAGTGAAGAGACCAGGGGAAACCCTCTGTGCCTTAATGAAGCAAAGGAGGAGGGATGGAAGGAAGGAACTGCTAAAAAACAAATTTAAAAAACTACAGCCTTAGGTATTACACAAAAGGCAGCGAACAAAATAGGAGGCCAACAAAGCTTGAAGACTATTCAAAAAAAAAAAAGACCAAAAGGGAAGGACTCTTATTGAAGAATTCTATGGGGAGACTTCTAAAACAGGTAAGGGAATCTGATGTTCATATGAATGGAAAACAATCCAAAGGGGGGGGGGGGGGTAAAAACACACAAGCAAGGTTACTTCAGTAACCAACACTTGGGGGGGTAGTTTGGGAAGGAGGAGCTATTCCACTTTGGGTAAGAGCAAAGGTAGAGGCAGTGTTACAGGCCTATCCAGCTATTTCAGGCACAGTAATGGAGCAGGCAACAGTTATGTGGAGGCAGGTAAGTTAAAGGTGACATAAATTTATGACAGCGAGTTAACAGCTTGTTGCAAGTTTCAACATCTTTCATGTAAACAATATGATACAACACACTTGTCATGGAAGCAGAAAATACAGCTGTTAGTTCAAAACTTTCCTTGCAAGTAGATCAGTCTCTAAAGGAGAAACCATTTGATCTGTGTGTTTGGTGACGTCAGATCTAAGGGAGAATCTTCTCCACAGGTTTTTCAACTGCAAAGAACTTGGGAAGATATTACCACCAAGATAGATGCGCAGGTCTGTAAATGTCTTAATTTAGCCTTTGGAAATGACAGTGATAAATTACCACAGTACACGTCATCCAAATTAAGGAAAAACTGCTCAAATTTTTCAAAGTGCGACCATGAACAAATGGTACATGTAAAATCAAAAGTAACATGATGAAAGAACTTATATGCTTGTTCACTTGACATTTAAATTCATGCACTAATGTCAGCGATATTATAATAGTACAGCACTACAAGAGAGCGATGGGTGAGAGAGCTTTACCTTTGAGAAAGGACTATTAGGTGATGGCGGAGAATAGGGAGGTGGCTTGTCCTCCCCAAATGGAGGCGGTTGTTCCGCAGAGAAAGGAGATGGAGGGAATATCTGTGTGATGGTTTAAAAAAAGGAACATGAAAGAGTAAATTAAAAAATGTAGATGTATGAGAGCTAAAAACTGCGACGTCATACCTAGCAACTGCGTACACGATATACTGTATATCTACCGTGAAAAACTACGATACTTTTGCGTAAACTAACCATAGACTATACTGTGTTTAGTGTGTCGGTTCAACACATGTATGTAAATGATAGGATAGTGGAATAACGTTCCAATGCACATGTAGAAAAAAAAGTATAGGCTAGTGATATATAGTAAACTATACAAAGAATAAACAGTTTGGTGTGCAAGGTGCTGCACTTCATCTTTTGCAGTTGTACAAACTGTTTCCTTGCCACATCGTGCTTCAAACCATTTTCAGATTTTAACATCCATTTACCTCGGATGACCTACAAGCTCCATGAAAAACGGATATGGATTGTGTAGACACTGATGGCTACATTCTGTACGAGAAACAAAGGTTGTCAGTACGTATAACTTTGAAGTTAAGAGATCATATTATCTTCAAAGTTTGACATCTGTTCATCTTGTGAGACATAAAGTGTAACCTCCTCCTTGAAAATCAATTCAAGATCTGCATCATGCAGTACCACTGGGATGCAAAAATGCACAACAATTTTTTTCTAAATTGAACAACCTTTACGAGCTGAAAGTACCAGACTTCCATGCACCTTTTCAGAGTTAAAATTTACATTGAAAAACATAGGAATTATTTACTCAATGAAAGCTACCACCTTTAAACATTTCAAGTTCAATCAACTTTTACTTCAAATTTCAGTATCATGCCTGCAAAAGGTTACAACAACTTTTCACCCTCTGTTATCCATGTAAATTGTCCTTCACTTACATTTGCTGCAGCAATATCAACTTATCTGTAAGCATAACTGAATATCACAACAGAAAGGATACATCATAATCTAAGCTAAGAATCATTTCATTAAAAGCCTATTTGTGCTGATCCAGTTAAAAGGTCATATTCATGTAGAGAGAGGTGTTGTGACTTTCTTCAAGATTCAAAATGAACTTTTGTCCTGCAAGGGCCACATTTTATTTCCATCTCATCCTATTACTAGCCATCTTCACATCTCAGCACCCTTGTTACTGTAAGGTTTGGTGATACGGAATATGTGCTCTTTATGACCAGATTTGGATGTTTACAGTTGTATTTTTTGGCCCTTACAGTGATCTGATCTTCTTTATGACTCAGATTTGATCTTTGTCTTTGAAGATGACTTTGATTTATTCACGGGTATACTTGATTATTTGTCTAAATGATAAGAAGTCTCCGATAGAGGGAGCTACACGTAGATTGTGCCGTTTATAACAATCATTGCAGTGAAATTCTGGAGAAGCTTACTTTAACAAAACTATTGCATGAATGGAAAACATTTGTTCTTTGTTTTTATATTTACCACATCGAAACCTGGTCAAGGTTTGATTCGATAAGACAAGAGAATATGGCATAACTATTACTTACATCAGCAATGTTCAATCCCCACTCGTGCAGTGATATAATGACTCACAGCAGTTTGTACATGACACAATGCAATGACCACTGATTAATTACCACGGGTCAGCAGACACTAACCCACAGTCAAACACCACTCTTGTGATGATAGTGCCGGATGAAGAATTGCAGGTGATTGACAATCCTCCAATCAGATGTACGGTAGAGGAATCAATAAGATGTTATATAACACAAAATAATGGTCTTGTTTTGACAATAAATACCTGGTCAGAGCTCGGACTCCCTCCGTGGGCAGGGAGTTCAAAGTTATCCGTGCCTTCATCCAGAACCAGCAGTTGATCTATAGTTATGTCTACAGCTCCGTTATTTGACCTCAAAACAGACTCAATGACCTCTCGATCCAGACGAGGGAACATGTGCTGAGAGAGATGAGAAAATACCAACAGTTAACATCCACTTACAGTATATTGAGAATATAGGTATTAAGTAATTTCTAGTGCAGAACATATGCATGCTATCTGGTTCCTGATACACCACATTTGGAGTGTGTCATATAAGCTGCAGAATCTCCCTTCTGTGATTGGTTTTGATTATACAGGGCAACAAACATTTACAGCAACACTCACAATGTTGACTTGTGCATACACAACAAAACTCTTCCAATAATACATGGGTGTAAGACGCCACGACACAGAAGAATCAATTTGATAGCTCACACTTCCTCTATAAGTTTGATGAGGCACCACACAGTGAAATTCTGTCGATGTAATGCGCCACTAATCGCCATCCTGGGGAGGGGTTTAGGGTGTGTCACCTCCCCAGCTTATACCCCGCAATTTGTTTTTGTTTCAGAAGGGGTTCAGATGCAAAATGGTGCAATGTTTGGGCACTTTTCCAAGTCAAGTTTTTCCAAAATGTCAATGTTTTTGTGTGAATTATCTCAGTTTTGAATAACAGCTCTTTTAAAATTTCTTCCCCACAACCAAACAACATCATGTGCCACAAGTGGCACGAGTGTCGCCACTGAGGAAGCCTGTGACACTGCAGATACAGCAGAGTAGCTATGATTCATACTGTATATACATAGTACACCCTTACAACATATCACTACAGCATTTGTGCCATCCAAAGTATATCTGATACCGCATGAAAGAGACATGTAAATGAGAGCTATGTGCAATATACCATACTCAGCATTTACAGTATGTCACCTCAGTTAGCTACAATTGTTCAGTGACTTGTAAAAAGATTTTACCGAGAAATCCTCCATGGCTTGATTAAATTCCAGCTGCCTCGATGGCCGACGTGTCGGTGGTGGCATGCGTCTCTGGGGAGGTGGAGGTGTCTCCAATACATTACTGTCATCTGTGCTATGTTTCTTCTTCTTTCCCTTACGCCTGTGTTTGCTCTGAGACGACTGCTCCGACGACGAAGCGGTCATCTGCTTTCCGACTTCGTTCAGAAACATGATGTCGAGAGGGTGGTGCTGTCTGACTTCAAAAGGAGTAAGTCAGGATTCAGGCAGAACGCAAATGGTGACCACTTACCGGCCCTGTGGGAGAAACAGTACATTTGGTCAAGAGCATGACCTCACTACATCTCCATGGTGATGCTTATGGCACCATTTTTTCTCCCTCTCTTTTCAGATGGAGATGAGGGAAAAGAGAGGATGGCAGGGATGGCAATGCCACAAAATCATGAATCTACATATCTAGCCTACTAATTTGTATTGAAATGGTGAACAAATCTGGGGACAGGGTGGGTATGAAACCTTTTATCTCACTTGTCTTATCCACATTCCCCATTTCTTTACTCTTTTCTCCTTGTAGAATCACTGTTGATTCACAGACATGCCTGATTCAATATTTTAGTTGATGAAAATTGACAATCACAAGAGAGTACTTGTCTATCACAAACACACGTCGATGGTAAACAACTCTGGTGAGAGGATGATCCGTTCTAAGTTAAGCTCCCCGAAATGCTCTAACACTGTAGAACCAGGCCTGATTCAAACGTATATGTAGGCATACCTCATGTGACCGTCACTTTGAATGCACACATATGATACCTCACAGCACCAAATGTAGTGCAGTCACCTCAGCACTTAATCTGATATTGAGTTACTGTCACCTTTTGGTTTTATCAAATGGGCAAACACCTCACTGCACATGGAGTAAATTCTATTTATACCTTTACACCATAAAAGTTGCATGTCATCCGAAGTCAGGGCTACTGAATAGGATGAATACAGACTTAGTCCTGTACAGTATGTGGTCATGCATATTTAAAATCACACGTGCATGTATACATCTAGCAATTGATAACAATCCTGCATTCACCTTGTTTGGTAAGATGGGTTTATTTTTTTTCGACCATCTTATCTCTACAAAAAAAGTTAAGTGGGGCAGCAGTCACAATGGTGCTACACAGGCTATCCCTGCAGTATCCAGTATATCTACACACAATACAGCTGATACTTGATCTTCAGCATTTACAGCTACAAAGTAAGATATATTTCAATAGCTGCTGGTCTTTGACCAGCAATAGCTCTTCAAAAAGTGATCTATGTCTGAATACACTGGTATCCTTGTGACCAGCTTAAAAAGTGAAATATTGTATGACATTTTGTTTTCCTCTTTCTTCTCACATTTCAAAGTATAGAGTGCAAGCTCTCCTGTGACACCCAAATTTACATACAAGCCTTGTGCAAAGTTGTACGGTCAATCAACATGATTGTTAAACATACATGAACACAGACGATGATGTCATAGATATTACCGCACTAAAACTAGTAAGACTACAATTAAAAGTAGTTTGAAGTTTTGTACTCGAAGCAGATTCTTCCATCTGTTATTCCACATTTGTTCATACCTTAGTTAGGATTCTAAACTCCTACTGGCCCCGTTACAGTCAGGTAACCGTGGTTTATCCTTGGATAACCACACGGTAATTTAAGACCACTGACGGATGAACACACTAAAACTGTAAATCTACGTACAGTGTTTTGTTGTCTGCCGTCTTATGTCATGACGAAAAGCGATGGCGGCTCTTAATTTATCAATTCCATACGAACATTACCACACTTTTTGTTCAATAAGTTAAATAACATACTATAGGTGCTTTTTCAAAATGTCCAGGTTTAAGATGGAATATCCAGGTGTTCTTGTGGTGGACCTCGGGCTCAAGGTGGGCCATCTTGAGACTGGCAAGTCTACTTGCAAGGAACCCTAAAGTTTGGCATTACATACCGGCCAAACAGCACACAATTTCCTCTAAAGAGCCACAGTCATTTACAAAATCTAACACTAGTGTTTTCACTGATTCCTAAAAATTGGAATCGGGCCATCTTTCCTCGTACCCATCGAGTACTTGGGTTACTTGGCCAAAACGGTGGCTTTTTTTCACTGACATTGGTATTTCCACAGTATGTACGTATGTACGTACATCACGTTTGTGTGGAAGGATCTTACTGGCACACTACATACACCTGCCTATACCTACAGTAATCATAGACAGGACCACCTATTTTCCTAGAGAGAAAAAAACTTCCATTTGGAGATATTTGCTGTGTATGGTAGGTGAAAAATGGCAATCTGACACAGTGTCTTCACACACAGGTTGGATCGTATTTCGCTTTTATGAAGGAATCTGGTAGTAATTTTGGATTTGCATAATTAAAAGCGGTACAGGTAACCAGGTTACCTGTGAAAACACTATCTAATACGATGATCTCAAGAAAAGGCACTAACTGACATCTTGCAGTCAAAACAAGCTGATGGTAATGGCTCACTTTTATGCATACTGTTAAGTACTGTCGGTTACGGAAGTCCCCTGATACATTACTGTGAATTAAGTTCACATATAGGTACGATGGACTGAGCCTGAGATTGAAAGGGAAAATGCAGTAACACAAAATTGAATTAGTATATATTTTTAAATTCATAAATGGCTCTTTTTCATTACATGATTTTTTTTTTGTTGAATTCCTTACGTGATATAGTACATACTGACATTTGGCGACATCATAAAAAATACTTGTGAGAGAAATCAGAAGAACATTGCAAAAATTGATCATTTTTCAAAATGAAGTAGCGATGACTGCTTTAAGAATATTACACACATTCCATTGCTCGTGTATTAACACGCCAAATTGAGCCAATAAAATGAGGTTACAAGGTACAGCTAATTGGAGACTAATATGGGATGAGCAGAAACTGTACAATATCTGTGTAATGTTATCTCTGACACTACAGCAGAGACACCAACAAAGAGATGCATACACGCTAGTCAATACCATAAAGTTTACCAACTCAGGAAATTGAATATTACAAGCCATCTCTAACAAGACGTCTACGGCAATTACTGTCAAAATTACAGAACAGCACAGATCCTCTCCAGTAACAAAAAGAGTGGAATCCTAATTAAGTTTTTCATTGAGTTCAGGATGCATGATAATTCATTAAACCTGGCAGTCCACTTCAGTGTGCACTTAGTTGCTTGAATCCTATTAGCAGGTCTCCTAATAAAATCATTCATCGGTCCCAATGCTACAGTACGTACCAGGACACAGTATCTCTAGGAAGGGCAACAACGAGGAATTGCACACTGTGGTAATTACTGTACATAAAGTACAACACATACAGTAGAGTGAATGTACAAGTTCTTTTCAATTTTACTACTAAATGCTTCTTTTTATAGCTGCTTACTGTAGTATAATGACTAACAAAGAAGTTAAA
Organism: Stichopus chloronotus; assembly: GCA_021234535.1. Classification (NCBI taxonomy): domain Eukaryota; kingdom Metazoa; phylum Echinodermata; class Holothuroidea; order Aspidochirotida; family Stichopodidae; genus Stichopus; species Stichopus chloronotus. The sequence goes on along the minus strand of CM037837.1, from coordinate 7,334,719 downwards.
TATTCATATTATTTCACATTTACAACATTTTGGGCTGAATATTTGCATTTCTTACTAAATACTGAAAATTGTTCACATTCATGTACGTAGTATGCAGATGACCTAAAAAGCAAGAGTACAATTGGCAAACTTTTTCAGAGCCATTCAGGACTTCTTTCCAGCCACAAAATTATGACTCAGTGTACAGTGACTGTGACATTAAATTGCACCCACTATGGTACTGTACTGTGCATAGAAATTGTGACAATCAGTTTTGGCAATAAAAATCCTTGAGGAAACAACAGCTCAAGGTGTTGCTTTCAACAGCTGACCAAAATACATTATCTCAAAATCAATGACGTTTGCATTGTATTTCTGTCAACGGTGGTACAGGTGATCTGAAAAATCTGAAGTGGTACTTAAACCATGGGGCATTTAATCACTGAGGGGTAAGAAAATGGGGAATACCCAAATTTCTGGTCTCCTTTGCAAATAGTACCTCCATAGAATTCTTCTAAACCATTACGTGTGTTTTCAAAATGGTACAATCTACTGAATATCATGTAGCTCAAAACAGAAGAAGCTACACAAGGACACAGAGCACTGTACACAATCAGGGAAATTAGGGAATCAGCTACATGTATACTGTAAATTATGCAAAACTTTGTAGCATACTGTACTGTAAAATATGTAACAACAGTACACTGTGTATCTGACTATCACGCAAGTAATATTCCAAACTTGAAATTTTAGTCAACGAAGACTGCATGAGTGGGGTAACAGTTCTACACAGAGTGCGATCATGGGATGCATTCACAACATGGAAACAACAACTCATGTTTTTAAAAGTTCAGGGGAAAACTGAAATACAAAAAAAAAAAAAAAATTGGTTACATTTTTTTCCTCTGGAGCATTCCTTTGTGATCTAGTATGTCTTCATACCATATGTGCTCATTTTTCACAAAAACAGACAGAAAATAATTAATATTTCATAATCAGAACAGTTTGAAGAGGCAAGGGTGTTAGACAGTCCAAAACAGACCTTTCAAGGAAAGCTACCATCATCTAAGCCACTAAAGACACATTACGCAACTCCACACTTCATCAAAGTTTGATACTGACACGCCACAAATCCAATGAAGAAGTTTGGCAAGTATAGTCACGTTTCTGAATCCGAGGATGTAATTTGCCATTGAAGTACGTCCAGATTTCGTTTCAGGGTGGTCCTTAGGACGATCAAATTAGTTTGTGCTTCTATCAAACTGAAATTTCAGGTTTGATATCTGCAAGTAAAATCACTTTGGCGGTGACTTTGCATAGCCATGGTCAGCAACGATATTAGAAATGTGGTAATTGCAGAAACAAAAACTCCTTGAAAATCAAGTTCAGTACAGTCATGACAAATATTGTTTGGTACAGTAAAACAACTTAATTTTTGAAAAGAACTACATTTTCGAAAAGAACTTTTTTTGAAAAGAACTTTATTTTTGAAAAGAACCACATATTGCAAGTTCACTGTCCCTTGGACAACCAGATGGAAGTGCAGTACTTCAAATTCAACACTGCTTCTATAGTAGCATGACATTCATTTGTCAAATATTCACTAACGACAACATCAGATTTCCAAGGACACACGACAGCGATTTACAATGATCACATTCAATGACTTCCATAAAATAATAATTACAAGATGGATTTATATAGTACCTCATATAAAAACAATCGTTACTGTAAGTGCTTGATAAGGGTTCGGTCTTTGAACAGGAGTGTTTTGAGGTATCTCTTGATGAAAGAGTTTAATACTGCAGTTTGAATGTTGGCTGTTCCATACAGTTTGAGTTCTGCTTCTGCTGAAATGGCCTTTTATTTATAAAATTCAGTGCAATGCACTGTACACTATGTCTAATAAGCCATCGATTTACAGTAATACAACATCAAAGATAATTTACTGGTATTTGGAACTTAAGTGTCGAAGGCAGCTGAGGAAGTTGAAAAGTTGATCGTTTGAAAGGTGATCACTGTTAGTAATTCCCGACTGAAAATTAATGCAACCATACTACCTCCAAATTTCGAGTCAGTTAAGCGGCATCTAAAAACACAAGTTCCACACTCCATGGGAGGAAGAGTCTGTCCCTTAGAGAACCCTTTCAGTTGGTCAAAGTTGTATACTGCACCTGATTGTACATACTGCAGTTTTAAGCAGAACATGGTGTTTGATGTTTTTATTCTCCATCCTTGATCTTCCACCATTCTCTTCCATTTGATACCAAGCTTGGAAGGTAACATCTGTGTCATCATTTCTTTCAGGTGAAATTAGAGTTTTAGATGCAGTAGACAGGAGAGTGATTTAGATTTTTGGGCGAATAAGTTTAATAGCGGAACGTCAGGCTGAGACCCTGCGATAAATCTGCCAAACTTTTGTACGAATACTACCACAAGGAAAAACTTGTGCAAACACATTTCTTTTGAAAATTAGGCTAAATTTAGACAAAGAGATCATGGTATGGTTCTGCAGTTTTAATAGTTTTCTAGCAACTGTAAAAACGAAAACGTACAGCCAGTCCTTTGGTGTACTTTGGAAAATGCAAGAATAAACCTCTATTGTAAGTGGCGAATATAAAATTGCATCAATGGTACAGCAATGTAGGAATTATGTAGAGTTTTTTCTCAAACAGAATTAAATTAATTTTGAAAGGACAGGTTGATTTGGGAAGGGAAATTACACCCTGAGTGTAAGTTGTCCTATGGAACACTTCACAAAAATTGTTCCAAGTTCAGCACCAGTGTATGTTAAGGAAGTTTTTGGTATGGTACAAAGTACACTAAAATTAAATCTCTATTAACTGAGCCAAGATGCACTCTTCAGCAGGTAATCTGCAAAGTCAAATTGTCCAGTATTTATGAAGGATCTACTGTACTTCCTGCACCATATATCAGCCACTGCACTGTGGACTTTGAGCTGCTAATTGCCGAGCAATGATATTACCAACTGAGCACCCTTTTAGATAGAGTCATCAATTTGAAATCAAGAACGATCATTTGGTTGCACACCTGGTTTGGTAAAGTTCATACTTAATGTGAAAAAATTTAGCACTTAAAAACGAGTGTCTTTTAAAAATATCTTGAGACGGCATGCTACAACACAAAAGACTGAACGCAGTTCATGACTAGAATTCTGTCCTTGGTAACATTCTCCTCTTCTATGGCTCCCTTGACACAGCAGGGCTATTAACATTATGTGATCTGCTTTGCGATTCTTACTGTACAGTGCATACACCAAACCTTGCGAACCGCCAAACCTTGCACTCCTCTAAAAAAGATAAGCGGCCAGAGAGATGCACATTTGTCCTACGTAAGCAGGTTGAAAAAAGTTTTCACTATCATACCATGTAATGAGTCAAAAGAAAGCTGACGCAGTGTTCATTTCATCTTCCTTGTCTTGATTAGTCAACTTAACGGTGGTGCATTTCCACAGGAGAGGTATAGTAGGCTAGGCTAGGCCCAAATTGCCCAATTCACAGTTGCTGCCTAATGTTACAAAATTCCAAATCATGATTTTGACTACTTAATAGACTCATTCATGACCATTTTTGGCCCCAACTTGTTCACAAGTAATTGCTGCAAGTTTACTTACTGGATTTTTTTTGCAAGGAAACTCTTCATATAATGGTTGTCATGCTAACGTTCTGAGGTGCACAAAGTTTAAATGGCATTTAGTCTATATGGTACCATTAACTCAAGCAACTATTGGCTAAAATAACAAACTTCGCTGGCAGACCAAAATGCTGGCAATTACGGAAGGGCAGTGGCCAGATACGCACACACAAAATTGCCAGATGCTAGACCATGGTCAATATGGTAATGCATAGCTTATATGAGGTGAGAGAGCACGCGCTGTGAATTTCAAAGTACAATTCTACCAGACTAGGCCAGATTAAGATTATAAGACAAGATTATTAGATTTACCAGGATTCTGAATTTCCAGCAGCTAGAAATTTCCAAGGTTTTTATGATAGATGCTGAAACTTTTACAGATGTGTCCTTGGTACAGTCACTGTGCTTAAAATTTACTGTGCACCAGTACAGTCATGTGAATTATTACCATCTCTTGCAACCAGGGTTGTTTGACTTAAACCACGTTGACTAAACACTAGTCATGAATAAAATCAAGCTTTTAATTGCAAAATCATCATCTAAAGTGATTTGCTTGCTTTAAATCACTGATTTAATTCATGATTTTATAGAGAAATACAAAAAATTACCAACATGTTGCACCTTTTCTACTGAATGGCAGTTCTGCTGAAAAAGGGGCTGATTCAGTTCATTTATGGCTGCCAAAGGCAACCATTTCTATAGCCTCTCCCTATTTTTTAAGTTGTGATGAGCAACGGTTCATCATAAATTGTACAAAAATGTCAATGCACCTCACAAATTAAGTTACCCTGTACCACATAAAAGCCTGATGTTGAAAGAGCCCCTGCCAAGGATTCATACAGTACTTTCATTTTACTTTTCTCTCTCTTTACCTTGTGTATGTTTGCTTTAATTCCTTTCTGAATTATTTTATTTATTTTTTTTTCTATGGAATGTGAGAGCAACGTCTTGTTCTAAAATACAATGTGGGCCTTTCTTTACTGCAAGCAGAGTTGCTATTTAACGTCAAATGACAACGCCCCTGCTGTAAGTGCACTTGCACCCTATTTAAAATTAAGACTGAACAAAACACATATATAATACTGTAAGTCCTGGTCTACAGTGCATGTACTAAAGGTAATTGGGTGCTGTACAGGCTGCAGGTAACTTTATTGTGAGATATGAAATTTTAATACAAAAACCAAAGGGTATGACCATCAGACCATGCAAGTGCACACAAACACAAGGCCACCATTCTTGTGAAATTCTGTGATATCTGACGTATAGCGTATCTACTGCACATCCAGTCACTCACTGATCTGTAGAATGTGATGATCAATACAACCTGCATAACAAGCAAAGAGGATGTCTAAATTTTAAAGTCCGAGTTCACATCCTGTTACCTCATTCTTTCTTTAATCAACCTCACCTATCTCCAATTTCAATTTTTTAACTAACACAATGCAATGTACTGTACACCACATTCATGTTTTAAGAAGGCAATCATGGCACGCAGTGAAACTGTACGGCACAACACGGCAAAACATAGCCTTGCATGTAAATACAGTAAGGGAACCTCTCTTGAAAACTTCACACATGCATGTTAACACCATAGCAGTTCATACTTCTTCCTGGAAGGCATTTTAAAAGGAGTCCACTCTGTCAGGTGGGAACAAAGGTAGGGAATTCAAGTTGCTCTAAGACTGTGCCATGGTATACAGTAGAGTACTGACAAAGTTAACTGCACTGAAACACAGCAGACTACTTTATCCAGTTACAATGTCACCCTTATGATGTCCATGAATGAGAGAAAAAAAAGTTGGTGGTTCCTCCCTGATATATTAAAGTTTCTAATTTCAAATAACTGTGCATAGCATTACTGTACATTGGATGAGTAGATGGATTGTACAGTAGGTTTGTTGGTTGGACTGATACAGTGGATGGAGACGATGGATAGAAAGGACAGTAATGAACTTATGGATGGATGGTTAGCAAATTGGTCCGTTGATCAATGGATGGATAGATGGATGAATGGTTGAATGGATAGATGTATGGATTTCTTATCACTGCTACATATGGCTGATCTTTCATAACTGTTTCACTTGAAACAAATTATTTCAGGAAAAAAGTTGATAAATTTTAAGATGTGCTTTCGCACTAGTTACTGCTCTCTTTGAAAGTGCAAGTTTTAAATCACATCAAAGTTTGAAAGCTTTTTACTGCCGTTATGGTTAGGTGCAAGACTTGTGCTTAGAGACAGACATGGAGCACTTCAAAGTAACTGTACAAAGTTACCTTTCATCTTACAGTATTTTGGTCAGTTCATGAATCGTGGTAACAAAAGAGCCACCAGTTGTGAGAATCACTAGGTCAAGTAACAAACTTGGGGGAACATTATAACTGTAGGCATGCACAGCTACCCACCATCCTTGCTGCACAAAAGTGAAATGCAGAACAAGCTCTCATATCAACATTATGAAATAAAAACTGTGCAGTACTTTATCCGACTGAACTGTATATTTGCGAAACTGTATGATACACATATCAGCTAATCGTGCTTGGAGGTACTGTTGGAAACACCTGGGCAGAGGGGGGGGGGGGGTCAGCTCATAATTGTGGGAGTGGTCTACTTAACAATTCTTGATGGCAGGTGAACATAACATTAAAATGCTTCAGACGTATTTGTTTGCACAAATTAAAAAACTGGATAGAAAAAAGTAAAAAAAAAAAAATACATGTACACCCTTAAGTGAAAGTAGGGAAGCATGGTCCTCACATATATTTGCAAACTCTTTGAAATAGCAAGATGGATCTGTAACAGTAAACTTCATACACACACTACATACACATACTTACCAGGGATAAAAAATGCAGGTAATAGTCCATCATGTACAGCATGTCCTACAGACTGTACTGTATATATCAGGAAAGGCATGTACGGAAGTCATCAATCTTGTCAAGTGCCAAGGCTGTCTTGAATTTCATTTCCAAGTATTGACAAGTCTGGCAGCTTGAGTCCGTCATGCTTCACTTCCATGTCACCACATGATGATTTAGAATATCATTTCGTAACTGCGATCGATGGCTACATATGTTTCACATACAGTACTCATCAATTCACAAAGAGCAACATACCCTCTCACGAGCATTTGACATCTAACTACTCACTCACAGTGTGATTAAAATTTTATTTGTGTCTAAAATGACTCCAAAGTAGAAAGCACCAGCTACTGTAACTCTCATCAAAACTAACCTAAATCTGAGTTAAGATCGTGGGAGTGAAAGAACTTACTTAGGTTACATCTGACGTCTAAAATCAAAATTCTAACCGACAAGGGTGAACTAGAAACGTACACAATGTGGACAGGAGGGTCCATATTCTTGAAGTGTTTGTCTCAGTGACACGTCATGCAGTGGTGTCAAGGGATCCTGCTGTGTAAAATGTAACAACAGTACATGAAATGCTGTGTCTCTGACTTGGTTGTGAACAGAAGGGTCACAAGACAGAGCACTGCAAGTTGAAAACAAGTCCCACTTCAAGCAATCGGCACAAGTCAGACCCTTAACCTAGTTTTACAGTATCTACTGTACGTATGGATACAGTGTGTCTCTCAGACTGATTAAAATTTTATGATTTATGCCCTGTCAATGCTTTCTGTGATGTTGTTTTGTGTTTTTCTACAAATTTAGAGGTAAATTTTACTTCCCATACTTTGTTTTTCTTCCCCATTTATCCATGTCCCTATTTCCTATTCTTCTGACACAGTATTTGACACTACAAGTAACTACAAGTAGGTACTTGATTGTCATTGTTGTCATCTGTTACAGATGTTTATTTGAACTTTTGATGTAGTTCAACTTCTGCTTCAACATTTGTGATAACCACAATGTCATTTTAGCGAAACTTCACATACAGGACGGCAAGTTAATGCAAACAACATGAGAACCCTATCCTTTTCATTCAGAGGTTAGTCCTATTGACGATATTTGTAATATTTTGTTTAATACACTCTGTCACACTACTACTCTCAAAGTGCCCTGGTCATGAGCTGTGTAAAAGCAAGGACTGGGCTGAGTTACAGTATGAATGTATTCCAGGATCTGTTTTCTCTTTGTTATAAACTTGTTGGACATTTGATAACAAGGGTAACAGCTATGCAAAACACTTGATCTATATTTATACACTGCAACATATTTTCCTACAGTATGTTTTTGATAATGTTACAGTCACAGCAAAGTGCTTTTCACTATGTACCCTTATTACTTTTAGTTGCTCCCTTGAAGAAATCATGAAAAAAACATATTGAGGGTGTGAGCTCATTGATCAACCTTGACTGGTCTCTTCATATTTCCAAAGACAATCTGCCACAAAATAAGGAGAGAGAATTGAACAAATTATGTGAAATGCCCTACTATCAAATAGGAATTGGTGGGCACTACAGTAGAGGGCGCAGTATTAGTCAGCTCGGTGTAAAACAAGCAAGAAGAATTTGACACTACATTACCAGGAGCAAGACTAAGTCAGAGGTCAGAAGAACGAGCAAGTAGAGAATACAAGAGGATAAGAGAAATAGCCACGGTGCATTTGAGCACACATAGGGTGCACTGTAGGGTAACTTGCATTGTTCTCCTCAACCATGACAGCAAATTTCATGATGTCACTACCAATTTCTCGAAACGATGACATGAAGGAACTGAACTGAACCGTCTAGTAACATGAATACAGCACAGGCAGACCACTGTTACGATACCGTATGTAGTGCCTTATACCGTATGGTGTACTGTTCATAAAGAAGCAAAACGCTCTCAAACACTGACTAAAAAACAGATATAATGGGCAAAACAAGATCAGGGTTATCCTGTAGAGTTACGTAGTTGACCAATAAGTGATCAGTGGATACAGCAGATCTCGCCCTGTGAGTGTTGTTGTGATATTGCGATGTCAGCAAACACTATCGATACGAAACTTTGGTCCTAATATCGTTTGCTAAATGATCCAAACGATATCACCATCTTCCAGCAGATTCAGATCACATAATATGGCAACAAGAAATCAGACCTTAAGGTTGTATTAAACTTGACTGGACTACTTTGGAAAGTTTGACATACATGAAAATAAAGTGTCATGTCGGAATTCAGGTACGACTTAGGTTGAACAATGTGACTTCTGTACACAGTCTGTAGCTTTACACATATTTATTCAGGTGTACTTTGGTTACAACTGTACCCCAACAAAAATATGGAAATTTTTGTCACACAGCAACATCTATATTTGCTTTGTGACATTCTTTTACATTTATGGATTAGTCGCCAAATAGAAAATTGTGTCAACACTGTACTGTAGGCGAACTGATAGAAACTCCCTAAGTGTCTACAGATGAACTGTGTCAAAAGTACCTATTTGATTGTACTGTAGAGGAGAGAGAGGAAATATTAATATGCTGTTATAGGGGTAGCACCCGGGTAAGAAACTGAATGAAGTGAGAATTGTGGAACGTCCTCAGTTCATGGTAAACTTGACACTTACTGAGTTACTGTGACCTTTGACAATGTTCCAAGTAACCCCACAGGTGGGGTTGGAACATGGTGCTTTAGTTGGAACATGGTATGGGGTTACTTGGAACATGGTCAAAACATCATACATGTGCAGTTATCTGAAACATGATGTCTTCATGGACTTGCAACATGGTAACATGGGGAGCAATTTCTATCTCAATTTGAGAATAGCTAGAAAGTTCATATAGCCTCAACAAGTGATTTTGGAATGTAATCATCTGGGTCACTTAAGTCTTGCTGTCTAAAGTGCTTATAGACTCATGGCATTAAAAAAAATGGACTGGCAATTATCAAAGGACAAAACAACTTTTGAATGGAAAGGAGAACTTTTGCAAGAATTTTCTTTCATCATGTCATCACCACCAGTGGCCGTCATTCCCGACAGTCACAGACATACAGTATGCACTGTACATAGCTACCATACATAATACAGGACTAATGCTAAATCAAGATTAGTGCATTCCATTGCTTATTATTGACTTATTATTGATTTGCAGGTGAATCATTGTTAGAAAAGTGACTAATTTAGAGAAACTTCCAGATCTGGGATGGCATTAAAAGGGTGAAGGAAAAAAGAGAAGAACTCTCTAGTTCATTGCAAGGATTTTTATGAGGATTTTTTGGGGTAGACCCTGCCTCAGCCCTAAAGATGATAAATCAGTTGAGATGTTCAGCTCAAATGATCATCACCTTACCCTAAATTCTGAAAATGTGAAGGGATCCTAAGGTATACCGAAGAAAGTAACAATACATGTCAATCCATCTGCTAACTGGATTTGAGAAAGCAATGGCTTTTTAATGCAATCAAATGTAAGTTGGTGACCTCACACAAGGTATGCAAAATATGAGCTGATGAGTTCTGTACAGAACCACCATGTCAAAATCATTTTTAACGATTTCAGTTAAATCAGTCGCTTAAAATGATTAAATTTACTTCAAATGAACATTTCTGTCTGAAAAGCAGAAATTTTTAAAATCTAATTAAAATCAGTGATTTTGGGGGTGAGGGAAAAAATCATGTGGTTTAAATTGCGATTTAAATCAGTGATTTTGATCGATTTTAGTCAAACAACCCTGGCAAAGCAAAATTCTGCTACTGCAAAAGCAAAGTTCTGCTACTGTATGAATCATCTTGGGATTTGTGGATTGTGCTCTGTTTACCATTTAGACAAATGGTCACTACCTATGGCATTTGTCCCCTGAATCCCACACAAAGATAAATCTTACAGGGAAAATCCCACACACTTTTCCACAGCTGAGGTTTTACCGCTACAATTATAAATACACAAAATAAATTGCAGTAGAATCTTAAAAAGCAAGAGACAACTTCTTGATTTTGAAAATCCCTCCCAAAACTTTTTTAGAGAGGAATTTCTCTCCCAGCTTCAATTCCTTAGCATGCATGAACACAGTTCTACACATCCCTTTGTCTCCTCAGATGACTAATAATTCATCATCAGAGATTTCTTACTTCACACAAGGAGTTGAACAAAAGATCTTGATCCTAATTGAGTATAGCAATTTTTCTATAAAATTACAACCTGCTACTGATACTAATAATTCCCACATATTCCTGAAGTGTATTTTTACGTATCATTGCCCTGTTTATCTCAGCCTTTGTAATTCATCTATTTCACATTGCTGAGCTACGATCGTCTTCTTGTACTTCCCGGAGAACTCACATGCAGCTTCCTAAGCAAAGTAACGTGGTTCATGACAGGGAAGCGGAAAGTTTCTCTTCAGTGCATTTAATTTGCCAATATACAGTAAGTTACCTATAGAGACATTTTACATTTCGGAATACCGACCTGAACTGGACAATTTGTCCTCTGATTTTAGCGTTTGATGAGTTAACTTCTAATTTCTTTACTCAATCTGTATATAGTGCCTCCCCCCCCCCCATACTCTCCTCATCATGCACATGGACTCATTTACAAGTTTGTGCGAATAAGACTGAGCATTGGCATGTGCACAGGCAAACAGACATGAATACAATGAATGTCTATCAGCCCATGCACAGGTGAACAGCTGCCTATGGACACAAGCAAGTTTGTGCGACTACAGTAAGACTCATTATCTGCCCGAACATAGGCGAATAGACACCACTTGTCGACTGACACGAACAAGTACAGGTGCGAATAAAGGAGATCATTGGTGCTTATTCACAGGTGCATGGGCCAATAGACTAAACATGTTCCTATTACAGAGCTCAAATTTCACATCCAAGCACCTGCCTAGGGAGTGACTGTTGACTTAAAAATATTTCTGAAATTTCCACATACATGTAAAATAGACCAGAAACAACAACACACTGGATTTTGACTAGATGCAACCCTCTCAAGAGGCCCAAAGTGTATTCTATGTATACTGAAGTTACTTCAGGAATATAGTATTCAAACCCTTTAATACTCGTCAAAACGAGACTTACTGTAAACGTCCGGACTTAAACGTCCCCATATGTACCAAAACATTACAGCCATTGCCCAAATCGTCCCCTTGTCACAACATACCCGAACCAAATTGTCCCTGGGTTCAACTCTTGCAAAATAGTTTTTTTAAAATAAATTAGTTCTATGCTATGTGCAGCACTATCTGCACAATAAATGTATAATGTTCCTAGTGGACTAATGTTCTATTTAGACTACAACTTGGATCTGGATGCGTAGTGTAAATCAGATTCAATGATTATGACTGGGAATCAAGATGAACTGCGGTTATTGGACTTCAGTGACAATGACTAGGAATCCGGATGCGCAGTGAAAATCGTTGCGAGGGTGTATTATGTACTTAGATGCACCAGACAGCATGAGGGTACTATGAGTCGATCGCCTAACAAACATTTTAAAGGGGCTCATTGAGTTGATATCAGTAAAGATAGCGGTGATTTTGAAGTATACAAACACACGACAATACTCACAATTAGCATAATTAATCAAGTTTCACATCCAATAGTTATATGAAAACTGTCAATTTTTTTCAAATTTTTGACCGTTACTTGCTCTGATTGTGTGCATGTGAATGTACTAATGTGAAAATGTCTGGTCACAAAGTTTCAAAAACCAAATTTAATCGTTGGTTACTCACTCATTAATGTTCCAACGTATGTAAAACTTTGGGATCCTTTTAGTTTGACTGTTTGTCATTAGTATGTGAAGGAAACTTGACCGGTTTAGAAAAATTGAGTGAATTTCACAAAACAACTCAATGAGCCTCTTTAATCCTTAAAATATGAAAACATTATTATAATATATTTAACATGACAGAAGTATTCATACATTTACCTGTATCATTCTAATACCTTTTACTTGTGTGAAAGATGATTAATTACTTGGAAACAGGTCTTGAATTTAACAAGGCCGCGCATAACACTACAGTAGGGCACTTATGATGACACATTGAGTTGATCATGTCAGAATAAGATCCATCAAAATACTGCTTATTATCAAATAAATACCAAATACATCTCAAAAGATGATAAAAATATTGTCTCTTCAGTCCAAATGTTGAATGAGAGTTTTACCAAAGACATTCTAGTCAATATTTTGGTGCAATTTGAAACATGATAGTCAGCATTATTGCTGAAACTTAAAAGTTTGACTGTAAAATTTTCCATGGAAATGAAAAATAACACGGCAAATACTTTTTTTTTTTATGTTGTTTGAAGTAAATATGATGCAGGTGGTGCTTTCTTTGGAATTCCTTTGTGTCCACACAGCCTCACTGAGTTTACAATGCACTGATCGATTCAAAGTACTGATCGGCTTAAGGTACACCTACTATACTCTATTCTAACATTAAGCAATCGACTGTTGCAGGCTATTGTCTTTCCTAATTATGTTTTCCAGTCCTTAATTATCCTCTTATTTCCTGCAAGAGTTTCAGCTTGATTCCTGTTCGAATCCTGTATTATTTGCGGGCTGTTTCTGTGTAAGGCATACGTGCATGCTAATACTATTACTATTTTGATACCATGGGGACGTTTTGGTAAAGACCGCTGACGTGTTGGTTGCTAAAAAAGGGGGAACGTGTTCATCTGGGGGTGTGTTGATTGGATAGCGGCTGAACCATACGGTAATCACAATATCGTGCTTGAACACATCTCCTACCCTGCCATAGGCCTAATTGTGGACCCATGCTAAACATAGAAAAAGTCATTGGGTAAAACTTGAACTTAGAAGCAATACAATTGGGTACTTACTGAAGTATCAACCTCGATCAGCTTTAAGACTTCAGAGACACAGAAACGACAAGGATATGACGGTATTTGCACTGCACCGTGTATCGTAGTTCGTATAACATAATATAGCCCTACAGCAGTGATACCAATATAATAAAACTAGGCCTAGGTTGTGGAGAATCAAGCGGCAGTCTACAGTCAGACAGTAGCCTACCAGTACCAAAACAAGTAGGCGATAATGTTCCACGGCGAGGCATTAGAACGTTCAACAGTATTAACCAAACTTTTGCTCTCATAAATTCCTCGTCGTTCAGTCCCAGTTTGAGCTCTCACGGCCTGACACTGTTCCTGCTTCATGAACAGAAAATGATTAGTCACATCGAGAGAAGAAAACGGCGACAAGGTGACGCAAACTATTCTTCACAAGAAGAATGAGCCACTGTTGTGGTTCAATGCACAATAGCAGTGCCCAAGGCGGTTGATTGACGGTAGGAGGAGTGATCTCATTGATTATGAACTTGTTGTAGATCCGGAAGTGATGGAGTTTTGCAAATCACAAAAATATATGCACTTCTAAGATCTGTAATGATATGAAAGAAATAGAAAATAAGGTGCTTTCATTCAAGGCTGTTTTAGAGAGTGTATGCGAAATCCTGACAGCTTCTCGAAGTTTTATCACGGGTTTGATTACAGACTACATTTTCTATGATCATCATCACTGTTTACATTTTGGAGTTTTCGTTGATGACGACAAATTATGGTTTTGGTCTTGCGCCCTCTTTACATAAGTGTTGATAGAAGTGAGCAGTCATATGAATTGAAACTTGTCATGGTCAAGGTTCTGGTCGAGTCTATTCGCCCGACCACGGTCGAATAAGAGAGCTAATTCGCACGTGCACGGACGAATAGCCGTCATTACTCATACGAACGTATTCGTGTCAATGGACAGTGTCTATTCGCCCGTGTACGTGCGGATAACCTTGCTTATCCACCCGAACTTGTCCATGTGAATAGACAGTCAGTGCGCACGAGTGCCTGTTCACCTGCGTTTGTGCAAATGAATGAGGCTAGTGCACGAACGGATAGACAGCACTTATTTGCCCGTATACTTTGAAATAAACATCTATTACATGGGTGGCTATTCTCCCACCGTACCGTGCATGTGCTAATAATTAGTCTTATTCGCACGAACTTCAGTTGCTACTGACGGAGTCCAACTTAAGTTCACTTATTATAGTCCTAAGATTCTCGTTAGAGTTAGTTATGAAGAACAGACACAACGAACTAATTATGCCACCAATTATGGCATGATACTACTATTGTGAAATAATGGACAGGCCCATTTCTACGCTGAGCTGCCAATTTTCACCTATTCACAATATATGTGTGAAAACTGAGAACCAAATTGACGGGAGACATACTTTAGTTTAGTACAAAAAAGGATCAGGAGGGATAATTAGGCCTAAGTCCCCATCTAGGACCCTGAAAAAACTATCCAAATCAAACCGGTCACAAAGCCTAACGTACTTGTCCAGGGCATTCTTAAACCCATTTACAATCAGTTGCCATTACTACATCCTCAGGCAACCCATTCCACTCACTGACCCTCTGAGAAAAGAAGTAACGACGAATATTGATCCTACTTTGAACCTCCTGGAGTTAAAGACAACGACCTCTTGTAATTTTACTATTTGCAAACTTGAAAAAAATTCAGAAAATGATAAATTATTAAAACCATGAACAATATTGTAGACTTTGTATCAAATCTTCAGGAAATCTTCTCAGCTCAAGTGAAGTGAGATGTAAGAGAAGTAACCTGCAGTTATATTATTAACAATACTCTGCTCGAAATTCAGCCAAGCTTTAGGGATTAACCCTAACTTGGTGAATGTTAAACTTGGTGAATGTTAAACTTGGTGAATATTAATTTTTTTAAAGTCAGAAACTGAATAGGCCTCAACATTTTCCGTTTTTGTCTAATGGTAGGCATACACAGGATTTCTTTAGTCATCCACCAAGGCCTACTACTTTTACGACACCGAAACTTCCACGGAACATGATGATTCATAATAAGCTTCACTACGGTCAGCTATAAAGTCCCAAGATTCTGAGGCACTCTTGCCACTCATTCCATTTCAGTAGCTGTAACTTTCAGTAAATTATCAATCGTACCTGCTTTAGAAAAGCCCGTGATCATTTCCTTGCTATTGAACACCTCACAGACAACATAACAGGCTATAACTTCATAGTCACCCTTATCTAATTTACCTAGACTCAAAATTGCCAGCAACATTAGGATCAGACATGATGTGAAGACACGATCGAGAATATTTTCACCCCTAGTTGGAGAAGAAACATACTGTTGCAATGAACAGTCCTGAACAACCTCAGGAAAATCAGGGCCAATACTACCCCTTAATTCCTCAGTCAATCAATGTCTGGAAATTGAAGTCACCCATGATAATAACATCATCCTTAGCAGCTTTCCTAATTGAGTTAAATTGAGTTAATTATCAGTTTCTTTCCCACTATTTGGAGAGTAGTAAACTATATCAATTATGACAACTGAACCAGAAGCCTTGTTAGTTAACTCGCACCACACAGAGTTGACAAAGGATCAATGCAGCTCATGACTTCTCAATACTTGCAGTATTATCTGTGACGTACAACAAAACCCTTCCACCAAATTCATTATTATTGTTAATCCTATCTTGACGATAAACCACATCCTCAGGATAAAAAACCTCAGCACTATCAATATCATCTCTTAACCAAGATTCAGTTACACCTTATATGTCTGGCTTCATATCCTCTAGAAGTACGGCAAATTCATCAAATTTATAACAAATACTCCTAGCATTAGTAAAACTGGTCTTTAGCTTATCCCTGGAACTCGTAACCTTATAGATTCATTCTTAACTCTAATTAATTTATTGGTTTTATTGTAACCCCTGTACTCAGAATTCCTATTAGTTGAGCCAAGATTATCCATGCTATGTTTATCCGATGTCCTCATCGCCACCAAAGTTAGTTTTAACACATCTGCAAAGTACCGAAGCGTATCGTTGTCACCTAAGATTTTTTTTTCAACTTTTCCGTCGTACGTACGAAAATCTTTTCTAACGTTCCAAGAAACTTTTCGAACGTTCGAAAAACTTTTCAAACTTTTGAAAAACTTTTCGCACGTACGAAAATTTTTCGAACATTTGGAAAGTTTTTTGGAACGTTCGAAAAGATTTTCGAACGTACGCAAAGTTGAAAAAATATCTTAGGTGAAAGCAATACGCTCCTGTAGCAAAGGATATCGAATCTGTTAAGAAAATTATTTACCCTATTAAACATGAGTCTCTCTAATCTTTTGGCGAAACACTACAGTAATGAAATTGGGCTATAATTTTCAGATACTTGAGTGTCTCCCTTTTTATAAACTGGAATAACCTTGGCAACTTTTAGATTAGTCGGAAACACACCTGTGTCGAATGAAACGTAAATGTGAGTTAAAGGCTTAACAATATACGGTAGCACAAATTTAATAATATCTGTTTTGAAGTTATCATACCCTGCTGCTTTGTTGGGCTTCAGTGTATAACTAGCCAATTTCCGTATTTTTTCCTCTTCGGAGACTGGGGAAAGAAAAAGCGAGCTGTCATTCACTTCAATATTATGAAAGATGTCATCTGGGTTGTAGTGTGACGTGATAAAGTTGAGAGAGACTGACCAATGTTCACGAACTAAAGGTGTTAAAACAATTAGCGATTTCATTCTCGTCACTAACATCATAATTGCCTCTCTTAAATGTAGCAGGATAAGTGGGATCTTTAGGATTTTTATGTAACATGTCATTCATATTATCCCATGTTTTCTTTACATCATTCTTGCAGTTACCACACTTTTTGTAAAAATAAGTTCTCTTAGAAATACGAATGATAGTTAGGCCCTGGTTCAGTTTGTTAAGGTACGTCTTGTACCGCATGGTTATGAGCAGAAGAATTCTTAAGAATTCTTCAAATGCTCAATCGTCGTGACAATTCAAGTGTTTTCATCCTTCCAGCAGCTCCTTGTACTGGGGACCGGTTGTTGCAATAATTACAGTACATGCTTTGCTCACTGAAAGTGGACATCCACTTCTCTGATTCATCGCTGGATCGCTGGTTGGTCAGAATTAAGTCGTTCGAGCGAATTATAGCAATTATTCGCACGGACATGTTCGAGCGAATAGCCATCTTTTTTACTATTTGCCTTTCCTCAAATGGTCAATTGTAGTAATTGCGATGGCCATAGAAAGGGATCACAGAGTTCACCACAACACACACACCTTTTATTAAACTATGTAACACAAACTAGCCTAAGATGGAAAGATCTTATTCTCCGTGCTGTATTACATATACAATTGTTTCACTGGTGATGCTGTTAGTGCTTAAAGTGTCTGCTAGTTTCAACACAATATCGTCTGCACCTCACCGCCACCAATTTGCCTCCCAATTTGGCGCTTGTTTATAAATCTATTAATATACGTATTATCAACACCCACTTACTATACTGTACAAGTGGATGCGATACATGTCGGTGGACGATTGCATACAGTGCACTGCACACAGCACAGTGCTTGCAGAGTAACTTTAGAATAGAAATTAGAGACGGCACTGACAACTCTTAAACTTTCTTGGTGTTTACAAGAGCGAAACATGACTCTGTCTACGCAGCAAAGGGATCAGGATTCCCAGTATGTCTTGGTCGCTAAACTGGACAATGTCAGAAATGTTTCTACGATACTGAAAGCAATTCATTCGAAAGATCGCGAGGTACCATACAACTAACAATAACAATTAACATTACAGAGCCCGATATTGTTACCGTAATGCTAACGTAAACTAGAGACTAAAATGTCAGGTCTAACTGCAAGTTATTGCCTAACATTAAGCCTAGCAATACACAATGTTCGTACACATATGGTGCTATGTATTACTCTTAAAGTAAGGCAAAAGTAGGCTAGTGGCAACTGTGATGATCTGTATTATGTGAATATTGCTCAAAAGAAAAATGCAGTGACCCCACTTCGTGTTAGATCCATCCTAGGCTAGGTCCCTGTTTTACTTCATTGATGGCTCTGTTGCATCAAGTGACAACGTTTTTGTCACTGAATCGCAATATTCATGCACATAGTTTACTTTAAGTTGGAGTATGTACTAGGCCTAGGCCAAATTTTAAATATTCTGAAACTATTTAAGTACTGTATAATGTTGTTAGACATCATGGCCTGTGTGTTATGGTCTGTAAAGGCAGACAGGAATGTTTGGAAAACACTGGGGATGTTTTTGTACAGTTCAAGATTTTGCAGAAAAAATGACTATCAGATAAAATGCCATTCTGCGAAATTTCAGAAATTTATCATGTGAAGGTTGACAATGCTTCTTGTACTGGCAGGTTATGCAAATAATGTAAAATGTTGGTACATTTGCACATGCAGATGGCTCATTTTTGTTCTTTTTTCTGCATGGAAATTTCTCCCCCCCCCTCAAAAAGTAAATCTGGAAAAGATGCAGGGGATATCCACATGTGAGGATGCAGCGGACAACCAGTTGCTGTTGATCCACATACTGTAGGCTCAGACTGTGTCCTTGGCGGTACAGTAGCACAGTCATGGTGCAATATGGTGAAGAGAGGCATGTGATTAGTTTACATGTATGCAAAAATTTATAGTAGTTGGCATACATACTTGTAATGTCAGTGACGAACATCTCCAGTCACGTATACATTCCCCACCATCCTTTATATTATACATAGTAGTACTTTGCTGATGTTACATCCATTCTCAAAAGCTCCTTGAGTACGGTTCATTACACTGTACGTTGTTACTATCTATTTTTGTTGTTGCATCATTCTGCAATCTAGATCACTTTGGCACTGTGATTGTGTCTCTGCTTAAGTTGGGACACTCTTCCCATCAAGCCAACATTCTCAAAATTCTAATGTTGTGTTGATTTTACATGGTGTCATAATCACTATGGCATGGTGACCAGACCTCAGCATGGGACATGGTCTTCCCTATCAAGTGAAAATGATCAAAGTTCTAATGTAATAACGTGATGTCATCATTACTGTTCAGTACCTGCTGTTCCTCACTGTGGCACCATGACCATGCTCGACTGGGGACACAATCTTCCACATCGAGATAAATTGATCAAAGTTCCATTTGTTCTATTCATTTACTGTAACATGAGGTCATAATCACCTCTTTCCTCACTGTTCCACAGCAACCGGGTCTTCGCGTGGGACATGGTCTTTCCTGTCAAGCTAAAATGATCAAAGTTCTATTTATTTAATATGACGTCATAATCAGTGTCTCCCCCTCACCTTACTACTGTGACTGTGCCTTCTCTTGGGGCTTGGTCTTCCCCATGAAGCCGAAATGATGAAAATTTTATTCATTTAACATGATGTCATAATCAGGGTCTTTCCTTACCGTTTCAATCTGACCGTGCCTCTGCTTGGGACATGGTCTCCCCCCATCAACCCAAAGTGATCAAAATTCTATTCATTTAGCATGACGTCATAATCAGTGTCTTTTCTCACTGTGCCTCTGCTGGGAAAACAGTCTTCCCCATGGAGTTAGAATGATCAAAATTCTTTTCATTTGACTTGATGTCATAATCAGTGTCTTTCATCACCGCACCACTGTGACCATGCCTCGTCTTGGGACGCAGTCTTTTCCATCAATCTTAAATGATCAACGTTGTATTCTACATTAATTTTCATCCCAACGCACACTGTGCATGCCAGTCAATTCAAAACATTACATATGTGGTAGGCCTACATACCTACTGTAGCATCATTTGTGCGTACTGTCATTTTACCTAATTTGGCAGACAATAATTAGCACCTGTCATAGGTCTTGAAGATATACTGTAGTATGCATACTGCTAGTGTTAGCAGATGACTGTGATACATGTTCATGATGCAAAATAAGGGACTGACCCCAAACATCTTTGTCTCTGCAGTTTGACTTTGTTGTTATCATTCAACCAAGTCGTTCACTTGTTCGCAATGATGAGAGACGAAAGAAAGTGGGATAACTTATTGTCACTAATTTTATTTGTAATCACCATGGCAACCATGTTGACATGTATTGTTCAGCATTGGTTACTATGTAATAGCTAGCTATTTAAAGTTACTTATATTAGACATTACTGAAGACAGATGTAATACCTAGCTATTTAAAGTCACAGGTAATAGACATCACTGAATAAAGATCTCCCTGCAGCATTGCACTCTCCATCTCTAGCTTTTGTACAGTAACAGTTTCTAAGTTTGGAATGGTTGTAAGTTTGAACCCCTCTTAATAACTGTGGCAATACATACTTTACAGAATGCACAAAAGCATTTTACGGTGGCGATCATTAAAGTGGTAAATTTCTTGAAAACTGGCGAACCTTCAACTGTTTCCTACAAAAAATCATGTTAAATCATTGAAGAGGATAACTTGACTCCATCATAAACTCAACAGTTTCAATTGTTCTGGAAATGATTTACACTAATTTGAAGCCATAATGGTTGACCTGAATTCATTACT
Source organism: Stichopus chloronotus (assembly GCA_021234535.1). Lineage (NCBI taxonomy): Eukaryota > Metazoa > Echinodermata > Holothuroidea > Aspidochirotida > Stichopodidae > Stichopus > Stichopus chloronotus. Next base: position 7,313,804 of record CM037837.1, on the reverse strand, counting down.
GCCGTCTTATAGTTGTTATTGTTGCTGAATCGTAGCTAGCTAGGCGACCGAAGGTCAGATACATAAATTGTACTTTTACTGATTAAACTGGCACTCTTTTTGTCCTCATTAAGGATCCAACGTTCTAACTTATTAACCCTAAAACCATGAGCATGACTGACAAGTCATCGAACAATGTGCCCATAGGTCATTTTTGTGCAGTCGGTTTCAAGTGAAGGTTGATTTTTACTTGACAGTGAGTCCACGGTAGTGATCATTTTAAGTCATTGTTGGTGGAATAGTTAGTAATACATGTCCGTTGTGCAGGCTAGAATATAACTTGTCCTTAACCACATCAGGAGAGGAAAAGCCATCAGAGTCAAACAGTTATTAACAATTACATCATATCCTCTTCATAATCGGGGAGCCTGCGCTTATCGATTTCAGGACTTTTTAGATGACAAGTGAATTCAGTGTGCATGAAATTCTAACTCTGTCCTTGAAAATCTTTGAACTAATCTGTCAGAGATTTGAGTGGGTGCAGCTGCAAACATGAGCTGATAGGTTCCAGTTAAAAACTGTTTTCATTCACCAACACAGTAGTTACCAGAATGGTATTCTCCACACACATTAAACTGACCAGTGCAACAACAACAATGATGTTGGTTTTTCAGACTATGTGTGCTACTGGAATGTTTCATGCTTCATCCTCCTTTAGGTTTGCATTTTCCGCTACTGTCTTTGATCTCTTCAGCTGTAGTAGTGGCTGGGATCCTACCTTGCAGCAGAAATTAAAGCAAACAGTTGTTCATGTCCAGTTCTATTTCTTTGCTTCTATGCTGTGGAAACACAGTAGAGAATTTCACCGTGTGTGAAATTTACTTCATTAGGTATAACAGCTGATCAAGTGATGCACTTGTATCCCGGATGCTGTGTAGTAGTTTTATCCGACTCTGAGTAAAACTTATTCCAAAACTTTGTGTTCTCTTTCTTTCTAATGTTTAATTATGCTTTTTTCTGATTGCATAAATTGCCATCACAAATATTTTTATATGTTCTTTTCTGTTTTCTCCTGGAGTTTGTTCAATTTATCTACATCAATGAACCAGGTCCTAGATTATCAGTATTGATCACTCCATAGAGATCAAAGTCAGAGGACAGGATAAGTTTTGTTTTAAATACTACATCATGAATATATTGTCATCAGCCTTAACATGTACTGTACATTTCCGTCCAGATTGCAACAGTTTTTGCCAGTGACAATGGATTGAAGGTTACCGTGGAAACAGCCAAGTGTATCCAAGCCAATGCCTTTTTGCAGTCAGAGATATTCCAAGAGTATCACCTGAAGGAGAACAATATCTCATTCCAAATAAATTTAACAATCCTGATGGTAAGAACCTCAATTGTGGATTTCATATTTCATCTAAATATTTTTTTCTCACCGGGAAGGATGTATACATGTTTTGTTCATTGTACACTCATAATGGTGAATTAATGTAAGTTAGCCCTGTTAACAGAAAGTTTAGGATGACTGACTGACTGAAGTGATCTTTATGTAGCCATTATCCTTTCTTTTGAATTTCATGTCCACTTTTGTCAGTATGTACCTTGCAACCTTAAGTCATTATTTGTATGAAGAGGTGGCATTAATTACTGTATGTGATTCAATCTTGAATATGTCTATTAAACTTGAAAGTCTGATGTTGACATTCCAGCTTGTTCACATTTTGACTGCATGTAGTGAATTACAGCAACCACTCTCCCCATTGCACATGATGTGACATTCCAGCATGGTCACAAATTGAAAAGTAGGCTGCATACTGTATGTCTACGGAGGACTATTTGCGAAGCAATGAACTGACAGCTAACCTTTGTCAATTCCACATTCTGCTTTGAATTGTAACTTGACAGTAATACATGTATGCATACTGTAGACAAAAACTTCCCTTTCATGAAAATGGTGTCACACCCTGACTAAATTCCCATTGTCTTTGATAAGCCTTAATTGTAATGTAAAAACAGGTCAGTGTTGATTCTGTTGAGGCTTTTTGCAAACTAAATATATCTACTTTCTTCCTGATCAGGAGTGCTTGAATATATTTGGAAGTAATACAGCTGGTGCAGCAGCACCCGCTTTGAAGATGTGCTATGGTGGTTATGGGATGCCGTTGATGCTATTGTGAGTATCATACTGTAGCCTTTCCTAATTTGTGTTTATTTGTACATTCTTCGCTAACTGCTCTGTGTTCGAGGCAGTTGTATTAAAGTTTTACTGTGCATTGAATATGCATGATGGCTCAAACAAAACATAAATCATCATTTGATGGGAACATAATACAGTCCACAACCACACTTGAGCTCAATCATTCACAGAGTGTAGGCCACTTTCCGAAGCTTTTATCAAACATTTTAGCTCCATTGCTACATTTCCAAAACTGAACACACAGGGGAGAGTATGAATTGCATCCTGAATAATATGCGGACATGGTAGCTGGTCTCGTGCAAATTACACAGACTGCACTGGCTGAATCTGAACGTAGTCCTCATTATTAACCCCTTCCAATTTCATATGAGCAAAGGTTTCTGATAGAAGTACATCTATGTCAAGATTATTGTGGGCTACTGTTGTGGAGTGAGACAATCTTGGTTTGTTCTAGTACAGTAGATGTACTGTACATGAAATGTGTGGTCAGACTTGGAACAGATGTATGTGGTACTGCAGGCAATACTTTATCAGTACTGCTTTGCTGTACACCATGTGCCAATTAGTGTGAAACTTTTCTCATCTATGTGACTAAGAGATTAGTATCGTATCACTGATCAAGTCACATTCTCCCTGATAGGGTTGTAAGTCATTGGCTAATAATTCTTGGATTAGGTTTGAAAGTTCTGATTAGACATTTGTACTCCTCAGTCAAATGTATCGTTGTTGTCATTATTACAGGTTGGAGGAGCTTGGAGTGGTCACAGATTGCAGTATTAAGACTCTAGAACCTGATGAAACTCTTGACTTCAACTTTTGCAGTGCAAATGTTGTCAACAAACTTATAATGAAGGTACTCGTACAACAGCTTGTAATAACCGTTTAGTACATACCTCAATTTGTGATTTCACGTCTCTTGTTCGTGGGTAGTGGAGCTCTCAGCTGTCAGAGTAACAAAAGAGATATTGTTTCTTATACCATGTTAAAATTCTGATTTGAAAGAAGTAGATGTGACTTAATATTGTCTTCATCATCTTCAAATCAAATTGACAGCCCAAGATACATATTTTCTTTGTTAACCTGCTTTAAACAAGATGTCAGCATGACAATAGAAGTAAACTGATGTAAGAACATTGTGTCTTGGTATATTTAAGTGTCTCTGTGTCTCATATTTAAGTATTTCTGTGTCAAACAAAGATATGTTCATAGGTCTGTAATATATGATGTGGGTATTCAACATTCTGAAATTTGAAGTTATGGAACTGACCGTGGGGTTTGATAAAACCTCTAAGTTATCACTATTCCGTGAGGGTTTTTTCCCGTGTTTAAGATATGCTAGCTGTAAGTCTTATCTTCAGCTGACCCACCTGAGCACACAGTACTGTATGTCGCTCTTTGATGTGGAACAGGGTTAGAAAGTTAATTAGAACCAGAGCACACCCATGTTGGTTGGTGCTGCATCCCACACTGTTGATGTGTAAATGAGGCCACTGAAAATGAAACTAAATGAAGCCAACAAACCTTTAGCATTACATTGTAGTCCAGTTGTTGTCATGGTAACTGTACTCTACATTTGGTACATCTGTGACTATTGTGTTTTAAGCAAGCAACATAGCAAGCAGTGTGTGCGATAATTTAATAAATTGCTGTTGGCCTTTTGAATGTTGAAATAAGATCATCTAAGAGAACTGTAATTAATAAGGATTTGCTTGGTACGAACATATCACTTTTAGCAGTACAGTATTCACAGGCAAGAAAAACAAAGCAAAAGGATAAGAAATGTACAAAAGAATGATGGATATGTGAATGTTCTCTGTGAGAGAAAAATGTCAGCAAGCACATTCACTTGTAGTGATTTAAAACAATGTTTGGTCTTTTGGTACCAAACCGTTTAACGTGTGCATATTCCGTTGGTGTCAGGGAGTATTTTTTTTTTTTTGCTTTCTTCTAGTCCGACTGCCTCATCGATGCATTCCAAGAACTGGACATGACCAGTGAGGTGTTAGAGATATTGATGTCACCAGATAAACCCTATCTGAGATTATCTACATTCGGTCACTGTGGAACTACATTTGTAAGTCATCTCACTGCAATGGCATATTTAATGTCATGGACTCAAGTGTAGGCAATCATGAAAAATATATACAGTAAATATGTAGGTCTATGATTCTAACCATTCAGTGTAAACTGGCTGTATATTCTTTATCTGTAGAGGACTTTTATGTGATGTCACTGCCTTTCAATTTGACATATTGGCCATCACTGCATATGCACAGCTGGTGTGTTATCATCATGGGCCTATGACATGGCCTTAGTTGCAGTTGTTGTACAATGGACGCCTGGCTGTCATATTAGATGTGTAGTACACTGATAGTTGTGAAAAACCTCTATAGGCCCCTTGCATTGATGTAACATAACAGCAAACAAAGACGCCCTCGTTGAGACAAGCAAACGAACATGACATATTGCTACACTAGGCACAAGTAGATTGAATGGCAGAGACAATGCAAGGGCAGATGTGATTGCTAAATTGAGTAAGTTATCTATAAGGAGGGTGCTTCAATGTATCACTGTGACATGACATGCAAGCGGTCTACTGCTTGCATCAAGCTGAACTTTAATGATATAAGTACGAAGATTTTCCTCCTTCCCCCAAAATGTGTGTTGCACCTTTGACTTCTTTTGGTTCAGTAATTTCTGGGGCAACTGCTGCTGGAACAAGGCTTATTTACTTCTCCACAATGCCATGCTGTCTCCTGGTATTGACCATCATATTACACAAAATCTGGACCTATCACTTATCAAAGTGTTACAGTAACCTCCTAGATACTGTTAAACAGACGCTGCATGCACAGTGCTAACTGCTAATGAGCTGCTTATGTAGGAATTATTACCCTAGCTAAGTAAAGGTATTCTTTAGGGGTATTACTGTGGGGAGAAAAGAACATTTGCTGATTAGTCCATATTCACTTGTTCACATCTTCATCCATCCATTCTGAACATTTCGCTGTCATACAAAGTTTGATCTTGTTGGTAAAAGTAAAGACCAAAATTCACCCATCTGTTTGCAACCAAACCATATTGATATGTCAAAGGGATAATTGTCCCAAAATGGGACAGTGCCTTTGAAACCATGTTTTCGAAGTTTTCTGCAGACAAAACCACACCCTTCGATGGAAATTATTAGGATGCCCCTTCCCCTACCATGTAATATTGACTGTCCAATATTTTGGTATGTCACTTGCTAGTGTTTACACTGGGTACAAAATTGAGACCCAGTTACTGCTATCCACAGTCGGCCCAGTTTAGTAATTCTGAAATGTATCTTCTGTCCAGCTTCTGTATGAGTTTGTTGTGAAGTCACAATTAGAAATTTTGCTTTGCATGGTAATACAATACCAGGTAGGTATGTTATGTACAGGCATTACAATGAAGTGTTCTTAGTTAGGCATCCTTGCTGAAGATTGTTGTATGATGGATGCAATGATTGGCTCTGAAAAACCAATCTGTGAGAAAAGGTTGTTTTTCTTTTCCATACAAACAATGCATCTTTGTGAAACTTTGGAATCTACCAGCAATTTCGGAACTGGTACCTACCCTTGTACCAGACTATCTGGTGCAGACACTTATTTCAATGCTCTTTTGAGTCATTGAGGGACGCAATGATCCATTCAGTACATGAGATTGTTCATTTTTGACGACTATGAGTTTATGACGAAGTGTGTCAATTGACTACTGTATGTTTTGTTATTCAGTTTCTATTGATGGCATATTTTTCCTGCCTCTGTTTTCTCTTCACGACAGTGATTCCGTGTACATTTGCTTCATTTTTTTTCTCCTCAGTCTGATTTTCCTAAGGAGTCTGATATGATGGAGTCCTTCCAATGCACAACGACACAGACAAACAGGTCAGTCGATCAATTATCGCCACTGAATTTGTGATAAAATCACCAAAAATTGTCTAGTTTGATTGGAACTTTATATTACTTTCACAAAACGAAAGTAGTTTAAACTTGCAGTGAAGATGGACCAAGTAGAAAATTTTGGAGTACTCTATGCCAAGTCAGATAGTACACAGTATACAAACAGTATCAAGTGACCGCCCCTCCACTACCCTCCCCTCTCTTCCAGTATGCCTTTTTTTTTTTGGCAGATGTCCATTTATCTACTTTATCGCATGTTGAAAAATGTAAATTTGTCCAATGTAGAAATTATAGCAAGATTAGGTTGATTGAAAAATCAAATGCAGAATCATAGTGACCTCTTAAGGAAAGGGCAATCGTATTATGTGTAGAAAAACTAGTTAGGCAAATATACCTCCATTTAATTTGATACTTAATTATTTGCAGTGACAGAATTTGTTGCAAGGGCTACATCGTGACACTTTTTGAAAATGTGATCATGTCTACATCATATCTGCACGATTAAGATCATGCCATTGGAAGTCATTGCTAACCCACTCGAGATTAATGTTTTTGTGTATTTGCATCTGGAATACACAAATATATCATTTTAGCTTCGGTGGACATCATATTCAGTTTTATCTGAGCATTTCACCTCTCTTGTCATCAGTGACAAAAAGGAGGAGTACGATGTGAGGTCCTTTTGTAATCTTACCCAAAGTACATATGTAGTAAAGAAGAGTTCAAAGCAAGCATTTCTAACTGGAATTTCCATCAAAGTGATTCAACCCAGCCATGGTTATGGATACATCTGGTGATTTATGATTTGGAATATTTTGCATGTGGCTTTTCTTTGAAAATTTTCAGAATTTTTTTGTGTATGGTTTGTGGCTTTTAACATTAGTATAATCATAATTCTTTGTAACGTTGCCTTTTGATATCTATCAATACTTAAACCCTGTTCATGTTGACATTATTCTTCTTGAATTTTTTTTTTGTGCCTTTTTCTGTTTTTATTACAAATGATACCGTTTAATCTTGTCAACAGGTATAAGTTAAGTCTAATCAAGCCATCAGTTAAGGCCTTAAGTGTTTCCAGTAAGGTATCCATGAGGACAGATCACCGTGGTTTCCTCTCCCTACAGTACATGATCCGTAACGAGGATGGACAAGTCTGTTTCGTGGAGTACTATGTGAGTCAAAAAATTTGTTTGCTTGTCAGATTTTCTTTCCAAAATACATTGTCAGCGAAACATGTATTATATTAAGTCATTCAGTTTTATCAAGTGTCCACAGCGTGATAGTATGCTTTAAGTCGTACCAGGGAGCTGCTGCTCTAAGTAGCAGCTCCTTGCTACTCTAAGTAGCAGCTACTCTAAGTAGCAACTCCCTAGTCTGTCTATTCGTTTATCAAGTGTACTCCAGCTTTGCTTGGGCATTTTATGTAAACGGTATTGTTTAGGTTGTTAGTCATTCAAAGTATGATGATCCTCTGGGAATATCTCTATGAAATATGAAGCAGAAGTGTTTCACAAACACTTGTCAAAGTTTTATTGAAAATATTCTTTCCTTCCCAAGTTATGCACTTTTGAAAGGCTGCTGCCATTTTTGTCTCAGTTGAATGGGAACAGACTTGAGCAAGTCGGACTATGATGACACATACATTCCCTGAGAGCAGAAATTTAATGTATTTCTTTGTTTTCCATACCTGTAATTTCCATGAATGCTAACACACTTGTACACAATATTGTGTTGAATTACTGAAGTGTATGCAATGATTAAATTATCAATACTTTGATTTGAATAGATTCATAACTGTCAAAACTGTTTGTCAATAAATTATAAAGAAAAGCAAAAGCTTTTCAACAAGAAGTGGTCAGGTTATAAGGTCAAAATCTCAGGATGGCTGCATCCTGGTTGATTTTTCATAAATTTTCAAATTGCAATATCTTGAAAAGTAAAGTTCAGATGCACATGACATCTGTTGATGGTGTTCATTACGTGCTAGTCTTTAATTTAACAGTGATGTCTCATTGTCAAATATTCTGACTTTTACTCTCCTTCAATCTACCCTGTGAAAAGTACTGTCCACACTGCTATAATCAGCAACTGCATCCACACTCATATTTTATTTAACTGAATATTTGGTATGATAATATTTGATTTTAATCTTTGCCAGAATGTTGCTGGTGCACTCTGTGTAAATATTAGTCAATGAAAGGTTAATCAACGCTGGACCGTGTATGAACTGCAGCATAATGCACGATCGGGGGTTAATGCAAGCGATGCTCGAGGGGGCAGCCCAAAAGCATCCGGCGATAGCATAAACCCCCATGAGTGCATTATACTGCAGTTAATACACAGGTCCAAATTTGATTAACTTTGTTCATACATACAAACGAAGTTTTGATAAGAAAGCAGGAAAAAGAAAGGAAGTTGGTTCTTAAATAACCACATTTTTATTCAAAAAAACCCTGGAAAAAGGTAAACAAATTTACAACATCTCAACAATATACGTGCACGAAATAGAAAGTGACACCTAAACTAAATGAATAACAATAACAAGTGACATAGCAACAATGCCTGCTTTAGTTAGTTTGCAATGTAGTGTACTAATGTGTGCATGCTGTGGTTCAGTGTATGTGTATTCACTGTGCAGTGCATGTACTAACTAACTCGGAGTACTATGTTACTTCGTTAGAGAACGTGGACTTGCTTTGTGGAATTTACCCACTGATTAAACTGATTCTGGATAAAGACAGTGACAGATTTATTGAATATACATTTAGAGGAAAGCTTGGACATGTTTGATGTCTCACTCTCAGTCCTTACAACAGCAGTAAGTGGACTTGTTGTGTGCGGACCCTAATTTTTCTGTGAGTGTGAGAGTTCTCAGTAGGCTATGCAAAATTTCGGAAATAGGCCTAAGTTAGTTCAACAAAGAGGAAGGATTGCACATGGCCTAAACATTACTGTCAACGTTGCTGCTGTGAGATCACTTCATGGCTGGTTTGGGATAACTCATGTCAAGGCCTTCCCTGTTTATTTTTTTTTTACCATATAGGACCTAGGCCTATCAATAGGCCTAAATTATTTTTGCTGTGGAGTTCTCTGTCCTTAAGAATATTAATCTGGTAGTTGTATGGAGACCCTTCAAGATGGTGATGTAGTGCAGTCCTTAGTCATCTTTACGATTTTATTGCATAAGAAATTGTTTTTGAACATCTCAGTAGAATTCAACACAGAACGAAAGCTAAATCTGGTAGGCCATCAAACTTTCAAAGGTGTTCGAAATATAATAAAGAAGCTTTCACCCGACATAAAGATTACCCTATGTCAGAAGAATTACGACTGACAGTGTACTGTGCTGTTCTTATGTAGATTAATGTAACATTTACATTTTACTTTTGAGCAGGTTTAGGCCCTAGGTATTGTTAGATCTACAAACTTGAAAATCGAACGCTATTTCACTAGTACTAGTATGCCTATTACTAGTAATACTGTATTAGCCATTGTTTTGTGTAAAATATAGCAGAATGAAAACACACTGTCGATCTACAGTTTTATTGTATTCATCGGCCGGTGATTGACCGTGGTTTAACAGAGTCAGGCTATCAGCAATTAACCCACGGTCACCTGACTGAAATGGGTCAATAGGAGTTGAGGATTCCTTCCAAGTATGTACGAACAGATTATACTTTAAATCTGTCTTGTGAAATGCATGTCCAAAGCATTGTTGTCAGCAGGTGTGTCTTGTATCTATGCTATGATAACATTCACTTAAATTTGTCAGAATATTGCTGTAGTGCCTCATGTATACAACAGGATATAGGGAATCATTAATTCCATCCTAGGGGGGATACAGTATGTCCGCAACATCAGAGCCAGTAAGTGTGTCTGGTAAAGGTGTTAGGGGTACGTTGTGTTAGGGCTACGTTATGTTTAATCTTTTGTCATCCTGGATTAGCTGTACTTGTGAGATGAAAAGATTGAGACATTTCCTGTGAAATAACCTCATAGATTTGTATCGATACTCTTTAAATATTTAGTCATCATGACTACGTTGGAGCATACAATGTCAGTCATAAGGCTCTTGTAAGCCATTAAGTCTGGCAGGATATTACCTATGCTTTTTATTTTTCAGTGTATCTAATGATGTATTTGCATAGGTCCGTGTATGGTATGAGAGGTGGTCTTGTTAAGGTCAGCGTAAGGTCATTTTTGGGGATCAGTTACAGGATTTAGTCTTAAGTTATTGGTATTCAAATAAGCAATTTACTTTGTAGAATCCTTCCTTGAATATTTTGTATGTGAATTATGTGTTGCTCACTTTACTTCCTCCTCGTGCGCCACCTGTTTGTGAATATTTTCAAGCACTTTCCATACTCAGCAGAATTAAATGTATGATGAAGGTCGCTATTCTTGTTTCTTCGTTTCCTTCTCCCGCAGTGTGCCCCAGATGAAGAAGCAGAGGGGGAAGACTATGACTGACGATTCTCTTCATCACCGTCTCGTAGGAGGATGGTTTCAAGAGTTTCCTTCCACATTTGCGGGCTGGTACGATGATCGGCAGAATCGAGATGAAGCTGTCAGATCCCCATAGTTTGAATTTAGTGGTAACACTAATGTGTGAGCCAGCTTTTGGGTGAGAAAAAAGCGCTGATGTAATAAACAAAGCTAAAAAAAAAATTTTATTAGTTGAGTGCATACAAAGGACTTAACTCAGCAATGTGCTACCACTCAGAGGCAAGACCTGTTTGCAGCAAATGCCAAAATACTTTATCAAAAAACTGGATGGACAAGTCAGTGTTTCATACCAGATTCAGTTTTCAGAAAAAGAGCCGTAGTGTTCTCCTAAGTCTGTTTGTCAATGGCACACAGTGGCATATATATTAAGATAAGCTGAGGAAGGTCAGCTTCGTAGTCAAGTGATGCTTAATCATAAACCTGGAAGAGTCCCAGCGCTTCCTAACCATGGCTGGCAGTATTGCTGTAATGTTTTGATTGGCTTGGTATGCTATAATGAAATATGGACTCTTTCTGAATGGCTCATTAGTCATCACAGTGAGATGAATTATTCTGATGACTTACATACTGAAGGTGCAAATCTCATACTGTTGCCCAATTAAAACAGTGAAAGCTGTTTCTCAGTATTGCTCAGTCCTGTACAAGATATCTCTTTTATTCATTCTCTGTAAAATAATTTTTTTCTGCACACTTAAATTAAAATTTCCATGTTTTTCAAATCAGTACAAAACTTTTACATGCATCTTGAGTGAATATGGTACAGCACGTCATCACTACCTGGTGCCCCATGTGGATTTATGTGTAGTTTAAACCTACTACATTTTGTACCAAAACTTCCATCATGATCTGTAGACCATTCCCAAAAGCAGTGGCACTGTTTTATTGTTTTTTTCTTTTTATGTCATTGCTTCTATAGGATGATGAAATCTTGTCATTACATTGCTCGATGCATTGTACATAGTATTTGCCGTGCAATAGGTCTCCCCAGGTAACAGCTTGGAGGTCTTAATTTTACGACACCGAAGAGATTCACGTGACTTGATGTCAAATGGTATACTGTTGTGAGAATTTTGTATCAGAACCACCTTCTCTTAAAAGACTGGTTGAATTTTCTGCATGATGCCCTAGGATAAAGCATTGTGTCAGACTGACTCGTAAAAGCAAAGTTCAAAGGCTGAAGGTCAAATTAAATGAAAAGAACTTTATTTTTTGGGCAATGAGTCTGCAAGACCATAGTGAATTTGACCAGGGACATTTACAGGTTGGGCAAGCACAAATTGATGCAATTTTGGTAACAATGAAATAATGTAATTTCATGGATTGTTCACTTATTATTGTTAATTTTACAACATAGTACTTCCCTATAAATATGCTGGGGTGACTGATTGTAACTGTTGGGATTGTAGTAGGCAGAACGTGTGTGGGGATGTGTGTTATGGAATCAGCTTTTTTGTTGCTAAATGAAAGTTTTTGCCCCCACTGATCCCCTTTCATTTTTTTTTATGCAAACTATGTCCCAGTGATCTATTATTTTATGTTGATTCAAAGAGTTTTCCCTTGTTGTCTTTCAGCTCAGTGGATAAATGATCTTATATTTCCCTGTGATTCAAATGGTTTATCTGGTGATTCACCTTGGGTTTGTCACAGTAATCTTCTGGCAGTGTGTTGATCGCACAATTTTCTTTTCTATCCTGTACTGATTGCAAGACTTCCCAGTAAAATCATAGCATGTTGTATGAATTACCATTCTTGGCCACAGGCATTCAGTCACATTTTTTGTACTTGCCAATTTGCCGTAGTGATTCTGCAGCAATATTTCCTGACTTGCATATTTTATGAATGTCAAAGGTCATGTGAGGTCAATAGAGTCTATAGTTTGAAACCTTGTAGACACAGCATCTCAAGAAGCGTAAGTTGTTTGAACTTCCAACTTGGTATGTATTGTCCTTTGTTTTTCATGCAAATTGGCAAGGAATCGCAGTCAATTGGTCCTCTGGTTATTTGACCTCAGTGATTTGCTGGGATAATAAAGGGATTTACAATGTGTCTTGGTACATTCTTGAGATTACCTTGAGTTTTTGCCATTGTTTCCTTGATGTTTTGTGTTGATTACTGAAAAAGTCTTCATTTACAAACTACCTGGTCTTATGAAATGTATGTTTACTGAAACACCAGTGTTGTTGTCTTTAAATAAAGATTCTGAGGGCAATGTACAAATTGAAAACCAACTCAGATGATGTCACACCCTGGCCTTTCGTCGATTAATGTCCCCTAAATACGTCTGAATTGAAAATTGGACTTGAAAATTACCTTGGAAGAGCAGAATTCTAACATCTGGAAAAGAAGTAGTGTGAGCCTTGGTCAGAATTTCAACTAAAACAGCACTTTCACTTCATTTTTATGTCTGTTATTTTTTTTTTGATATCATGTGTCTGCATTCTTTATATCCTGCAGGGAGGGTGTCCTCACTCCATGTTGCACCCTCACATCAGTCCTATATATTAATGCCATTAATTTCCTCTTTATTAATTAGTGGCTTCTATCATGGAAAACAAGCATTACCCAGGGAATTTCCTTCAACTTACGTTTTTGATGCCCATTAGTACAAATTAAACATTCCATTACACATATCTGCTCGGCAATGTTTCACACGATTCAGTGACTTGGTCAAACTTCCAAAGGTTGTAAAAGGATAACTATTTTCCCTGTAACCGATCTGTTCCTTGGCGACATCAAGATCATTTGTCTACTGAAAGATTTGACACTCTCTGTGAAAATTGTAACATCTGCTGACGTAGCGCCTCCTATCGGTGGATTGGAAAGAAAAGCTCTTTTTTTCGTTTACAACGAAAAATTCTCTTACTGTCTTCCTCTCTTCGGGTGTAGTTAGGCTTACATCATGCTGATTTTTTTTTTTAAGGAGAGGTATGAATGATAAAGTGACTGCAATGACAAAAAGCTGCATATATAAAGAGACTGGCTAGCCTAACTTCAGCGATCCATATTATGTTGCTATGGTTGTCCTGCTTTTACACAATAAAATGTACTTTGACTCTACGGGAAAATGAACATTTCACGCACTTGCTCTTGAAGAGTGCAAACTTGTTAATGTCAGCGTTCTGACGTAATGAACAAAACAATTTGTCGAGTGAGGGAGGTCTTTACTTTTCACTTCAGTCTCTCAAAACCGTCATGCAGGAGTATCAATTCACGAACTAAGCCTTAGTTATGTTGGAAGAACTGAAGACGTGCAGACAGACAGAAGAGACGATGTTTGAAGGGTTTGACGTCAAAGCCGTCTTCTAAACTTATTCACCACCGTTGAGATTCAGAAAATCATCTAAGATTAGGAAATGTCAAGTCCTTACAGAGTACTTTTAGTGATATAAAACAATTTGTTGAATAGCGCCACCGATTAACTTTTACTCGCTGAGGTAGATAGCTCGAGTTGTATTTTTTGAAAATTTTATACTCTGATTTTCAAAGTAACCCTTGTCGTCGGTTACGTGGGTAAATCGAGTAAGGGAAAGAGGAGGAGAGGCTGAAGCGCGAAACAATATAGGCCCTTCTACTCCAATTGCCATCGTATTTATGATTTCAACTTCTTGTCAACTGGACGGAGTAACCAATGATGGTACGAGGTCAAGTCACAAGAAAACACGTAACAATGTTAAAGCATAGAGTGAAGAAGATCTAACTGGCTGACTTTGGTTTTGGCATGGCCTATGTCTAGTTCATTAAAATGATTGACGCAGCTTGAGATACAAGTCATATCTCGTTCGCTCTTGTTAACCGATGGAAGGGTGAAGCCCTCAAAACCATTATGATTGTAAAAAAAAAAAAAACTGTACGAACTTTCACTGTTTGTAACCTTAGCAGTGAGTGAAAGAACTAGTTTAGGACTGAATAACTCACGGAGAGTTGGTTTTGTTGAGCAAGTTCCAAAAGATGATTTCTTCATTACTTGAGAGATGGAATGAAAGCAACTGAAAGATGTCGGTATACTTACAATCAATTTATTTTGTGAAATAAAAAATAATACACAATAGCATTAATTGTAACTAATAAGAATAATTTACTCATCAATGCATTTAATATACACGAATCAGACGCACTGCATCCAATGTACAGTTTATATATATATATTTGTATGATTTATCTCTCATACCTCAACGTCCGTCACGCTCTCTTAGTGATCGTTTGTCAATCCAGACTTGCCCGTAGACAATAATTGAAAACGTGCTTTAATCATTGGATTGATTGACTGACTACCTAATTTTGTATAAGTATGTTCAAGGACCCTGCCAGTTATTAAGATACTACCTTTCCAGATCTACCCAGGCAAGGAACATGTCTTCTGGCTTATTTAAGCCATTTTCAAAGCAGTTTCATTCATATTCTTGACGTTTTGAAATTAACTTTTCATGGACAACAACACGATATGTTCAAATTCCCCCCCCCCCCCCACAGAGTTACTGACAATGTGCGTACATGGATGGTGCGGTCATTATCATGTAAATTGACTGTGTTCTATGACTTGTGACGTTAGTCGACGCCCAGCTCCGATTCACTGTGTATTCAATGTGGCTATCACGAGATAAAAAGCAATTAAACACTTGAGCAGAATTTCTAATCGAAAGGGTCTCACTGTGCAGCTTAGGGTGGTGTGCATAATCGCTCGCAGAAAAGGAAAACGTGATCTTTACCCTAGGTAACCCTTTCCAGAGACAAGGAAATAAGTCATCTAATTACAAATTATGTAGGACAATCAGGTCGTTGGTCGTAAATCATGAGTCACGCGTCGATTACGTCACAAACTTCAAATCATTGGTGTTGGTAAATTAAAGTTTAAAAGGCAAAATCTCAAAGGTGTTATCACGTGAAGTGTAGAAGCTGCACGTAAATTCAAAGACAAAAGTTTGCACGATGATTCTAAAATTAATGACCTGAACTGGAATTGAAATTAAAAAAAAAAGATGGTTAATCTATAATTTCTCTCTACGATAGGAGTAGACTTTCGCACAAAGCTGAAACAACATGGAAGGTTGACTTTTGGAAGGAAACAAGTCACATAAGAGAATCTTGGAAAAAATTCATATGTTCTCATTAAACGAGGTTGTGTAACTACGTATGATGGTTTTTATTGATTTGGGGAGATCCGATCTTCAAATTAATACATCAGGAAGCTGCCATGGATCAAACTAAGTGATCGATCTCAACTGAAAACTGAAAATGAACTGAGACTGGAAATGTTATATCCAAATGACTGTTGCTATTATACTGTTGTCGCGGTAGCGATGATGTGGCGACTGAAATAAAACGGTCACAGAAACGATACTCTTGTAATGTGACAATAGAAAGAGGGTCACACGATCAATTTGTCGAATTTTAGCAGCACAAAAAAATGAATAAATTTATATCTCTATATGCTTGTAGATATGAAATTTAATTTATCGAGGTAGGTTCGTTGTGTAACAGGGGAAGATACGAGCTGGTGACTGAAGACTGCGTGTGGAAATTGTGATGCAATGCACCCCCACCCCAACTTCCAATGAACAAGTCACATGTAGCTTCTTCTTTTGTAGCTTTTCACTCTAGATTTCAATTGACTCAAACGATTGGTCCAATTAAAGAAAAGCAAGACAAATAAAAGGTGATATGGGCAGTATTCATGTAGTATTTATTCATACCCCCTTTAGGCATCTGGGTATTTGTGTTTTTTTTTGTATGTGTATTTTTTCCTGGACTATGTGCAGTGGAGGCACCAGGATTTAAATTTTTTTTTTTTTGGGGGGGGGGCAAATGGAGTATTAAAGAAACTGTTGGGGGGGGGGGGGTAGAGAAGTTGAGCGCTACGTGAGAACTGAACTTGAAGATTGAGCTTAGAGAGTGGGGTCCATTGACCCGTCTTAGAGTCCCTGGTGGTGCCCAAGGGCAAAACCTGGTGCTTGTCCAGGGGTCGGAGCCCCGGAAGCTTTGAGGTCTTAGCCTCAGAGCTACATTGCTGCCATGTAGGCATCATCAGTAAATTTTCGGGTGAAAAGTGAAATCTCAGGATACGTATATTTTGATTTTGATTCAAAGTTTCCGTTAAACGCAAAGGCTCCAAACGATTTTCATAAATTTGGCTATTTCTCTAAGATGACAGGATGTATAATTAGGACAACTGGTGAGTTTCCAGTGGAAACCCTCAAAAGCTCTGAGGTCTTAGCATATCACTGGGTGAAAAAATAAGTCTTAGGAGAGGTACATTTGGTTCACAGTGCATCATCCAGTGCAAACAAGATTTCAAATGATATTAATGAATTGGACTATTCCTCTTAAGTTTGAAAACATGAAAAATTATGAACCCTGGCGGGGTACAGAGGCAAAGCCTGTTGGGTCCATGGGAAACCCCATGGAAGCTCTGAGGATTTAACATAATTCTGGGCTGAAGGTTGTCGCGTGGTATTCCAAAAACAGAAAGGTAAATGCAAAATTATGAATACAAACATTAGATAGACATATGTATGTATTTATCAAATACTCCAGTTGAGTGGGAGGGGACACTGGGGGAAGTTATGACTGGATGAAAATGCCCTTATGCCCCCCCCCCCTCTGATTGTGTGTTCTAGTGTATGATCTATTTTTGTCTATGTATTGTATGTGTTATTTCGTTATGTGTATTGTAAAGTGTGTTATCATGTATCTTATTCTATGTGTGATTTACGTGTATCATATATGTGTGCTGATTATCGATGTTAAAGCCACCCCTCAAAAACAACAACAACAAAAGGCATCAATCTAATATCTCCGAATCAGAACTATACTTTGCTTAAGTTAAACAAAAGAGAACGAGATACAGTAAGCAGTTGGCAACCTAAAATCACTAAAACCTCTGTGGACCAAAACATGCAAACATGTGAGTCGGCCTGACTTTAGGAGAATCTTCTTATGAAACCAATAAAAGGCAGAAGATTATCGTCAATAAGGTAATGAACACATGACGTAGGTCAGTTCAGTGAATGGACCAATGGGGTGAAGAGCTGACGAAACCTAATTAAGTCCGGGAGGGCAAGTTAAAAGAAACTATACACAGGATTATTCCAGGGATCAAAAGTATCAAATCAAGATATATAACAAACTGATGAAAGTATAGATTTCCATGGGTTTTGCATATTTTCTAGATGCTGCAATTCACTTCATTTGCATCTTCTTTAACAGTAAGCCTGCCGTGTCAGGTGATTAGTTCCTCGAGATGCCGAACACACTTCGTCAAGAATTCTTTCAACAAGAATTTTGAAATTCTTACGTCGAGAAAGGTTTTCTTTGTTTTCCTCTTGTTTTTACGTGGATTACCCTGAATATGGAAACTGTCATCACTGTGTTGATCAGAGGGATGAACGGCATTAAGTCTGATATTAAAAAATAAAATAAAAAAAATGACCAGCGGATTGTTTTCACTTCAAAACCGAATCTCTTCGAGGATTATCGCCTGAAAGAGTCCAAGCGAGCTGAATATTTTAAAATTGCAGAACTCTTCCTGAAAGTGTTTTGCTCAGATATTGCATTTTTATTTGCATAAAATGTTTACTTAATTCCACCGCCAACAAAGAAGAAGTCAGTTTGTCTTTCGGGTTCCAAAGGGACAGAGATTGTTTTGCCTCTTCTGAACCCTCACGCACGGTCACCCGTCGAGAAGATATTTTCAATATCTACTTTCACTCTCAAGCCCCGCGAAGAAATGCATCTCCAACCTTTCCGAACGGCGGGTGTCTTCTATGATGGACAACGTTCTTAGACGTTATGCATATGCATGAGTCTTTAATTAACATACTCCACGGCGGAGAAAAAGTTGGTCATTTCACCCAGTAGGTCTTGTTCGCGCTGTTGGGCGATAATATGTAATTGACGAAGAATTCGGCAGCGAGTGGAGCGTCCATCAAGATGGCAATTGTACCCGTGATCAGCCCCACGATGTAAATAATCAGGAAAATTCGATCGATCACCATGGCAACCACTGTCCACTCTTGTCGCAGCTGAAATCGAACGAAAGACAAAAGATACGGCTGATCTGTGTAGCTTGACGTTGGCCGTTGCCACTCTCTATGGTTTATTAACCCCTATAACTTACATTCTCAGTACTCCACCGTCGCTAACACACACAAAACAAGACATCGATTTTAGTTTATTTTAGTAATAAATTTATGATGCACATACAACAGTTGTTTGTTCAACAGTTTCCTCTTCTAAACCTAGACAATCGTATGGTCACAATTCTTGTTAGTAAAATTATTCAGACATAATTTTGATTTTAAGAGGATGACCGGATGGGCCGGGTGAAATGGAATACTGGACAGGGATGGAGAAGGTCTAGATTACACTGGAAGCCATTTTTATTATATCAAATAGTAAAAAAAATCAAACGCAACAAATAAATAAACTTCAATGTCCGTTCGTGTTGTTTTTATACTTTTGAATTTTCTTTAGTTTTAATTATTAGGACAAAGAATCTACTCCAAAAGAAATAAAAGGTCGAGAGGGGAGTAAGAGTCTCCTTGGTGACGGGATGGGAGGGGGCGGAACCTGTAACTGCTGCTTTTCAGTGAATATACTTAAATAACTCATGATATTAAATTAGCGTGAACTAATTCATTTTATTGTGTAGCTGAAGGTGCAGGTTAAGAATGCCAGTAACTTTTAATGGCTGGACTGATTTTGTGCTCTTCCCATGGTATAAAATGTTTTAAGTTTTCATTGCAATGATAAAGCGGAATCTAACTCTAAGATAAACGTAAAGTAACATACAATAAACAGTTCCGAAACTCAATAACTTTCACAGTCCAAGGAAATAAAAACGTTTGACCTGAAATTGAACGGTAACGTAGGGGTAGGTGAACTTAGACCTTCCCTTAGTCTTCAACATTTGCGACTGTTTTCTTGGAAGGAGTGTGATAGTTTGTGGACATTTTGTGACATTCACATTTTAAAGTGCGTTATTCTGATCGACTCGTCGTCAAGGAAAACGTGGCTTATCGAAATCGCCACTATTTTTTTTCCTAGCTTACATTTCTGTTGACTCTCCTATATCTTATTCAGTTTGTGAGCTCAGAGTACTAATTCTGACCACGTTAGGGTGTATAGTGTGTGCGTAGTTCGTGAATTGCACTGTAGTGAGTCATTTACCGAGTGAATCTGAATTCTTCGATTCTTACCCCAGCAAAGAGTTCGTCTTCCTCGCACCTCCTGTGGAGGTAGGAAAGATCATCTTTAATATCATCTACGACCTCTAAAAGCATCCTTCTGGTGATGTCATTGTTGCCATGGTTGTTATTGGTGTCAGAGGATGTACTGCCGGCTCCCTGGGATGCATTTAGCAGCATCTTCTTCCTCCGCGATAGAGGAGGGCTCGCTGACAAAGAAAAAAAAAGGAAGGAAAACAAAATATGAACTGAAAAAGAGGAGCATAGATTTAAAAGGTCCAGTGTTGTTGAACCTTCTATCAACCTGTAAAAGTAATTGAAGTGAAATTTCTGTTACGTCTGAAACCTTGATCGTTGATAGCTGCGGAGAAACACAGAGGGTGCTCATTAATACATTTATAGCTAACGATTACATAAGGCATACTGAAGTACGTTTTGGCCTAATTCACTTTTTATCGTACAGATATGTAACCTTTCTTGTTTTGACACACACTTTAAAGCAGGATGTGTTATTAAAGCAGGATGTGTTATATGAAGGAAAACAAATAGCCTTTAGCCTATCGTTTATTCGCCCTCATTGTCTTCCATTCGATACCAATCTGATATGATCTGATGTTTCTTTCAGGAGAAATTTCATTCATTAGATTGTTAATTACGGCAGAAAGAAGGGTGATCCATTTTTTCGACTAAAAAGTTAGCGGAACCAGGCCCTGTAGTAAATGTGACGCACTTCTGTGCCAAGACCCCACAAGGAAAACGCATTGCCTCAGGAAATTAGGCTTTATTTTACAAATAGACCACGGTGCGGTAGTTTGTACAGCTTTTTACAACTATACGAAATTTAGCCAGTCGTATGGTGCACTTCTGACATTGCAGAAACAGCACATCCTGTTTTAAATTTTGTAACGTCACACGCGACACCGAGCGAAAAAAGGCAAAAAAACCCCCCAAAAAACCAAATAACAAACGACTTATTTCAAAGACTAGTACTGGTAATGATGTAGCAGTTGAGAACACCTCCCACTGACTCAGCAATATGTAGCAGACGACAAACACCATATTGTGTTTGCTTTCTAATCCTGTTCAAGTCTTACAGAGATGCCACGAACGATACAAAAGACAGATTACTGACTGACCTTTTCTATAGACACTGAACTTCAATGCATTTCATCTCCTTTTAACAGCTCAATGATTAGACAGAGTAATTGCACATAGCTTTATATTTGTGAAGGCTTCGTTGTTGCAATCCGTAGCAATTTTTGCATTTTACTTAATGATCTGGGTGTACGATGTAATTTCATCTGTAAAACGTGTAATGTTTTTCGTATAGTCTGCCAGCTCGAGTAGATTATAACTGAATATGCGACTGATTGCTTTAGGCTGTATATCAACTGACATTACAACTCAATGCCACAGCGCTCATTCTTATTCTTTTACTTTTTAACATGACAGTCACCCTATGTGAGAGAAATAGTCACGAACGTTCGCTTTTGTCCTCATTTTACGATTGAAGGGCCCCAACTTTGTGAAAAACGTCGCTTATTTATCCAATCGTCGAATTTTCATGCCGCCAAAAATACTTGAAATCCCCTCAAAGTCTCTCTCGATTGTTTAGAGGAAAGAGTTAAAAGAACGTCTTCGCCATCAGTAGGGACAACATCTCATGATAAGAGAGTGATAATCAACATTCGCATTTTAAAACTGTCAGCTGTCAGCCAATCACAGACAGGAAAATGAAAGAAAGCCATAGTTAACGCAGAACAGGGTACATTCATATAGTTTTGTAAATATATACGTAGGCCTATTTATTGTCGTGAGGTATGTAGAGCAATATGGGAAGAGGAAAAACATTAACACGAAAAAATATCACAGTTGACTATATATATATATATATATATATATATATATATATATATATATATATATATATATATATCGTAGACTTCATACAGAAGTATAGAAATAGACTTCAGTTTGCATTTGACGATGACAGCAGTGTCTTTCCAAACATGTCGTATGTATATATGTATGCGTGTGTGAACTCTTGAACAACACGAACGCTCCCTGCACAAACACAAAGAGTGATACCTCTAAGGGGAGTACATTCGCATAACGCTGCTTTGAATGAGGTCATCAATTGGCATTTGTAGTCCTACCTCTCTTTTTTACTCCAAAATTAGGATATGTAGCCATCAACTGAACAATTTCGAGAGATCATTGCACTACCTTACATTCAATGAACTGTTAAACTAGTTCAAGAAATTTCACCACTTAAATGTCGCTCTTGGATATATTTTCAACAGAGCAGGACATTCACCCACACGGTGGAAGACGTGTTGGAAGACAGGCGCGACGAGGTTGTTTTGTTACTTATGATGTTATGGAATTCAAACGTAGCACATGTCAGTGTGTTGATTACAGACGAAACAAATGTGAAGGTTGCCTTTATGCCATAAGTGACCTTAAGTTACGATAAATACATACATTGACTGGTAGGATCATTTAAGGTATCGATACATAACCATTATGTCGGGTGATAGAGCAGCCTAGCTATTACTCCTTGTATTATAGGAACACTCCTTTTAAGCAAGTTGTTCACATCTCTGTGACAAGGAAAGATTGCAGATCTTCACTACATTACAACGTGTTTATTGTTTTCGGTCAGGTGAGGAGTGTTACCCTAATTATTTGTATTTTAAACTTCGCGTCCCAACCGTGATGGTATTAATCAACGCCCGAGTATGGCTCCCATTGGTCCAATCCTTTAGAGAGTTTTTGATTTGCATTTATTCATCAAGATACTGATCAGCTAGTAATAGAAGTAAACCACTAGGAGCAGATCTTGATTTTTTTTTTCGTGGGTTGATTCTTTCAGGTCATTGGAATTTCACGTTCACTGTTATACCATTTCCTCTTTATTGTATGATGTCTCTCTCAGTCAAACCAGTTAGTTGCAACTGACTCAACGGCACCTCCCTGGTCAAACTAAACCGTCACCCCGCTAACTTTCTAGAGAAGTTGCCACTCCGCCATGTCTACAATACGTAAAAGATATTGCAGGAAATCCTCTACATATACACTGTACATCATACACACCGCAAATTATTACCTTGATAGATATTAAATTAAGCAAACAACGATGTACGCCATGTCCCCCGAATCTAAATGTTTTCCTCTCTGATTATACCACTCTCACACTGCCAGAATATTCCAATTAAGTTTAGTTCATCTGTTATCAGAGAAACTATTTAAATGAAACATTACATCATATTAGTACTTGAAATCGATATATTCTATGAGTAACACTGAAAGTACTTTCAACTTTGTGAGGAAAACGACAATGTTTAGTGATATCGTATCGATCGGTGGATATGTCTTTATCAAATCAGTTATGGACTGTCTTTAATTTTGAGTTTAAACTAGCAGGGAGCTCCAAACATTACCCTCTCATGATTTTCCCTTTATTTATTTGGAAATATGAGACTGAAAAGATATTTCGAGTTGTTCGTTGTTTACACTACGTCAAAGTGAGAGCCAGATGAAGAACCAATTTTTTTTTATTTACATTCCACAAGTACGCACACTTCGACTAAATATTGGTCAGCCACTTGCTCAGATAGGTTTTACCATAATTTACAGTGGCGATTTCCATAGGAAGAAAGATATTACTGTTCTGAATTCAGTATTTGTAAACAAATATGCTACAATAGATATTATCAAGGTTTTGCAAATAAAGAATCACTGGGTATACCCAGTTGCCCAAAGCAATATAGTGTACATTTATACAGAGTTATAGTTTACAGTGCATACTTGAAGGAGCATGCGTCGTTTGCCTTTGTCGTATTCTTTAATAGAGTACAGTGAAGCATATATGTCCCTGTGTCTTACATAAGAAAGAACACACCAGAGATAATAGATGTAAACAGAAATAGTGTGCTGGGATAAAGAAAACGTGGAAGGACTTATTTCGTTCATGTAATCTTTTGGATGCATGTTTGCAATTAATTTTATATAAGAGTTACTCACCCATGATACTGTTGCAGATTGCGTCTGGTGCGGTCTCCTGTTGGCTATGTTGGCTCTCCGAACTCGGTCGTCTTAAATTAAATGTTTTGTTGGCGTCCCTTGGACTTGGGTCTTCCGGTGGGTACGGAATCGTGATGCGTTTGATTTTTAACGGAGCGGTCCTGACGTCCTCCGGTTCCTTTTTCGTTTTCTGCCACCTCTCGGGTTTCTTCAACCCGACGAACGGCGGTAACGTCAACAGGAAGAGCGATCTCACCCATTTGGGCATCGGGTGGGCTATGGGGTGTCGGTGCTTCATGTTGATGATGCAAACATTGTATATCAGGCTGGTAACGACGACCGCCAACGAAAAAGACAGGTACTGTACGATGAAGGGTAAGTTGAGGGCGTTCGATGGAATCCTTTGAGTGATGAGTAACATAAACCAGACCATTGAGAGCATGACGGAAGTACATAGAGACATCTTTTCACTCATCAAAGGAGGTAAATAAAAGACAAGAATCGTGTTAAAAGATATCAATCCACAAGGGAGTAACAAGTACGCGACGTGGTATACCGGCTGTCTCCGCAATACGAACGAACAAGTGATATCTACGTATATGCCCTCACAGCAAGGGTACTGTACACGGTTCTTGTAGCAAGGGGCGTCCATTATGAACCATTCTTCGTTGGGCCAAAAGTCACGTTCCACTACTTGATCGTTCATCGGTATGAGGTCGAGACTGTCTTCCGTGTAACTCCACGACCCGAACTTTAAGATGCACGTCTGTTCGTCGAAGGGAAAATAGCGGACGTCAATCTTACAAGCACTCTGGTAAACGGCAGGTGGGAACCACTTTACCTCACCGGTGTAGCTGATGCTGGGACTCGTGTGCTGTTTCATATCGTAACTGCCGTTGGCACTAAGAACAGCAAAGAGGAAGCAATAAAGAAATCTCAACTTTTTCCATTTCAAAAGAAGAATAATTCCCAATTCCGAAGTAAAAAAAAGTGTTATTTCTTTTACCTAACCCAAAAGTGCCAAAGTAAAAATTTTAAAAGGAATGAATAATAAAGGACACCGTATTATGGATACGCTGAAAAGAGAATGAAAAATTGCATTCATTTCAAATTTTGTAACTGAAATTTTCGGAAAGTCACTATCCGCACCAGTATTTAAAACATACGGTATTAGTTATGCGAGTGAACAGAATCTATAAATACCGAACAAAATTAGGTATAAATATAAAATGGCTCCTGATCCTTAAAAAATAACAACAATGGTACCATGGTATACGGAGACACCAGCCGTCAGGTGTACATGCAACGTATAATACGGGTTCGTTCGGACGCAACAGTAATGTCCTGCCATGGAATGGCAGGACACAACTGTTGCGTCTTTGAAGTCTTTGAAGATAAACATTTCATGTACGCACCATCACATGTTCCATTCGTTGTATTCATCTAATTCCGATCAACTATCATTTATTAAACTAAAGGGGGAAGTTGGTGTCTATTCCAAACTGTGATCTCCACTATTCTCAATACCACAACTATATGGAGCTGAGAACGACACACGCTGTAACATTCTATTTTGCATTATTGTACAATTTCATTACAAAAAATGCAAGCACAGATTTTGGATATGGCACTTTTACAGAACTTCTCAACATACCTCAAATACGACACAACATGTCATACTTGTATAATACTGATGAACTTTCAATACAAAAGTAGATTAAGCTCTTTGCGCTTCGTGTAGTGTATAATGTAAGTAAATTTTGACCCTTACTTGTTATACATCAGAATATCGGGTAGCCAGATGTAAGCGCTTGGTATTTTAATCTGAGTGATATTTCCATATTCCGTCGGATTCCACTTCAGTTTATAATCCTCCCAAACCTGTAAAACGATGGCATAGACTTGTCACTTCACGCAATTAAGAGCTCGTAAAATGTCTTTCGAATAGAATGTTTATTCATTTCTTACATGGTAACAGCGCGTTCCAGTATTAATTCACTCACACGATAGAAGGATATCAGGGAAGTCTACAGTTTTTAATATGAATAGATACTCTGCAATCATCACTTGTAATAATGTTCTTCCTTATCTATATTTTTGATAATTAAAAAGAAAATACGAGGCAATTTTTCATTCACTTGAAAGCAATTCTAGTCGAATAAACATCACACACATGTGGCCATGATAACTGAGTTGAATTGTTCAAAACACTTTATGCAGTCCGTCACGTCTTTTCGAAAAGACAGATGTACGATATGTTTGTTTTAGCTCGATTTAACTTTATAATCGTATCGTCAGACATTTCAAAAACCGTTAGTTCAACTATGTGACTGTAAATTGGTGGGTATAGTTAAAGGGACTACATGTTTAGCTACCTAAAATCACACAAAATCACACTAAAATCACACAAAATCACCTAAAATCAGACTTACAACTGGGCCAAGATCTTCGTTTCTGACAACAGGATGACATAGAAATCAACAATTATTTTCCAATACGTCTTTAATCACCGCAAGCATTTTTTACGACTTTTATTTCGTATTGAAAGTGATAAGAGATTGTGGATAACCAAAGTTGCATTTCTGCAGCAAAGGCAATTGAGCCTTCTGATTTATTGTCTCTATCTTTGAAGAGAAGAGGAAAGTATTTTTTGAAGATATCTTTATTTGACCTTTTCGAATTAAAGCTTCTTCAGCTGGGCGTATTGAATCGATCATGGTTACGATGTGATAAATGCAATGACATAGCCCTACAAGGTTGTATGTAGAGCATTGCATTTACCGCATGGAAATTATATAAACATATTCCGTGACGTACTTGTTTTAAAGCACATAACTGCTCGTTTCTATTATAATCCAATTAAAAGAAATGTGTAAGACCTATGTAAATAACTTGAAATGTAAACGTTAAACTTTTCTTTGCATTCTTGAAAAAAGCGAAATCGTCTTGCTTCTTGTTTCATTTCTACGTAGAATTAACTTGATTTTTTTAACATAATATGTACTTTTTGGCAAGCACCCCATCTCATGTCAAAATGCATGCAGACAATCATTTTTTTCCAATGGCATTTATGAATGTGTTTGCTTTTATGACTACTGCAACGAATATTCATTTTGGTCTTCTTGAGTTTCTGTGACTCAACAAAGTTTAGTCAAACGTCAGTGTCCTGCGTTTTATGTCAAGCCCAAAAGGTTTTTATATTTTTTATCCACTAACACTACCATGCATGACTTGTGTCTGTAACGATTAAACCAATTGTAACTATGACCATATTTTATCGTTTAGTGGAGAAACAAACAACTGAAATCAAA
Organism: Stichopus chloronotus; assembly: GCA_021234535.1. Classification (NCBI taxonomy): domain Eukaryota; kingdom Metazoa; phylum Echinodermata; class Holothuroidea; order Aspidochirotida; family Stichopodidae; genus Stichopus; species Stichopus chloronotus. The sequence goes on along the minus strand of CM037837.1, from coordinate 7,286,671 downwards.
TGAAATGCAAACAGGAAAAGAGAAGACTTTCTGAATTTGCATCTGTTGGTGTTCAATTATTCGTTCTATAATTGGTATTTTGAATGTTCACCTTATTTGTCGTGCTAATTCAAGCTTCATGAATGACAATATATTCACAGTGCTAGCAGTCACCGTTAAATAGCTTTACTTGTGTGGGTCACTTTGAACCACGTGGCTCATCTAGAATTAATGATACATTAAATTAAATGGCTATTTCAATATTGTTGTTTCAATTTCATTTTGGTTTCGTTTCACTTTTCTTTTCTTTTTCATTATTGTTTTTCATTGTTTATTGTAGATGGCCAGACTAGATAAGCTAACCAGCTTCAAGTGACTCTTTGTGTACATATCTTTCGTGAAGTTTGTAGTTATGACATACTACATGTGTTTCAACATAAAATAAGTAAACAATGTAAATGAAATATTAACATTTTCATATATGTTTTGGACATCATGGAACAATTTTGATATTAATATAAAACAATGCAAGGTGATACTTCTCTACATATGCATAGTGCATACAGCATGTCGTGTCCATACGTGTGTCCTGTACACAGCATGGATTTTGCTTTGCAAATCATGCATACCAGATATATTTCAAACTTAGATATGTACTGAAGATGGTGTCATGTAGTTACCACGTGAATATTTTCAAGTCACGTCGAAGCCGAGGAGTCTTGCACACGTAAGGGTAGTGAGGTATTCTACAGAACGCAATGGCTATGCGGCAGACGATTTTAGTAATAACATTAGCATTCATATATTCGTTTGCTGTGGATCCAGACAGATTATGTCAACAAGATCTCGGTCCTTTAACATTTGATTTACAGTCTGTGTATTGCAATGGCTACATGTACGAGAGCCAAAATTTTAGACTGCAAAATAATGACAGAAAAACACACACAAAAGAGATTAACAAAAAAGAAAGAAAGAAAAGAAACAGAGAGCCCTTACCAGAGTGATCCAGACTTTGGTTGTCATTAGCTGGGTCTTCACGTTCTAATGAAAAGAGAGTCATATAGATTACATATTTCATCGTATAATTTATCTAACGGAATAAACTCAACAACGCTTTATCTAAACACAGTAAATCAATGGGACATTGATTAGCTAAGCATACCAGACTCTTCGAGTCCAACATATACATCCATATGACATTTTGTACAACCCACTGGATGTCAATATCTGTAGTGAATGGAAAGATAGCATCCAAGGTTAAGTTAAAGTTCGCTTGTTGATCTCACTGACGAAAAAAAAAAGAAGAAGAAGAAAGAAATGTAATTTGTCTGTTTGCTCGCAGCCAGCAAATTCGATTTAACGTTCGAAGGTGCAATCAATTTTTACACCGTAGTGACATATCAGACAATTAATTTAACGTGAACGAAAACAGAGATCGTACGAAATTTGATTAATTCAATGAAATACATTATTCACTTTATATATATAGTGTGCTACAAAAAGTGTCAGGATACTAAGAGACACAATACCGACGTATGGTAGTAATCGCTGAGAGTTTATTGCAGAGGTGGCAGTAATAGTAAATATACCATACCTTTCACTCGGTGACCAGTATTTTGGCATAAATGTTTCTATCTGTTAGTTATCTTGTCATACGGGAAACATATTATTTCGTATTCATTGTTTGGCCGTGAAATAAGGTACTTATCAACTATTTGTGAAGTACCCCCTACATTTTATGCGACTTGTCTCATCTTTATACGCCATCAATTTTCATCTGTCTTCAAAATGAAGGGACCTGTGCACAAATATTGGCCACTGGAGGGGACGGAAGGAGGAGTGGAGGGGACAAGAGGAGGACGGGGTCATTTTGTGGTATTTCATATAAATTTGAGAGGCAGGCGAGAGAGGTCGGAGATGAAGGGGGAGAGGGTTGGGCCCTGACCCAGATTTGCTAATTAAATCGCAAAGGTTCGAAATGTAGAATTATTTGTCACACGTCTGAAGTAAAGTCAAAGTGGACCCTTCGACTATGGGAGAATTGAAACTGTCTGGGGTGAGGAGTTTTTGTCTTCAAAACAAAAAGAAATAGAAATTGGATTGATACAGCAAAATATTCAAGATCAAAATGAAGGAAAAACCAAACAGTCGAAATGAAAACCTGAACTTAATTGACAAAGTGCCCAGGTGCATGCTATACCTTTTTTTTTTTTTTTTACAGCAAGAATTGCAAATCTTGAGTCTGATTCGGAAAGGGAAACTTTTTGTAATTGAAAAAATAAACAATGGAGTATGAAATTATGAGCAAATACATTGGCTTTGTTGACATGTTGACTATGAATTTGACAAGTTAGATCACACACAGTTTAAAGGCATGGTAGGCAACAGGCACAATGCAGCCAACACTGACCGCTTAATTGTTTAATAAACATGAGGGACGTGCAACCCAGTGATGTGGATGGGGATCCTTATAACCGACCTAGACTAAAACCAAGGAGGTTTTCCTTGTAAAACCTCCTTGCTAAAACCATAGCAAGTATGACGCATAAGTAATGATCACATTTTGATATCCACCAATGAATTGTAAGCCCGTGCATTCTCCTATAACCCCCTCTACACCATTCGTAGTGGAAATGTAAATTTCTGAACCCTTGTTTTAAAAATAAAATGTTAGATGAAATTCAAAACGCCACAGAGACTGGAAAGTGCCATTTCCTGCAATCTGAAAGGCATTTTTATTCCAAAATTTTCTGTGTATGATACGCGCCAATCGATGGTGGCGCTTCGCTAAGAAATTGTCATTACTGTTTGTCACCCACTTCAAACCTTGACACTCCTCAGCCCACCAAATGAAAAGTCTGGTTACGCCAGCGCTGTTCCATTTCTCTCAGAGTGAAGACTACTGATGCTAATACTGATTTAAATTTGGTTAGAAAAAGGTACACCCTTTGATTAGCCTCCTTCCAAAATGATATCTAATTCAGGTAAATTTTGACTTGCCCAACTAACATCCTATATCACATAGCACGATTGCAGACTACGTGGCCAAAGCCGGTCGTGTATACCTACGCATGTGGATCTACAAAGAAACGACAGGACACTCTTTAGTACGTACAGACGTCTAGTCTATTTCATAGACTGATATCGAACGACATTTCCACTGTGCTAGATAGACTTATTTTTCCCTTTTTTGACGATCTAATTCGAATCGCTACTGCTCTGTTTAACGGAAGTGGACAGAAGATCTCTGATCCTAGTTTGAAGGGGGGGGGGGGGTAGGCTCGTGTGGTAGACAAGAAATCGCGAATATGGAACTTCCTTCAAGGTAAAATAAGACGGGCCCTGGAGACTTTATTTCCTTTTATGTACAAAGAGCAGCTGTGCGAATATTTGATGAATAGAGTTCTTAACTAAGTTTAGTATAGATTATTCAGGTTGAATCAGTCGCAAATTCGGTCGCAAAGTTTATTGTTTCGTGTACGCCTTGCTGTTTGTAGGCTCACATAGACAATTGCAGTTTAAACGCAGGTCTCTCAATGAAATTGACTATTTGATAGTCTGTGTTTCTTTTACGCAGTTGCAACGAGAAAAAAAAGAGAGGAGTGATCAAGGACTTTCAAGCCATATTCATCTCATCAAGATGAATAAAAGGCATCCCCTCGAGCAAAACTTGTATCGATATATTTGATTACATGTAATGGTTCCTTGCTAGACGCTATAGATTGGTAACATCAGGGTGAATTTGTGACTGGAATACATTTGTTTATCCTACTCTTCGTGCATGTCCATTATAAACCCTTTACATTTGTTAAGGACTTGACGAAAAGTGTTTGTACTGACAAATTCTTATGTAGACACTACCAATGTTAGGCCTACATCATAATGTGTAGACCCCCAGCATATATACATGTAGCCTAGGCATGTTTAATTCATCAAGAACAATCGAGAGAATGAAAAAGAAATGTTTGGCATCCACTTTTTTCTTTTTGAATTCTTTCATCATTTACAAAAAAAAGTAATAAGGCCATAGTCTTAAAGGGTCAAGTCGTGAAATAGCGGAGAGATAGCGGTCATCTATCTCTTTGATGAAATAAAATATCACCCTGTTGATACGACTGTGATAAATAATCTCGGGGACCGACTGAAGTAATTGGTAACGAGGTCAAAGACCAGTCTTAAATTCTGTTTAATGTTTGAATAGTCGGTATCTGTACGCTCGTGAATCAAATCTCACCCGGCATTCATTAATCAGAAAGAAAAGTCTGAGTAATTTAAAATCCCTGCGAAAAATATCGTGTTGGTCAGAAATGTTTGTTTGAAATTTGGATTGAAAAAAAAAATAACGTACGCAATATGCATATCTTCACATGACCTCAGAGGGAAGGAAAATTACCTAGCACTGATTGAAAAATAGTCAAACCTATATATGCGATGATAACGCTGAAATAAGTAAGGGCAAAAGCAAGTCCATTGTATTAGAGCTGTGAGAAATGAATGATAAGAATTGGAGAAATGAGCGGATTTATACTGTAAAGCAAATCAGAAAAAAAAATCAAACCGCACACCGTCTAGTTGACAATCTGACACTATCTCACGATAGATTGTGCTGTTAAGGTACATATTAGTACATGGCTACAGTGCAACCGTACAGTTCGTATTTTGAAATTCGGGATTGGTATTTTCATGTCACAACAATACTTTTTCTCCTGAATACGACAATGCACTTGGGCAAGTAAAGAATTGGCTAACAATATCTCCACCTCATACATTTTAGCTCAATTAAGTGGACGAAACATTAGACTGCGTGGACTGAGCATTCGTGCAATTGCACAAGATGCAATCTTCATACCCAAAACGACAATTTCGTGTCCACCATTCTGCATTTTCTCTCTGTTAGATATTGTCATAGGTGCGAGGTTTTGATGCCGTTTAATTTAATGTAAGAAATAATTGAAAATAAAATACGACTGTGAAAATGTCGATTCTATATCTCCAGTGGTTCCGCGATACAACATTGGATAAACCAGTGACGTGCCTTGACTCAAACAGACGTCATGCGACCATGTACGAAGTATTGTGTCAGGGTCATTAATTAAAGGATGGTAGGACGTTGGGTACAGAAATATGAACTTTGTTGAGCTTATGAAACTAAAAGGCAATCTAGAGCAGACTACTCTCTAGCTTGTGACTCAGTAATTTTACCAAGTGCCAGGTTCCTGAAACTACAAAAAAAAAAAAAAAAACTCCAAGGACGCTTTCGTCTCTCTCAACAACTTGTTTCTGCATACCTCAAAGAACGAGAATCAAAATGATTAAGACTTGAATTTTAATGTTTGCATTAAATCTTTTTAATGACTGCCATTATGCCAATTAATTTGAAGGTACCACCGGTGGCCCTTGAAAGGCCCGTGTTTCAATGTCGACATTAACTGATTTAATTCGTACATTAGATGATATTTATGCTCATTGTGTTGATTTAATGGCGCGAACTATGTCCTGTGCTGGCAACATGTACATCCGGCGAGGTATATCCGCTACCAGGAACTATGACGAAAGAATGACCTCATCTTATCTGTAAATATCATGGATGCCAGATAATAGGTTAATGCCAGCATTTGTATGCATTGGATGGGAGGAGAGGCAGTGGAATCCCTATACAGCCCATCCAAGATTCATTCAGTTATTGCAGCTACCTCCTATAGTAGGAAAGATACATAGGCCTATGTCTTCTTGTTATATACCCTTGATAAGAGCTAACGTGTTCTGGGAAACAGGAACTATAGGAAAGGCTTAACGAATTCTATTTTCTTAAGTCTAATAATTTTAGTCTCTTCGTGAACTTTAAATAACGATATCTTTATATGATTCAAGTAGACGTGTAGAAACACGCAGGTTTCCACAAATTCGAACAGATATCAAGACATCGTTGTACCGAACGTCTGAAGTTAATGAGGCCTAAACATTATGCCTCTTAGACCGACGCTGTCTATAAGACAAACTAAAACTTTGCACAGACTGTTAGAGTAGCGACTAGACTGTAATATTTTGGTTGCAATGAAAACGATGGCTTATAATCATCTACATGTGGCAATAATCAGCATATGGTTTCATCTAATGCAGAAATCTGTTTTAGGGAATTGATAGAGACGTATTACCGTCTAGGGAGAATTACATTGAGTTTGAATGAGGGTATGTGAGGCACTAATCATGTTACCTCTTTGTGGAGAAAAAACGAACACATGCACAGCAGCACGATTTTATTGAACAATATATAGGCAAAATGACCAGAATTGGTTTAGTAACTCACTTTAACTCTTGCTTGAAATATTACACTGTGCTATTCGTTTCTTTTCTTAAAAATTCAAGCGGTATAACATCTTTTGCAGTAACTAACATAGGACTGGTAGGCTTATAGTACATCATCATTATCATGTTTGAAAATTTTGTAATATGCTAGTTATGAAACCTGTTACATACAAAAAAGCCTAAAGTCGATCTGCAGTAGACGACTCCAAAACATATCATTTCAGTTCAAAGCCAAATATTGATACAACGCATTACCAGGAGTTTGCATATGATCGATATCTGAGGCTTAAGTCATTGCCCCCCAGGTGCCAATACGATGTAATCCATACAGTGACAAAAACGAAATGCTACACTGTAAAAATGTCTGTAAATTTACAGAAAATAAAAACAAAGAAACAAACAAGAATTACAGAAATTGTCTGGAAACTTATTACCAGAAAATTGCTGTAATCCTTTTGTATTTCTTTATTTTATTTTCTGTAAATTTATATTTACAATTTACATTTTTAACAGTGTATATATCGGGTGTTCTGCAGTGATACAGGTGAAAAGTGTTAGTTGTGTCACTAAACTGTGTGACAATTTCATTAGTATAACTTTGGTAAGATTAGATTTAGGTGATCCAGTGTAAGAAAAGGGTGTGATGGCATCAAAGGATGCCGCTGAATTATATGAAATTTAATGAAAGCAAGACATAACATAGCAAAGAACAGTGAAAACATAACACAAGACGTCACAATACATACGTATACAAGTGTAAAACGTGGTGTAACACTATTTACAGCCAGCTATAACACTATTTACAGCCAGCTGTTTACTCGTTGTCTTCTGAACATTTACATGTTCAGCAGACAACGAGCTGACTGTCTCGGTTTATAGCGGCAAGAGTTTGTCGGTCTCACCGTATTTTTCATTTGAAACGCCATCGAAAAATGATTCTCTCTTGGGAGATAAATCGGATACGGAACAAGAGAGAGAAGACCGTAAATAAACAAAAGAAATCCAGCGATCATAACTTTGAGATTTATTTTCGCTGCGGTAATGAAGAATGTCTTTGTAATAAATTCCAGTTTAAAGAATTATCGATTTGTACATGAGATATCATCTTTTTTATACTTTGTATATTTTGAATAGACGTAACAAGATCTTCACATGTAACCACACATGTAGCAAAATAAAATGTCATAATGGTACAGTGATATGTTCACCTGATTATACAGATGAAGCCGAACTCACATACACAAGAAGCCTGATTTGCATATGCTCAGCTTTGTGTTATAGCAACTTTCTTTAACCATGCATGTCACCCACTGTGTCTATACATGCGTATGTAAATGCACAATTGTGACGTCAGTTTTGATCCTACGGAATGTCTTAGAAAAATATTCAGCGTTCTGAAAATTGGATATACACAAAATTTTGCTTGGTTTAAATGTTAAATGGTATTCTTCTGTTGAAGATCTTGATGTAATTTATTTAACTTAGATGAAACAAGTAATTACTATCTGTAAGTACCATTTTATTCCCTTTTATGAATGCAGTTTTACTAACATATTGCCAATGCAAATATGGTCTGAAGTCAAATATACATTATCACACCAATTAGTAGCACAGCACTGCAAAAAATGGAAGCGTTATCATTGCTGTAATATTAGTGTTAAGGATAGGTTCCGCAGCTGTCCGGTGTTACTTCTATTACGTTTTCATGCATTCTTTATTAAATGATCTAAGATAATTTGTCAACATCTGTAGCCTTTTCAATTGAATATGTTCATATCAATTATATCTTGCGAGAGCAAGGCAATATTTCCGATTACGTGGTCTGCAATGTGCATTTTCAAACAAATCAACACAATGTTACACAGAAATAAAAAGCATTCTCCCAGAATAACGTGTACCAATTTATTTAAGCAGCAGAAGATCGCAATTTCATGCAATTTCGATTAAATGTAACAAATTTCTTTCTTCACTATCGGACTTTAGGCAATAGTACAGTGATCCGCATGCAAAAAAAAAAACTAAGTTTGTTGCGTTTTCTCTCCCAAGGCACTTTTGCATTTTTTCTCCTTTTTCTTAAATTTCTGGGGAGCGTTCTACCAGAAAATTCTCTCGGTTTTCCTTTTTAGTATAATGTCTCCTCTCAGTAAATCTGTGTACACTATTGTTTATTTTATTGTCAATGGTCATCAAATATTGTACAGAACAAAGAAATGGAATGAAAAAAATCTTCCACACTCTTTTTTGTCATATCGTTACATCTGGTCTCAAAGGAAAGAAGCTTCTCGGTACTTCACACAGTCACAGTACATCTTTGTGAACTTTTTTTAAGTGGTAACAGTTGCTTTTTTGGACCTTGGATTACACACCCTTTAAATTTGGCTGTGTTTCAGATAACCAAAAAAAAAAAAAAATACACACAATTTTTGTCCTGTAAATAAACGGCTGTAACTACATGGACTCATTCAGATTTACTTGATCAATAATGCATAAACGATTTCATTGATTCCTTGGAACGACACACACACCCACACACCTCTCAGTCTCTCTAAACAATTCCGACAAACAAAATGCTTAATTAAACAACCCATTTCCTAAATGTATTTTATTACATGCAAGGAACACTTCACAGAGGGAAATAAATTACCATTGAACAGAGCGGGCTCCCTTCAGAATAAGAGTTACCTGCCTCGAGAAGGCACTGTAATTTTAAATATCTTAGTAACGACACGAAACTGTCACTTTATCTCCAGAACCACAGTATCATGCAGCATTTGTGGCACGATGCATGAAACAGATTCTTTCGACTTAAAAATGTATTCTGCAACAAGTGAAAAAATACAAAACACCCAGCAGTATGATTAGGTATGTTGTGATACAATATAATATCACGAACCTTTGAAGGAAGAGACTTGCCGAATTTACGTGATCCGATGCGAGACTAGCTCAGGAAAATTGGATACATGTTTTGGAATAGGATACGATACTTAACACAGTATCAAGTTCGCGTACAAATACCTTTGCCTATGTTATCGGACTCTATGAAACTCACAGCAATGAAAGAATTCCTTGTACGATACACTAAATAGAAAGTCACGCGATATGATGGAAATATGATGACCTTCATCAAAGTAGGACAATATGGACTGATGCCCATTGAAGTCAACCTAAACAAAACCATCAGTTACGCCAAGTCGTCCCACTACTACCAGCGTATAGTCCAGACTAGACGGCACTCAGCACAGAAAACGTGGGCTGCCCTCATCGAACTTCTCAACAAGAAAGGAGATTCTACTTCTGAAATCAACAAAATTGTTTACAACAGTGAAAGTTTTAACGATGACGCTGGGATTGCCAATGACTATTGAATGACTATTTTTCTTCCATTGGTAATAATCTCAGTCATGATATTTCTAATAATACTGATCCTCTGGAGTTTATGCAACCTTTAACACCCAGTACCATATTCTTGTCCCCTATTACTACTGAGGAAATGTTTAAAGAAATCAACTCCCTCCAAGTTGGGAAATCGCCTGGCATCGACGGTGTTCCTAGAAATGTTTGGAAGTCCATCTGCCATATCATCGCCCATATCTTGTGATAGCTTTTTTACCTTGTTCTCAGCACGTGTACTTACCCCGATGCTTTGAAAGTGACAAAAGTCATCCCAATTTTTGAGAAGGGGGATTCAGAGCTTCCTGAAAACTACTGCCCAATTAGTCTACTCCCTTGGATTAATTAACTTCTAGAGAGATCTATTGAGACGCTTCTTAGGGTTGTCTGGAATAAAAACAATACCCTGTTCGCTTTTCAGTTCGGCTTTAGGAAGGATCATGACACTAGCCATGCTCTCTTAGAGACTGTAAATTGTTTTCGCACTACCAGCATAACGGTGAAAATGATGCGTTGGGTCTTTAGTTTGACCTTAAAAAGGCATTCGACACCGTCGACCACAAAATCCTCCTTGATAAATTATGTAATTGTGGTATTCATGGTAAGGCTCATGACATTATGCATAGCTAACAAGTCATGTTTGGTAATGGAACATATTCTATACCTGTCCTTGTGTCAATGTCGGTGTGCCCCAGGGTTCTGTCTTAGGACCACTGCTCATCCTCAAATATGTGAATGATATCAAAAATGTACCAAATGCGTCTCTAAGACTTTTTGCCGACGACAGTACTGTATTTGCTCATGATAAGAATTTTACAATCCTTTTACGCAAAGCTCATTCCGTTCTTATGAGTGTAAAAACTTGGTTTAATGGAAACAAACTTACTTCACATCTTAGAAAAACCAACTTTTCTATCTTTTATGCTAAACATCATATTCCTCATACTTGCAGTCCACATCACTTCATTATGAATGACGTTAATATCTGTAAGACTAACTGCATCAAATACCTAGGTCTTATGATCCTTTAAGCAACATATTGATGACCTCTGTAATTACCTTGTTAAGTTTAATGGTGTTTTCAATCGACTCACTTACTCCTGCTGTAGCAATCAAGCTATACTACTAACTTGATGTATCCAAGTTATCCTATGGTGCAGAAATATACGGTATGGCTAGACCCTCCTTGCTGAAGTCTCTTCAAGTGCTTCAAAGTAGAATCTTAAGAACTTGCACCTTTAAACGTCGACGTTACCGTACCAATAAGCTATACAGAGATCTCGGAATTCTCAGGATCGGTGTTATTCATATGATGAAAATGTCCTTCTTTATCTACAAATGTGTCAATAATTATCTTCCATTGTGTTTTTAGTAATATCGTAAGCCCCTGCATTTCTAGGGACGTCCTTCCTTGTACAAGAAGTAATGATTTATTCTCGGTTACCATGCAGATACCGCTCCAGACACGGCAAACTACTTTTGAACAATTACTGCAGTTTTCTCCCTAAAAATGTACACGTCTAAAACCCAGCTTGCAACAATTAAGAGTAAATTCAAAGCGTACCTTATCGCCCAGTACACAAATTGAGATTTTTTTTGTTTGTTTATTAGTATCATTATGTACTCCTCTTTTGTTACTTTTATTTGTTCTTTAATTTCTTTCCTTGTCAATGTTTCATTAATTTTCCGCACTTTTTTAGGGCTTAGTGTTTTTCTAGTGTCCCTTTTCTGTTATATGTTTGTACTGGACGGGAAAAAAAAATAATAAAGGAATGAATGATGCACTGATGTAATCCAGTAATATGCCAACGATGAGATCTCATATGGTGAGCTACTACATCACACAATTTATGTAGTACGACACTAATTCTCATAATACCATATAGTACGATATACTGTACAGTACATAAATATCACCATAGGACAAACTGCCATATGATATCATTCAACTTATAATAATTAATAATAATATTACTGCTTGAACAATCTCGGGTAACACTACATTCCACGTTCATGTAGCTCTGTTTGACATACCTCGCTCGTAACATTGCGTATATGTTGTTTTACGTCATGTAACCTACCTTAAAGGGATTTTCTGGACTTGATGTATCTGAATTTCTCTTGCTACATGAAAAGTACATCTTTCCAGTGGTTTGCCTTCGTTAGATATGGATACAATACTCCATAAATCTTGTACACTACAAATATTCTCATATTCAGGAAAATTTAGACCATTTTCTTGCTAGAGGTCTATTCAAGACGGGCGTCGAACATTTTCGCAGAACCAATACAAATAATCAATGATACATTGACTTAAACTTAATTTGGTATTTTTTTCAGTGTTTTAGAAGATTGCAAATTCGATGCAAATAATGAATCCGAAAAACATTATCAATGATTGTGATGCAATGAAGTGCTCTATTGACAGGAACATGCAGTAGGCCATACATAGACAAATTAATTCCCCCTTTCATGTTTGTTACTGTAATGACTGCATTATTTGTAACAGGGTTTTATCTTTAAAATGAAACCTTTAAACAAAACGTGACGTATATTTTTCTATTTTGACTCAACGTCAAATATCACTGGTGTATGCTTGGCACATAGTATGGTGTACTGCCTTTATCTTGTACCTGTGGATAAAGCGAATGTAATGATGGCAGAAATATTTCAAGGGTATGTAATTCACAAAGTACCGAAATTGTTCGGAAAGGTTCGTTACCTTTCTTAGAATTGAATATATTTTTCTGCAATTATGTATAGCTCACATTCATTTCGCTTATTTGGATTTAACTTAATTACCACTTTCGATTTTAACAATCTATCAACGAGAGGGTACATTAGATTGAATTTTACCCTTCCTCAAATAAAACATGAGTTCGTAGATATTGCATTGTTTTCTAGGAACGTCAGGCACACTTTCGTGGTGAAAATGATAGTTATTGTAAGGTTTTTGCTAGTTTAAAAAGACATTCTCCTTCCAAAAAGAAAAAGTCTTTTCCCAGTTTCCCTTCACATCAATCTCTTAATTGCTTAATTGCTATGTGAATTACTTTAAAGGTGGTCCAAAATTTACACTCGAACGGCAGCTATGTATAGTTTTGGTATTACGACCAAGTAAACTTAAGCACAAAATTTCAGTCATAACCAGAATGACGAAATGCAGTCTTGCGCAAGTGTGAAAAAAGAAAGGAAAAAAAAAAACGATGCGAGGGCCAACGTCCTTTTATAAATACAATATCGCCCTTGGTCAGATAGTATTCCGTTATTTTATACTACCAAAAAAGCATTAAAACTTTTTCAATTATGCATGCACTCAAATCAATCGGACTGCCGTGGAATATAAAATTTGAATTAAGTCCAGCTCTAAGATATGGTACAGCTCAAGTGGCGTGGATGGGTGCCTCTACGCATTTTTCGTTTGAAGGTTGATCATAAGTGCCCATGTATACGTGTAAGTGAAAACAAAGAGCAAATGTTCTCGGAAAAATTCGTTTTTTTTTAGGGGGGGGGGGTGAGATTTCTTTGTAATAGATAACAAACTGGAATGCACCTTTAAAGTTGAAATTCAACCGTTTTATGATGGTTATAATATGAAAATGTTGTGTGAAGTAGTGTAGTGTACTGTTCATGTACATTTGGAAAGATTTCTGTTGTTCAAAAATGTACATATTTCATGATATTGCTACTTCGAGACTTGGCAATTTTCTTTGGAATGTTTTTATTTTTATTGCTTTTACCTTAGTTTGTAAATACTGATCAAACTACATTTCAAATCAATCGAAACCTCCTTTTTATTGGTAATACATACATTTGACAAAAAATTATAGTTTTTTTTCACAAGAATGGATAAAAAAGGTTTTTCACCCTCATTCTAATTAATCCTTACCATAAATAGGCTTCTTCTAACGGGGTGACTGCTTGTGCCAACAAATGCCTCCACAATTTTCTCGTGGTTGCTTCTTTTGCCCATGACTGACTGTCTGTTTTGAGTATGTACACATATGACAGCAAATATTTCATACAAGGTTCTTTTGGTGGCTCATTATTGATTATCTCACTAATTCGTTTCAAGAAATATACATTATTTCACATTACTAGATCTGGTTACAATGAGCTCTCAAGTTACAAACACTGTGGTTACTTTGCTCCTCGAGGACGCTTTTCATTCTGTAAACACAGAAAACTATATCCAACAGAAAACTTATCAGGTATTTGTTTTTTTTTTTATATTTTTCACCACTGTATTTGATTTATCTTTTAAACATTTCTCCTCTCAATTGAGGAGACTACAGGTAGTCCATTGGATGGTGACTTACGACGATAAGAGTGACTTTCTTGAAATGCACTTTAATATAGTAAACTTGAATTACTATTGATTTGGAATATGTTCTTAATTTTAATTGAGAAAAAAAAGGAAAACTGTCTGAGTGTGGTTCACACCATAATAAATGACTAGAAGTATCAAGATTTGTCTTTAGTTCAGATGCTAACTGTAATATACCTAGTCTTCTTTACCATATGAAACTGACCATGACCACGAATGTGCTCTGGATTCGATATCGTTAAACGTCCAAATTATTTGAGTTATTTTAGATTTGCAAATGTTGACGTTGAAAATAAATTCAAGCAATGTCTTTAAATAAGACTTCAGAGCAAACTATAGTGACGTCAGCTTCTCTTTTTAATCACTTCCAAAGTTACCTTAACCATGTTGATGAAATCATCGTATTCCAGAATTGAATTCTCCCCTTTGATCAGAACTTGAAAATATACGTATATTAGTTTGACCAGTTGCCTCTCTACATGTTAACAAGAGTTGAGTCTTTTTGCTGCGATTCAAGAAAACAGCTTCGACGCACAAACAAGTAATTTCCCACTGAACCAGATCTTAAAGATGGAGGAGGCAAGGTTTTAATTTTCAGACTGATAAACATCTAGTCATTACATTTTTATTGGAATCATTTTAAAATATGTTGTCTCTGAATGCCACCCAAAATGATGGTAAAACTCAACAGTCATGGTCATGTTCAAACCATGTTTTAACAGACGCTTTGCGCGAAGCTTTTAGCTATAATATATTATGTACCACTTTGAGACAACGGTGTCTGTTGATGTCGAGCTAATGCGCAACGAATAAGCGTCGTAGTAAGTTTATGTCACTCTTTTACAATCAGCTGTCATTTGCCGTCTGTGTTCTTCTTCCAACAATAAAAAATGTGCTGTGGAAAATCCCGGTTATTGATTCTAAAGAAATCGCGATTGATTGATGTTGACATTTACATCATGAACTTTGAATTGTTTACAGGGCAATGATCTCCATCCGCAGTACATAGCCGACTGGTACGGGTTAAAACAGTGCTTTAAATAGACAGACGAACATATGCATTCAGAGATCACACAAAACATGCATACAAGAGATCATCGGCAAAGCCAAAAGAAAAATACATATGAAAGGTATATCAACAATGACTTTTATCATAGCAATGAAAAAAAAAAAGAAATAATACAGAGACCAATATACAGTATCTATGAAACATTTCTGATGTCATGCGCAGTCGCCTTTATTTAGTGCATTCATTTCTAACGACAGGTCACACGAAGTCATAATATTGACGGAGAACACTTTCAGTTCATTTATTACCTTCATTTGTCTTACTAGAGAAAGACAATGAATGTAAATTAGATTATGGATATTATTATAGATTACACCTTTTGTTATTGTATGTTTATAGTTACAAGTCAAGTTGGAAAAACCTTGGAAATGTGTCCCTACTATTGGCGAGTATGCAGCCGCTTAGTGAGTGTATAGATTGACCTCAATATTCATCTGTAGTGGATGAATGAATCATCATGTACGATCATTGACCTATTTCTACAGAACTCTACTAGATTGCATTTGAAGGCATTTATAATTTGGTTTGAAACTATTCAGTGTATGAATATTTCCACTTGCCTCCATTCTTATATCCTCAGGAAAATGGATTTAAAATTAAATTTACCATACACTGCTCAGGATAATTAAGATATGAGTTAGTACGATGCTACTCTTTTTATGCGGTATATTCACGTTCACAGGGAAAGAAAAGTTCATCAGATATAGAAAAGGGTTGAATCATATTCAATACTCAAAATGTGGCAACGAGGATTTTCCCAAGGACATAAGAGTGTGTGTGTTTATGGGGGCGGGGGGCAAATCTCTGAAAGAGTAAACTTACAACCCCTAATAAACAATCAGGAGGAGATATGTTTTGTTGTTCTGAAAATAGTAGTAATCCAAAATACTTCTCAAAAAGTGACTCGCCACTTCTCATTACTTGTGTTTGTGTATATGATCAACGTTTTCAGGTCACCGCAGTTTGTGTCCAAAAAAAAAAAAAAGGAGAGAAAGGAATTAATTTACACATAAATATAAGTGCAAAGACGCTTGCTGACGTTTTTTGTTGTTTACCTCATGCATGTTTTGTTGTTTACCTCATGACTGAATGTAGGCCTATCATGTTTGCATTCATGAGGCGTAATTACATGTGACATAATCGAAAAATTAAAGATTTAAGATTTAATTTTCGTACCATATGTTCATTTGTGTATACGACTACTCTTATGTAACTGCCAACTCTCTCATGCCTGATATATTACTCGTATTAACTTGGAAGAGAATAGAAGTAACTTTTGTAAATACAAGGAATTGATAGAAATTTGAGTGTAAAATTTTCGTACATTTATCTATAGTGAAAATTATCATTGATCTTTTTATATTCTTCTATGAGCTTTACTGTTAGGAATATTAATTGGAAGATTTTCAAAACAGTACCTTAAACGTCATGTTAAGCATTTCCAATTTTTTACATTTCTATAGGGGCCATCATTTTCTGTAGTGGATGTAGCATGCTAACAATTTGGGGGCCTCGATGTCAAAACACTGACCGTAACCTGATGATCTCACACGGCTGCGGAGGTTTAGCATGGAGGCAGGGAGATGATTATGCACAGCAGTAAATACAGGGAACAGTGGCTGAATTCGTAACAGTAATATACAGCCAACTGAAGCTGCAGAGATCGCTGAAACAATAATGAGCGTATCAAAGGCAAAAAATATAAATCAGGCAATTTAAAAAGTTTTGTCCCTCCAGTTGAAAATGGGATAAGGAAAAGGAATCCAATGAACTGACACAAAATATCAAGAAGGTAAGACGAAAGCCAACCACAAGAAGAAACACATTGTGGAACACGGGAAATAAAACGCTTGGCGTACTAGCGTTCCGTTTGTATGAAAAGGACTAAGGTACTTTAGGGATCTTCAAGAAATTAAATATTTTGCTCACCAGCTCTATAATCTGATCCAGCGCGATCCCAAAGGACACATTCAAGACATCTGAGGGATTTTTCACAGGGATAGGAACATAGGAGTGATTTTTGAAGAGTTGTTTTCTCAAGCGATTTTCGTCATCATTTGACCAGCAGACTGTAAAAAAGAGACGGAGACACATCTTGAATAAAAGAAAAATCGACATTCACTTCATTATAATTCTGAGAGACAAATTTCCACGAAATCGTTATGAAGGGCGTTCTTCGTAAGAACGTACAGAGTGCTATTGATAAAAGTATGCTCTCTGAGACAGTATAGTAAAATGCGAAGAAGTTACTCTCGTCAAAACGGGCTTGAAAATTTTGATGACATATAGTTCTGTTACCCGGTTTAATCTGAACAAGAATAACACGCTAGTGGTAGGCCTAAAATATCACGGACGGTAAAAAGCTCATCATTACAATGCTGGTGAGTGGAATCACTTAAGAGTAAAGTGTCCTTGAAGATGTACAATTCGACTATTCATCGATAACAAGAACTGTTAAACATAGTCTCTTATCCCAGCATGGTGACAGATCATGATGATGAATAATGTGCTTGGCATACTCAAATTATAAGCAACATATGGGAATCCTTTAACGCACCAAGGAAGCGCAGAAAATATTTCCGGTATACACAGCCATCAAAGAAACAAACTTGTAATCAAGAAATTAACTTTACATTGCAACGCAGGGTCCTGGCTTCTATGTAATTGCATGTTGAGACACTTTTATTTTATCGAATAATATAGTAAAGACGTGTTTTCATGACGAATAATGTTTAATACATGTTTACGTATAGAATAACATGTCAAGAGCATGCGAGAGAATAAGATGTCAGAGATACGCATTGATACTTTAAGAATTTCTCTCATCTCTAGTCTGATAACGTTAAGATGATGTTGTACCTATCACAGTAGATAGATAGATAATTTATTCAGCCAATTGCATAAAAATGTACACAATTTAACTTGTATGAACACAGGAGCTCTAAACGAATATAAAACATGAAACGATATGAAGGCGGACATGAAGAATAGGCGAGTCTTAAATTCTAAAACAATGATAAAAGGAACGATGATAGAACAGTTCAAAGATTGCGCCCAAGAAATTAGTGTATAAAAAAAAATGAACATAAAACGACATAAAAAAGTGTCCTAAAGGATGAGCACACATATCACTGTGGCTAGAAAAAAAAGTCAAACCATAAAAAATGTAACTTATCGGCTATGATGCACACTAAAAATTTTCACTGCAGAAGGATAAAAACTATTAGTCCCACGGCTGGAACCTCTAAAAGTACGTAATCTATTGCCAGAAGGAAGGAACTTGAAATACACAGAGGCTGGATGGGAATCATCTTTGAGAATACAGTCATCTTTGAGAATACAGTAATCTGCATACACTACTTAATCGATAGTTAGTTTTCATTGGTAGCTTACGCCAAAAAAAAAAAGAAAAAAAGAAAGAAGCTTTTTACTCAAAGGCAACGGATAGGTCTCATGACTTGCGTGAACTCACGAGTATATAGTGTTGCACTGTCATGCACTGTGTAGTTCCACGTACTGTGTATACTTTAGTTGCGCGCGTTCAAGTCAATTGTCACTGACAACCTCATCGATTCGCAGTGAACAATACTGTAAACTAAAATGCGGAAGTGACGTCAAGAATTCCGGGGCGCTTCACGAGACGATCCATAGTCTCTTAGTTAAAATTTGTTTTGGTGTACGCTCTGACGTCTTCATGGAAGTAATTAACTCAAGATTTATATACTCCAGTGAATGTACCTCTCTGACGTCATGTGACCAAATCCAAACGCGACATGCTTTGTAGATCCACGTAAGAGCTTCCTGGTACATCGTAATCGCCATACAGCGTTAGGCTATTGCCTAGTGGTATATGATGTGAGAAATATAGGACAGCATCTATACCTTCTTGCCATAATCATGGCACGACAAACCAGTTGTTTGGAAATACTGACCACATATTATCTCAGTGCACTCCAAAATTTACCCCCTCTGTGCACCTAACGGCTACGCATTATTAAGCCCAGGAATAAATATTTTACTTCGAATTCGCTGTCATTGTTTACTTCGTAGTAAATGGCTTGTGTAGGTCACGTAGGTGACGTCATAAAGTACTTCGTCGATGGGAATTCCCGTATGGACTTCCACGGTATAATACGGTATAATACTTGACGCAGACAGACGGTCAAATGAAGTGAACTAAAAAGAAAGGCAACATAACAGGCCTATGATAGCTCACTGAATATTCATGCAATTGAAATTATTTGTATTGTACCATCTAAACATTTGCACGACTGGAAGACACCAGCCGGTAAAACTCTTACCACCAGAAAACCAATATCCCAGCATTGTTGTACCTACAGATATACTTGTGTTGCAGCATCAATGCGCACACACAGACACTAGCATTCACGAACTGTAGTAAAAATTTCTCTGCTTGGAAAAAATGCTTGTATAATGACTATTCTTCGTGTGTTTATGTTATTTTCTTTCCAGTTTGTGAGTTATCGCAGGTACGTTATCGAGAAGTGGTCTATTGCATTCTTGTAAACTACAGACTTTCACAGCTTTATGTAATAAAAAAAATCAACGGAAATAAACTTTTCCCTCCCAAGGTAGTGTAGTACTTTCTGGAAGACAGTCAGGAGACCATGTTAACTCCCCTATTTTATTATCTCATCGCCCTATAGGGGTTAAGATGAGATATTGTAGTCACTTGGCTAGTGGCACTACATATTGTACTGTGCAACCATGGGAGAACGGTTGCCATGGAAACACTTGGAGTGGATGAGTAGCGACACCCCAGGGGTACCCCATGATAGGGTGACCATGGGTACAGGAGGGTCCTGTTGGGTGGTATAAAGGAAAACGTGTCCGTGCCATTGTGTGTGTGTGCGTGTGTGTGTGTGTGTGTCCGGATCTCTCCAAATTGTGTTTTTTTCCAGAATAGTTTGAAAAGCATATGAGCGATTAAGTTTAAACTTGGTAAGATTGTGCATGATGCCAATATGTCCAAGATGTATTAGTTGTATGGTAAATCGAGTCAAATTTGCTGATTTTTTAGAAAAAAAAAAGCCAATTTTGCCCCAGATTTGCTATTTCCAGAATATCTTCACGAGTATTTGAGCATTTAATGCAACATTTAGCAAAAACTTACATGAGAATGAAATATTTCAAGGTATATCACTTTTGTAGTGAAGAGAGTGAAATTTGCTGATTTTTGAAAAGAAAAAAGGCAATTTTGCCCCAAAATTGGTATTTTCAACATATCTTGAAAACTGTTAGACCAATTAACTTAAAGTTTTGTAAGTACTTAACTGAGAACACTTTGTTCATCATCATATTACTGTAATGGTAAATCCAGGGAAATTGACTGATTTTTGAGACAAAAAGCCAATTTTATCCCAAAATTGGTATTTCCAGCATATCTTGAGATGTATTTGAGCATTTAATGCAAAATTTTGCAAGGACTTAAGTGAGAATGTAATATTCAAGGTATGTTACTTTTTCATTAAAGAGACTGAAATTTGCTGATTTTTTAGAAAAAAAAAAGCCAATTTTGCCCCAAAATTTGTAGGCCCATTTGCAGGCCCTGTATTGAAATCAATGCATGTTGGCGATGAGATATGCAACTCCGTGGATTGCCCTCTTGTTTTTATTGCGAATGTTGCATGGAGGGCTGTAGCAATATAGTGCCCCAAACAGTTACAGGTACCTTAGGCCAGTAATGACGCAATTGGTCTGTTGAATTGTACGCGGCAATAAATTTCCTGTAGACGGGGTGGGGAAGAACTTATGTTTTCTATTATATGTTGCTATTGCATCATGAGTGAAATTAAGTAAAAAAAAAAAACATTACAAATGGACTGAAAACACATTTTTTAAACACGTCGCTGGTCGTCTTGTGCAGGCATGCGTGTGTATACATACGGTGACCTTGCTTACCAAAAGATTGCTTCGAGTATTAACAAGATCTTACACGCATCAACTTCGGTTTAAGGTACTTCAACATGATAAAGTATGCCCAGCTCCATCTGTATTCAATAACAACCACGAGAACATTTAAGGCAACTCACCGGAGAAGAAAACAAGGCACTTATAAGGCGTCCTTGAGATGACAACGTAAAGACAGAAATATTGCACGCAGAGAGCCATCTGCAAAAAAATTACCTTCATGCATATCAGCAAACTTTATTCAGAGGACGGTGCTTCTTCTATCAACACAAGGACTGTCATTTAACTTAATGCGGGAAAGATTTCTGCAGCGATTTGCAAATTAAGATGTGTTTGTAATCAAACATATAGCGACTGTACCGATTACTATAGAGAAGTAGGCTAGGTGAAGAAATATTAACTTTAATTTCTTAAGGCAAAGAAAGGGGAAGCTTCTTTAAAGTTAATGCAGACTGAATTTCAAGATCAGGAGAGTTTTATGTGGCTTAATTACTTATGAGAATGTCTTAGTTTCCTTCCCTGGGATGCATCTTGGAGGCAACTTCTTAATTTTAATTAGAGGATTAGATGAAAAAATCGCCGTCTATAGCATGCGAGTCCCTCAGTCCAGACATACGGGATGAGTCCTTAATAGGCATATGTTAGTTTAAGGAGTCAACGACGTACAATGATTAACTGCAACAGACCGTCTGATTAGCTAACTCTTTTCAATGTCCAGCTTCTTGCTTCATCTTAACTTGAAATGTTGCTTGTATTGTCATGCTCTGCTCTATCGTAATTGTTATGTAAAGTATTTCATTTCTCTTAGTTTAAATCGTTAATGCTGTATTGTAATTACATATATAGCATCAAATGTAATGAATACAAGCTTAATTTTATTTTTTTTATGGAACAGTATACAAAATAGCGATGTGTTCGTAACTGTGATATAATCTATGTAGCTTTCTTGTACTACGTCCATATAGGTGTATATGATCACACTCTGTTGTCGTGTATTAAGTGCAGTTTAACTTTTCTCCTCCATTCAATATCATTGCCTTGTATAGTTATTTATTGTGTATGCTACTATTGTGTTTTCGTTTAATGCTATAGTCTTTACTCTTCGTGCGTTCTTATCAGTAATCAAGCAGTCGTATGATTCATTGTCATAATGGTTTTAGTGAACGTGCATCCCTCCATATGAAGTAATGCAATAAACTTAGTGTGCTAAGATCAGTTTAATTAAATCAATTATAACTTCTGTCATCTCATGTTAACCGATCATTTATGCTACCATAGATAACGAGTAATTAAAAGTTTCCACTTTTACTTAACAGAATTGTTTGTTTACGTTCTTGCCCATTTCAAATTCACCGTAGCCAATATGTATATACTTGACAACAGAGGAAAATTACCGCATTCTGCAGTATACCTATACATAGCAGTGTCGTTCGGGGTTTTTTTTGTTTTTGTTTTGTTCGAGCAGCCGACGACTGTTCGGGCCTCCTCGTGGAGTATCGGCAGGGGGGAGGGTGGTTGGTGCAACGGTGGTGGAAACGGTACCCTGCCTCAGGCAAAGACAGGTCAAAAATTGGGTATTGAACCTATTCTTAGGAAAATGAATCTTTTAGCAGAAAATTAACTTTACAATTGTCCCCTTTTGTTGCATCAAATCGCATCTGATCGTATTGGGTAGCAGAGACCTTTACCATATAGGTAGAGGAGCATCCTTCACTTACACACTTATACCCCTCCGCCATATCACTGAACTACCAGTTTGGCCTCTACCAAAACGAAGAACTTCGATCCACCAGAGCAGTAATCAGAATTCTTGGTCCTTGATTAACATTCTCTTCTTTATACTAAAATTTGCCTCTTGATTATTTTTTCGTCTTGTCAGAAATGATTCAAAGTATACCCATATGTGTAACACAAAGCGTCCTATTTACGGAGAATGTAGACAATCACTCTGCTGTAACTGGGTATGGTCGAAGAAATTTTTCTCGGAATTGGTACCTGCAAGTAATCCTATCGGAGACAGTTGTAATTACGGTTCGTATAGTCATCTGTTATAAAATTAGTAGTGACTTGTCCTGCTTATTATGAATATGTCATACTTTGTTACATTATATATACTCAATTTGCAATGAGCTATTCAAAAACAAAAGAAATACCGACACTGTGCAACATTCCACGTCATCGTATTTGCATATTCATCAAAGTTTGAAGAGCCATATCGTTCAAAGTGTAATAGTATAAACACAATTCCAACAGATTATCATTCAGCGTTACACTCCCCAACTTCTAAATGAAGCCAGCTCTTCTCCTAGACGCATGACACTGTGTGACACTTTAACGCGGAGTCTTCATCACGCGTCGACGGCTCCGTAAACTTTCCCCTTGAAGGACGGCGTTCAATACCATTTCTGTCTTCACGAATAGTCGTCAGCCGGTTATACTATAGTGTTATTTTGAAGCCTTCCTTTTAACCAACGTCGCCTGATCTTTACACATTTCTGGGCGCCGAAAGACGAAGCTCTAATTTTGACAATTCCTTGCGATGTAGCCGATTAATATTGGACGGAATATCGATCAAAAAAAAAAAAAAAAAAACGCCCGACAAGTTGGCCTAGAAGTACAGAGGCAACTTATTCCCTTCAAAGTTCATCAGTTTCCTTCTGAAGTCGATTTCCACGGTCGTGCGGTATAAGAGTGTTTGATTACTTACCGCGGGAAGAAGGGGGGAATAGTGTCGCTTCGATAATATGTGAAATAACACGTTTGCCAAGATGACTCGTCAAGCCGATTTCCTGCTCGTGTGGCGAAAGAAAAAGGTCGGTGCTGAGTTCGATGTTTTACGGCATATTTTTTAAGACGGCCATCACATTGGACCTCATTGATTGCTTATATAGGCTTCACTCATTGAGCCAGCCAAATATAGTCGCATTTCATTTCGTGGGTAAAACATTTCATGAGGCCATTTTACATTACCACCCCAACGTGGTCGTTAGAGGATAGATGGCGGCTGTCCAACAGAACGCTGCAGAATAACACCAAAGTAGCTAACATGTAGAATTTCAATTTATGGCATTAGAAAACGACTTAATTAATTTTAACTCTAGGTGACATTTGGTGTAAGGCGTCCTCACACAACCGACCCACCGAAGCAACCCTCATTGGCACAAAACTAAAATATCTCCATAGGCCATTGGGTAAAATTGTTTACAAAACCATTCAAATTTGGAAATTTCGGTCACCCTTTCACATGGATACGTCGTTGAGAGGTTAAAGCCACAGCTCCTACACAGCCTGACCGCCATCCAGGTCATTTCGATGGCAACTGAATACCGTCGCACTTTATTACTCTTTTATGAAGTTATGGTTACTGAGATCAACCATAAGCTTTCCCCGTAACTCTTGTCCGTAAATGCGATTGAATATACTACTTTAATGTTACATGATTCCACTTCATTTTAAATTTTCGAAAGGACCCTTCTCAACGCACATACTCTCAACTATCAACCCTGGAGTTTCCGACCAAACACATTCAACCGAATACATGACGCATGAAGATATCTTGTATATACACAGGTTCACATAGAAGAAGCGAACTATTTATCTGCAACGTATCATTTTTTGTTTTTGTTGAGTGATTTATACTTTTGAAGGTGTTAACAAATTCATTTTTGGTTTATGTGTAGCTTGCGTAACAAGAGACTATTTATGTGTTTCAAACATGGTATCAGGGAGTCACTCCAGTAATCAACACAACATTACTGCAGAATGGATCGCCCAGACCATCTCTAGCAAGAAAAACAAAAAGGAGATAAAAGGTCTAAAATAAGCAAATAATAAACAAGTAGTAAATGAACAAAAGAAACCACGTAAGAAGAATGGCATGCCATGCCTTGAGGAAAATTTGCACTATCTTTGCATAACGTCGTCCAAGTTTATTTTGTTTAGTTTCTTTTAACGTTTGCTGCCTGTCAGTTTTGAATATGAGTTTTTGTTTGTTTGTTTGTTTGCTTGCTTGCTTGTTTTCATTTTATTTTGTTGCTCATTTGCCTCTTACCACTTGATTATAAGCTCTAAGCGAATGTCACTCCAACAGGGAGGATTAACTCGGGAAAACACCGTAACCTATAACTTTGCCCTACAAGACGATCCGAATATCCACTTCAAAGGGCCATCTGCATATAGCATAGCTCATTAGCAGTACAAAGCATGAACTTTGCTGTCATCATTTTAAGAACTGACAGACGTGAGACGTGATGAAGACTAGGAGTTCACTGAATTAATGTTAGACATCGTGAATCCCGTGAAAATAATTCCTACGATGATCTGTTAGATCAACGCATGATCTATCCTCTGATGCCGGTATCTTAAATCGTCTGTTCGATGGATAATAATGTTTGCTCCAGTAAGCTCATCTTTTTGCTCTTTTTACTGCGTCACAAATGGCTGTTCCGTCGTGCTGTGCACGGAATGTATGCCGAGTTGAATGTTGGGATGTATAATGCATGATCGAGCGCCAGTTCGGCCGCTCATTATACGAAAATAATCTCTGTAGTGTCCCGGGGTAACTGATAGCTTAATCCGTGGGATAAGACAAGAAAATCCCATGCTCTCGTCGCTATGGTTACTTTACCAAACAGCAAAAGTGAAGCAGACCCTTGTGGATAAAGATGGATATCGTATTCAGGAATCACATCGTAACACAGGCTTGAATTCTTGCTTCTTCTTTGTCGGGGGTTACAAGACATACTTTTTTTTACTTATAGCCTTCTTCAGATACAGCAGATTAGGTATAAAAATGAACATTGCTGCGTCGGTGCCAGTTGAAATATAGACATGACCAGGACGTTTCGTAAATTGCATAGCAAATTGAGCAACTATTAAAGGTCAGTCAATTGGTGTCAGACGGAAATGAGTGAAGAAATACCACCCACAATCATGTTTACTTACAGAGACATACCTATTGCCTTGGATGACTGAATGAGTAAAATTACAAAGTGAAATCCCATACCCTAGAATATCAATGGGTGCATTGTCACACTTTAATTTGATGTAACCAACGCATTGTGAAACAGCAAACAGAAAATTATATTATACAATTAAAATGATTGTCTTTGGCTATGTGTACGTGTGTGTTGGAATGAGAAACGGGGGGGGGGGGGGGTTGAGGTGGAACAGAGCACACGAATTCCTGAGGTTTAACAAAGACAAGCTGGTATATTTTAAACGTGTTCTTCACTAGTATCTGCCATCCAAATATTACGTTTTGCCCTGTATAAAGCATACTGCATATACTGCATATGTCATGGTGAGTAGGGGCAAAGTTTTATTTCGTTGATACCTTCTCAGTGTAATCCATTCACTGTCCGTTACGGTTTACATATCTAGAGGCCAATATATCAGGTGAGTCACGTGACGGTGCCACGAAAGGTAGACGCAGAAGCTTTGAAAACGTGCCAAATGAGTTCACAATGTAACAAAAACCAGAACACAGGCTAACATCATTGTATGTATTATAATTACATAATTATAATTTAAGTTCGAGCGCATCTTAGGTCGAAAGTTACACACTAACAGTTACACACAAATTTGAACTTTCACCTTGTATACCCCCTAATTCTGAAACTAACCTCAACGTAATCAGGTAAAAGTATATGTCTTAATGGGTGTATAACAAAATAAAAAAAAAATTGCGACAACAGAAACACCCGTGTCCCTCTTCAGCACTAACGTTAGAAGGAAGAAAAGGTTTTTTTTTAAGAGCGGAAGGCTTTGTGCACGCTCACGTGCAGTGTCGTACTTGGAAGACCCCAAAAGCGAACAAGTACGCAGTGTGGACGCTTGCGCACTCATAGACCAATTCAGCTCGCGTTCTCAATTAGTCTCTCCCTGCCCCACACACGGGGGAAATCGCTCGGCATACCAAGGTCCTTATTCAAGCCACGGGGAAGAGTTAACAGTTTTATTACTCATTTACTCTCAGCTTTTAGTCTTTGAGTGACAGAAGAGTAATTACAGCCGATTAAAACACACTTTTAGTGAGATAAGTAATAATATGGTTCACTGTTGTAGTGCTTTGATACAGAATAGTTTAAAGATTCATCCTGTATTATTTGTTGTGATTTTTAAACGTCAGTATAAATTTGCTGCCAATCTGGCCAACATAGTTGCCTTTGTCACATATGTTGCAGCACAGTAAGTAAATTACATTAGGTGTATTATTATTATTATTATTGGATATTCATTTGTACTATTAAAAGAGACTGAAGTAAAGTCTGTTGAATTAAATATGTAGGGACCCCGGGATTGCCAAGTTTTTTGAGACATCCCCTCCCTTGGCCCATTGGCAACCCAGTAACCTCAAAGCTGCCCTTGTTCGAACTACACTTCACCCCCTATCCCATAACACTGTATATATATATATATATATATATATATATATATATATATATATATATATATATATATATATATATATATATATATATATATATATATATATATATATATATATATATATATATATATATATATATATATATATATACGATATGTAAGGCTTTTGCCGGTAGAGATAGTGCTCAATGTAGCGTTAGGCTAAGAGCTATGCTATATCAGCATTAAGATGGATTGTTGCTACTCTGAGTTTCACGTTTTTACACGATCATCAGGCAACTAACCGGGGGTTGAATGGTTCTTTACTTAAATATGGTAAACTACTCATGGAGGGTCCCTATGGTTGGCTGGTTTTGTATATCGGCGTTTGCCATGGCGACATCTTGACACAATCTCTGACCTTTTGTTCAAAAGTGATGTTTTGTCTGCTGACAGTATAGCCATTTTCTCTTCTGTACAAAGGTTGCAGTGGCCTTGGGCGGTCATGCGTGTTGGGATCCGTTTGAGGATGTTCCACTGAATACTGAAGCTTGTGCTGGATTCTTTCAGGCTCCAGATGTGCTTGGACAGCTCTGTTTCTTTCTTGTACGATTCGTTTTCGAAGGATTTTTTGTGGTTATTAAACCGGGTTTTGAATTCTCCTCCTGTCATGCCTATGTACGTCATCGTAGAGTTGGTGGGGTTGTCTGTGGTGACCTTTGCAGAGTAAACAAGGCATGATGTTAGGCACGCGCCCTCTAACGGACATTTGGACTTGTCACGGCAGTTGCAGGAATCAGGTTTTTGGTCATTTTGGTGGTTGAGGATTCTTTTGTTGTGGTTGCTTATGAGGCTTTTCATATTCGGCATGCAACTGTAGCTAACTTTGGTGTTGTTTTTGTTGAATAGCTTATGTAATGCATGTCCTTTGGGGAAATGTCTGGCTATGAGGCGTAGGAAGGTGCCGCCGATGTTTGTGGCTACCGATTTGCTGAAAGGTGGGTTGAACCATACTATGTTCCGTCGCCTTCGTTTGTGCGATCGCTTGGTTACGTTCGCTGTGG
This sequence comes from Stichopus chloronotus, assembly GCA_021234535.1. Classification (NCBI taxonomy): domain Eukaryota; kingdom Metazoa; phylum Echinodermata; class Holothuroidea; order Aspidochirotida; family Stichopodidae; genus Stichopus; species Stichopus chloronotus. The sequence goes on along the minus strand of CM037837.1, from coordinate 7,258,236 downwards.
TTGTGTGGTGGTCGGATGGGGGGTCTGCGTTGAATCCACTTGTTTTAAGCGATTCAATGTAGATGCGTGCAGAGTCGACATATGCTTCCTGGTCACATGAAAGTTGTGCTATTCGGTTAGTGACACCTTTTGGTATGTGTTTCAATACGGCAGGGGGGTGGTTGGAGTTGCTGTTGACGTAGATTGGTTGGTCGCCGGGTTTTCTATACGGTTGGTATCTGCCGGTCTGGAGGTTTAGGGATACATCTAGAAAGTCTACTGATTTCAAGTTGGCCTGGACGGTGATCTTGAGGCCAAAGGTGGTGAAGGCCTGTGTGATCTCGTTTTTCAGTTTGCTAGCCGTTCGTGCTGTTAGGTTCTTAAAGACGGCTAGTCCGTCATCGCGGTAAAGGCCGATGTTGCCCTGGCTGAATCTCTGTCCTAGTTTCGTTAGGATGTATAGCCCGATCAATTCGCAGACTTCCGCTCCGTCGTAACTCCCCATGGTTACATCGAAGTTGCTTGGGTTGTCGCGTTTTGTCCATGGTTTGTTTTTGTCGAACAGCAAAGACTGTCTAGCGTGCATGATTGCATCGGTTTCCTGTCGCGTAATGTTGGTGAATGTTTTGGCCCACGACAGTGCTGTCAGGAGGAGCTCGGAGGAGATAGACGGGTAGAAGTCGATAATGTCGAATACTATGAATGTGCATCCTTTCTTGTTCGGGATTTGTTTGAACCATTCTACCACCGACATCGTATTTCTCCACTGGTTTACGTTGGATGCCGACCTGATTTTGGTGTTGATGGTGTCAAGGATGACCTTGCTTACTTTGCCCATTTCGCTTTTAGCGGGGTTTATTAGTCTGCAGGTTGGTTTCGCCGTGAAGCCTTCTTTGTGGTCCTTCAACGTTATGAAGGCTTGTTTTTCCGTCATGGGGTCGATCCTATCGCTGATGTCGAGCTTGTCGGCAATTCTGTACATGTCATTAGTGATGGTGTCCATGGTGCCGTCTGCTGCCCTCTTATATTTTGCCGTTATGTTTTCGTGTAGTAACTTCAACTGCAACACTTCAACTGCAACTGCAAACTTCAACTGCAACAATCCATCTTAATGCTGATATAGCATAGCTCTTAGCCTAACGCTACATTGAGCACTATCTCTACCGGCAAAAGCCTTACATATCGTAACGATAGCTCCTCTCTGTTGAGCACTCTTGCTGAAACCGGAAGAACCCTTGCTAAGATGGACCGGGTCTGGTTCAACTACTCAATGAAGAACATACCCTTGCCAACCTGCAACCTTTACAAGAAAACCCTGATAGAAAAAGTCGAAAGCGTGATAAAACGCATGCGCTGGAAGGCGTACTTCTACCTGAATGGCGACCAGATAGACACCTCTAACCGTAACACCAAATGGCCTTTTGGACTAAAATCGAAGAAATGCCCACCGCAAGTGAGTGAACTGAAAGCATTCGAAGATGACCTCATACGCATGACGGAGAACGTACAGTTCAGACAAGTCAGAAACCCGTTCTTGAGTTCTCTGCGCAGTGATGCAGCCAAAATCAGAGCATCGGACAAGGTCTATGTCTTTGCGGACAAAACAAGGAACCTGTACAAACTGGACAAAACCTCATATGAGAAGTTACTACACGAAAACATAACGGCAAAATATAAGAGGGCAGCAGACGGCACCATGGACACCATCACTAATGACATGTACAGAATTGCCGACAAGCTCGACATCAGCGATAGGATCGACCCCATGACGGAAAAACAAGCCTTCATAACGTTGAAGGACCACAAAGAAGGCTTCACGGCGAAACCAACCTGCAGACTAATAAACCCCGCTAAAAGCGAAATGGGCAAAGTAAGCAAGGTCATCCTTGACACCATCAACACCAAAATCAGGTCGGCATCCAACGTAAACCAGTGGAGAAATACGATGTCGGTGGTAGAATGGTTCAAACAAATCCCGAACAAGAAAGGATGCACATTCATAGTATTCGACATTATCGACTTCTACCCGTCTATCTCCTCCGAGCTCCTCCTGACAGCACTGTCGTGGGCCAAAACATTCACCAACATTACGCGACAGGAAACCGATGCAATCATGCACGCTAGACAGTCTTTGCTGTTCGACAAAAACAAACCATGGACAAAACGCGACAACCCAAGCAACTTCGATGTAACCATGGGGAGTTACGACGGAGCGGAAGTCTGCGAATTGATCGGGCTATACATCCTAACGAAACTAGGACAGAGATTCAGCCAGGGCAACATCGGCCTTTACCGCGATGACGGACTAGCCGTCTTTAAGAACCTAACAGCACGAACGGCTAGCAAACTGAAAAACGAGATCACACAGGCCTTCACCACCTTTGGCCTCAAGATCACCGTCCAGGCCAACTTGAAATCAGTAGACTTTCTAGATGTATCCCTAAACCTCCAGACCGGCAGATACCAACCGTATAGAAAACCCGGCGACCAACCAATCTACGTCAACAGCAACTCCAACCACCCCCCTGCCGTATTGAAACACATACCAAAAGGTGTCACTAACCGAATAGCACAACTTTCATGTGACCAGGAAGCATATGTCGACTCTGCACGCATCTACATTGAATCGCTTAAAACAAGTGGATTCAACGCAGACCCCCCATCCGACCACCACACAACCACAGCGAACGTAACCAAGCGATCGCACAAACGAAGGCGACGGAACATAGTATGGTTCAACCCACCTTTCAGCAAATCGGTAGCCACAAACATCGGCGGCACCTTCCTACGCCTCATAGCCAGACATTTCCCCAAAGGACATGCATTACATAAGCTATTCAACAAAAACAACACCAAAGTTAGCTACAGTTGCATGCCGAATATGAAAAGCCTCATAAGCAACCACAACAAAAGAATCCTCAACCACCAAAATGACCAAAAACCTGATTCCTGCAACTGCCGTGACAAGTCCAAATGTCCGTTAGAGGGCGCGTGCCTAACATCATGCCTTGTTTACTCTGCAAAGGTCACCACAGACAACCCCACCAACTCTACGATGACGTACATAGGCATGACAGGAGGAGAATTCAAAACCCGGTTTAATAACCACAAAAAATCCTTCGAAAACGAATCGTACAAGAAAGAAACAGAGCTGTCCAAGCACATCTGGAGCCTGAAAGAATCCAGCACAAGCTTCAGTATTCAGTGGAACATCCTCAAACGGATCCCAACACGCATGACCGCCCAAGGCCACTGCAACCTTTGTACAGAAGAGAAAATGGCTATACTGTCAGCAGACAAAACATCACTTTTGAACAAAAGGTCAGAGATTGTGTCAAGATGTCGCCATGGCAAACGCCGATATACAAAACCAGCCAACCATAGGGACCCTCCATGAGTAGTTTACCATATTTAAGTAAAGAACCATTCAACCCCCGGTTAGTTGCCTGATGATCGTGTAAAAACGTGAAACTCAGAGTAGCAACAATCCATCTTAATGCTGATATATATATATATATATATATATATATATATATATATATATATATATATATATATATATATATATATAGATTATAGGGAATATGATCCAAGGAAAAGTGCTCAATTTTACAAAGAGCATAATATTATATATTGATGAGTCGAACTAGAAATACATCGAAAACACTACAAATTTGTTTCGTACAGACCTATGTGATGCACTCTTCAGGTGTTGTGTAGCGACTGGTCGGTGTTTGAGTTACTTGTATTTGTTGAGAAGGAATTTGCTGGCATGTCGGCATGTGGATATGAATTCGGTTTTTTGTTTAAGGTGCACTGTTGTGGGTTGAATATAAGGAAAACTTTTAAAAAAGACAGAGATTACATTTCTTCGTTTTGTTATTGTATGCTTGAGTTCGTTTGAGAATTTGCCATTTGATTTGGAATTCAATGTCCTTTTTCTTCAGCGACCAATAATATTTATATATATATATATATATATATATATATATATATATATATATATATATATATATATATATATATATATATATATATATATATATATATATATACACAATAGATGTGATATTACCATTACCTCTCAAAAAGAAAAACCAATCTCCCCTTAGTCAACCCCACTGGACTGGATCTATGACTGCAGATGCACATACACAAAACGGTCTAATTGCCTCAGGCTAAATCTTGTGAAGAAGGCACTCAACAAGGCAAGGCACTCAACAAGGCAACAAGGCACTAGTGTTGGAGAATGTCGGGAACTCTTATGGCGAATCACCGCAACCTTTCATTTCATGTTATTTTATTTACATGATACATCAAAAAAAAAGAAAAGAAAAAAAGACGCTTACCGATGTATCAAATACACAAAGAGACATACACATGTGTTCGTCTCTCTTTAAGAGACACAGAATATCAAACGTTAGTTCAGGTTCATTTGCAAGCACCAGCAGAAGTGGCATTCGGTTTACGTAGTATGATACTTTGGGTGGTAGTTAACTCTTATGTGTTTATTACTATAGCAGGGCCAGAGGAGGGTAACCTATGGTAATGATGTCGCACGGCCTGCGGAAAGTCTTTGTCCAAGGTTTAGGCTACTTGACAAGTTTTAGACTACATACTACCAGCCCCTTGCTGTAACAAAATCTGTGCATACCAACCTGTTAATGTATATATATCAAACGTTAGTCAGGTTCGCTAGCAGAAATGGCATATTTGGTAGCAATTCAGCATTTATTTACCCCATTTTTTTTTCTCAGCAGTAACACATTGCACAAACCTCTGGCTGGTACAAGGCAAAGCGAGGGATAAACGTTTCTGAGATGATATCTGCTCCACGTTTGTTAGAACTATATATATCCATATTCTTGTGTTCATGTATGTACGGTAAGTTGACTATGGGAGTGCATTTAAAAAGGGTGTTGGTTTCAGGTGAATGTGAGTGTCAGCGCGCATTGGTGGAACGAATGAAATTCAGACAACTAAATGTTGATCTCAACTGCAACTTACTTGTTGCCCAGACTCAATTTCTCAATACACTATGAACACCTTTGTCGGAGGATTTCGCTGGTGATTTTCTGAGCAATTAACTCTAACAGGAAATTATTGACGTGGGCTGTATTGACACGTTCGTTTCTTCTTCAAAGATTTTACGGAACGTCAACTTCCATGGAACTTAATAAGCAGCATTTTCGTTGAAAAAAATCTAATGATTGATTTGCTATTACAATTAATGAGGTATCGTTACCGACATAATCTCTCTGCGGTTAGTTTAACTTTTCAATTAAAGGTAAATTGAGCTTTTCTCAGTTTAAGTAGCCCAAGCTGTCAAATTAAATATCGCAGTGAATTAATCAGAGCGAGTCTCCACCTGAACAAATTAAACGTTCATGCACCTTTAGATTGAATTTTATTGATTCGAGGCTGAGTCCGGAGTGTATCTACTTACCGCCTGCACTGTGTAGAGTTGACGGCAGACACATCACCGACGACTGTATCGAATCAAACACGGAAAACAATGACGCCAGCCATCACAAGAAGATGAATGCTTACGCGTCACAGGGCTTACAGTTGTGCCTTGTATCGAACTTGTTTGTGTTGTGTCCAATTTTGATTGAAGCTTTAGTAATTTATTCGTTACACTTCAAGCTTACACCACCGCTGATATCGTTCAATATTCTAAGCACATTAAAAAACAGAATTTAACGGCTATGTTCATCTTTCTTAGCATTAATCATTTACGTAATGCATGTTAGTCGGGGGATCCAGAGGCCCTCAAAAAGCTAATTGACGCTTTAAAAACTTGAAGTCTTTACAATCCCATAAAGTTTTAAGTTACATTTCCCACTGACTACAGCGTAATCCATGCTTTTGCTTTGCTCAGTTCCTATTTACAGACGTCGCATCATCAGAGTATCCAAGCAAAATGGAGGCGTAAGCATGTAATACAATTTTGTGCTCCGTCTAAATACTTGAAAGATAACTTAAACACGTTGTTTGAATGGTTGTTTATGTACAACTACAACTACTTTGCTTTTATTTGTAAATGTCTATAAACGGCGTGAATGGAGAGGCGTATAGGCTATGTGCTTACTCATGTAACTTTGAAAGCCAATGTAAGAAAAGGTGAAAGAAGTAGAAAGAAGAGGATATCTTTCAGCATTTGTTATCCTCGTCTAACCTCTCCAACGCCATTCGTTACAAACCGTGTGATCCACACTACAAATAAATGTTGCACTTTATATTATAAGACGATTTGTCTTTGCCTGTTTATACTCCTCAAACTGGCGTATTTATTTAACTGAGATTCGAAAACAATAAAAGAAGCACGTTTCAGCCAGTTGCCACTTGTTACCATTGACCTGCTGTTCTTGTTGTCTACCATAACAAACGTGAATGCATGGAATGTTTAAGAGCAAAAACTTACTACCATGCATGGCGAAATGTTTAAAACCTACTCCGTAACAACTACTACTACTCCAGCGACTACGGTACTAGTCACTGATAAAGCAACGTTATGTAAAATCCATCCAAATACAACTTTTGTTTTCCTTTCAAGAGGAAAACTATGTCGTATGTCCTGTGTCGTACATACATTTGTGATATAAATTATATTGTTTCATATCGTTTTACTTTAAGGTATCTCCAAGCCCGAAAATCACCCGCAGCAAAATCGAAATTCATGTTTTATACACACGGTAAACATGTACCATTACTTGGTGGAAATATTCATCGAAAATACGTTTTCATTAATTAGAAGGTTCTGTTTCAGAAGATGAAATGTCGTTCGTTTATAAATACTTCATGCAAAGACTAATAAACATAACGAATTATTTCCAAAGTGCTCTCAACTGCTGCGAAAGATATTTTTGCCATTAAATCCTCTCCTACCGACTGAATTCCTTATTCGTTTCAGTACCGGTATCTTTCATAGAGCTTTCATGGCCCATCCGACTGATGGATGGTTTGAACGGCAATGTTAACCAGCTTTCACAGCGATGATGAAAGGAGCGTTACGCAGTTAGTATTGCCGTCGCTACAATGTAAGCAATCGGATAATGACGTATAAATCAACCAAAAAGATGCACTGACAATGATACCCCATGATATATATTTATATGCAATTTAGTCTTTGTGATTTTGTATGTAATACGTTAACACCCACACCCACACATAGATGACATATATATGTATATATATATTTATATATATATACATACATATACACATGTGTGTGTTGCAGTTGCGATGTACCAAAAATGTTTGAGGCTCCTGTCAGTACGAACATTTCGTAACAGGGTTTGACTGGAAACTCCTGGCAATCATCGAAAAATGACGTCATGTGTGATGACAATATCTATTAAGTAACCTTTCTCTGAAACGAGATTGACATTAACAGCAGAATACCATTAAGGAAAGCTTCCAATACTCTCGTCGCTCTAGTAGAAACATTTCGATATTAAAGCCAGTCAAGAGGAAATTCTCAGGAGATAAGCATTCGTTCACCATAATTTTTTTTTTTTTTTTTGTGAAACGTTTGATAGAAAAACGCAAGCACGTACACACACAAGCAAAACGATGATCTTTTTGTGTGTTTTGTACTGTCTCAGCCAGATACGTTGCCCTGCAAGTAATTACAATATTGGTTCCTTCCAAATGTATTCTTCAGGTATGCATTTTTTTTTATACTGTCATATTTTATCCGTTTATTTGCCATAGAGGAAGGGATTTTGTTACAAGTTTCTAGTTTCTTTTTTTTTCTCCTATTGCTCGCGGTTGAAATATATCGCTTAAAATAACAGCTGTCATATTATATTTCGTATTTCTTTCAACCATGCAGCAGTATCCAAACAGCTTCATCAGACGGAGATGTTGTTCTTTACTTGAACTGGGAAAAATATGTTTGCATACACATCATGCATGGAAAAAAATAAAATAAACGACGTTTGACGTCACAGAGACACTTTCTTTTTGCTGCAAATATATAAAAACGCGTATACGATCTCAAACATTTCTTCGAACGAGATTCTACAGAATAGTGAGAGTATAGAAAGTAAATGCAATTTGACGAAATATAGACACTCATGGGGTGTAAACCTATGCTACATTGTTTGCACCCATGAGAACAAATATTTTATACATTACTTTTACTATGTATAATATATTTCAGCTGTAAACATATACGTGTGAAATAATTTATAATGTTACAGTCGATTCTACATATTTGTTTGTTGTTTTTCTGAAATATCTCGTTTCACAGTTGTCTTTCTTCGTCTTCTGTTTCCCAATTTTCTGTTACTTTCGATAACATAATCATAATAACATATCACGGACAGAGGGAGATATTAGTGCAAATGAGTGGCATTGGGGGTAAGGATGGAGTTAATGACAGCTGGATTTTCACTGGGACTCTTCGCTTTCGTACTTCCTTACTTGTATGAAGTGTTTATCTGGTGTATGCAGGCCTTTCTGCATCTTGGCCTACACGGGTTTTCTTTTTTTACTTATCTATGGAAGGGTCACGATGCAGAGAAAACGCTTTCTAACTAAGTGAAGATTGTTAACTTCTACTTTAACTTACTTTGCAGACGTCCCTATCAGCGATTAGTAAGAGTTATTTTAAATTCTAACCGAGTACGCGTAAGTTAGCTTTGATTTTATTAAAGGACCACCGGAGAGGAACCGTCTTTTCGTATTTCTCTTTTCGTTGCATTCCCGATGCAGAAGTACATTCCATGAACAGGAAAGGAAAAGAGATTTGAACTTTCCTTTCTGCCAGTTTTAATTTGTTGTCTTCTTGAAACATTCATGTACAAATAAACTGTTTTGTTATGTCATTCTTTGTCTACTAGTCATTTTAAATTACTAGTTAATGGAAGAAATAACAGAAACAAAGTAAGAGAAAAGAGAACACTCGAGGCTAACACTAGATACCGGCAACGAACTATTTATCGTTGCTTCAGCTAGACAGTACACCTTGTATCTTACCTAGTGAGTTGCAGTACGGTATACAAAATCACGAGGTCCATAGCCAAATGATTTATAATCTCGACGGAGAGTGAAGTAATAAAAAAAACAGTCTAAGTCTCACAAACTCATTTGTTATCGTATTCCAATTAGTGTTTTTCAAAGGAGTTATACGATGTGGGGGTGGGGGGATAGAGAGAGAACGAGAGATTCTACATAGATTAGCTATAGGAAGTATTGTGCGCTTGTTGGTACTTAGAGAAGAGCCTTTCTTGATTCATCTGCCGAAGATATTTATTGAAGCAGGGTGTGCTGTTACCGCTACTCATACTTTTTTTTAAGTCCAACAAAGGACTGGGTATAGTTCGCGCACTTGTGTAAATGTATAAAAACTAACGGACCCAGGCCTTTGTGTTCGAGAATAAATAAAACGTCGCCAGACTTCCAAAAGTTATGCTTCTGGATAAGATTTCGTTGTGATTCTTTGAGTATTTTTTTGTTGTTGTTGTTGCATATTTTTTCGTGGGGCTCAGTTCCGCTGATCAGATGCTAGCCAAAAGAACAGCTAATTTAATCAATCTTCTAGTTAAAGTAATGAACACTCTAAATGGAGATATTTCTCCTGAAAGAAACCTACTGTAGCTATTTTCTAGACAGGTATGAAATGGAAATAAATAGTAAGGAAGATTAGCGATAAAGGCTACATTTTATTCATCAAAGTTTCAGTCAAACAGCTTTAACTAAAGACGACTAACGTGGTGTGCATGAAATTGGGTGATCCGATATCCCCATATCAGGACTTACGACGCACTTAATTTCAGTTGAATACCAAAGGGAAGGGGGGGGGGGGCGATAGGCTACCCCTTTAGTGTGATTTCTGATGACTTAACGGCTCAACAGAATACAATATCTCCTACCTTTATATAGTACATGTAGGGACGAGATAATGAAATGAACAATAATGATAAAACGAACGATTTATGAAAGCTCAGCAAACCAGGTCAACCGCTGGACCCTAACAGGAACATTGACTAAGATCATTACTTCAAACTTACGTTCACCAATTATTTCTTGACTGTTTAAATTGTTTTTTAACGTTCTATGATACCACATACCTCACACCTAATTTCTGATGTAATACTTCATATTGTTTTGCGTTCCTACTCGACTTTATTGAGGGTGTTTTAGATAGGCTTACCCTATATCATTCAGATTGTAACTAATTTTTTGCCACCGTCGTAAGTTGTCCCCTCTGAAACCTACTCATAAATGTCATCTGGCCTACATTTGTAACAATCAGGTTAAATGCTGAACTCAAAATTCCTCCTCTATCAAGAGCAGTGTCTAAAGAACAATTCAATCATGATGAGTATATTGAAATTGTCTTACCCGAAGAGGTGAGCAACATGGCCGATACAACGAATACCATCTCTGTTGTGACTATCATCTTGCTTTGACTTCTAAATAATCCACTAAAAACAAAACAAAAAGTAGAGATACAAGTAAGGAAAACGAAAAAGAACTTATGTGTTCGTACGCTCGCACACGCTATTCTCTCTGTTGAAGACCATAAACATAGCTTTTAATTGTGACTTTCCTACGCGCCAGATTCACAATACCGAAAGATACAAACTACAGATTTTAGATTCTCAGAGTAATTGAATCAATTTCCACGGTACATCTAGAAATGGTCTGTTCTGATTAGATTTGTCTCAATCGATAATGCGAACCGTGTCACGTGTATACACTTCGCACCTTTATCGCATGTAAGTGGAATAGTCCGAGCGGGAACTCAGTCACTTTTCATTTTCTCTAGGTGAAAATGTAAATACTGAAATAATTTTAACATATTCCCAGTACGTGATACTGCCTAATTTATCTTCTTTCAGATATGCTTTAAGCACTATCTGCCATGTGTTTTGGTGACGTGGTACAGGGGGACAATTTAAGTAGTGTCCACATTACCTTTACAGACGCTTTCAAAAACAACTAAGAGAAAATTAACGGCAAATTGATACACCAACCAAAGACTTACATGGTATCGTGTTGTTACTAATTCAAATCATTTTCTGAGGCCAGCTGATCGAATAATTTAGCTATTTTGTCTCAATATTGTATTAACAAAATATTCAAATCAATGTATTCTAGATAGAAAGTAGTTACATAACGTTGTCCATTTGAAGACAGCAAGAATTTTTTCTCGTATTTAGTATACTTATGATTCAGATTCTCGACTTGAACATCTTGTATTGGCACAACACTCTCAAGTGTACTTCCGCTCTTCTTAAGTGACTTTAAAACCCAGAGAAGATGGTTGACCTACGACTAGTTTTACATTCTAAAGAATAAGATAACATAATTAGAAATACAAGAACTGCAAACAAAGAAGATCTCTTTCATACCATGCGTTTCTATTCGTGTGTGATAAGTCCGCAGTAGAATTCCTTTTGTCCGGCGATGCGTTGCTGTACCATGAAATTAAACTTCTTTTTATTCAATCGCTCCACCGGAGGTGACTGCATGCAATAAAACAGAAATTATTGCCGCTTTGCCCTCCCCAATCGACGGCCTCTCTGAAATGAAACACTATCTTTGATAGCCAGTAGCTGTCGCTTTCAGTAACGGTGGTCAAATTGCGTAACGTTCTCTAGATTAGCAGTCCACCATATAGACTTACTCCGTCTTAGGTAGACGTGAAAGTTCCTGACAGCGTTAGATCATGTACACAGTCGCTGAACTATAGAGAGCGATATACACGAACAGGACAAAAATAAAAGGCGAGCAAGCGAAAGAAATATTCCCAGACAGGCATAGCGGTAAGTCGGCTGTGTGTTGACAAGCATAGAAAACCGCACAGAACCAAATATTAAGTGTTCTTTTTATCGTCATTTCATAACGGTCAAGTCTTTGATATGACGAAGATTCATTCCCACATTGGAAGTATTGCTGATTGGGGTATTATGATGTCACTCGTTCAAACACTTTAATTTCTTACCGGGGTAATTCTTTGTTTGTATTTCAACACGGCCAATTAGCTTCTGCTGTCATGCTGAAAATGTAAAAGGCCTGCTCCCAGGACAGATTCCGTGAGGAATGAGTGGTGTTAAAGATTTTAAGAATCGCGAGTTGGAATTGGTAAATGAAAGGAAAGGGGGGAGTATTATGAGTCATTAAATTGGACTGGTCAATTTATTTAATTGCAGGCGCGCGCCACATGACAAGGAAGGCATACGTGTTTTAACTTTTACCAGAATCACAAATGTATTTGCGTAAGTTTGAGCGAGGTTGCTGTGCTGTTTTACCCTTCAGCAGATAGAGCCTCCATCACAGTATTGACTGATGACTGGAAAGACCTTTTTTTGCCCTTCAGGGTTGGACTGAAACGGTCGTTCACTGCAGGAGTCTTAGTTGAATTAAAATTCTTTGAAGGCGAGGTTCTCCATGTACGTGGTTTGGTTTCAAAGTTACGGTCCCTGAAAGACAAGAGCTCAGCACGCGCCGAGGCTCACGTTCTTTAATTCGACCGAGTCAGTGCTTGTTGCTTTCTCAGTCGGTTAGTGGTGGATAGGAATAAACTAGACAGGTGCTGCTGTTTGATCGCTTTTAAGCTTAACTTTAGGAGGGTATTCACTATCTCAGTCCCTTTCACATGTACCTCCGGCTGGTATGCCACCGAAGGTACTCGGTAACTCCAGAGTTATTGTAACAAACTAATTTCTCTTAGTTCGGAAACTAATGAGCTGACCTCCTTAGGAGGTTGTTGATGATCGTTTTTCTGCACTATCGAGAAAACTGCATCCGCATAAAGTGGAATCATATAAACAAGTCTCAGGCCCGTATGCAGCTTTTTCAGTGGGGTGAGGGGTTGGATTTTACACAAGTGAAACATTTTACCCGACAATTATGACCGACAAATTAAAACTCATTATATATGTTGCTCATGTACACTCACAAAACGTAACGGTAAAATAAGAACTTCATACCTTTTAGGTAAAATTTTACACACAATTAATGTAAGTCTTACATTGTGTATAACAATGTTACTAAAATGTAGTAAAATTTACCAAAATTATGTAGAATTTACAAATACTGCTTACATTAATTATATGTAAAATTTATGGAGTTCTTATTTTAAATAATTTTTAAAATTAACATTTTCTTCTTATTTTACCGTTACGTTTTGTGAGTGTAGGCCTACTATCATAGGCTGAGCGGAACTCCAGATCTCGTGGGGGGGGGGGGTTCGTTCGAACCCCCTGAAGCCCCCCTGCATACGTCCCTGAGTCTATAGGGTTTGCAAGCAAAGCAAGCAAGGAAAAGACTGGCTTGGGACATAAAAACATCTATAAACGCATGTAATGTAATGTAGCGTTTATAAATCCTCCAGCTTAATGTAATATAGACATAGAAATTAAGGGTTGCCATTACTTGCCATTTAATGGTACAGTAATGGTGGCTATGCAAACTTTTGCATAGCGCCACCCCCTATTCTTCTCGCCTATTCTTAAAACTGTGATCAAGGAACATTCTCAACATATAGCTGTGGAATAGTTCCATCTATGTAAGAATTCATTGCCGGAAACCATGGCTACACAACTTTAGTTTCATCTGACTTTATTACTAACAAGAATGCAGATGAGAGAAGTTGAAGCCTTTCTTCCTCTTTTCAGAGTGAGGTTGGGGTGGGAGTGAAGGGAGTTAGAAATGGGGGCTGGATTCCTACTGTTAAGTAAACGCAATGATGCAAACTGCTACACATGACAGATTTACGTTACACTATTTGGATTAGTAAATTTTACTTTGCATTAGTGGTATTACGTACAGTTGTACACACTTTTGATCTCTTACCATGGACGCAGAAGAAAGTTAACGCTCATTTTATGTCAATTTTCATTCAGCACACATACTTATGTACAGATACTTTTCCTGCAAACATGAAAAAGTCCGGTGTTACAAAATGCAGGGCTTTAAATCACCTTGTGTGTTCGTTAGTTATAGTAAAATCCTCGATGATAAAGCGAAATTTCAAATTACATCCTCTTAGTTATTATAGCCATACTTAATTTCGATCACTCTGGAAAAGAAATCTTTTCTTTTTTTTTGCAAATGCATTTCAAATTTTGGCAATCTCTCTCAGATTTTCAGGAAAACAAATCAGAAAATGACAAACTGATTCTAAAAGTAAAATTCATTTCCTGTTCCAAAGTGCTAAGAACCACTACGGTACATTCCAGCACTCGGTTCATTTCCCTCCATGATTTCGTTTGCTTTTATAAACGTCTGTCAAAAAAGACTGTTGTTGTCAGTTTCTATATGTGTTGTGCAAAAATTATTCATAGTGCCATGTTTTTCCGGTACTGGACTTGGTGTGTGGGAGACGGGGGGGGGGGGGGGGGGAAGGGGTGGGAAGATAGACCCACTTTTCATTGTACTTTTAAAGTTACCAAATTCATTATATTATGAAGAAGAGTATTGTTTATATCTCTCTTACGATTAATGATTTTATAAATCACATATCACGTGTTTGAACACCATTGCACCACAACATGAGCCGACCTTCATTGTCCATCGATTTATAAATATAATCTTTGACTGAGCTTCCCTGGAAGGAAGCAAATAGCCTACGTAAAAAGCGATATTAGCAACATGTTTATATCAGAACAAAAAAAAAACTCTCATGGCCTACTTGTACCCACGTTTACTTTGCTGGTAAAATGAAATAACTGTTTTCAGATCAAATTTAAAACCAATCCTTTTACATCTGTTCTCAAATATCATTAAACTAACACCATTGTGGTATATGAGCAACATCAGCAGAAGCTCAAATAATCTCCTCCTATGTGCTCTCTCTCTCTCTCTCTACGCCTCCATCTCCACCTCTGTCTCTCTCGCTCTCTGTTTGGCAGCTTCAAAGGCCTCGCCTAACAAAATCACGCTAGGCGAAATCCTTTTTATAAGGAATACAAATTATTGATTTTCCTTTAAGAAATTCAAGACTTCACAGGATGTGCCGCCGATTAGATTTATTTATTATCTTTCTCATTTTTTGAATCCAGTAGCTTTCATCCCTGTATTTTGGGTGCTACAGGTGTCTGGCAAAGTAATCCAAACAGAATATGGAAGGAAATTAAACCTGACAGCGACTCTGCAGATTTATAAATAAACAGTTATGCACGCGCTACGATGAAAATTATTCGGAAAATCACTGCGAAGACGTGTGACGTGTGAAAGGCATGAATGCATCTCTCAGTATGTATGTATATATATATATATATATATATATATATATATATATATATATATATATATATATATATATATATATATATATAAAATTTTACACAAATTTTCGGACCCCTGGTCCTTCTTAATGTGCTAGAATAGAAATGCAAGAATGACTGTTATTCACTTTGTGTGAAAAAAAAACCCCTAGATCTTGGTTCAGTAAGTGAAGATGTAAAGAAGCTTTGAGTATTAGCTCAGTTTCGGTCAGAATTCTGTTATTGTTGTGTGTGATGTCGCCATGGAGGATTTGCAAACTCAAGACAGTTAAGATTGTGATTAGTCCTATTGAAATGCTGGGAGAGGGGAAATCCCTGTTGAGTGTAACACTACTTTTGTAGTTATCGAAAAGTGTACGAAAAGAAGTGGAAGTCTGGCCGATGTATTGTACATCGGGACAGATGGTGCAAACAATAAGATATACCAAATGGGAGGTATCACAATTGAAAAAGTAGGGCTTGAGTACAATGTCAGACGGGCTAAGGAGAATGGTTGAATCACTGATCATGTGATCACAGACTCTGCATGTGCTTTTCCGCATTTAAAGCTACTGTGGGACTGGGGCTGGGTGGTTTTTAATTTGCTTTTAACCAAAAGTTGGTGGAGATTAGGGGGTTGTCTTCTAGCAATAACAGGGGGGTTGGCAAAAGTTTCTTTGATTTACCAATGAACAACATTAATAATATTGTATACAAATTAATTCCCTAAATATTAACATTCTATTGGTGTAGATGCTACGAAATGACTTCGTAAAGCTATGAACAGTGTAAAGTTTGTCGGAGGGGGGGGGGGGGGTATCGTCATGAGATGAATCTACTGTTGTTAAGCCGCTTTTGAATTTATTTTTCATTTACCAAAGTATACGCCGTTAAATCCATATTCATCATAATGCATTCCAAGCAAGAGATGGAAATTCACGTGGCATGAGTAGTAAATTTGGACCGTGGTAGTCTCTTTGGCCCAGGTACCAGAAGTGTTAAAGAATATGTAGGAAGACAAGAGACAGACGGAACACGATGTCAGCTAGGGCTGTCTGCTTTTAATTCATGACATATGCAGCCTTGCTTCCCCCTGGTCGCGATACACGAGAGAATCCATTACATTAGTCATCTGCATAGGTAGGATCTATCCTTTACATACCTTTTTTACTCTCCGCTCCTCTGAGTCCATTACGGGTGTAAAAGAGTTCGTTGCAACAGCCTAATACATTGAATTGGATGTTCGAATACTATATTTATTAGTTACAAGTAATTAAGAGATTAAATCTTAATTTTTACATTTCTTTGGGATATAAAGTAACTTCCCGACCCTCCGTTCTAATAACGGTTTTTCAGCACAGAATAGCTGGAAACATTGGAAAATTCTGTTTCGAGGTTCCGAAGTTTGGGGAATTACATGACTGTGATGGTAAATGAGGTTACACCTTAAGATTGTCAATTCAATCAACCAACTGCATTGTTTGAAGTCATTTAATCTACGGTTTACATAAATATTCAATAGCGTCAGATGCACGTCAGATACATTTCAAAGAAACCCTCTCAAAGAAACCTCCTTCTCTATTGTCAAAGGACATGACGCTTTTAAATAAGCAAATTAAGAAATTATCTTTGAAAACGGGAAACTGGTTTTTCAAAATTTGTTGATACCTTTACCGGACATATGTTACAAAGGTCTACCCAATAATACTGTGTGAAGAAAATCCATCTAAGAAAATAAATCATCGACGCTCTCGAAGTAAAAAACGACTGAATGTTTTACAAGGAAAATGTGTTTTCGGTAATATTGAAAATAAACTATTGAAACTTTTCACCGCATGTGTGATATTTTCCCCTTGAAAATATACCAACACAGCGTGCCTCTCGCCTGGCCCTTTATCAGTAGTTCCCTGAACATACGCATCGATTTAACTGGCTGGGATTCGTAATTACCAGATTCATCCGTCCATAGTCGAGGTAAAGATCCTGAATAGTTTATCACACTGGCTTATGCAGACCCCACAGGCAATTCAGGAACCCAATAAATTGATTAAGACCTTGCTTGACCGTACGTGACCCCACCACTATTGGAATAGACGAAAAGTGTGTTAGTTCGCTTAGCCAGTTATATTTTCACACGTTTTACGTGTCTTTGTGTGTATGCATAGAGACACCTTTATATAGATCAACGAGTGCAAATGTCTCATGCAACGTATAATGTCCCATACAGTTTTTCTAGCTTTACATTTGACAACGAGACCGGGTCTTATGGAAAGCCATGTTAAGATTTGATCAGGAATTTCAGATATCTCTAATTAAATGTTATTATTAATATCACTATCATAGATATCACTTATTAAAGATAAGCACTATACTATTGTCATTAAATTTGATTTGAGATTTAAATAGAGGTACACTG
Organism: Stichopus chloronotus; assembly: GCA_021234535.1. Classification (NCBI taxonomy): domain Eukaryota; kingdom Metazoa; phylum Echinodermata; class Holothuroidea; order Aspidochirotida; family Stichopodidae; genus Stichopus; species Stichopus chloronotus. The sequence continues at coordinate 7,240,617 of CM037837.1, read as the reverse complement.
AACAGGAGAGAACAGAACTGACATGTGCTGTAAACATGCGCTCCAATTCTACAATGTTCACGTGTTTTTGAGAAGTTCACTGTGCAGTCGAATCTCAAAGGATGTTAAGTTTCACGAAAGCATAATTTGTTATATCTGGCAAGGTGTACAAGCGTGAAAGCATTGTCGTTTCCCCGTGACATCGTAACATCCACCATGATTGTTACCATCGTCACCATTATCATCATCGTCGTCACCAACATCACCATTACTACGGCAGTCATAATCAGTCTTACGAATCACAGGCTCAGTTCCTGGTAAACCAAATATTTAGTTTCTCGCTCAGGGATGCAATGACAGGTCTCAAAGGAGAAAAGCACACACTACTGGAATTGCAAAGATCATCTCATTTGGTCAGATCAATCGGCAGTCTCTCAACGTATCTATTTACTCTCACTGCATGAGTTAGTAAAATATCGAATAAGGTAAAGCAATGGACAAACTTGGAGTGACTCTTGCAAACTATGGATCATTCATTTGTAAATGTAAATGCGTATACCAGCAATACATCTGAGAAAGTTTGGAGCAATGTGGCAGTACCAAATCGAGCAAAAGTATGTATATATAATGCAATATATAATATATATTTCTTATATAATATAACAAACATTTCATGTACGCAACCTTACAAGTTGCTCTCTACAAATTCCACCTCTATAGTCTGCACAATTCGTCTCTTGCCTCCAAAATTTGAAAACAAGTCTCCCAAGATACCACCATCCAGACGAATTGATTCCCGATTTGTCCACAAACCCGTCTGTGCCCTTTCAGTTGGGTTCAAAGATCTTCAGAATATTCACCTCGGTTTCGGTTACTCAAATCAAATGTAGTTATAGTTATTGATGCAAAGATAAGGGGGGAGGGGGGAAAGAAAATTTCATCATTGAAAGTCTGCCATTTGAAAATTTGGTGGTTTATGTTTCATTCTTTATTGAATCCTTTTTCTTTCAATGACTATATATTAACGTTTCCAGAAGCAGGGTTATATGGACATTGACCCTATTTGGGAAGACTTTTTTTTTTATCTATCAACAAACTAATTTAAGATCTTCAATTTTCTACTGAATGAGATCAAATGAGTTATTCGATTCTGCCTCTGAGTACTCTCGGGAATGGTGTCATCGAGTAATTCAAGGAGACTCGTCTCAGTAAGACGTAATTAAATGTCTTCATATAAGTCTTCTTCGGAGATACAGAGGACATGCCAGTGGTGTGTCTAGAATCTGATCTCTCCATGCCAATGTGAGGTGTGTGTTTTTCTTTAATTTTTTTCTCTCAGGGAGTAAATTGCTTTTTCATACAAAAGCGAGAATTTTTCATATTTTATATTTGATAAACATCGTTGTGCAGTAGTATCTACTTATAGATAGGAGAGACCTATGACCATGACCTCCTCTGCATGGTGTGGTGAACTCTCTTTGAATTCAAATCCATTTTCCTCTAATACCAGTGATTACAGCTCTAGTCTCCTTTCTAAGTAGTATATAACTATATTGCAAGTGACTGCTTCAACGAAATTGCAACCTTCACCAAAAATGAAGTTGTTAATATATCAAACACGAACATAGGTTATGCATTACCCCTATGATTCCAGTATACAGAGCTATAGCCGATTAAAGTCACCGTTTTCGCAGCGTTCCCATAGCGTCATCAATTTTCCCTTCATATGAATGCTCCCTGTGCTCGAGAGATTAAAGGTAAATTTCAGCCAGATAATATATATATATGTATATATATTTATATTTATATCGTAGCCTTTATCTTATAAATGGTAGGCTACACACACCTACACGCACATATGTGTATTAGAATCACAAAACTGTGCGCACAGGCATACATATCTTTCGTACATCTTTCGTAGATAGTAAGTGACCTATTGCCGTGAGGGAAACAAAACCAGAACTGGCGAGATCTTAAAATGAAAGCAAAACACGAACACGCTTAGTTTTTTACGCAATGCAGAGATATTTTTAATGCAACCCCATGGTGGAAATTATTTATATATAATCACAAACTGCCGTCGGGTAGTTCATCTGTCGGAATGTGATAATTGACGGCGTTCGCGAGGAGAAGTCGTGACTGGGGCCTCTAGGAAACTTGACGTGGATTAAATATGGCGACACTAAAAAACAAACCACCATTGGTAATGTTTTAAAGCAACATTCACTTATTCATCCGACTTACCCATTCGACTCTTTGAAAATACACAGAGAACATGTCCATTTTTAAGGATGTTAATACGCAGGATGAGAATAGGTTCAAGAAAAGCGAAATGAAAGAACAGCAAAAATTTGTTTACTATTATCCGTCCATAAATATGTGACATCATGTAGATATTTTCGTCAGCATTTTCTGCTTCTTGAAAGCCTTAAGTCGATATATCTTGAGACTGTTTTAAACCCATTCTGGAGAAGAAATAGGAGATACGTGATCTGAAGGGGAAGGTACGGAAGGAGTGAGGGAGTACCTGAAGTTACAGTTTGTACATTGCATCACAACTGGTAATAAATAGCGAAATAACGTGTTTGCGTATACATGCATATTAGTTTTTGTTTGGAGTAAATACACTTAAGTTTACTAAATAAAGGTTCCACTGGAGTTCATTACCGCTACCGTCATCAAATCCTGAATCCTGAATCATTCAAATTAGATGTCACATACAATAAGCAGAGTCTCATAGAGACCCCTCCTTATCGAAATAAACGTCTCAAGGAGGGGGGGGGGGGATGGGTGGGTAATAGGAAGGGCGGGTGGTATTCCTTCTGTATGAAGTTCATAACCGGCAGTATGAGTAAACAAACCAGGCACTCGATACACATTCAGAGATTTCTAACATCGGTGACATTTCGCGGTGTGGTTATTTTAGTATACGTTATGGGGTAAGGTGTCCGTCAGTCTTCGGACAGTTTAAAGGGGATGTGCACGAAGGTACCAAGAACAGTCATCTGCTGTTGATAACGAGGAGTTGTGAATTTTCCTCGCGGACACGACTTTTGGCAAACTTTCAGATCGGTGTTTTATGATTTTAGACTCTCTGACGGAGTACACAATCAATTTCCACCGTAACGATATTTTTTTAAAATTTCCGTTCGGAATAACACTTCAGTCCATCCCCTTTTCAAATTCTACCCAGGTTTCTAATTGAATACGAGACACAAATTCAAGAACAACAACGGCCAGGTGCAGACCTTATTTCCTACAGGTATCATGGCAGGAAAGGCAAGATTATTTTTCATCTAGGGAAAGAATTAACTGAGGCAGATGTGGTGGTAAAAAGCGCAATCGGCGTCCCCTACAACCTTGACAACTCACCACCTTGTACATGCTTAATTTACTCCTAACAAATGACGACAAAATCCTCTTCGTTTAGCAGGGGGCCTTATGGTTGTATTGATACTTGAAACATGACGACGTAGAGGCTAGAGACGCTTGGTTGCTAATGGGCCTTGTTGTTTATGACTATAGGAGATAAGTGTAGGGGTACCGTAATTCAATAAAACACTGCGAGGGTTTCTAGGGGAGGTAACATTCTCTTTCTTTTTTTTCTGGATGTGATAAAAGCCATCGTAAAGGGCGAAGAACATCTTTCCAGAGAAATGTGTAAAAATGATCCGAATTATGGAACGCCCGATCGTACAAATATCATTGACAGTGCGTGCATACCCTGTCTTCAAATCAAACGGCACACAAACGACAACAGGAGACACAAGAGGAAACAATAGGCATAAAGCAAATCATTACACACAAACAAAACATTAGACACACTCAAATCATTGTGCACAAACGAATTCATTGGACACAAACGAAACAGTCACGAACAAATTCATTGGACTCAAACAACACAGTCACAAATGAATTGATTAGGTACAAAACGAGCAAAATTTCACAAGGTAAATATAGCGAATTGTTTATTATTGTTTGATGGATCTTTTGTGGAGGTGCTGAGCAATTGGTATGTCTTTAAAAGTAAGGACCACTATGTCCATGAACAGTTAGAAAACCTAACCATTCACAGATGGCAAATGAAATCGTTCATAGATTGTGGGTTTACATGAGGTTTACATCAGGGCCCCATATTTCAGTCCTTTCTCACTGGGAGAACAGTAACACCATGGATAATACAATAATATGATCTAGCACACACTTGTATAACTCAGCACTAGAGCAGCCAATCAGAATGGTCACAGGTGGGGTTTTACCGTCAGGTCCAAGTAAGTGCATATCTGTGTGCAATAACCGGTACTTCGCGTTCCATGACTTTTGCCAACTCTTGGTATGCTCTGGCATTAGGGACGGTCGAATTCCTATGCAATTCCCACGATATAATTTCCTACAGAAAAATTATGGGACAGTTTCATAAGGGCTTCCTTTCGTACAAAGTTTACAAGAGGACTGTTCTACTTCACATTTTGCTTCAACTGAGCCCGCTCCACAACCAGTTCATGTTTATAAACATCAATAAATAAAATGCTGATCCCGGATGTTGATAAAGCTTGAGTTAAATCTCTTATTTCACATTGTCATTACACAGACACTACCAAATTCCAAACTAAGGAGGGATCTGCAAACCGTTTGTAATAACGCAGGAGAATACACACCAGACCCATATCCCTGAATTCTGACATAGGGGGTGCACCGCAGCGAGAGTATCTCACAGGGGACATCAAGACAAAGAACAGGCCTATCGCCATGAATTCTGGTGTACAATAGTTTACTGATTTTTTTTTTTTTGTGGGGGTGGGAGGGGGTATATACGTCCTAAGATTTTTAACATATTTATTTTCAGCAGTGATACAACTTTGATTGTGACGGCTGAATGCGAAGCGCCTAAATTTGTGCTGATAATTTTCCACAATGGCTGGTACTTGCATGCAGACCCAAATGGTGGTAAAGCATTGTGCCCTACTGGCCCAGTATAAACCCAAAGTCCCTGCCAGAAGCAACGGGCTCGGAATAGATCCGATAAGCACAATTCGAAAGAAATAAGTTGTTAGGCTTTAGTTTACGAGAACCAAGGAATTGAAAAGCTCTTCTGGCATATTCCATTTATTATCGTTTTCAAATTTCCTTGAAGTTGACTTAAATATGTGTAGAAAATACCAGAGTAAGCCATTGTTTAAGTTTAAATGCATATTGCAAGTTGATCGATGAAAAATTAATGTGTGAATAGTACCAGGAAACTGGAGAACCAAACATCGAAATATTTTATTTTTGGACGCTGTCAAAATATTGTCGATGTTGCCCTTCCAAAGGTTACTTTCACAGGGAATTCATCCCCCTCCGTTCTAAATGTTGCACCCCATGGAACTCTTAGAGCCTTGTCGTCTGCACTCCGTGAGGCTTTAACAAAATGATACTGAAATATTTCAACGTGACAATGATTTTGAGCCATGGAGGCCCTACACGAGGAAATGAAACCAAATCAAAGGAGGACAAAAGACCGACTGATTACTAATGAGCTCAATAAATGTGGGGGAAAAAAATAAAACGAAAAGAAACAAATACTGTAAAGCAATTACCTACTTGATTGACTTGGGATAATTTACCTGAGCGTCATAAAAAAATAAACTAACAGTATCGCGGCAACGAGACTAGACATTTCTATGAAGTAAACACGATTGCATATTTTATTATCATAAATAGCATCTTGGTGTGGCTCCTTTCCTTTCCTGAACGACGCAGAGACAAAGTAAAAAGTCAGAAACTGACCAAAAGATATAGCATAATGAATTGATATATTTCCTGTGGCGAATAAATTGCGCGTTTTTCATCTCCGATTTGTCATATAAGGCTGAAGGAAAGAGAGGCAGATGATTGACAAGAGCATTCATGAAAATTGTCAATGTCAACTTCAAAAGCAAGAATAAATACCTATCAGGGATGTTTTAAGACAGATCAGTAATATTTCATGTCTTTTACTAAACTTTGGAGGGATAATTAAACATGGTGTTTATTCAATACAAAATATTGCTACTAGCGTGAGAATTCAGCTACAATTTATGGTAAAAAGTAAGAAAGTGACCAAAATATGTAGCATAACCAATGAATTAATACCCTGTGAATAAAAGAATGTTTTGTGTCTTTCGCTTTCATTTAAAGCTGATGTAGAAAAAGGTAAAAGATTGGCAAGAGCATAAAAGTTGATGACAGAATTATTAAAGTTTAGCTGTAGGTCTGCTGCCACGCTCTGGTTTGTCCACGAAGTCCTTCCACCAAGAGACACCTTCGACACTTCCAGGGGTCTGAAGCATGGCGTTGTACAGCCGCTGGTAGATCTAAATGATGTCACAAAAAGAAAAACGTCCTTACTATGACACTTCCGAAAGTCGGTAAAAGGTACAACCGTTCTCCACGATGAATGTTCAAAAGTTGTAATTAATGCATGAAAGTCGCCATTGTTGGAGATAAACGAAGTGACTTAGGGGTCTTTGCAGAATTAATACACCCTTAAAGAGAATGTATTCTTAAAAAGACATAGCTTGACTGACACAGACAATGAAGTTACCCAACTGCCCACTTCAAACTATTAGGAAATGAAAGATGAATTCTAATACAAAGACGGAAAACTTAAAAGTATTACGAATAAATACCATCCTTATCATCAAATCTGCCGTTTCTTTAAAGACTAATCAGCAAGTAGGTTCCACAGAACGAACTCTGCTGACACGGAACCTGGCCCTGACTGCAAGCAAGAAGCAAATAACAGTGGCTACCTTCCACAAGGCCAGTAACATAAGATCTGCAAAAAAAGTTGCCAACAATTGACGTCACAATTGACATACCTTCCCATCAGCACAGCCAATGGCTGAATTAAGGACAAAGTCTGGAGGGGCAAAGACATCTACCAGGGCGACCGCATCATCCTTGATTTGGGAGCAGAGCGTTAAAATGGCGGACTGAATAACTTCAGCTGGGTTGGTGCCAGAAATGTACCTTCCTGTAAAGTACAAACTTGGATGCATTACATAATAAAGTAATAACAGAGAAACGTCATAGGTCACTGACTGTTCATTAAACTTATTTTTCACACATATTTATCAGCATTGCATGTACATTGATAATATTATATAGGCCCATAACACCAATAGTAATATCAAAGACTATGTACCAACCACTTACTGTTTAGTCTTTCGACATAGTGACAGGATTACTCAGTTTGCTATGTCATTTGAACATAACAGCGTGATTACTTGGCTTCAAAAATTTGATGCCGATGAAACATAATGTGCACATCATAAAAAGGAAGTCAAAACTAACGGTAATAACACACAGACACCACAAGCAACAAACTCTGAAATTACTCATATTTAAGTCATACAATTTAATGTACGTCTTTAACAGCAGATTCTGCTTAGATTTCTCGTTTCTGTCAATTATCTAAGTGGCACAAACCTAATAAACAACCTTTCATTGCTGTTAGTGCATATACAATTGTAACATTACGTTAATGCACGTCATATCCTACACTTGGTGTATTTAACATTACACATTTTGCCTGCTATGCTTTATTGACAGAGTGCTCTCTTAAGTTGTTATCCATATAGTTTCATGGTCTTTCAGCAAATGAAACCCGTGAAGGTTGATTTGTGGAGTTTTAAATTCAATGTGCTACTCCAGCAGATCAACTTACATAATTGGGTAATTTTGCTGGTACTAGGATGCCATTAAATGGAGCTGATACAAACAGATCTTTGCGTCTACTTGTTTTGAAGTTGGGTAATTATACATGCAAAAAGAGCTTACCACGGTAGAGAACACTGAGGTGTTTTTGTAAGCTCCACAGACCAAATAAGGAACAGAGTTTGATGAGGACTTGAGCAAGTCTAGGAGAGAGGTCCGGATCAGTGCAGAATTTGTAGAACCATTCCAGGCAAGTACGCTGAAATGTTTACAGATGAAATAATGTACATGTGAAGTCAACATAAAATTCAATGCTTGGGTTTTGTTTTGGTAGTGTCAAAGAGAATGTAGAGTATGATACAAAGGTTAGTATATATGTAATCCTCTGGAAAGAAAAAGCTGAAAAAGTACATAGAAATTGACAAAAGTGAAATTGACTTAAAAACATTTAGACAAATCTAAGGTTTGAATTAAAGTCTAAGTTTGCCTTTTAAAAAGAGTTGTGATATCACTTTTCTAATCGCAACTTCTTTCACTGATGTAAGAACGACCTATGCATTCATTTTATTGGAAAGGAGATTTATGCAAAGACTGTCGATGCCTGATTGAAACTTATTCAACAACCACATGGGCGGAAATGTAAACACCAGTTTAGTATCAGTTCCAGGTATTGCCTGGCAACTGCATTAAAAAGTTTCTTCGGGTGAACGTTCATTCTTTAGTCAACTATGGGTCAATCTCATGAGGACACAGAGTTGGAAAAAGCATTGTTTTCATATCAGTTCTACATACAAAATCATTTGCTGATAGTTCTCTGGGAGGGCCGTACCTCGACATACGCCCGAGACAAGCTGTGGAGGTAATAGGCCTGTGAGTCGTTCCTCGACGTGAAGGCATCTTTTCCAGACTTGATTTCTCTTTGGAGTTTGTGAGAACTTTCCGTCAGGAGGTAAACAACCAGCCAATTGTAGGCAGCAATGGATACTGTAAAGATAAATGTGAAGAATATCTATCTCTCATAAAGTATACATACAAAAATAAAGACGCATTCGAAAACAGTGCACATTGTTACTGCAGTTCCTTAAAAAAAAAAAAAAAAAAACTATGGATTTAAGAAAAGCCATGAAAATTGTAAGCCTCTCTGTCAAGTCTGCTCCTGTCTGTGTATTTCCACGAAACAACACCAAGTACATACAGATGGATGTTTTAAAATTACTTCCCCTCACAATTAAGGAATAAGGGACTAGCTACATAAAGAATATAAAAAGAACGTTAAACAATGTAATATGAATTTTCGTTACCTTGCACGTGCCAGAGATCACAACATACTCACTATAGTCCTTTACGGTATTCTAGCCCAGACTATCAACTGCAATACATATGAAGGCCCATATTCTTCATAGGTGATGAATGAAACTTGTTATCGTACCATAAAAGTTAAACTATATTGGTAAGTCAATTTTGGTAATTCCAATCAACACTTTTACCCTTCAGCATGAATTTCAACATGCATTTGGGACACGTTCTTGCTAAGATCGATAAGTTTCATATCCTATTACTGGTATGAAAGCGATACTTTTGAGTTGGTAGACAAGTAGACTTTCCTTTTGAACAAATTTGGCATTACGGTTTAAGAGAATAGTCAACTGGATTTTACTAGGTTGAATAATAGGACACAAACAACGACATTTGGAGGATTCGATTCTCGTTAAAACCATCCAACTCGAATCATTGCCATTCCTGTATGTTATATTTAGATATTTAACATGCTTCTTGGTCAATAATAACAAGTGTTGTTACAGTCGTATCGCTACAGTAATGTCTAAATTTTGTCTATTCTTTCCCATAAGAGGACAGGAAAGTTTGAAACGAGTGGGGTCCGTGTTGTATATGTCTACTCTATACAGTGTAATGCAACATGAAGTACAAACAACACAATACACACACGCACGTACACACGCACGCACACACACAAAAACACTTTAAAGTGACCTGTGATCTTCACACCCACCTCTAGGGTCCATGACTTCCTTTTCGGTGGTGGCCTGGAATGTTTGGAATACAATTGTCTTCATGTCATTAAGGAAGTCCAGACTACCCATGACTGACTGGACCTTCTTGCCTGCGTGTTGATGTGGGATGGAAACCATAATTATAGACACAGTGACTTTAAGCCATCATGTGATAATGTCAATGCATATTCAGTGGGCAAATCAAACTTTTCTATTGTTTGATGCGATTACAAAATTTTGACCATACACGAGGTTAGTAATGTTAATTTCCCTCTTCAAAACCAGTTTCATGGGTGGTTATGTCTTACGTACACCCTGACAAACGAAGACATGTATTAACTAGTCACAAACGTAAGTACGTTGTTGTAGTACATTCTTTCCAACAACAAAATACGCAATCTGTCTTTCAATTCGTTATTTACTCTGTAAAGTAGCTTTACAAAACATAAGGGCCAAAGTGTCCTTTCAACATCAATTTGCAATAATTGTCATCAAAATGTCAATTGAAACCACCACTGCTCAACATGTTCCTTTTCATTCTTACCTACGTCTATCTTCAGCATACCTTGCTCTTCTTAAAGAAATAGATCCTCGCAATAATGTTCTACATCACCTCTAAATTACTTTGCCCATGATATAAGGTCTGACCATCATGTCCTTCATTCCTAAATGAATTTCTGCATCAATGTTAATAGTTTGTTACTCTTTATCCATCAATTTTCACTTCATTTTTTTTTTTTGGTCGTATGCCACATAGTTTTCCACAATGTCGTTCCATTTACACTCACCTCGTTGCAGTTCTTGGGATACTCTCAACAAATAGTTCCCGGTCTGTTGCTGCAGGACGTTATTGTCTCCTTCGAAAGTACAGTTTGGGTCGTTGTCATCCCTGAGAGTTCCCAACCCATTCACTGAAGACAAATGGTCAAAAATGGAACAGAAAAGGTGAAATCATGACACTGTATAAAGAATATGAACTTTTGATAACTTTAAATTTTTCTTTTAACTTTTAGTTAACTTTGTCATTATATTCTGTAAGCATCTCTCAAAGCATCATCAAAACTATTTGAAAAAAATCATTCATTAAAGGATTCATTCCATGACAAATGCAAAATGGCAGACGACACAAATCGATCGAAATTGGGAATGATGATGAAAGCATGATAATGCATGAAGATAATAAGAGTGCGTAAGGTAACTTCGTGATTGTTGCTATGTAATCACTATTGGAAGCAACATCAAGATGCAAGATTAGCGAAGATTAACTTGATCAAACAGGTAAATAACGTAAAAAAAAGCATCTATGCAATTCAGTACTTTTGAATTGTCTACATGTTTATGAGTTATAAAACATTTCAAATTAAAGAAATTTACCACTTAAACTCATCAAACTTACTCTTGCCAAACTTTTTCAGAGATTTTCCTTAATGAATATCCGAGTCGACTTTTACACTTACCCCAGAGGTAACCGTGGCCCCCGCAAGCCTCCCTGCACTCTTGGATGCAATCTCTAGCCAGCCAAGCCCCCAGCGGCTTACTGGAACTGGAAAATGCGTGTATTTCTTCTCCAAGTTTAGCCTGTTTGTTTGGTAGAAAAGATTGTGAAGCAATGGCTATTGAACCTAAAACGACATCAGATATTCAAAATTAATCTTCAAAGGTATAACTATTTTTTTTCACCGGGGGTCTTACAGTGAAACATCCTTTGAAACTATGCGAAACTATGAGAATTAAGACGTAAGACCGTACACATGTTGCCTAAGTATAATACAAGCCCTCTGAGAGAAGGAGAGCAAACAAAGTATGAAGAGAGGAGGGAGGGATGATAAATTGACGGAGATGGGGAGAGCTGGAAGGCCTAAACTGGGGGCGGGTTGATAAATTGCCGGGCTTCACAAGTGTGATCTTTTCGAGGTTTCGATTGGCCATACATGTGCCTGTTGCTATATGTGTATGCGGCTGGGGGATGGAGTCGGCAGCAGAACGTTCGGCACATTTATTTTACGCAGGATGCATTGGCAATACACCCTCCAACTGTCAATCAAAATAGTGGATATTAATGATATCATGGATTCTATAAACAATATTATCCTATTTTTTCAACCCTAACAATGAATTGAAACATTAATCCCCCCGACAAAAAGGGGTTGGTTTCCAATGCCAAGTAAAGCTATTGCAAATACGTTTCAATATTATGTAATACTACTATTTAGAAGTAGGTCAAGTCTACTACTTAAAAATACCTCATTTTCATTTGTTAAAAAAGTTGGTGCACTGGTGCATGCAACAATCTCATGTTCTGCCCAGGTTCCCCCCCCCCCCCCCCAAAAAAAAAAATCCAATCGGGTTCTTCGTCACATTAGATAATGTTAAGCCGTCTACCCCAATTTTCATTTTTATTTTAAGCTTAAAATCTGTCATTATCAGCCAATGAAAAAGTGGGGTCTGAAGGTATGTTCGGCACCCCACCTCCCCTACTCTTTGCCAACTGTTCCAAGAATAAATGAAGCAGGATCGATAATTTATTAAATATTGTTCGCTCATCGGCAACCGCTGGTGCAGCTATGATTAGATAGTTTTATCAGGACTCAGCCTGTTTCAACAATTTTAAGCTTTATTTTTTGTATTTTTGGTCAATCTGTGCAGGTGTCAAAGAAAGTCAATTTTGCACCATGATTGGGCAACAAATAAGGGCAAACATGATTCTTACAGGCAAAGGAGGGTGAGGGGGAGGTGTATCCCCCATCCCCTTAGACCTCTTCTCACCGCCTCCTGGGCTGTTGACCGACGGGTTTTAAATCCTGGCTTTAGCCTTGGTAGGGCAACACCCTTCCCTTTGCATCCCTCTCCCAGGAGCGAGGTCAAATATGGGGACGATGAGTCGATTTTGCGCCCTCACAAATAAATCCTGGCTACTCCCATGCTCTTTCCAACATATGTGCATCTTTTTAAAACACAATTTACAGTGATGTGCAAGCGCGGTAAAGCTAACATCATATTACATATCAAGTCAGTGCATCACAGCAAATTCTCTCCTATAAACATCGTTCAGGACATCATGGGTAAGAAACTGAAAAACTCATCAATACAGAACCAAGCAAAGTCAGTTCTTAACGACCGAACTTCCAGTCTGCCTGAAATACATTTTATACTCAACACTAATCATTAGTTATGGAATCTCATTTACTTTGGCAGGAACCTATTCTTTCTTCTCTTTGGACGTCTCGTGCATGCTTCTCTTCATCTTTTATTCAAAATTTTAGCAAGCCTAGGTGACTATATGCCAAAAACTTCCAAGAGTTCCATCCACAGACTGTGCTATCTGGCACACGTTCTTAGTCACACATTAGAAAGAAAAAAAATATTTAAAGCAATCTCATCTTAAAAGATCAATACGTCATCCCTTAATTCTAATCCATGTGTAAAAATTCAGGCAGCTGGTTGTATTACGTGCATAGTTACACAGCACTGTGACCATTTTTCGGCAGGGTAACGGAATTATTTTACTGCTGTATTTATAGTGTAAACACTGCATATCGCCTTCCTGTTTCGACACCTGCGATGGACTTAAATAAGTTGCCTCCAAAATAAGGAACCTGCAAGTACAAAATGAAACTTGAGTCCCGTAATCATTTTATATGAAAATAAAATCTCCCATTAAAGTAATTTTATACAAGAATTTGGCGGAATGCTCTAAAATATTTACATAGAATGTGATATAAAAGAAAACAAGCCTTCTGTGTGTGGGTGTATTTTAGCCTTCTAAACTGTTAGAAGGAACTACATAGAGTCACCCGGGGATCTCTCGCTTAAATTGAATGAGTGCAAAATTCTTTACATATATTTTGTATTTTTGTTAGTTGTAGAAATCTATTTCTTGAGCCGTATCTGTCACCAGAACAACAAATTGATAATGGATAACTGACTATCCTTAGGGAGACAGGTATTGAGGATTTTGGAAAAAAAAAAGCGTTGCACATTTCGTGGGATTTATGGGGGTGATGCAGAGTACCAAATGACACTTAGCAAGCGGTTACCATGGAGTACGCTTTGTCTGCTTGTATTGCCCTTTGCCAACTTGACCACATACTACGTGATACACCAAGGATTAACAATTTTGGATTGTAGATGACTTTCGTTTTGGCGACATTTAGATTGGATTTTAACTAGATTGGCGTTTGATAATTCGAAGTAAATAATTATTGACACTAGAAATGCTTAATAATAATGATAATTCGAATGTTTTTGATGATTCGAAATAAATAGATAAAATCAATATGTAAAAATCTACAGCAACTGCGACACACAGCATGTATGGCATCTTTTAACAAACTGATTTTTTTTATTATAGATATTTCGATTGGATGACAGTTTTGCCTTGCTTTTTGCCCGGCTTTTTAGTTCGTTACAGTCTTAACTACAAAATGGTATTGAAGTAGGACCTCACTCCTCACAGGACGAAAGAAGGCTAAGTCTATTGTTTCTGTGCATACACACACTCACCCACACAACTTTGTTTTCCGTTCATTCCGAGGACCTCATTGTGCTTTTTTTTGTTTTTTCTTCCTCAACCCTAACCTTAACAATAGACTGTCTGTTTTTAATCTTGGGAGGACCAGAGAAATTTTTTGAATTTTCTACAGCGGACCTAAAATCTATTGTTTCGGTCCTCGATCCCACCTGAAAACAAGTACACGCATACACATGCACACACAAACACTTATACAGATGCTCGGTACACTCCCTCCCCCCCCCCCCCTCCCGTTCTGCTTTGCAATTCTTGACAGGTTCACAAACCTTACCTGTCTCTCTGATTTATCCTTCGGCTGACCCATGGTAATCTCTTTATTGTGGAAGTAAAGCTTCTTGCTTGCAACGTGCATCACGTACGCAGCTGCTACATACGGTATCAATCGCCATTGCTGATTGGACAAAGAAAGGCAATAATTAAGACGTTTAGGTAAAATTCAGAGAAATGTAATGTTTGCATATTTATAAATTTGCAGAAACGTCATGTCAAAGTTTGCACATGAACTGTATGAACAGAACAAAGCACATCTTTAGACAATGACAAAACAGAAAGACAAAGACTCTTTGATTTGATCACCTGTAGCTGGTATTCCAGTACTGGTATCTCCTCTCCTTTAGACGGTCCAAACTGTCTTCTCAGAGCGGAATACCGGATGGCGATGGTTAGGGCGGACTTAATGTGTAAAGTGCTCAAATATGTTATGCTAACCCTACCGCTTGAAAGAGCGCCAAGAGCAGCTCCAAACCTCTTGCTGGGATTCTTGGAAGTTAAAAGCAATGTGATAAAAGTAGTCTTGTAGAAATATATAAAAATGTGTAAACAAATTTAAGACACTGAACAGAAAGATGTAACACATCTCATAATATGTAAACAACTATAAGCAGTCATTAATTCTGATAAATTTTGAGGAACAGTGTTTTCAAATTCAAATTAGATTTTAATATGTTCAAATATCACTTATAATTTAAGTAAAATGCATCAATGCCATGCGTTGCATTTATTCAGCATCAGTCTGCAAACAAAACTGTTTACGGATTGCTTTGTTTTTTCTTGGTTTGTCTGGAAATGGATCTAGGAATATCCCTCAGTAAGTGAGGGATAGTGAAAACTACCAGATTATTTCTATGGTACTATTTAACTAGTGTACTGTTTGCAGATCACAATCTTTACTAGTGATGGTGGTGAAGCCTGTGACATTTCGGTGTCCCTGTAATTGTAAATGTCTCACTTTCATTCTTTTATTATTTCTTTAGTTTGTAAACCATCACCAATTTAAGGAAACTAATAAACTTTTTTAAAACTGTTTTACAATTTGCAGCAGGTAATTCTTAACCATTTGTCTATTTGTTAGCTGGTCAGTTGGAGTTGCAGGTGTATAGTTGTATGTGGGATGAGCGAAACCAAGATTTGCCAAATGATAAACTCTTAAAAATTAAACTATGCTTTTAATAGCACATAGTAGTTGTGCACTGTTTCATTATCAAAGTGATTCAGTACAATAAAGTGGAGAAGCGTAGGCTAATTGCAACACACCTTAAGTGGCGTGATGTACTTTCCCTCCCTGGAGACAGCGCCAGTTGGATCCATCAAGTTTTCACGAGGAACACGGACCTGGTTGAACGCCACAAAGCTAAAATAGCGGCACAAGAAATGTGCAAGCTATGATGTATATTAATAACAAGTTTTAAATGAACATCAAATTAGGTTGAGTAACATCCCTCATGTACAATTTGATTTGATCATAAAAGCACAACAATGGCGACCTTTACGTTTTATCTCAGTCTGTAGATTTGATATTTCTGCTGTTGAGAGTGCGAGAAATGTTATAGATTGGAGAACATTTCTTTGTCTATTGTATAATAGCATCAAATTGTTAAAACTGTTTTTTGCACTTTGTTACATAACCTAAGAAAGATGTGATAGTTGTGACAATCCGGGCTGCTAGACATTCTATGGACCTCGTCTCTTTGACATACACCTCATTATCAGATACATCATACATCAGAATTAGGTTATAAACTTCACTATCCAAGGAACTAATCACTTTGGTCAATAGTTTCTTGGTAATTGAAGCTGAATACACGTTCTCAACTAAAAGTCAGAGTATGAGGTTTGCTGATGGAAAACAATTACAGAATAATTGATGTAAAATGTCTTTCCATATGCAGTTTCTTTGGTTTCGACAAACTACATTTTTCCATTTGTTCAAGTAATTAAATTGCTTCAAGGTTAAGCAGGATATGTGACCATACCATTTTAACACACTCCGCTTAGCAACTGGTCTACGTTCTAATGTTGATGACGTCACTGCGAGCAAAATATGAATCTTAATTGTACCTAAATAATAAATAAGTAATAAGATGAAAATGTTCACTTCCATTTTTTTTAAAGGAAGTTGTTGTATTATCTCACCCATTATCTATTCCATTTACGCCAAGTTTACACCCTATGTCACCAATCAACACACCAGGAAACGTTTGATGGCTTTTCAGATCTCGAAAAGGTACCAGAAAGTTGTGGAGCCCATGACAGTGTCCGTCCGGTGTGTAGAGCTGGGCGAAGACAATTCCATGAGTGGCAGTTTTACCCAATAATCCAACCCAGCATTTGGTGGCCTCGTAGTCAGGCGTATGTATAATAAATTCCTTAATAGTACAAGCAAAACAAAATTCCAAATTGCTTAGTTGTTTGTTTGTTCACATTTTAATCCAATGGTCAGAGCAACAGGAACAGACAGTCATAAGAGAATCGTAAAAAAATCTTGATTCAAACAAACGTTTACACCTACAATTATTACAGAAGTGTTTTGTATCCCGCAGTGATGCATGGGAGCCCCATGAAAAATCTGTGAAACAGAATTTCCATAATACTTTTGCTTTAGAGGAACTTTTCAGAACAAACAGTTGTTTCAGTTACAATCTGACAACTAGAGTTACTTTTGTAGCAGATCTGACAATCTGAAATTTTTGTAAAGTTTGTCAGTGCATTAAAGAGTACATGCTGGTTACACTGTCTTCTCGTTCTAAGTTGTGCAAGAGGAAACGTTTCTAGTTGGTTGCAAATATTGATATTAATTTCATGATGATCTATATCGTTCACGTTGCCATCTTGAGCCTGGATAATTTAGTGATTCTCTACCTTTTGGGCATTGACAGGTGAAATATATACCAAGTAGTTTAATGACATGTTAGCTTTATAGGGACTGATACAACACTAAGCAACGGCCCACTCGTTGTCTTGGACCTATCCTAGACTTGCTCACCTCAAGTGAGACTGGGGACTTCATCTTCTTGGTGGACGCAATGCCGGGACTGCTGAACACGATGCATCTGTCAACTTGCTTTGCAAAACCCCAAAACGCATCAAAATGATTATCACCAGAAACTTGACGAACTTAGATCTCCAGGCTTTCGATGGAAGAACCGGCTAAGATATTATCTGCTCTTGACATATTTAACAATGAATCTTCTATGCAAAGTCGTCTTAACGATCATGGTCCTCTGTTGTCGTGTGTTGCCCCTATCCCCTCCCGAAGAAGTATATCACCATGGGTCAATGGAAAAGCGAAAAAAAAAAAGTCGGAGACTGGGAGTGATTATGAAGACCTGTAGCGAGAAGGGGAGCAAGGTACTTTGCCTCTTTAATTACCAAAGTACTACAAAGCAAGGAAAGAGTTGTACTGTTCTTCAGTCAAACATCAGCTCATCTTGAGCAGCAGGAAAAGGCACATAGTGCATGGGCTATCAAAGGGTTGAATCCCGAAAATTGGCAAATCAGAGGATTAGTCTTGCTGGATTCTAGCTCAGTCTTCGTCAACGTCGACGTACGGCGATTCTGGGTCAACGGTCGTTGTAGAGAGGACAGCACTTAATTGATTTGTCCGATTTACATCTTAGTAGGAAGACGCAGACAGTAAACACAACAGAAATGAATTTTTTACTTCAATAAATCTTAATTATTTGGTCCCCAACGAGGCCCAGTTCTTGGCTGTTCCTCTACCTTCTCTCTTTCAAGGATATCATTGTCAGGCATAACCACAATTACGGTAGTTACCACATTTACGTTGACCACATTCGTGTCTTCCCTCATGTTCTTCTTCACATGCAGGCTGAAATGAATGTGACGTGCCCTATCTTGCAGGCCTGTGGAAATCAACATCTGGATGAGCAAAATTCCTTGAATTCAAAGAACGCAAAGACCGAAAACGTCCTAAGAATGAGGATAATGAATCTGGCATTGGTTACTCCACCATTTATGGTTTCGACAGAGTCCGGTCTTTGACCTCCAACCCGATGCGAATAAGGGCATAGAACAAGTGTCGAGCTGCATCAAACCATGAAGCTACTAGCCTATGATCAAACCATCGGAACCAGCTTCCACAAGCATCTGGCGAACTGTTGAGTTTCTAACTTGGGAGGCGACGGTCAGCAAATCTCTGCTTTTTGTCATGTGTTGCTATATACATGTGTAACAGTTCTTACTTTGGAATCCTTTCTCTGGAATTTTGGGACTCTGGAACAGCAGATTATTAGAATTCAATAAATTACCGAATAGAGCTGCAAGGATGGTGGCAGGCTCACCTACGAGACACTGTTTTGTTTCTCCACTCATCTTAAGATAAGCTCATACTGCCCTGATCTGTGCTAGTGGTCAGCTAAACGTATACAACCTAGGGTGCCTAGATCAGGGCGGCATAGGGTGACAGATCATTCGCGGTTGCTGACGAGAAACTCTGGAACAAGTTCCCAATTACTCTCAAACGATGAACATTACTTGATTCTTTCAAGTGAAATCTGAAGACACATTACTTTGCTATAGTCTTCGAGTGTTGAAGTCACTTTTTCTTTTGTGCCTTGGTTGTCTTTGGTAGATATTGTAACCTCATAAATCACATATAATTCCAGTTATTTTATCAGTGATTTTGTCAGAAAATACAAATACATGACCTAAGTTTTCTTCTTTATTTGGTATAGTCTTTAGCGTAAAATATGTTTGTTCTCTAACTATCCATGGAACTTGGGCTATGCCGTTACGTTATGTAGATAGGCTAGGAAGTTCACATAGACCGACAAATTTACGCATAGAGACAGACATCAGCGAGACTGAGATAAGGTTATGATCAAAGTTTCATTTATTCGTTGACTAAATAGCCAGTTAATTAACTGATAAAATTTAGCACAGTTAATTAATTTGAAAAGGGTTATCAGGCAAAAAGATTTGCCAAAAAAAAGTTGACCCTTAGAGAACCAAGAAAGTCCGTTTTCCTTGAAGATCGGTTTACTAGTAAAGCAACATGGGGAATATCTTCGGGGTTTGTCTTGGGTCAGCCATGAGGTACGAACTGCCGCTCATGTGCCAGACAACTACGTCAGCCAATCGGAAGATATCTAAGATGTATACACAAACGGCCAACCACAATAATGGAAAAATACTAGGAATACCATATCGGGAACTTTGCTTTTATTAGAGAGAGGTTATTACAAGGAGATTGGACGGGAAATTTAATTACTGCTAATTCCGATCAAATCCACCAAATCAAATAAAGGTAGCCTGTATAAGAACCTCAACTGTATTTAAATTCCTTGAAAAGGCGATTCCAGTTCAAATATAGTTCACCTATAACGACATCATTTAAGTCAACCAGGCAGCTGTAATTAACAAACTCCCAACTTTGATAAAGATTGAAAGTTGTTTTTTTTTTAAGAAAGAAGAACGTGGCGCTGGTCAAGCAATCTACAGATGCTTGCAATGCACACATTGTACCCAAACCAACAGACAACAGACAAGGAAGAAAGGGAATACCACGATAACTACATCCTCAAAATACCTTTCCAGTATTTAGATGCTGTTTACCGAGATTTCAAGGGCTGAGAGTATACCTGGTAGATATTCAGGTAGTGTTTCTTTTTAGTCTCTGTTGATTTTTATGGAGAAGTTAAGAAGTGTGCAGTGCTGAGAGTCGAGTAATTCTCATAAGCGTCCCACCCACCCCTTCTTCAGGTGTATTCACTCAAAGGGATTTATCAGTCTGAAGGGTCATTATTCAGAATAAGTAAGAAATATTCTCCCTGGCGGAAACCATATTTCGAATAGCATACATGCTCTGTATGGAAGTTATGGCTCTTTAATAAAATTCGGTTTCACAGAAGTGCATTGCTTTATGGGAGATGTGCGATATCATAGCAAAAAAATAATTAAACATTCTTTGCAGCTTGTAATCATTTGAATAAATACCCAGCAAAAAAAGATAAACTATGGGCTGAAATTATTGATTTTTAAGTATTTGCCTACTTTTGAAAAGTAAAAGTGGAACAAAATATATATCTCACGTTTGATGATAATGCAGTAATAACAATACACAAGATGGTACGTCTTGGCAAACTTAAAGCAAGACGACGACGAAAATTTTACCTAATTGTGCGTTTCACTGTTGTTCGTTTCTTCTCAATCTCTATTGCGATTTCTGTGAACCTCAGTAACAGCTACATACTACTGTCCACCGAAAAGGTTAGGGTATGTTCCTTTCGAGAAGGCGTAAACATGAATGATATCATGTGAGGATTGGCTGTAAAAGCATAGATAGATATGAATATGCATGCAAAGACACAATTAAAATACTTACATCAGACTTAGGGTCAAAAGTCGCAGTTGTCCTCATTGCTTTGGTGTTTGTTCCGTGTGATAATTCAGTCAGACAAAAGCAGCATACCGCCTGGAGATGAAACGTACGGTCCCACTCATTATCTATGTCATAGAGTATCTTATGTAACCACTCAACATACAGTAGATTCGTGTAGATTCTACGCAATAGACAGCTACAAAAAGACTAAAAAGATGCATCAAAATATTTATATCAACATTAAAGATGGGACCGACCAGAAACAGAATCACAAAAATGGATTTGCTCTTACTTGAAAAAGTAGTGTTTGAACAACAAATCTAAATACCTCTAGGTTATCTAATTTCAAAGCCAGCTCCTGGAAGTGAGGTTTCCCTGTTCCCATCAAAACATCTGCACATATCTGAAACATAAATTACTAAATTGAAACACACAAATTTACAACAGATGGAGAAATGCATGGGTATTGGTTAAGAGTGACGGTCAATTCTGTGATACACTTAAAGCAGCATGAACGATTTGCCTGACATCCCGTGCTTCTCCCCCCCCCCCCCCACTCATTGTTGGTACTGATTTTCCAGTGCAAAAAAATGTCAGGCCCGTATCCAGCTTTTTCAGTGGGGGGGGGGGGGGTCGATTTTACCACAAGTGGAACATTTTACCCGACAATTATGACAGACAAATTAAAACTCATTATGTTGCTAACGTAGGCCTACTATCATAGGCTGAGCGGAACTCCAGATCTGGGGGGGGGGGTCGTCCGAACGCCCTGAACCCCCCTACCCGGATACTGGCTTGAAAGCAGTGAGTCAAAAATCTTTGTGTTCGAGGTACGAGTACGTCATACCAAGTAGTGAAGGTTGCCAAAACCGGCTGCCGAGTGCCATCTGACAAATTATTGGCAGTGCTCTGAACTACATGTGAGAATTTAATTTATTCAGTGACTACTTTAAAAGGCTGACATAATTACTGGTATGACTTCATTCTGGTATTCCTTTTATCTTTCATTACATCATCTGCGATGAGGCAAAATAGATTAACTATCTTTTGAGGTTTGTCCATCAGTTTTTATCTCTACAGCAAAAACAGTAAATTTACTTATTGTAGACACACATTGTAAACTTTTTTATCCAAAGTTACAGATGGAGAGGATATTATGAAAGAAGACAGGGTCATGAAATGTGGTAATGAAATTGGAGTCTGTCAGGGGTTCGAGGTGAGCTGAGGGGAGAAAAAAATACAAGCTAACTTTTATGGCATCACCATATCAACATGGGGGTGGGGAGGGTAAGTGTACGTAAATCTTCCGTAGATGATACTGATGAAAGTACTTGACGCAGAGCATGTAGGATGGTTTCAGTGACAGCGGCAACCATTGGGACACGGTTGTAATAGAAGGGCTGAGAGCAGACATGTTTCACCATAATGTATTACCTTTTCATAGAGTGTTTTAATCTTAATTAGTCCTTTTGCTTTGATCTGTGCTCTGTTCTGTGCTGTAGTTACTGTGTATTTGTTTCCGTGATTTCTAAGCTTTTGTCACTTCTTTTGGTTGTATTTGCCTCTTGCTTTACATTATTCTACACTTTATGTTATTGTATTCTATACGCTCTATTTGTTATGCACTTTGAGCTTTTTAAGATAAAGCTCACTTACAAGTGTAATAACAATAATAATAATTACATTACTGGATTTAGTAAAAACAATGAGAGCTACGAAAGGATTTTTAAATTTTACCATAGCATTGATGTTGTACTTGGCATATAAAGCCGAGTCGTACATCCCCAAAGCCTGAATCCAAGCCATCCTCATATCCACATCCGTGTTCTTTGTTGATGAATTGAGGTTGTACTCAACCAGTCGCTTTATCCTCTTCTGGGTGATCTCACGATACTCTTCGAGTGAGTACGGGACGAATCCTCTGTGGAAGATGGGATCTTTCTCCATGGTGTTCCAGACGAGATTCTGTAACATGAGATATCAGCAGCCACGGGAAGTCATAGCGAGGCCGAGGAGGCATCGGACGATAACTTAAACTGATCTGTCTTTCTGACTTCACTTGAAAATGTGAGTCCTTTGTATTTCACTTGTCACATTCAATTTTGTTTCATCATCCCGACCTTCTCAAAAGCCTTATAACATGGAACACCATCAATAAGAGCAAAATTTAATTTTAACTTTTCTAAATATTTAAATAGTATTGTCATTCTTCACAAAGTATACAAAGTGCGCCATTGCGCTAGTTTCATGATTTGGGACAAGAAAACATTTTACCATATTTAGATATACACATACATTTGCACTGTTTAATACTTCAACCAAAACCTTCCCAATTTAACGAACTCAAAGTAGGAAAATCTATATGTGTAAAAGATTAATGGATGCTTCTGATTGTAACAACCCTAGTGAAGCTAGTAACACCAAATCCCTTTTTAGCAAAGGAAGGGTAATCAACCCCTGACGTATAGTATCAAGCGATCAATGAAGGAAGCAAAACTTATGATAAAATTAGCCACGACAGCCAGCCCATACCGCAGTAACCATTACACTAAATGCATGCACACGACCGTACATTAATAAACCTGCACTGTAAGAGCAAGTTTGTACTATGTATGAGTAATGCTGTGAAGCAACCTTCCGGATTCTGGCATCGGTGTTGATAAGCAGACGGGCGCTGCTCCTTGGGTGGTGGCATTTGAAGCATTGCAGAAACTTAGTAACCTGGACGTAACTCGGTACTCGATCACCGGTGGAGTCACAGTAAGGTGGGGGTTCTCCTTCAAGAATAATCTCACTTTTCCCATCTAAACTGACCTTGTGAAAAAAAGATACCAAATTTGATCCAAAATCGTTAAGTTGGCAGTCACTCGACGTGTAGATGCAATGTAGAAGCCACAGCTAGGATACCTCCGCACTTGAGTGATCGTAAATTAACTGCTAAGGAATAAATACATTCTTTTGATACTCAGACAAAAACAGTTTACTTAGCCTAGATAGTGAAGTTGTTGAGTCACTGGGCCGTGGACAATACTCAGGAGCTACGCGACAACTTGACGCGGTTGCCCTCTGTCACTGAGGATTGACATACCAAAATAGAATAAAAATAGGGGAAAAGGATTTTATTTGTCATGTATTGATCATTTTCAACCACATGTAATACTGTACCTTATACTTGATGGCAGTTTCTCCTTCCAACACCGCCTTCATCTCCTTCCAGTTGAAAGAGGCCCTATTTCGGTACAGCTCTAATGGACCTTCTGGCATATCTGGAATGTAGCTGGTGTCCATCTTCTGCAGCGCGCCGGCTGATCTGACATGAGTTATTGATGCCAGCAGCGATTCTTCTGCAAAATTTTTTAAGACTTCTGCAAAATTAACAAATTCGTCTAATGAAAACATTATTCGCAATTAATGTGCAGATTACAGTAATAAAATAAAAGGGAAAACGGATGAGACCCGTTAGTGCTGCAATGTATGCTACAATGAAGGAAGCATTTTTTTTTTTTTTTTTCAGCATTTGCGGGGTGCCCGTGCTATTTAGGAATCCCTGCAGCAACAGCACTTTGATCCAATTTAAATAACATCGTGTCTTTAACAAGGAAAGCAAGCTTAGTTTGCACTCGAAAGGAAGCCTGCAATCACGCTTGGTTCCACTGACATTGGATGATCTCATGCACTTTTTTATCCTCTATACCAGTTTTATTATATAGACATGTGTCTAAAGCTATGACAAGCAATCCATTTAACATCGATGGCCTATTTTATCTCCTCTAAGTGCTCCCATGCGTGGGGTTCTCATTTGAATTGCAACCAGCGTAGTTGTAGCAATTTTTCATGCATTCATTCACAGCTTAAAAATGGATCTGACTACGTCTCACTTTTCCTGCCCTCCATCCAGGGGAGGACTTGGTGCATCTTCGCCTGTTGGGAGGGGGAGACGGAAAGACTCAGGACCTCGTCATCGTCACTTACATGTGACGTTCTTTTAGAGGAATCCTGCTAACATGATAAACGGAGCTCCACCATTCGGTTGACACGCTTGGAGAAAACACCCCCAGATCGAGTCGGACATCATCTTACATGTTCCACAGATACTCTTCTATTCTTGCACCCCCACCCAAAATGAAACAAAAAAAAAACTGTCGGGGGACACGGGACAAACCCAAAAGTCAAAACGCCCCTGTTCTTACCTCTTCCCTCAAGGGCAAAAGAACAAATCTAGATTTATTAACAATTACTGATTTTTTTTCAATTCTGAAAATCATGACAAGCCAAATCTGTCTTCTGCTAGATGTAACAGAATCAACGTTAAAATTAAAATCAGTAAGACAACCACAAGGTCTTTAGTGTGTTACTTACCAAACTGCAACCATCTTGTTACAGCACATCCATGAGTGCGATACTGTTCTGTGGCGATTGCTATAATAATCCGAGTGTATGAAATTGAAACAAAAAATATGTGTATTTACGAGTGCAATACCAGAACTGTCGGTAGACAAGGACTTTGGACATTGAAAGGTTTTGCAGACCTGTTGATAAAGTTTTGTTTGTCGATATAAAGATAGGGGTCTTCTCTCTGTTGGTATAGAACACTTGATCATGTCCAAGCACCCACATACGCCGCAGTCACTATGACTACATAGGTTACGATTCAAATTGAAACTCATGTTATGAACTATCACGCATTGCGAATTGTATACCTCGACAAGAACACATATATACTACACGGACCAATCAGAATGCTCAAGGTATTTTCTGCCCGTGTTCACTCAGGCAGCGAAAGTTTTTGCGTGTCTGCTGCTTAGTTTTTCACATATCGTTTTCGCTAACTTTACCAAGATTTTAAATAGAACGGGGAACTCAACAAAAATTCAACTTGGAATACCAATCAGCAGTGTTGTGGTCGAGACCACGCTTTCCGAGTCCAAGACCAAGACCGAGTCCTTGGCATCCGAGTCCGAGTCAAGACCGAGTCCACATAATCCGAGTCCGATTCGAGTCACCGAGACCAACCGACCAAAAAAAAAAAGAGAACAACCTCTTCATTCATTATTTGGAGCATATACCGTACATTGTTCTTTCCAGGAAGCAACAAGTATACAGTGAAACACAACATCGGCTAACAGTAATAGCTAAACTTCAAAACATTACAATTGAAAACAACACTAAATAAATGTACAGTAAAACTAACTATACTTTTATCTATCATAGTCTGTTACAAATATTATTGTATGGCAAAACTACTGCTGAGTTATGGAAGTTGGTGATGGTAAGCTACATTGACCAAGACAGCAAATGAAACAGTAAATTGCAATATATGCAAACCATAAGTTGCCAGATACAGCCATTAATGGCAAAGTGAACTACATCATTTTGCAATACCAAAAACACACATTACTGCTATAAGTGATATGGGCCAAATACAAAATCAATACAATTTATGACATCATTTCAACAAACCATGTAAACTGTCTAATGCAGTGCCCTGTGTTTAAGAAGTGCATCCCCACTGAAGATGCTGTACATAAACAGGGAGCTACACACTTTTGGCTGCCTGCAAAAACCACGAGTGTGACAACTTTGCTAAGAATACACACTGACATACTGTAAGGAAGGGCCATGTTGGAGGCATGTGTCTATGTAAAAGTTGCCAATGCATTAGGTGCCCCCACCCCTCATTACCAAACTAATAAAGTCAAAAGTTTATGCAACACTAACTACTCCCCAAGCCTCCGATACCTGAGGTTTAAACAAAATGATCATTTCAAGCTGTTGTATCAATAGAACAATTAGGCCTATAGAGGCCACAGAAATCGGAATCCTAATTTAACTATAGTATAGGATTTCGATGATAGTGGCCAATAGACTACACAATAGGACAACATGCTAGCTGGTTAAGTTTTGACCTTTTTGCTGTATTTGTCCATGCATTGCAATTACTAAAGTGTACAATTATCTGTACAAAAGCCAGAAGAAGTTTTTTTCCGGTCTCGGGCTCGAGACCTCGAGTCATGGCACCCGAGACCGAGACCAAGACCGAGTCATTTCTGTTCGAGACCAAGACCGGGCAATCCAAGACCGAGACGGTGGGTCGAGACCAGTCTCGAGACCGGTCTCGGTGACTACAACACTGCCAATCAGTAACGAAAGAGAAAACAAAACCGAACCAGAAATCATATCAAAGTAAGGAAATTCAACAAAGCTCTCCAATTTAGCCTGAATGTGATGTAGGCATGTTCTAAGGTTTTTATCAAAACAAGGCTTCATGTTTGGAAGATCCTCTTCAAATTTTTATTTCCCCTTGAATTTTTTCTCCTGAGAATCCCCCAGAGAACTTACTTCAGCATTTCTGTAGGCACAAATTCCTCTCTACTATTTTTGCTCTTGAAGACTTCCCAATACAAAAGGTTACGGCGCACTACATGAAACTACAAGGGGAAGGAATAATTTTTCATACAGGAGAGAAATACCATGGGTTTCCATAAAGGAAAAAAAGGAAAACTTCCTGGTGGGGGCACAGATAGTTGAGCAGTTTACAATTATTCTCATCCCAAAGGTGGGAGCTTTGTCCATCCATCAATTACACAATTTTGCGTCACATGAAGTCCCCTTAAGATCACGTGACGTATTTTACGTTTGTTCTTGTAACCCTCAAGGATCCTCCACGTAACCCTCACTAAGACCCAAAATGAGACCCTCAGCGGACTTTAGACTGTGACACTCTTACGTAAGATTGCCGGTGTTGTCCAGTATCGACGGTCTGCCTGAAAGCACTGACCCTGTAATGCCCATGAGGCCACCTCAATGACACCATATTTATACAAATTATTGGACTTTTGGGCAACCCAACAGTGACATTATTGGTCAAAATATTGTGACACGGTAGGTTAGGAACTGTTGTCACATCGATAAGTTGTGACACTATTGGTTGAATGAGGTGTTTACAATGTAATAATTATCATTGGTTATTACGTTATCGGTCAGTTGTAACATTATTGCATGTAACATGTTACAATGATTCCCTTTACATGTGTACTTTACGTGCATGGTACGCATGTATGGTATACAGTACGTATGCTAACAATCCTTGTTATGGACTATGGTGCATGGACTTCTTTTTGCTTAGTTTAATTAGATGTGTCAACCATGGATTCAAAGTCTAACATTGCCAGAAATAACAGAACTGTGGACAAATGATTTCATTTTCCCTCTCCTTTCGTTGTTGACAAGCAGTGTTTACTTTAAGTATTATAGTAAGCGCTCTCTGATTGGCTGGAAAACGTGCAACCTACCGAAACCTCAAAGCCAGTGAAATTTAATTGGTCAAAGTACCTCATGTTTCTTAGTTGAAAAATGGGTTCATTTTCTCACTTTTCTCTAAAATGTGCAACATCTGCAAGGTCATCGAGTCGTTCGTACAGTGATCAAAGACCAAATAGCGAAGAAAACAAGTAAAGATGTCTTGAGAGATTAGGAGTCTCAAGTCGTACACTATTTCAACCGTTACAATATCCTTATATATTGGTCAGTGCAATACTGATGAAGAGAAGGGACATGGTTTTTAAAATGAAAAATTCTAGCTAAAATAACCACTGGATGACCTTTTCCTCCAAATTGCTGCATTCCCCAACAGTACGAAGTCACGTCATGATTATGACCACATGTTTATAGGATCATCAATCTGGTAGGTAGAAACAATTATATTTGACCGTTTGATCCAAAATGACATTTCTGTGCAAAATAATCCTTAATCCATCCTTGTCATTAAAATCCTAAATAAGCAAGCAAGATTTCTCAACTTAAAAAATCTTTTTTGAATGAAATCTGTGACCTCGGTTTAAAATAGGTCTGCAAAGTGCCATTTCCTGCAATCTGACAAGTACTTTTGTCAAAATATTTCTTACGCTATGTCCCAACTGTTGGGCCATGGCGCTTAGATAATAAATATTTTTATATAGAGTTGGGAAGAATCCTCAACTACTATTGGCCCATTTCAGTCAGGTGAACGTGCATTATCTCATAATTAAAACACAGTCGATTAACAGTAAAAAATCACTTGCGGATGAATACAATAAAAACGCAGATCCACATAGCTTTGTCGTCTGCTATCTTACACGAAATATTGGTGGTACTTTGTCTATCTCATACGAACATTGTTGGCTTGTTGTTAATCTTGTTTGCCTTTCTCGGAATAGTCGTGCATTATCCTTCGATTAATGCATTGTTCAGCGTTTCATTCCTAGACAGGTACCCTAACAATGTCAAATTGAGTCACTCCAGATTTTTTTATGCAATACGGTAAATACTCAATAGCTTACTTACATTCACTGAATCCATAGATAGGTTTTGTTAGCCTTCACATTCTTGACTCAAAATATTACAGTTGATATACCTGACAATGTTAGGTCATGGTCACAGATATTGGGAAAGATTAGGAGATGCAAGTCTTTCGACTAGTGGCAAAATGCATGATATCACGATGTGTCTTATGGGTACCTTAGCGATAACTGTGATGAATACGCATAGCACGTGTCACCTTACTGTTGTTCACCGCATATGACAACATGAAACATACATCAAATCATCGTTAGAATCTTTAGAGATTACGCAAAATCAGGTGTTTGCATGTTATGGATTGCACTGTTTGAGAGAGGTTGATACTGAAAAAGACCCTCATGCGAATGGTTGCAAAAGCCGTTGTCTTCACAACAGTCTCATGATTGCGGATTCTATATATAGCAACCCATTACAAAGGGACAAGACAGAAAAGAGGTCGATGCCCTGCGAGGTGAAACTTTGTTTGCATGACATCGAATCTAGGCAGGCAGTTGGGACGCTGTACGGTTTACTCTGTCAGGCTACAGCGGGGATAGAACAACCGCATTATGCGGAATTATGTGTGCACATAACTCTGTGAGTGATAGTTTGATGGTCTTGTGCAGCGCTTATCGTCGAACGCTGACCTGGCGAATTTAGGTGACCTCAGGGTGACCTAAATTCCAATATGACGCTTATTCCTCATAAGTCATCATGATACTGTAATCTGACTGGTTTGAAAATCTCTTTATTTACCGTCCGCACTGCATTAAAAAGAAAACATCGCGATCCCCTTTATTGCAATGTGCCCGTGCATTCAGGAGTATTTAATCTATGTTCATTAATGGTTGCTGTGAAGGAGAATGTCACGTGGAAGTTTCATGATTTGCTGCCTCACATTTGTACAGTTGAGTAGGCTGAGATAGCCTTTTGCCTTCTCGACCGATGACGCTCTGATTTGCATGTCCACGCTTGGACATTATCAGCTGTTCCGTATGAGTCTCATAATTCATAGTGTTGTTTTTCTAGACCTACCCTTCACCTAATAAGCTCCCACAGTGTACCTGTAAGGCTGCTTTGTACTGAATCAAGCCACAGTGAAGAGGGGGTGGCTCAGCATTCCGTGCAGCTTAAGTATTCCTTAGCGAGACCAAAGAGGTACGTTATCATCTTTCACTATACAGTTGTGTCCATATTTGTGATGTACTAGCAATAATGACGGTGTGCATTGCAGAGACGTTAATAGTTCCGAGGTTACAAGCGATACTCAAGGTGGTGACTTTCAGAGACGAAGGTACTTCAGCCTACAAACTTTGTACTTTGCTTTACATGCGGTTATTTGTGAGTATGTTTTGGTGTATTTCGTAAGTTTTGTACCGTTTTTGATAGTCCCTTTTTGTATTTTGATATTTAAGTTTTCCGCACTGAGGCTATGAAAAATAAATGCGATTTGCAATATTAGCTGTCTGCTTCGTGCCTTCTGGCGATTCCTTTGAGTTTTGTCATTCATCTATCAGTCACCGTCGACCCCTGTCCCCCGTAAACGGCTACAGTCACGGTTGTTGTGGTCCTCACTTATTGCACAGGCACTGTCGAATCCCCACCTACCAACTAGACCTACAGACATGAGGAACTTAAAAATGTCATCTATATTCGATAAAGGTTTTGTCCACATTATCAAGGCGATACGGAAACATAACCCCACTCGCGCCTTTATCCAGAAATGGGCCACACCCTAATATTGAGATGAGAAGCAGAGAAGACAATAACCATTTAACATTAAAGTCGTCTTTGGATCTTCTTAGCGTTCTCCTCTCTTCTGATCACATTAATTTTGGCAGCGGTGTTCGAGGTGTCAGAGTTATCTGTTTGAAACCATATTGTCCCATTTGTGAAGGGCATCGCTTTTTTAGGATTTCCTTAAGTATGTCTTAGGTCGACCAATCCTTCTGCAACCAACTTGTAACATTAACCTACATCACACTTGACTTCTTGTAGTAATGTTCTCAGGCGATGCGTATGACAACGGCTCGTTCGGAATGCTGATTTAAAGTTACTAAAAATACTGTTTTTAATACCACACTAAGATAGGAAAGTCGCCAAAACACCAAATCCTATTAGAGTTACCAAGAATAGTCACCAGTGAGGCATCGCTTTGATACAAATAAGCAAAACATAAGGTTACGGTCACAAGAGTTGTAAGGCATTTTATTGCAAGAAAAAAAAAATGTACAAGTAAAATGAAACTTTAAGACTTTTTCATTTTCATATTTCATTAGTTTATTTTCAACTTTCTTTGACTTTCAAAAGATAGTATAAAATAAAGCGTAATCAATACTTTAAATTTAAATATTTATTGCACTTGATCAATGAGATACATGAATGGTGCCTGAAAATTGGAGAGCAAAACATTGACATATTTTTTCTTGGACACTGTCCAAATACTTCTTTTGCATAGTTAATTATCTTCACCAACAATTTTGCACCCTATGGAGCTCTGAGAGTCTCATTATCAGCTTGTAGGGTGGAAACTGCAGCCAACACACACGATTTTACTTGAAATTTGGTTCAAATGACACATTTTCTGTCAGAAAATCAGAAATGGCTGGAATGATGGGGGGAAAAAGGAGGAGAGGAAAAGAACTCTGCGGTGGTTACTTCCTGACAAGAAGTCAAAGGAGGGAAGTTCAATCCCAGGGTCCTCCATGATACCAGACTGCATCAACTGCAACTACAGTAGACAGTTTGGCCTGTAGTTGAAGGTCTGTATTTGAATGTCCAGGGTTTTTTTTTTCACATATAACGTTTACATTTACTGGTACATTCCTAGCAGCCCTCTGATTCACCTTGATTTTTTTCTTCATACATGGAAACTTTCTAAATGTTCGGGTTCTGGGGAGGTAAGACCGTAAGGTTTCTACGTTTTTTACTTCTACAGATCCCATATGAGGCTTTGACTTTCAGAAAAAAGTACAATAGGGATCTTGCATTCGACATACCGAGGCCACATGCCAAAAACAAGTTCTGCTTTCAGTACCTATCTCAAGACATTGAGGATAAAAGTAAGGGTATCACATACACACACTCACACTTGCACCCTAACAAACGCCAAACTTGACTGTTTAGATCAGTTGTTGCCTTCAGAGAGTAACCAAAGGATTAACAATTACGAGGAGGGATCTGAACAAGAAATTTAAAGCACATGACAGGAAAGTGTAAGCATGAACTACTGAGTACTGAGACTGATTAAAGAGGAGGAGAAAATATGATAAAAATGAAATAAACTGAATTATTAAGTACTTCACTGATTTCAGATTATTTAAAAAAAAACAGGGTATAAAATAAAGCTAACAGTATTGGTAGCACTGCGACAGAACTAATCCTATGTAGAATTCTGACTTTGTGAATCACATAAGATACTTCATTAGGGTGATATTTAATTCCAAAGAATTGCAACAGAAATGTTGTCACATTAACTTCAAATTTGACATTCGCACGGACTTTGTTGTTAACAATGCAAACACACTCAGCACCAGAGGGCTCAAAAATGAGAGAATTATGATATGTAAAACAAATACTTTTGATAAGAGTGACATAACTCAATGGCATTGATCTCTGCTGCCAAAAGTCGACTTCAAGAGCAAAAACAAACATGGATCATAGATATTTTGAGGCAGATCAGTAGTACTTCATTTTGCTTAATACTTAATTTTGGAGCTGGGGAATAAAGATTTTAAATACCATCATGGTATTGTACTTTGACTGAAAAATGCAGAGATGATGCACTATTGTAAAAAGGGGGAAACTGACCAAACTACCTAGCATAACAAATTTGTCGATACCCTGTTCATAAAACGGTTGTGCATTTTATATCTCTGTCTCATTTGAGGATCAAATTTGATGGCAGAATCCTTAAAGTTTAGCTGCAGGTCTGCTGCCACGCTGTGGTTTGTCCACGAAGTCCTTCCACCAAGAGACACGTTCGACACTTCCAGGGGTCTGAAGCATGGCGTTGTACAGCCGCTGGTAGATCTAAATGAGGTTTAAAAAAGACCAAAAGAAATTCTTTTCTTTCTATGACACTTTAAGAGTCTGATAAAGGGTGCAAAAAGTGTGCAAAGGTTCAAAAGTTGTAAAAACACATGAGCGGCTCCATTGTAGGAAAAAAATGAAGTTTTTCGGGAAGCTCTTGCCAATCAATACACTCTCAAGAATATATCCACAATCTGACCATTTGACAAGCTCCCTTTGTCATGAATGGAGGATGCTAACATTTTGAGGCACAGTCCTAAAGCCAGTGTCTCATGAGGACAAATGCAAACATTTCTGCCACTATTGCGTTTCTGGATGCGAAATAGTCACAAAAATAAACGTGTCTGCCTGGGTAAAATTAAAATCTCATGAAGAAAAATTTGCATGCTTATATTTGCGACTACTGCATTTTCGAATACGCAGTAGTCGCAAAAGTGTCTCACATGAAGACAGGAATGCCACAGTTACCCCAAAATATTAGCACTTTAACTAATACCACTAATGTCACAAAACAACATAGGCAAAATGAGAGGGCATTTGGACATGGGCAAATTCTACAAAATGCATGACATTAGTTCTACATTAGTGCCAGGTGGTGAGAATATTTTACTGAAAGTATCATTTTCGCTATATCGTCGCAGAAAATTTTGAGCATGTGTACAACTGCGGGGGATGCTTTTGCGATTCCTGCCAATTTAGGCAACGGTTTTGCTACTGTTTCACTAATATTTGGTCAAGTTGCAAAATTCAGCCGCAGAACCAAACGGAAATAAAATTTTTCTTTGTGAGATGCTAGCTTAAGTCGACATTTGTGATGGTTGCAAGAAGGGATTGTTCCTTCCATCAACTTAGCAGTAACATATCAACTGTTGCACATTCATTCACGTCCAACAAGAATAATGGCTCTGCATATACCACAATGATTACACTGTATAGCGAAAGGACTATAATGAGAAGAGTTCATTCACATGAGAAGTAACACTGTTGCCAGACATGTCCATGCAACGTTGAAGACTCACCTGTGAGCTGGCCATTTTGAGTATGCATGCATAGTTGGTCAAATTATCGATGCTACGCTTAACCAGGCATATACTCACTGTGTAGAAGTGCATGTTCTGCAGTAATGGCTGTGTAGTCCAACAAAGGTGTAATGATGTTTAACTTACATCAACAATCAATCAGTTTTGTAACTTAGTGTAAGGCGTCCATGTACTAACTTTGACATCAGCCTAGCTCCCCCCTCCCCCCCACACACACCTTTTAGTTGAGATGTCATATTGAGAAGGCTTTCCCAAGATAAATTTTTGATGTCATTGACCCTGACTGTAACCAACTGGCCAAAACACTGGATACCATAATTGTCACAGCATCAGATCTGTAGAAAAAGTTTGTTATTGCATACACCTTCATGTACATATGTACACAGAAGACAAATAGATGTCACTGCAACACATTCTTTGACACAGAATTAGAAAATGTCACGTGGTTTTGATGATGTAAGAACAGTCTTGCTCCTCATTTGGAAATATACAAAATCAGGACGTAATATTTCATAATCAGAATATAAACAAACCAAATATTGGTCCTGTGCAAGCTTCCCATCTTGTGGTATTATGTTTTACACGGTTTTCACTATTTGACCTCTATTGATCCCAAATGATCTTCGACCGCCAGCAAAAAAAAAAAAAAGGGGGGGGGGATTCCTGTACTTCATGTGGTACACCTACATGAGAGATGTGACGTAAGTCCAAGTTTTCCTCCTTGAGATACTGTGTTCACAAACTTTGCACACTTTGACCCCTGTTGACCCCAAATGACCTTTGATCCCCTCAAAAAATAATAGGGTTCTTGTATTCAATGTGGCACACCTACACCCAGATGTAACATACGTCTAAGCTTTTCTCCTTCAGACACTGTGTTCAGAGGTTTTTCACAATTTTATTCCTGTGGACCCTAAATGATCTTTGATCCCCACCAAAAACAATAGGGTTCTTGTACTACATGTGATAAGGGGAGCCGTCCATACTCGTTTTTGCAAAGCCGCGCGGACACAGATTTGTGTGTTCATTGGAGCTTGACTCATTACCTCTATTGCCCTCCACGGCACTGCCGAGAACTTTCCGAATTATGCACAACTTCCTCTACACTTGTTTCTAATCCGATTACAGAGCACAATGGCCTAGTTTTCAGCTTTGAACATCAAAGCTCTGAGACAGGTCTTTTGTTCCTTTCACCTTAGTTTGTACAGCTACAGCAGTGAACAGAAAACTCACGCTAGAAGATCGACCAGGTTTCTTCCCTCAAGTTTAAATACCTCCTTTTTGTACGTTATTCGAAATGAAATAAATTTCCGCGCGTGTGTGTGTCTTTCTTTTACTGTTCTTTCTTGATTTTTTTTCTTCTTTTAGTTCGACATAAATTGTCACGGTAAATTGAGCTTCGTTTTGAATGGTTAATTACTGTGAAAGGCAACTTCGACTGTGACCATGATGTTGCTAGAAATGAGAAAATTCCTCGCAAAATTCATCAAACAAAGTAAAAATGTATGATGATCTTCGATGTTTTAAGAAATCGTCTGCGTTTGAAAGGGGTAACTAATCAGTCGGCCTTGTGTTATCGCCACGAGGTCCTACAGATTAGGCCATTGCATTTTCCCTTCACTGGTTTTAGTAAAACAAAGCCAATTTTATCCCTATCATTAGCCATAATAATTATGAAGTTTTGCCCCCCAAAAAGGAAAAACTGTACTATGCTAAGCCTACTATTTCTTTTTCAAAATGGAAATGCAAATCGCACTTACTGTACAGTAGTAATGTTTAGAGTCGTAATGTTTACAGTAATGTTTGCATCTCCTGACGGATGCCCACATCTCTTCGTAACTGCTAATATTGACAGGCATACACGCTACGGGACACAGGCAAAATGCAGCGGCCTGTTGCGTTGACTTGTAAGTCGGTGGATAACTGCGTCATTGCTTTTAATTTATAAGTTCATGCCTCCCTGGTCCAACCCATTCAAAGGATAAACCAATGTGGTTTGTTAAAATATTCGACGTAAATGACCTCAGTGGTGACGTTTTCCGAAATTCGTGACGTTTTCCTAAATTACTGACGTTGAAATTAATAAATATTCATCGACAATGGACACTTCCGCATTTAACTATGATTTACATATGTCAACTTCGCCGCACCGGACATACACCTCACATTGGTACCTAACTACTTAACCGCGCCTGTATACATACTGCTAGCATCATGGGTTTGCCTAGCGCAGCCAAATGCTGCGCAATAAGTTGTTTAGTTTTCAGTTTTCACAGTTTCACTACATGTACCACTGCAATGTTCATTGGGTAATACTGCATAAAGTTGCATATAATTCACACGTGCAGCTGAATGTGTGCGTGTTTTGTTTGGGAAGGGGGTCATGGTACTACCAAATTAAGGCTTATGAAAGTTCCACTTATCTTAACTTTTGCATACGGTACGGCTGCTAGCGTTAGCTGTAGTATAGGCCTAATGTTAATTCCTCTTTGTTAGGCTACAGTGTAGACCCATTAATTTCTTGATTCTTTACGTGTATAGCATTTAGAGTTAGACAGATAAATGATCGAAGGAAACTGTTTAAGTTTCAACGCAGTCAAGTAACACCCTGC
The DNA here is from genome assembly GCA_021234535.1 of Stichopus chloronotus. Lineage (NCBI taxonomy): Eukaryota > Metazoa > Echinodermata > Holothuroidea > Aspidochirotida > Stichopodidae > Stichopus > Stichopus chloronotus. The sequence goes on along the minus strand of CM037837.1, from coordinate 7,203,796 downwards.
AACCTAGGCTAGAGTCTAAGTCGCTTTACACTACCCGAGAGCTTTTGAAGCCCAGAACACATATTTTACTTTCTAAAAATTACGATAGCCTATAGTCGGAGCTTCCTCAACTCGGCGGGTTATAAAATCTCGTATTGAATTTTGTAAGTCTACGTACGTAACTATTTTGAACTAGGGCTTCATTCACGTGTGGTTTCGGAGTGGAAAGAAAATGTTTTCGTTCAAAACGTAATCAAATCATAAATATATTTTAAAAAACTTTCTGCTGTACAGAAGAATCTATTTACAAATGTCAGTGCAAAACACGCTCCAAAAATCGGCTTACAGGATTACCTAACACTGGTCAGACTCGAATAAGATTCTCTGGTTAATGCATATTGTGTGTGCGCTTGGTAAAGACGTTGCTGTCATTGAATAGCAATCTTGTCGGAGATCTGTTCACTGCGCGACCCGCTATTATGTGATCGTCAACAGGGCACAATAGGGGAGAAGTTGGGAGGCTCATTAAACTTCGGGGAACTTCGGAATTGAGCAAGTGACGATAGTAGGCATATTCATGGCTTGTTGGGGTAATCTCTGTCCGCGCGGAGTTGCAAAAACGAGTATGGACGCCTCCCCTAACCTACATAACAAATATGACATATGTCCAAGCTTTCTTCCTAAGATATCATGTTTACAGGCAAAACATCACAAACACACATACACCCTTAAACACACATACACACGCATGTAGTACACACACGCAATCTTGATTACAAAGGTTACAATGTCATCAAAACCAGAAATTAACATTGGGAAGAAGCTCAAAGTCAAAGCTGGCATACCTGTCCATCAGCACAGCCAATGGCTGAATGGAGGACAAAGTCTGGAGGAGCAAAGACATCTACCAGGGCGACCGCATCGTCCTTGATTTGGGAGCAGAGGGTTAAAATGGCAGACTGAATAATTTCAGCTGGATTGGCACCAGAGATGTAACCACCTGTAAAATACACCATTTGGATATGCATTTCATAATAAAGAAACAACAATTGTGAGAGAAATTCAGTGGTCATTGCAGCCGACCAATTGATCTTATGGGGTAACATTACCTACCCCAGCAGAACTGACTTAACTGGGTAACACTACCCCCAGCAGATAAATTGGCCTAATTGGGCAACTTTCATTGCACTAGCATGCCATAAAATAAGATTTGATACAAACAGATCTTTTTGCATACATGTTCTAAAATCGCATAATTAGACGAGAAAATTGCGCTTACCACGGTAGAGAACACTGAGATGTTTCTGTAAGCTCCACAGGCCAAATAAGGAACAGAGTTTGATGAGGACTTGAGCAAGTCTAGGAGAGAGGTCCGGATCGGTGCAGAATTTGTAGAACCATTCCAGGCAAGTACGCTGAAATGATTTCAGATGCAGCAATATATGTGTTACGCTAACATGACCTGCTGATATACTCATAAATACCATGCAATCTGCAGCAGTTGTTAATGCAGCGCAAATCCTTATTGAACTCAAGAACACAAACTGTAAAAAGTATTTCAAGTTTGTTTTTTTTTTAATTAACTTGACTAATGTAAATGATTGTTGTGTTTTCTGGTGTGATGGTGTAAATGAAATTAAGTGCATGACATAAATCTAAGCTAACACTATCTCATCTTTTAACAATGAAAATAGAAAAAAACCTGACAAGACTCATAAAAACTTCACACAAGTTAAATTTAATTTATGGCCATATTTAAAAAGTTTTGAAGTCTCAATTTGACAGTTGAAAATGGTGTGTCATTTCACTTCCACCCTCACAACTGGTTTCCAGTGATATAAAAATGACCAGAATGCATTCATTTTATTGGGAAGGAGATTTACGCAGATTTCTGTTGTCTGATTGATACTAATCAAACATCAACAAAAATGTTAACACCGATTTGTTAAGTTACATTTATCAGCTGGAATAACTGGTAACTACATGGCAGTTTTCTGAACATTTCATACTTGTTAAGTCAGCTATGGACAAATTGAACAGAGTGGAATTGGAAAGAGCTTTTTTCAGGGTTACTGCACCTTAGGGAAAACAAAATTTCATTATTTTTCCAAGACTGTTTAATGATATTGTTCGAAAGTTTTTCAGGACCAAACATACAAGAAATTGATCTTTGATGGTGCAACCTTCACGATAGAAAGCAAACTAATTCAACTCGTAAACAAAACAAGCAGTCTGTTCTAAATTTCCTGAATTTTCAATTTTCTATCATTTTACAAAATGTCACAACTTTTGAAGGCTGCGAAGTAAAAATAAAATTTCATGACTTCTCCAGGCTGTGGGAATCCTGTTTGTTTTTCATATCGATTCTACATACAGTATCTTTCACTGATAATTTAATATTCTCTGAGAGCCATACCTCAACATACGCCCGAGACAAGCTGTGGAGGTAATAGGCCTGTGAGTCATTCCTCGACGTGAAGGCATCTTTTCCGGACTTGAGTTCTCTTTGAAGCTTGTGAGAACTTTCCTTCAGGAGGTAAATGACCAACCAATCGTAGGCAGCAATGGATACTGTAAAGATGAATATTCAGATTAATCACAGGGTTTCCCCTGGTACTTAATTCCGGAGGCGGCCGCCTCGCAACTTTTTAAGACCGTCTCGCCAAAAAATACCGTTATTACCGCCTCACGTGTTTATATGACAGGGCTGGAAAAAGTCAGGAAGGAGGAGGCTCCTTCCCGGGAAATTTTGCGTCTCGCGGGAAATCCGCTTTTGTACTTCTGGCGGTGTTTATCTTGTACATACCATGCATAACTTGTTTTGAACATTCGATCACAGAATGGTAGAGATCACACATGTGGTTTCCTAAATAGTTACATCTGAAAATAACTGGTAAATAAATCCATTCAAATGTGTACTCGAAATGCCCCATCCACGTTCAATCTTCACCAAAAATTGAAGTAAATTGGTATTCCTGTAATAGAATGCCCTTATTGTTTACTCATGATCAATATTTTTCAAGTTATATATGTGAAAAAAAAAACAACGTTGGCAAATGTTTCCAGAGGATTCTACGTATACCTCATTTACTACTTTCAATGTCAATTAAAAAGCATAAGTTTAGGCCTGCCTAAGGCCTGCCTGCATACGCAAATTATCTGCAGAATGACAGCTAGCGGACATATTGCAACCCATAGAAATACAAAAATGAACGTATATTTCTGTCCAAAACCCTTCACGAAACCAATAGTCTGCTTCTTCAAACCTTTTGTCTAAACATGTTAAAGTGACTATGGTCAATGAACAAAACAATAAAACTCTGAGATCTGCAACTTACAAAATGTCGGTTGTTCCCTGTAATATGGAAATATGAATTGCCAGGGTGGTTAGGCTATTCAGTATACACCCACTGTGTTAGGATATGATTACTTAAAATTTTCCGAAGGCTGCACACGATCTTATGTGATTCTTTTCACGAAACTTTTAGGGACATTTCAACTTCAAAAATGTATGTAATACAGTTTACATGACATGTGCAACATTTCATAGAACGTTTTGATTTTGAAGCAATATCAATGATTTTTTCTGATAGGACTATCCTGTTTTCACCCATTACAACTTAAAGTGTTGAAATTTAGCATGTATTTCAAATGATTCGTACACGTCTAAAAACGCTAAAATCGCTGAGTTTCCGGGTGCTTTGCACCCTGAACCCCTACCAGGATGGTCCATGGACCCCTCAAGGGGCCCTATGGCAGGCCCATTGACCCCGCGCTGGTATGACAATTGTTTTGCTATCGAATGACGCCTACGGCACCATTAAGTGGCAGAAAACCCGACTATATTGTGACTACCCTCCTGGAGATTTACACTCTTTCTAGCGCTGTTTATATCATGGTCAAAATCCTAGAATCACCCATTCTTCAAGAATCTACTAAGTACGGCTTTGAACCCAAAATTCACGGCGGCGTCAAGTAATTCGCCCTCACCGCCTCATCCTCTGAGAAACCCAGGGGAAACCCTGAATCATTCCAAAACGACAGCGATGTCTACAGTTTATCCGTTCTTCGCGACCAGCGGTCAGCAGATCGAAGAAACTGGAATGGTCCGACGGTTGCTTGATGTATATACGCCTAGCCTATACAGTGTAATGCGACATGAAGAACGAATGGTACTAGACAAACACATGCACACACACACAAAACACAACTGAGATTGTCTTTTGACAGTCACACCTACCTCTTGGGTCCATGACTTCCTTTTCGGTGGTGGCCTGGAATGTTTGGAATACAATCGTCTTCATGTCATTAAGGAAGTCCAGACTGCCCATGACTGACCGGATCTTCTTGCCTATGAGGCACGGTGAAACAGAATCCATAAAACATCACATAAAGTGATTTTAAGCCATGATGTGACAAATAAATACTCTAAGCAGAAAACAAACTGTATGTTTATTTGAATATTTTTGCTAGAAACCCGTCCAGTAATGTGAATCTCACTCCTCAATGCTGCTATGGCTCATGTAAACACATATTGTCACTCTGCCACACAAATACACACTGTGTCTTCCCCTTCCTCATCTACTCTGTAAACTACTTCAACATAAACATTAGGCTTTTAGAACCTTCTAAATATTAATTTGCAGTTCTGTTCATTGAAACCATTAATCATCTTTCTATTCATTCATACATCAATCCTCACCAAGTGCTATTCATCCTCGTTGTTTTTTAATTGCACATCAATTCTCACCATGTTGCCCGTGCTACATATCAGGTCTCACCATGTTACTCTTCACTCCTGAATCACTGTTGCCTCATTACTCTTCATTCTAACATCAACGTCGACAAGTTGGCTATTTGTCGATCAAACGTCATAATATCGGTGTTGTATCATACATGCAATCATTTACCCACTACAATTTCACTCTTGTCCAAACTCACCACGTTGTATTTCTTGTGATACTTCCAACAAGTAGTTACTGGTCTGTTGTTGCAAGACGTTATTGTCTCCTTCGTAAGTACAGTTTGGGTCGTTGTCATCTCTGAGAGTTCCCAATCGACTCACTGATCACAAATGATTTAAAAAAAATGGAAAAAAAAAAAGAAAGCATGCCAATGTCACACAGGAAATATGGACATGAAGTTAACTTAGCCATCACTGTTGCACAGACATCTTTCAAAGAAGCATCAAAATATTTATCAAAAGTGATTCAATTCATGGCAAAAGGTTAACGAGGATAAAAAGTAAACAGAATGTATGGAGTAAGGGTTCTCTACTTTGCAACTGTCTACGTGTTTATCAATTTGGCATTTGTCAAAGCAAACAAATGCTGCTCTGAAACTCATCACGTTATTACTTCCTGCCAAATTTTCAAATTTAAATGAGGACCCCCACTGTGGCCTTTACACTCACCCCAGAGGTAACCGTGGCCACCGCAAGCCTCCCTGCACTCTTGGATGCAATCTCTTGCCAGCCAAGCCCCCAGCGGCTTACTGGAACTGGAAAAGGCATGTATCTCCTTGCCGAGTTCAGCCTGTTGAGTTGTAAATATGGTAATTATAGAAATCTAGCTCTTGCAACATATTGACAGAAATCAGCCCCCCCCCCCACAAAAAAAACAACCCCAGAAAAACTTTCCATTTACCATGCAAGTACTGCAATATACTTCATACGACATTGATGCAAAATGTCCAAAACAAACTTTACAATGTAACATCTTTTTATACTATGCTGTGTCAATTTGCTCAGGCTACCCACAGAAAGTATTGCATTCCCATTGTTGAATTAACACATTACACAATTTGTCATATGTGTGCATTTCTTTCAATACAAGGACAGCTAAGTGCAGAAATAGTTTTCAAGCAAACATCATTTTACATATAATTTAGTGTCTCTCATCAAATTCTGTTCCACTAAAGTGAAGGACATCTTGGGCTGGAAAGTCATCAGTAGTATCTTAAAAGCAGCGAGCAAAATCACTGTCCAACCACCCAACCAATTCACCTACTTGAAAAAATATTTTATGTGCAATAACAATTCTTTTCTCATCCATTTCAGCTTTGCAGATGGACTGTTGCTGGTTGAAAGTCATCAATGTCTACCTGCAGAGTTTAAGTAAACATTGATGACATTCAAACAAACACATTCCTTGTTCAAGCTGGGAAGAGGCATAAAACACATGCACATGAATATTGTCTGTGAGATGTCAACAAATGAAAAAAAATGTAACTTTTTTTTTTCCTCCTGTTGAGACGATTTCTGACAGAATTTGTCATTGGCAGATTATTTTTACCACAAATCTGTTAAAGATGGAATACGACGTAAAAATTTGTCACATTTTGCCACTGAGAGTCAAATATGTTATAGCCACTACAAAAAAGAAAAAAAATGCTTAAGCCCCATTTTGGCGTACATGAATATCCACATCCATTCCCATTGGTCTGTTTGACTTCAAGTAACGGTGACTGATGGCTAGGCTTTCTTACAGAGTCTGAATTTTGTACGGCCTACAAAAATGTCCAGACAATTTTCATATTTAAGTATCCTGAAGATGAATGCAAAGTTCTCTTTCAAAGTTTGTGACAAGTGATCTCTTTCCTGTTCTCTTCCCTGAAACACTGACAAAGAACAAAGATAGATGACCAGGCAAATGCCAGTACAACTCATATTCCAGCTTTAAGGGGATATACTTTTACCCAGTTAGCAGGGAGAGAGTGCAAAAAGTTATGTAAAATGTACCTAAGAAATACCTATCCTCCTGTAAATACTACTTCTATCCAAAAAGAGGGATTTGGGGGGCTGCACTTTACCTCTCTTTGGGAGGCATTTGTTCTATTGGCCGCAGCTTGCCCAATCTGTTTTCAGGATTAATACATCAATCTCTTAATACTGACCATTAACATTAATCCATATGTTATCTTTTGTCAACAGCTAAACAATACTGAAAAACCTTTTTGTGCAATGGAGTTAGTTTACCACAGTATTCATACACTGCTCTGTGCAAATGCTACAACTTTTTGTTTCTTCCCACAACTGCCAAGTGTTTAATCATGACTCCATTGCAGTCAGCTACAACAAGATATAGCTAGCTCCAAAATAATTTAGCACTAATTAATCTTCAAAACAAACTTAAGCCATTGTTCTAAACTAGTACATTGTGTATAAATTTTTCACATTAAAAAAAAACCCATCTCTAGCTGGCTTTCTAGCATCAAACTAAACACTCTCCATGTCCCCCTCCGCTTGCCCACCCTGGAATGAAACATGCATATGTATCTCACCAGTCTCTCTGATTTATCTTTCATCAACTGGCCCATTGTACTCTCTGTGAAGTGGATGAAAAGCTTTTTGCTTGCAACGTGCATCACATATGCAGCTGCTACATAGGGTATCAACCGCCATTGCTGATTGGATAAAGAAAAAGAAAAGCATGATGGTTAGGTGGAAGGGAATGTGGCACATGATTTGCATATTCATGATCTCTTGACCTGACGTAAGACCGATTTATAGAATTGTTAAGCATCCATGTAACCCACTAATTCTCTGCATTTTAAACATGTGTTCATACAATGAATTTGCTGGTCACCAACCTATAAGTCGCCTTCGATCATATTACGGACCATTCCACATTATTGCATATGGTATTAAACAGACTCTTACCTTAATGGAACAAATTAAAATTTCGCAAAAGCGCAAGCACCACTTGCTTCACTCTCCCTTCCTACACTTCTCTGAGATCACCGAGCGCCATGTGCATTATCAGCAATACTTCTCACACAAAGTTTCCACATGATGGAAATATACACAATTGTCAGACTATGACAAAATAGATGAAACAAGAATGTTTGACTTGATCACCTGCAGCTGGTATTCCAGTACCGGTATCTCCTCTTCTTTAGACGGTCCAAACTGTCTCCTCGCGGCGGAATACCGGATGGCGATGGTTACGGCCGATTTGATATTCGTGGTGCACATGTCTGTTATGCCAACCCGTCCACCTGAAAGAGCGCCGAGAGCAGCTCCAAACCTCTTGCTGGGATCCTTAGAAAGTAGATACAAGAAGTAACCAATTTGGGTAAAGAAACTTAAGAAAATATGGCAGTCATTACTTTTTTCAAAGAAAGTTTTGTGCCACAATGTCCTCAAATACAAATGACATACAAAATCATTTTCCAGTATCAGATACAGCATTGCTGACAATGGTCTGTCTAAATTTATATGCATGATAGAAATTGCAAATGATTACTTGATAAGACACCAAAACATACTTGCACCTTTGATAAGTGCACTCCTGGTGCTACTCTACCTAATGCTCTAGCTACTTGGATGATACAGCCGACAAATGCCAATTAGAACAACGATTCTGACCGACGGAGCTTGGTTCACAGTAACCTTGAATTTGTTGTGGAAGGACAGATAAGACTGATATGAAAAAGTCAAATTACTCTAAAATGATTTGAGAGAAACAGAATCAACTAATATTTATTTTGATTGCAGTCACTTTGACTCTCAATGCAATAAACAAGACATACAGAGAAAGCTGTACTTTCATCTTAACTGTATTCTTAGGTTTCTACAAAATTTTTGATCCACACTTTACATCATCTTCAGTGATACTGACAGTCACACAGTCTGTAAATCCAGCCTTTGTAAATCCTAATCCTATACAGTAACAGGTGTATATATGTGTGGTTGGGATGAGAGAGAGCAAAATTGGTCCATTAAAATTTGGAATGATGATTACCATCATCATATTATTGTCATTACATAAACTGGAATTGATAAATTGGAATTTTTCCCTAAGCTCTCTTTGACTTACAACTATAGAACAGCTGGTTGAAGACGTTTCACCACAAACTGTGTAATGTGTTTCCAAGAAGGGGCATTTTCGGTCTCTCACTGTCTCCAACACAACATCCAACCAATATAGTACATACGCCACACTGCCGCACTGCTAAACTTCGTGCAACCCTAAAGTAAGATAGATTAGTCAACTAAAATGTCTTGCATTTGCACAGGAGAGGTAAATCACCCTATTTGCAGTTGCCATATAATGATACAGACTTTCCCAGTCATGATTTTGCCCATTCAGTGGACTCGTTCATGACCATTTTGTTACTAACCTGTTCGAGGGTAAATTGCTTTATACTTTAAGACAGGATTTGTTTGCAAGGAAACTTTTCATGTAATGAATGTAATGCTAACACTATGAGGTGCACATAATTTGGCAGGTTTACAACACATTGTTAACTCAAGCAGTTGTTGGTTAAAATAACAGATTTGAAGGTACAATTCCTAACCAGATTGGGTGATATTATATCAAGAATTAACTTTCAGCAGCTGGAAATTTCAATGCTTTAACATTACAGATGTGTAAAGTTTGATCCGTACATGCCGCAACCTTTTTTTCCCCCCATGGCAACTGTCACAATCGCTGGGATAATAGATAAATCATAGCACACCTTAAATGGAGTGATGTACTTTCCCTCCCTGGAGACAGAGCCAGTGCGATCCATCAAGTTTTCGCGAGGAATACGGACCTGGTTGAACGCCACAAAGCTACAAATGTAAAACAGGAAATGTGCAAATCACCGAATCATTTAGCTTGCAAAGTTTCAAATGAACATCAAATAGTAAGACTTCACTCCTCAAACCAATGAATCTACATTGTGCTGAAAAGAACATCATCGATTAAATTTGGCGTCCAGTATAGGTATGTCTACAATTTCTCCAAAACGACAAATGTTTCTCACAAAGTTGTCTTTCGGGCAATCAAATCAAAATTCAGACATGACCAAAATTCAAATTTTACTTTGAATACCTGACATCAATGATAGTTGGCAATGAATTTGCTTTGTACACAGGACGACAGAACGGCGTTCATGATACTAAAACCTGGAAAATTTAAGTTTATTTATTGCGTCAAGGACATCAACTTTGGCAACACAACAAAAATTTGGAAAGAAAAATTATATTTTGCATGTTAGTAGTCCCTTGGATTACCAAATGGTTTTAATAAATTTCAATACTGAAAGGTGATCATTCCATTTTCATTCTACTTTGATCTTTACAAACACCAAAGTGTTCCCTCCTTTCCAATTTTTGCTTTAAAAAAAAAAGAACTTTTACATTATCTCACCCGTTGTCCAACCCATTCTGACCAAGTTTCATACCGATGTCTCCGACCAGTATACCAGGAAGGGCTAGATGGGTCTTCAGATCTCTGAAAGGTACCAGAAAGTTGTGGAGCCCATGACAGTGACCGTCAGGTGTGTAGAGCTGGGCGAAGACAATGCCATGGGTGGCTGTCTTACCCAATAATCCAACCCAGCATTTGGTGGCCTCATAGTCGGGAGTATGCAAAACAAATTCCTAAATAATGGAAGAACAACAAATTTCAAAACAATTTATTCTTCACATCACTAAATTTACTTGGGAAGGTGATAATTTTGACAGAAGACTGGATGGTCTGAAAGGAATCAATCAAATGTCAAACATTAAAAATTAAAACTTAGAAAACTTGTAGAACTTTATGTTTAAATAAATTCATCATCTTATTCTACAAATGATGCATGACTACTGCCAATGTGGTGAAAAAGGACTTTTAAGGGTATCTATTTGACAGGCACTTGTTTCAGAAATCACTTTACATTAAAAATTAAAACATGTTTTTTTTTTTTTTTTGCTAACTCAGTAATGTTGCAATAAGAGTTTAAACTATCTACGCAGATCTCACAATTAACATGAATCTAATGTATCTCTCTAAAATCCACCATCAGAAGTTTGGAAGGAAAATACAAATGTATACTTGATCAAAGATTTCTCTCTTTAATAAGTTCACAGTCTCCCTTAAGCACTGGACATGAAAGTAATTGAGACTTTCTTTATAGCAGCACCTTCAAAGAGATGATACTTTTAAAAACTTATTTCCTTGCACCATGTTAGCTGTGTAGTGGGACATCAAGAACTGTAAGTAAACCTGCAGCTATTTACATATGTCTGAAGTGGAAAGTTAGGCAGTGGTCTTTGCCACTGTTGAGTGTCAAGCATGAACTTGAAAACGTGTTATACTCAGTACATTCACTCACATCATAGGGACAACCACTTTTAATTCTGCTCAAACCTTAGTGGAACCTAGGATTATAAAGCGCTCTCAGCTTCTCATGTGATTTCCAGAGCACAATTCTGGAGATCTTCGTTGACGATCAAATTTTCAAGCAAATATACAGTATTGTTATTGCACTGATGGCACAAAATATATTGCACTACAATAAAAGGCCATTCAGCAACAGATACGACAATGATAACTAAACGATTACTAAACATATCAGGATGGTTGATAATTAAAATTAAAAAGAAAGTATCCCAGTTTTGAAGATAATACAGTAGTAACAAAACTCCTAATACAGAGGAGTCTTTACAATGCTGTTTCCATCGTGATATTAAAAATTTGTTCTCACCCCAGATAGTGTCTCAATAAACCCCAGTAACAGATGCATACTGCTGCACAAATAAAAGTATAAATAGATCTGCATATGCATCTAAATACACATTTAAAATAGATGCTTACATCAGTCTTGGGGTCAAAGGTCGCAGTTGTCCTCATTGCTTTGGTGTTTGATCCGTGTGATAATTCAGTCAGACAAAAGCAGCACACTGCCTGGAGGTGAACAAATTGATAAATTTTTAGGGAACAATTTATCTCCTGTGAATCACTCGATTTCCAGCATACAGTATTCTTGTTGGTTGTACAAAATCAATGGCTCAGAAAAACACTGAAGAAATTCAACAGAAACAGTATATCAACACTTAAAAAAATTGGAAAATTGCACAAAAACAGAACCAGAAAGTGCACTTGCATTTCACTGACTTGCAAATTAAATTTTAACAACAGCACTCTACGTACCTCTAGGTTTTCTAATTTCATAGCAAGCTCCTGAAAGTGAGGTTTCCCTGTTCCCATCAGAGCACCAACACACATCTGAAACAAATTATTAAATTGGGACAATTGACCAACAAAATATCTTGTCTTGAGCAATGTGTACAGTATGTACACAGTGGAAGATCGGCCGACCATCTGTGACACAATGGAAGCAGCATGTCCTATTTCAATGATAGCATTTGCTTCTTACATATAATCTAACAGGAATTGTTTAGACGATGACTTAATACCGAGCAACTTTTTCATCAAAATGAAGGAGATAGAATCTCAGTGTGCATATTTCGTAGCTGCTGTAACAGCGGTTAACGTGAAATTACTCGCAGACTTGGTGTACCTGAACTCTTATGTCACTTTTTTTCCTTTTTTAGACTTCTTTTCAGAGCTGTTGTGAAAAGTCTTTTACTAGAATTTTTAATTGGAATTTGAATGAATTATTCCAAACCTCCTTAGTTTAATTATATCCTTATGAACTCATTTACCTGTCTCACCACCACAACTGCAATCCCATCTACTGTATCAAAAGTGCTGATAACCTTAAACACCAGCCTTGAGACTGTCTGGTCTGATACCAGACTAGTGCCTCCTTCCCATTCTGACATCCTATATGCTAGGAGTGTGGAAGTTTCAGGGAAGTCTAAGATTTGGATATCTTCTGTTTTTAATGTCATCTGGTTTTTCTTTGCTTGCTGTTATTTTGTTTGCCATCCTACTGTATGTAAGTGAATCTTCTTAAATGGTGTCTTAAATGTTTTGGATAAATTTCATGGTAGTTCAGTGGAAGTCACTAACTCAGCTTGGAAGAGAAAGTCATTGTCCAACTGGCAATGAATATAATGTGGCAATGTGTCCAAATTGGTCACTATGAGACATTTCAGTCATGTGGCCTTTTAGGATGGATTTGAAATGTCCAAAATATCCAACATTTGAATACAGTATACATCACATTTGCATATAGTATACATCACATTTGCATACAGTATACATCAAATTTGCATACAGTATACATAACAGCATAGAGTACATCCTTAGCAAGGGTAAGGACAGATCTACAGATTTACGCTCTGCTCTCTGATCACACTAAACAGTCCTCAAAGCAATGGGACTACAGCAAAGGTGATCACTTTTATCAAATGCTGCTGACAACTTTTTGGTTGTAAGGACCATTTTCTTCTGGGTGAAATAATCATCATCATCATCATCATCATCATCATCATCATCATCATCATCATCATCATCATCATCATCATCACAGGTTCCTTTCACAACAACTGGTCGAGAATTCAGCCTTGATGCAGCAGCATGGATAAATTGTTGCTTCAATTATCTGACTTCTGGAGAATGACTCCTTTTATAACTGTTTTTTTAAGATTTTGGAGTGATCAATTCACTATAAATTGTATATAACACAATACCTAAGTCTTTAAATATGGGCTTTGCATATATATACTATACTGTAATGATTATACTCCAGAGACACCTTTTGCAAGTTTGGTAAGATAGCCGCATCATACCTGCCACAGGAGGGGGGTGGGGGTCAGACCTATGTAGTTTGCAATTAAATGTGTACAATGATGTGTCATTGGTATCGTATGGGAACAGCATCCACAATCAGCACAAAGAGTCCTATCAGGGGTAAAATTCCATCTGGTATCGTGTCTCATTTTTGAGTGGTTGAACTGCTATACTCACACATGCAAATATATAAGACATTACATATAAGACACATGCACATAAAGACATCACATATAAGACACATGCAAATAGAGACATTTCATATAACATAACATACAACAGAAAATTCAAAATGATTTAAAAACTGGTATAAACCAAAAAAAGAGTCTAACAATGAACTGCCTATTTTGCCGATTCTAAAGGCTGAGTATGACATCATTTTCATGTCCCTGCCATTTTCCTGCGTATCATCCTTGATGAGACAAGAGAGGAAGGAACAACATGTTGATGTAAAGATTTCTGTGTTCCTCACTTCCCTACCTACAGCAAAAATCTTCTTTTGAAAATAGGCCCCTGTTTGACACTCAAATTATTCAAAACTTATTTCATAGTTCTATCAGTATGAAGGACAATTACTTAAAACGAAGAGGGAAATATGACACTGGGGCAGGGAAAATTTAGTTTTAGGTTGTATGGAGGAATATGAGCGGTAATGGACAGTAAAAGAGTCCTTTAAACATCAGCACATCATCAGGGTAGGGGGGAACGAATGTTCTTCAGAAGATAGACACAATGCAAATGAAGGAGTTTCATCAAGATGAGTAATTTAATTACTACGGCAACAAACATCAGGACATGACGCGGAGCAGACACGGGGGGAGGCAAGCAGGATCCAATCTACCCCATTATAGAGCGAAAACAACTGGAACTTAGAAAATCCCCATCTGTCTTACCGCAGCATTGAGAGAGTGCTTTGCTGATAAAGCCCAGTCATACATTCCCAAAGCTTGAGTCCAAGCCATCCCAACCTCCACATTGCTGTTCTGAGAGAATGAATTGAGGTCGTACTCAACCAGACGCTTCACTCTTTTAAAAGTGACATCACGATACTCTTCGAGCGAGTACGGGACGAACCCTCTGTGGAAGATGGGATCTTTCTCCATGGTGCTCCAGACGAGATTCTGTAAAATGAGATGCAAGAACGCAGTCGTCAGGGGATGTCAAGGATCCTTATCTGAAAATATCTAACACTGAATTACCTTTTTTAACTTTCCACGAGAGTGCAAAGATGCTGTCAAACATCATACTGACCCTTATTGCTAAAAACGTCACTACTGCATACATTGATCAGGTTTTATCACCACCAGAGTATTGTCACATAAACCACAACAAACACAAACCGTGACGTTGTACCTGAGATTCACAACTTTAACTTGCGACAAACTTAACGATTTTCTTTTAATTTTTGATAAAATAGAGAGTGCAAAAAGAGCATTGTGATTTCGATGACACAACCTACAGCAGTCTTGCTGTTCATAAATAATTAAGGTCGATTCACATAACAAATGAAATCAGTATAAGCAGGCCTGTATAAATTTAGATTCTGCACTTCCATGCTAAAAACAATCATTACTTGCTGAAACAAGAGCATATGTAAGCACCAATGTACTGTGCCAATGTACATGCATTAATTTTGTTGAAACTTAACTATAAAATGCTTCCAGTAGTTTACTGCAAAAAAAAAAAAAATCCCTAAACTTTTTAACAAAAATGGACAGGTGTAATACAAAATTAACATCTTTTTTCTAAAAAAATTGAATTATTAAACTTTGTCCACACCTTTTACAATTTACAATGTAGCAAAGGCAATGAAGTACTGTTGTACCTTTAAAAGTCAGTTACTAAGCATGTTCCATACCCACTTTGGGGTAAAAGAAAAAGTAGAAACTGGAGCAGCAAAACTGCTGAATCTCAATACTTTTGGTTACTTAATGTTCCTTTGCAAGAATGTCACCAATATATTACAAACGTGCAATAGTGATTGAAGAGATTGACACGGACAATCAGAGAAGTTTGAAGCTGGTTCGATTTATCTGGTTTTGACAGAACATTAGACTTCTGCCCACGTAGTTCATTGTCATGCCTCTGTCCTTTACTACTAAACACTTCAATCACAGCAAGTCAAAGTAGGAGCTTGAACAACTACTGCCCAAGGTACACCAATACAGACTAAGGATCGAAACATGTATAATTTATGCAAGTACCGTGTGCAAAAGTATGGAAAAAGATCTACCTTTTCAGGCCCTTTTTTGGTCAATAATTTGCAAAAAAGACTTATGTATTTCTTTTTCACATATAGCTAGTATCATGGTTTGCTTACATGCAAAGAACTATGATGGAGAAGTTTGATACACATTGACAATGGATTGAGACCCTGACACCATTTAAAAGAATATCAGAATGTCCAACTAGGCTGACAAAATCTCTATACATGTTACCTATTGAAATAAAAAAAAAGTTCGTTTCAAAGAGATAGAGAAATTTTTACTGTAGTGGGGATAATTGAACTATTGACTAGGATAGGTATTTAGGATTGGAAACAGAACAAAAGCTTTCTATCATGTACATATTTTCGAACAAAGGTTGCACACCTCAATGAAGGTGAAGTCAATATTGGCACAGGTTTTGATTTTGAATACTCAGAGTGTTTGGGTGAAGAATCAGCAACGGGTTTAAACCCTGTGATAAAATTAAATAGACATATAGAGTTAAAGTATGCAATATACCAAAGTTAAGTAGAAGGATTGTCTTTTTCTACCTAACTATCCCACTCTTTTTTTTACTGAAACTGGCTGAAAGTACAGGACAATCTATTGGGGTCAAAGATTCATGGAAGCTTCTAATTTTTCAAACGACTGAAACTAACAGTATGAGGTCCTTTTTGGAGCAAGAAGGGCAATCATCAGGGACCTCAAACTCCAATGTTTGTCCTCTTTGATCAAAAAAGGAAGAAAAATAATAATTTTGCACACTGTGTTTATCATTCTTAACAGACAGCTCATCTCATGGTGTGTGTTCACAGAGAAAGGGGACGTTGTGAGGTAGCGGTGGAAAGATGAAGGCAATCAGATCTGGCTATATTCCCTAAAGTAGCCATTTCGAAGAATTCAAACTATGACACATTTAAAGTACTAAATGTACAAATACCAACAACAACCTATCAGCCCACATGGACAGGTAAATATCAGCCAGAAAAATTGAAACAACTTCCTCAAATTATTAAAGAATATGAAGACATTTGGGTCATTCCATAAATAAGGGTACCAATGGTGTTTGGTGTACCATTTACATTGTGACATTTTCTTACAACAGATTTTGTAAGAAGATTTACAGTTAACTTACCAATATTACTTCAGATACATCTATCTGTTGGTACATTTCAAACAATATACAACGAAACATTTTTACTTCTTGCATTCGGACTATATGTCACAATAGACTGTCATGTTTCACACCTAAAGGGACACCAAAGCCGTGACATTAAAAAAAATCAAACAGCACTGTGTTTTTTCTTTTGAAGTAAATGGAAAGCTTTATTATGCTTGTGTTAAAGTTCTGCATTATTATAATGTACAATAATTTTGTCATTTTCTTGTGTTAAGATTGACTGTTAAAATGCTTAGCTGAGCAAGTACATTGGAGCAGAGTTCATGTGTTTCACGTGTAAATGTAAACCAAAATTTTGGTGTCCCCTTTACATTGTAACATGTTGTGAATTACAGCCAACTGATAAAAAAGTAGCAAATGAAATTGTGTTGCTACACTTTACCTTTGCAATACCTATTATGTGTCTGGATTTGGAAAAGAATGAACAACTTAAGCATAATAATTTTTGGAAAGTCTTGATGTCGCAATGTAAATGTTTTACCTGGGGACACCAGAATGCCCCTTTAACACAAGACTGTAAAAATTGCAATGTCCCAAATACACCTAATTTTTGCAACTGATTGAAGTGTGTGAATGGGAAGGAACAAAATATTAGCTTAGATGGGCATGTATCCCATGAACAGTATGATATATGGCATAAAATTCTAAAAAATGAGCTTTGGTGTCCCATTTACATTGTGACACAATATGCCATAAAAATAAAAAAAACATAATATTTTTATTTTCAAGATGAAATTATGCTTCAGTTTCAATGTATTTACTGAGGAATGTTATTATCTTTCAGTTAGCTTATTACTTTTTTTTCCTTCCCTTATCCAATTTTTGCCCAAAATGTCATACATTGGACCCCTTATTTATGGAATGACCCATTTCTCTGAGTATCTATACAGGTAGCTGCTTATGGTAATGAGAGGACGTTGTGTAGGTTGCAACCAACCATCACTATATACTCTTGTCCATCTCACCAATGGCAGCAATTGTTGTTAGCACCTGCAAGCTGTCGTCAACTGCAAGATGAACTTAGGAAACTCGGCCAAATGTAGTCCACAGCAGCCACTTTGTGGCCACACATACAGAAATGAGCTCTCTGGGCCTACATTAGCAGTATGCACTGTAGGAAGGTAGGGCTTTAGCATGCACTATGCTTGTTGAAAAATGATGTGAAGCAACCTGGTGCCCTTTGATATTGGTATTACTCTTTTGCTTTGATCTGGAGGCAATATTTGAGTCCAGTGAACTCTGTGTTCACTTGACTGTGGAGAATATTTCACTAGCTGAACAATGGACAATACATCCTTCTAGATTAGGTTATTGTCTCCTAGGATTGATGTACCAAAATAGATACTACAAAAAAGAGAGAAGGAACTAATAGGCCATGTATTGTGGTCAATGTTAGCAACATGCATGTGGCACTGTACCTTATACTTAATTCCATCTTCGCCTTCCATAACCACCTTCAGCTCTTTCCAGTTGAAAGAGGCCCTATTTCGGTACAGGTCTAATGGACCTGACGGCATATCTGCAATGTAACTGGTGTCCATCTTCTGCAGTGCACCGGCAGATCTGACATGAGCCATTTGATCCTACCAGAGAAATCTTCAGCTGAACCTATGAGAAATAACCAAGTTTGTCAAATGTAGGTTTCATTTTGTTAGTTTTCTGAAGAGTACAGTACCAAACTGCAGAAAGGAAAAAGCAAAAGAATGTTGACTTCCCCAAGAGGAGAGCCAGTAATTTCACAATGCATGTTAGAGTGAGACAAGTATGATCTATGTCCATTTGCTGCCTGGTGTAAACTTAGAATCACTGACTCATAGCTCCCTTCAATTGGATCCGATGTACTGTAAAGTGCAATATGTCTTTAATTAGTGATACATGTTTAGTTTGTACTTTGACGGTCATTGGTTTGCCTGCAATGACACTACTGACACTTCACAGTGAATAACCCTACAAGTGCTCTCGTTCCTGCAGTTTTACTATAGTATGTACAGACATACTATAATTGCAGTGGCAGAGATATGGGTGGGAGAGGGAGTGGGCTGAGGGGTCAAGGCCCCCGGAATAATATGACTGGCCCCTTTGATTTATGAGGGTTAAATATACTGATATTTGAAAAAAATTTTCGCAATGTAGGCTCCCTTGTTCATGCAAATGGCGTCCCAAAATTACAATTCTAGTTACTGCCATGCATGATTGTATTAAACTCATGATATTTAACTCATCTCTTACAGCTATGACCTTGTTTATTATACTCAAAATAACACCATTAATTGTATCTTCTAATTTCAGTCCCAGGAAGGTCTTGTCACTGGCCACCGGCAGTGTCTGAGCCCACAGTCCAAAGAGATGACTACTGGCTTTTACAACAACACATGCATGCGGCAAGTAAGTATTGGGATAATAGATGTTCACACATTACACAAGCTATGCAGGCCTAGCCATCTTTCAAGTCAAGTTTGAACGGAGCAACAGTGGGTCTTAACCACATTTACCAGCACATAATACCCTATATTCACATTTTTATACCTGTAGCCTGGTTGTTTCAAATAAATTAAAAGCTGCCAAAAATGGAGTGAAGTTTGCCGAAAGGTTTTTGGGTAGCCCTGAGACTCATGAGCTCAGTTTGGCCATTTGAAGCTGGTCATACCAGTAAGCAGCATTGCAAAGACCATGTCAAATTTCATCTTCACAGGTTCCCCTTCCAATCTCTCCTGTTCACCGATCCCACAGAGACAGGATGAGAATTAAGTCTAGGATAATTCATATTTACAAAACCCATTTGATTTGATGTAAATCAACCTTATGGTCTGGAATGAGGCACTCATCAACATGCACAGAAATTGTTTAAACCCATCAATGTGTGTGATACTTCAGTGCACACTGAAGTAAATAGTAAATACAGCTCACAAAGTGATTACGGTGTACAAATTTTTACAAAGTGTAATTACAAGTACCACAAGATGAAGGACTTTGAACTTTGACCAGTACTGCAGATCTTTTAATGAACTGAGGTAATATCTACTCCAAACACATATACAGGAGCCTTGCACTGCTAGATCTCATTCTATAATTCACATTGCCATGAAAATGGAATAACAGATTTATCAGAAGCTCATTTTAATAAGTCCTGAAAAATAAGAATATTGTCATAGATTATAATATATAATATATTACTGTCATGCCTCCAGATGACAAAGCAACTGTCAAAAATTGATTTACAAACCTGGATTGATGCATAAAGTATGATGCAGTTCAGACACCTTTCTGCTGGGGTTTAATTTGGCAAACACTGTTGGCAATTACGCAAGAAGAGCTCTACACCATCTCATGATATCAATGCGGACAGTCACTCAACAATTAGTATGCAAAGAAACAATATGCATGTCACTTTCACAAATGCACATTCCTCCAGTCTTCAATTCCATAACTCAACATATAGCTACCTTTTTAAAGTTCCAGCTGGCAAGCTTGGAGGAAACTTTGGTGAGTATATAACAACTTACGACATTCATGTGATGCACCCTCTGACAAGAGATGGCACTGCTGGGGTAGTAGGAGATCGAATGGTCAGAGAGGGACTGTACCAAGTGTAAAAATGATGTAGAGACATCATTGTTACGTAAGTTTAAAAACTGGGAACTTATATACTATGTCTTGTTCAGCTGTCCTCAATGGTTCTGCTTAGGTCTTGTCAAGGTTCTGCAAAACTAGTGATCAGACCTAAGGGTCAGGTACACATCACCAGAATTTAAGGATTGTGTGACAAGAAAATGGCATTTTGGAATATTGGGTGTATTTATCATTAAAAATGTTGAAAATAGCTACAAATTCTGTCAAATGTTGGTGACTGTAAATTTCAGTCTAGAAGCAGCATCACGAATAAACATTGGCGAAGTACACAAATTTATGACGTAAAGGGAGGTACCCATGTTATATGTCTTCTGTTATCCTTTTGAATAAAGTCAGCTCTCTTCTAGATTCAATGCCACATGACCTTTAAGTAATCAGTATCTGCTAAGTTGGTATCTTCTTCTTTCAGAATATAATGTGTAAACATCCAGGGGGATATTTACACCACCTATGCACTGTGTGGTCCGCATTCAGGTCACAGGTGAAATGGCAAAGCCACAGTGCGACTAATGGCCCCCTCAATGAGATTGTCAGGGAGCAGTCCCATATTGTATTGGGAACAAAACTGCATTTTAATAGCACAAAGGAAAGAGTGGGCAGTAGTACAAAGCAGGCATATCATGAGTATTATAGGTAGGTTTACAAAGATCAGACAAAGAGTTGTTGCAGCATGAACGTAAATACCTTTAGCGATGACTAAGAGCCTTCAATGCCTGTACGGCAGTCAGACAAAGTGCTTAGACTGAGATCTTTCCAGAGAGCAGTCACAACTATATATATCTGAGAGCTCAGTGGCTGTAAACCTAGCTCTTCTTTTTGAACCATACTCCTCCAATCTGTCACAAAGTGAAGTCTGATGTAGGTACCAAACAGGACTTGTAAGCAGATAGCAGAAAGGGTCTAAGCTTAGCATACCTTTGTAGGCAGCTAACCTCTCTAGAAAAAATGAAAAGTTCACATGCACAAAAAGCTGGGATCTTGTTACAAACAAACCAACGTTTACATCAGTTAAGCTTCTTGGTGATGGTCACCTGCAACGCTTGCGCCAGTGCTCGCAAAGTCGTCAGTGACGAGTTGGAAGCACCAAATGACCAATTGAAATATCTCATGAATAAAAATAAAAAGGAAAAAAAAAAATTGCGTCATTCATATTTTTTTCCCATTGTGGCAGACATTCTTCGTGTTGAGAAAGTTTTTCGAAAACTTCTCTTTTTGTGGACATGTGACTGATATTGTTGTCCTGGGAGAGTGGTGTAAGTGGAACCTTCTCGTTTCAAGCTGGAAAAGTTTTGCCGACATCTAGGTATGGTCTACAAACAGAGCAAACTGGACACATGTATCATTGGGTTAAAGGCTGTAATGCATCACCCCAGACAGTTTCAATTCTCCCAACCACCTACCTCTAGTCCCTCCCTCAGCCTGCCTTACATTCCGCCACATGTGTAATCAAAACAATGGATCCCTGTGTACGCTGTGTAATACGAGCTGCTCTGCATCTTTCGAATTTGCTGTCAATCTAAGAGTACTGTAACTTAGAACCAGTTGAGAATTTTGCTTCCTGGGAGGTAAAAATATAGCTTAGGGTGATGCAATACAGCCTTCAAGTCACTCAGATTACTCTCTCCAGGTCTACTCTCTCCAGGTCTGCTCTCTCCGGTCTAGGGTAAGCTTGAACACTAAGTCACTAACCACACTAACACTGAGTCTATGTGCACATAAGATATATAGCTAAAATCTTGTTTGTGCCAACAACTATTTTTATGCACATGAGTTTGCTGCACTGCAAATTAACGCAACACACTAATTAGGATACAGACATGCTAAATATTGTGAAATCAGCCTGGATATTCCAGCCATGCTGCAATTTTCACCTGTTCACCATGATATGGGAAAGTACCAAGAAGAGGTGAGAATTCTTTAAGGGAAATAGGGCATTTAGAATACACCAATTACATACTAAAGAAATAGCTTTAGTCCTTATTAAACCATTCAGTCTCATCAATAAACGTCTGCCAAAGCCTCATCTCCTCAAAACAATCTGCATGTGATGAGTGACGGAAGATGCATCATTTGAATTTTGAAAAGTTTGGGTAAACAAATTAGTGTTGAACAACAAATAACTGAGTTTATATCTTTGAGAAACTTATGTCTTGGAAAAAAGTAACTATTTTTATGCACATGAGTTTGCTGCACTGTAAATATACACAACACACTAATTAGGGTACAGACATGCTAAATATTGTGAAATCAGCCTGGATATTCCAGCCATGCTGCAATTTTCACCTGTTCACCATGATATGGGAAAGTACCAAGAAGAGGTGAGAATTCTTTAAGGGAAATAGGGCATTTAGAATACACCAATTACATACTAAAGAAATAGCTTTAGTCCTTATTAAACCATTCAGTATCATCAATAAACGTCTGCCAAAGCTTCATCTCCTCAAAACAATCTGCATGTGATGAGTGACGGAAGATGCATCATTTGAATTTTGAAAAGTTTGGGTGAACAAATTAGTGTTGAACAACAAATAACTGAGTTTCTATCTTTGAGAAACTTCTGTCTTGGAAAAAAGACTACTGTCCTTCCTTATTTTGAATAATCTATCATTCTGCATCCACAAACACTGGTTTTAAAAATATGGAAGTTTTCTGTAAAACAAACGCCCTGTTTCCCTTTAAGAACATGCATGTATGCCTATTGCGCATGTAATGGCATCAATTTCAACCGACCTATACATTAGTCATGGACCATTATGGGTCTTTATAAAATGCATCTTCTTCCATACTAGCAAACATGCCTCCTGCCAGTGTGAGTTCAGTGCCCCTGCTGGTCGGCTAGACCTAGGCCTATGCCAACAACAACGAAACTCAATTCTTACTTTGGTTAGGACTGCAGTGCTGTACAGTATAGCCTACACTATAGATTGAAATGAAAAGGGATAAAATGTTGCAAAGAGTATGACCTGTCCCATTAAGATGACTAAAGCTGTCAAGTTTTCTTCCACCAACAAAATTGAACGGGGTTTCTTGTTAAGCCTATACAGCTATGTAAATTAGACTAAGCTAGATTAGCTTTCTTAACTGATGCTAAATGTTTCACAGTATAGCTACGTACGTACACCAAACTTCGTGTATGCCAAACGTTGTGCACCCCTACAAAATAAGCACAAAAATGCAATGGTCTAAACAGTTCGACAAATTTCTGACTATCATACCTTGTAATGACTTACAAGAAAGCTGAGAAACTCTTTAGTTCATCGCCCTTGCCTGATTAGTCAACCTTACAGTACGTACTGCATTTGCACAGGGGAGGTGGGCTAGGCCTATAGTAAAGCATTCTATTTGCAATCGTAGTTGCGGCCAATGCTACAAATTTCCAAATCATGAGTTTGACCATTTAGTTGATTGACTTGTTCATGACCTTTTTTGTTGCTAGCTTGTTCATAGGTAATTAGGTTTACTCACAGGATTTGTTTACAACTAGGGCAGTCTTCATGTAGTGAATGTCATTTCAACGTTTGTGAGGTGCGCAAAGTTTGGCAGGTTCAATCGTATCATTAACTGAGACAAGTTGGATAAAATAACAGTTATAGGCTAGTTATAATTGTAGTGAAATGAAACTTCAGATTTGCTAAAACAAGACTATTGCCTGTTGGATTCATAGGGATATGAATTTCCAGCAGCTAGAGATTCCAAGGTTTTTACGTTAAATACGCGCAGTTTTTCACATACATGCTACTTATTTAGTAATGACATTGACACAGTGATCGATAGTACTAGTACACAATACCACTGCGACCAGGGACGTTGATAATTATATCTTATGACTGGGTTATTACCTGGGTAAAATAGGCTACTACACATTTACAGCTAGGCTATTGCCGTGATAGAGTAACAAGTTAGCACTGTGAAAAGCCCAACCGGGAGGTTTAACCAGGTATCACACTTTTTCCTTTGATTTCACTTAATGTTTTCTACCTTAATCTTAAGGTGCTTCTGACATGTCTGGCGGTATCATTATTAACTAAGAACTACAGTCAGGATGGTTGCATACTTACTTGGCTGATTCTGCACCCTACACACAGCGGAGATTGAATCTGCACCCCACGTACGTGAGACACGGAGCGTGTACATGTATTACATGGATCATGTGATCACGGAGTACTAAACATAGAAACAGACACTAAACTAGCTGTGCAATTAACGAGATATGTCTGTGTCGAATCTCTCGGAAAATCATGTTGGGTTGATCTTTGTGACAGTTCCAATAGGGGCTAAAGCGTTTACACACGTTAATCTCAGACTTGTGACAGTCAATTCTGTCGGAAAAATTCAAAGTCCCAGTTCCGTGAGAGGCGCCCGCTTTTCACTCAAATATCACAAAATGAAACCAGGGAATAGCCCCTTTCCTTCATTAAGTCTTAAAGGGAGTATGTATGAAAATATCTACACAAAATTTCGGGGGTCAAATCCATCGATAAGTAGAGCCCACGGGCCCGAGAGATACACTAACTTTGCGAATTTTGTCGCCATTGACTCTGCACGTGAAAAAAAATTGGAAAAAAAAAATTCCGGAAAAAATTTCTGGGGTCAAATCCACAATGTGATATTTGAGGGGAAAGCTGGCACCTTTCACGGAGCTGGGAATTCTCATAACATTCTTAGGGATTACTCTGTAACACCTTCTCGACAGTTCAGAGGAAGTAAACCTAAGACAATGTACGACTTTCTCAACATTATTACCGTTATATTTTTTCGATTCCTGAACATTTCAATTTAAATCTGGGACTTCACACATCGGCGTATATTTGGAGGCGCAATGAAAACGTGGGTTGACAGGGATTTTTTACGCGAATTTTGTTCGATGTTTATTATTGATATTATGGTGAGAGTTCATTTATAAAGGAAATCTATGCCACTGTCTAGCTACCGTTAGGGTTCCCACAGTAACGCTAGTTTTTACTGTTCAAGGGGAACAGTTCCACGTACCACGTACCAATTAAAGGGTTTACTTAAGATTCGTTTAGTTCAACTTTAGTTGGGTTAGCTAGTTAAGTTTAAGTAAGCTTAGTTTAGATTTGGTTTACTTTTATTTAGTTTAGTTTTAATTCAGTTTAGATCATCTAGTTAGACGGGAGGTTTACACATTAATAGAATGTAAACAGAAGAAATTACCAGGAACGCCACCACGATCAAATTGCCATATTGCCAAATGTCATTGATACGACATATCAGGGTTTTCAGCAGGACATCTTAGCAGGACTATCCGGCGGATCGAGCCCCACGATCAGTTGGCGGGTAGCGTACCAGAAAATTTTTAAGATATACAACCTCCCCCCCCCCCCCCCCTCGTTCAAATGCAGATGACGGGGAAACGGCACTTTCCGGTGTTCTAGGCTGCAGCCGTGAATAAAGCCTGGATCTCCGTCTATGCAATTTCTCAAGAAATGAGAAAACAAACATCATTATGAGGAAAATGGTAGGCCTAATAATTGGGATCGCTCTTCCAGAATAGGCCTATTTATGCTCGTAAAAGGAAATAGGTCATTTAGAATATACCAACACGGCATACAAAGAAAATAGCTTTAACCATTGTTAAACCAATTCAGTTTCATCAATAAAAATCTGCAAACGCTTCATCTCCTCAAAACTTAATGCTTGTGATTAGTAATGC
Organism: Stichopus chloronotus; assembly: GCA_021234535.1. NCBI lineage: Eukaryota > Metazoa > Echinodermata > Holothuroidea > Aspidochirotida > Stichopodidae > Stichopus > Stichopus chloronotus. The sequence continues at coordinate 7,177,672 of CM037837.1, read as the reverse complement.
AAAATGTATCATTTGAATGTGGAAAAGTTTGGATGAACAATTATTGTTGAGCAACAAATATCTAAATTTATATCAGTGAGAAAATTATTTCTTGAAAACTAAGGCGACTATCCTTCCTTACTTTGAATAAGCCATTATAAAAATTTATGAGATCTCAGAATTTTATGAGAGGCTCATAGGGAAATGTATGAGATCTAATGAGAATTTCATAAGATCTCAGGAGAATTTCATGATATCTCAAGAGAATTTCATTAGATCACGTGAGAATTTCATTAGATCTCATGAGGATTGTCGAGGTCTCCAAGTAATTTTCTTTCACACCTGCTTATAATCTTTGAAAAGAATTGTGTGGCAAAAGCTTTGATGTGAGGTTCATTGCCGACAGTCAATTTAAATGGGGAATGCACTCATGAGATTTCATGAGAATTGGAGTTTGACAAGTTGGACAAAAAGTACTTGGACAACAAATAGTTGAAGATTAAACATGACCTTCAAAATCCAACAAAGGATTGAAAGGATATATCCATGGTTAGTTAAAATCTCATAGACAGTTTTAATTATAATGACTTTGGAAGAAACTTATTGCAGACATCGTATCATTGGCTGCCCACAACGTATACCAATTTTTTATCAAAAGTCAGACATTAGGTAGCTGCATATTTAATTTCCTGAAATAATATGGTAACTCACACAAAAGAGTTACATGTGATCCTCATTGCTAACCATATGAGAGAATGTTAACAACATTAAAAGTAAAGAATTACACACATGAACTAGCGTGCACATATTGGCAACTAAAAATATGTCTCACCGGTACAGAAAACAAAATGAACCAATCAGAATGCTCGAAATCGGGTATGATTCTCTGTCAGGACCGTTCAAAAGCAGCTATAGCCTGTAGGTTAAGTTTGCACGCTATAGGCCTACAGTATGCCTGGTACCTATGCCCCCTGTGCTTAAGGAGAATGAGAGAAACATTCCAGTTGGAATACCAACTAGTTAAGAGAAAGAAAAAGCTGAGTAAGTAACCAAATTGATCAGAATAATACCTGAATCTTATCTTTCTCTGCACAGAATAAAAACTATTGCCCTAGAAGACCATTCGCACATCTCATGAGAAATTTCATGAGAAATTAAATGTTTGCTTAACCTCCATGCTTAACCCTCCATGTATTTAACTGCATGTAGATCTACCTAGCCCTGCCGACTTCACCTCTGCAATTTACTCAGTCAATGAGAGCAAACGTCAATCTTTTCAAATATGTAAAGGTCTTCTGATCTAGCGGATGGCTGGCCGGTGCCATGCATCAGTTGCCGAGTAGCTTGAATGCACCGGTTATGGGATGCATGCCAACATCTCCCAGGTCACCACCAGACACATATTCTTGGAGACCTGGAACTGGATCGATTTCGGGCAAGAAATGATTACAAAAATTGGGTAAAAAGCGGTTAAAGTAAAGGGAATTTGGGCACATTATTCTTTTTCTCGAAGTCCCTCTTCCATTTAGTGTTCAAGCGCTATCATTCACCCGAATCTGCATGCCCGAATTTCAAAGTGAATTTTCCGTCCTCCACCCACCCTCCCCCCCCCCCCCCCGAAAGGCTGTTTACCTCAGACTTACAGTTTGAAGCAAGATTCTCAACAATGTAAGGAGGTGGGGTGGGAAGAGGTAAGAATGTAAGTCACATACGTTTTCCGGTAGATTCCTCTTATCTAGAGCTCAAACAAATTCCCACTTAAAGGGACATAAGGAGGTTTGTTTTACAGAAAACAATCATATTTTTGACATTTTTGTGGACAAAGAATGATAGATCATCCAACATAAGAAAGAATAGTAACCTTCTGTTCGAGAAATGAGTTTCTCAGAGCATGAGAAATGCAATTATTTGTTGTTCAACAATAATTTGTTCACTCTAACTTTTCAAACTTCTTCAGTTACTCATCACATACCGAATGTTTTGAGGAGATGAAGGTTTTCCAGATGGTTTTTAGTTTGTTTCAGATGGATTTATTGATGCGATTGAATGGTCTAACATTGATTTAAGTTAGTTTATTTGTATGTCATATTGGTGTATTCTAAACGACCTACTTACCTTTAAGAAAATTTTATATTTCATAAAAATTTCAGAATATGTTCTTCTCATTATTGATGCAAACCATATCTTAATCGCATGCGCCGTTTGGAAAATACAGATTTTTAAACAAACAGCTGTCTCGAAATGGTACATTACATTGTGGGATATTTGTAACCATGTACAAGTTTACATTTCCGTGTAATGTTGACTGCCTTTACTCTTTTACGAATGTACTTTACGACAGTTGAAGAAAAGTGGAATTAATTGAAACCAAATTTCAACTACTTTCATATTTCAGAGATGAATATTTTCCGGACAAAGACTTCTAGCAATAACTTGACAATAATATGACAGAGTAGAAATCGCTGTCCCCTTCCCTACCCTTCCCCTTTAATATTCTGCTCCTGATGTGACAGGATCCATTATCCGGCATAAAAAATAAACAGTCACTGAGAATGTTCCTAAATGTTGAGTATCCGATCGGCAGTAGACCAATGACAACAGTTTGCAGAACATTAAACCAATCAACGAGAGCCTCCCCGATGGCTGAGTTCACCCAGATTTCACCATGTAACCCAGATAAAACAAACAATACAGCTAGTAACACCTACATGATGCACAGTTGAAATGGGCAAAGTTTTCAAACCCCGGGCCCGCGTTCACAAAACGTAAGCTCCGCCCACCTCGTGTCGTAAATGGTCGATGACGTGAATATGATCGCGGCGTCAGGAAATTTTTACTCCGTGCATTGTCAATTGGAACTTGAGGCACACATGCATGCTAGCTGCAGCCACACAAGCCGCGGCACAGTCGTCACCCGGTACCACACGAATTACGAATTTTCACTTGAGACGACAGTGAGAACTATAACGTTTACCGATACACTATCGAAATGGTAAAATTTGTTCCTTTGTTTGTAACTGTTTACCAATGACATTAAATATTTTCACCGATCGTGTCTTCTCTTCTTCTCATTTCAGACTACGTACACAGATAAAGGACCCAAGGTAAGCCACATTTCCCTTGTTTACGCCATGGACAACGAGCTTTACACAGACAACTTTGTATGCTGATACTATAGTCACGTTACAGTTACACTCAGCACATAATTAAGCCACTTTATTGTAGTTACAGTAGATAAAATTTTATCTTGATAGCTGTATCATTGGAGCTAGCCATAAACCTAATTTGAGTTAACTGTTTTTCTTTTCATAGCCCGAATCAGGCCGTTTTCTAAACTTTCACCATGTGACCTTTTGGGTTGGAAATGCAAAGCAGGTAGGCATTTTATCTCACTCTCTATATGTGTAGCACGTTAGTTTGCCATCGTAATCTGTACAACTAGAAGGCGACATGTTAGTGTGACGTAGGGCATAGCTGAACCATCGAAGGTTGTGATTGGTCTAACACGAAGGTGTGTGGAGGGATGGTCAAGTGTGTTGCTGAAACAAGAGGCGGGTAGCTAAAGAGAAAGCAACTAGGCACTGACTTTAATTTGCAAAGTCTCACCACATGTGGGCCTAGACCACTGTATTTTCTTCTTTTATCAATTTAAAAAACCAAAAACAGGGCCATGTTTATCCTCCCAGATCTACATTGTTCATGGAGTGCCTTAGAAACCTCAGCTATATTACACAGAAAATCCCATTCAATGTAGCTACTTCATATCAATTAATCAATTACATTTATTGCTAGATTAGAGCTATAGCTTCTGTACCTTCAGTTTGGAAAGTTGGGTTAATCCTTCTTAATCTGCTAGTGAAAAAAATTAGAACATGGAGCACATAATGACCTGGTGTTTGTTTCAGGGTAAGCAGTATAGGCCACCATGAGTAATCCAACAGTATATATGGTTACAGAGGATTTACAAAGTAAAATGTAATGACAATTAAGTAAAAAAAAAAAAATAGTTTCCTGTCCCCGCCTTCATGAAGATTTCCTCCCACATAATTTTTTTTCTTTTACTATCAATAGTAGGATTTTTAACTAAAATGTCTTGTCAGGACCATGGAAATTATCTCTTGAAGTCTTTAGGATGCCTTTGCAACATAGCACTCATTGATACAGAAGAATGATGAAGCATGTAAAAGAAAAGCAGTTCGCTGTGCTGCCAGCAGGCCTTTTCGGTTCCTGCTAGTACATAAAAGAGAAAGGCCTGCATGCCCAAATTTTTTGAAAAGTGTGGATGAGAAACTAGTTTTTTTTTTTTTACTTGGTGTTACTTGATCGTGTCCTGGAACATTTAGAAAGGTTTGCATGTGATTGACCTACTCACAGCTGCTTGCATGGCTAGGCTACGGAATTTTCACAGTATTGTGGAAAATACTTTGTCAGTCACTGTTGAGAAATTTAGGTGACACATGTCACCAGCTGCGATTTTCAGAATCCTTTCATAAAGAGCTGGTTAATTCCGATAGATTTTGAAAACATGAGATCATGCCATGAAATATCCCTTTACAGAAATTCACATTTCTAAATTTCTGAAATAAGTTCCTTTGGTCTTGTTTGTGAACTGTAGACAGGAAATGACGGAGGACAATTTGTCACAGGACTCAGGAAATAAACATTCCATGCATACCATCCACAATTTCTGTAGAAATCTTTAAGGGACTTTTATTACCATATGGTGATTTAATTATGTATCATATCCATTAATTTGTTTGAAATAATCCTTTCAATTAACACAGAACCAATAGACATAGGACAGTGGATACATTTTAAAGAAATGAATATCTACTGTATGATAAATCGGTGTGTGGAGTAAGTTCTTTGAACAAATCTTTTTCCAAACAGTGGAATACATGGTCTGCACAGATTTACAACTTTGTGAAAATACTAGTTTTCAGACTGTAACACAATTTTTCAGATGAAGGTTGTAGTTTAGATGCTGTTCAATACACAATATACACTGCAGGTGCAAACAATTTGCAAATTGCAGATTGTCTAAAAACAGAGGATTTGAATATCTTCAAAAATAAACTTTAGAAACTTATGCAGCTTTTAAGGCATGCAGGTAATGTCACAGTGTGTTTATCTTTTAGCTGATTTTGAGGCTGTGCACATGTGCAGCTAAGGTTCTGGAAAGTTTTATTACCTTGAATCTGCGAGGAAAAGCATAGTGCATCAGACCCCAAGAATTTACATCTATGGCCAACTTGTGGTATGAACAGTATGTTACAGAACAAATTGATAATTTCACTTTTAGGTACGTATACTTAAGTCTGCATAAAGCAGGATGCTGTTATTACTGCATTTTCAAAAGTACACCAAAGAACTGGCTATACTTCTTACAGTTGTGAAAAGCTACTGAAACTACTGTACCATTGTTTATTTGTCCACAAATAGCCTGATTATCCAAAGAAATGCACTTGCGTAGGAGTTTCATTGTGTTTATTTACAGTGAAGTGCCACACATTCATTACAGGGCCAGATTCCACTGACCTTTTAGCTGAAAATACTAAATTATCCTTCCACTGTGATTAGCACTCTAATTAATGAAATTTCTCCTGAAAAGAACATGGCGTAGATGTTGTTTTCCTGGTTGGTATCAAATGGAAGAGAATGATGGGAGACTAAATGACAGAGGGTAATTTGTTTTCTTCAAGCAGCACATCCTTCTTTAAAGTTCTGCATCCTTGATTTGTTTCTTTAATTGAATGAACCACTTTTCCTTAACTTTTGGCTGAGTGCAATTGCAGAACCTGTTGTAAATAATAGTAGTAAATAATAATTATAGTAAATAATAATTATAGTAATTATAATAATAATAATATCAGGTGTGCAGTGTATACTTAACTAACTAATGTCTGTTAATCACAGAGCTAGCATTTTGGAAGAAGAATATTTTTTTTTGTGTGTGAATTATAGCATTGATTTTAGTCGTCTATTTATTACACCAGGCTGCAGTGTTTTACACAGTACGGATGGGCTTTGAGCCATATGCCTACAGAGGACTAGAGACCGGAAGCCGCCAAGTCGTGTCACATGTTGTCAAGCAGGATAAGGTTTGTCTTTCAAATTGTATTCAGAAAATTTCTAAATTTGATATTTAATCATTCCAGTTCAAAATTTTTTTTTCCATGTATATATATGGTAGTTGTTAGCAGAGTCCTTTCCTACAAATTCTGCCAGGAAATCTTTCTGTACAAAATTTGTCAATGCCAAGGTTGTCTTCAATGATGACAATCACTAGTACTAGTTTTTCTCCTAGACCTCCAAACATTAACTGATAGTTGACATTTTTGAAATCAAATTCATGCTTCATTGTATTGTTTGTCGGAAGCAAGGTGGCCCTAATTGCATACAGTGCCGTACCTCATGGCTGTTTGTTCTTAAGGTATCACATTGATTTTACTGAAAGTAAACGTACAGTAAGATTGCGTGATCCAACTACTTTTTGACCTTCCCAGAGACCGTCCGAAATTTTGAACACAACGAAGGGCACGGTGCTTGCATCTTGATTTGTGAGGTTTTTGCCAAGTCAACATTCTAAGAACTTCATTGTGCACTGCTAAAAAGCCTTGCAATGGAGTGCCTGTTAGGCCTTTTGCTGGATGCCATCACTGGTGTAACACTTGTATTTGTAAGCCACTTTTTTTTTTTTTTTTTGTTAATCTGGCAAATAACATGATAAGTTATGACCATTTTATGATCTTATCAGGGTGCACAAGGCCAAATAGTGTGACTGTGCCTTTCCTGTTAATGATATCTTTTGATGCAAATCATTTCATTTTTTGACTGTGATTGAGTAGAGGTGGAAGGTCACTGATTATACTGCAGTGTGGGTAAATACATCTGTACAGTAGTTCCACATAAATCGTCATTTTATCATGTGCGGTATGTGTGTTCAAGGTTATATACATTTTAATGGGTTTTTTTTTTCAAAGTAAATTGATGGCTTGTAAAGAAGTTTTTTCGTTTTTTTTTTTTTTTCGAAACCTATATTTAGAAAGTGATAGCTCTAGTCACCCTGTTTTCATTTCGATACAGACAGGTTATTTTTTAAGGACTCTGAGAAATACAACAGACAAATCAAATATGTACTTTCCCAAAAATTTCAAGATGCAATACTTATATAGCCTTGTAATGCAGTACAACTATTTTGCTTCACATCTTCACATGGGTATGGTGGTTTGGTTTCCCCTTTGGAAGATTGAGAAGAATGAGTTACAAATGTTAGCTGTGCTGCCCTGTATATGCAATGAGACTCCTCAGTATTTTTCTAGCCTTGCAGGCTGCGAGATAAAGGCAGCTGCAGTGTTACATTTTATCTGCAATCAAAAGCTATCTGATTACAGAGGCAATCAAGAAAGAGATAAATATGAGATATGGCAGTATTCAAGTTTTATGAGTATGTGCTGTTGATTCTCAGTTGGCCTAATATTTGGCTAAGATCTGCACATTATCAATCTTTTGATACCAAAGATAAGGAATGAGTAATTAGAACAGTGTGAATCCACCTTGATAGTAGATAATGTATCATAATAGTATAGATGAGAATGATAGTAACAGATACCGTTGACAAATAGTATTAAGATTAACCTGTCCTGCTTCAGTCGCGATCATTATCGGCAAGTCTGCAAACAGTGGTACGTGACGAATGGGGGGAGGGAAGGGGGGAGGGAAGGAGGGAGGGAGGAATCGGCATCTAATGATAACCACTGATGCACCCACATGAACAAACACATGAACTTGAAGGAGGTTTTAGTAATAGCTGCACTTCTTAAATGTTTACTCCCATCACTAAAAGTTATCGAAATTTTTTATTATCATTAGTGAAGCACTGTGTAGGCAAGGAAAATGCATCCAATATAGCAGCTAAACAAAAATGTAAACAAGAACTCTTGTGTGAGCTGCCTATGATTGGCTACAGCAACAAGTTATACAGAGCTTATCTGGTATTGCTAAGTAAATTTACACCAGATCACAACTGGATGTCATAGTCACCGTTTAAAAATATATTTTTATGAGTGGAAGACAGGATCAAGACACTTTCCTAAACCTCACTGATTTTGATGGATCAAACATCTATGTGTCAGCAACTAATAGTTTTGCAGACCTCCCAAGCCTCATGCATTTTTTTGTACAATTTGCACACTTCCACAAGCCTTTTGTTTTCTCACACAAACATGACAAAGTGGTACCCTAAAAAATATTATCATTTTCGTTGCTGTATGTATAGTTGCTGTTTGCTAACTTTTTTGGGCGAGAAGCAAGCATGACACTGTTCATATTTAGTCTGTTCGTCTCCACATGCAAAGCAACCATGAAAACCTTAAGTTTATCATTCAAGTGCATTCTGATTGGCCACATTTTGTATGCATGTAAAATGCTTAGATGCAGTAGTACCATACCATTGCAAATTCAGAATGTTCAAGCAATGCGAGACAATTCTCAAGCAAAATTTGCCCAAATCTCCAACAATCAGACACAGCACCCTTGGCAGGCCTGGCATTTGGTATGAATACTTTTGTCCAATGGATACTTATCTCTTAAGCAGTACCTCTTTGAAATCTTGACAATGGTAGAAAATATATAAATATTTACTGTACAATGATATTTGTGAACAGTACAATTAGTACATACCGTACTTAAGATATGATGGACTTGGAACATTAAGTACAATGCTCTGGAAGTTTTTCCCCCCAACATAAATAATTCATGAGATGAATTGAAAAGAAATTGTGATAAATAAATTTTGTAAACGTTGAAATACAGGTCTACTAGAAGAAGCCACTAAGGGAGAATGAGAGAGAAGAAGAAACTAAGGGAAAAAAAAAATAAATTGCTGATCAATCTAGTTTTTTGTGACACATGTTCAATGGACAAATGTTTTGCCTTTGTTTGGCATCACAGATTGTCAGCGTTCCATCGATATTGAACACACTGTATATTCTGCAACCTCTCAGTTTAACATTTCGTGTAGAACCATTAGCCTTTTAACCGTTTTGATGGACGACATCACGCGCAGTACCACGTACAGTACTTCCAAGTGGTTTGTGATTATAGCCTACATGTGTTCGTTTCCTTGTAACTACATTTAAAGGAATAGATTCAGTACACCACCATGCTTCCTATAATCATCACCCCATATTACATACCATCAGCTGTAACTGCAGTACAATTCTCTGCACTACCCTGGTTGCAATATATGGAAGCCTGCCTGTTTTTATGTGCAGGTATGCAGTTTGAGCTTAAATATAGTTTAGTGTGGGGCCAGGTTATTCTCATATAGGTGTCGTTTCTAATATGACAAAATAACTTCAGTTTTGCTTGTGGGTTGACAAAGGAATAATATGACCTCGCATACAGTGGAAAGAGATACATGCAACCATCAAATACTGTATACATGGAAGTACCACTATTGTATACAATTTGTGTCTAAACTGTAAAGTGCTACAGTAGATGGGAGGTAACACTGTGAGATTGGTTTATACATTGAATCTGAAGAGCAGTCCTTTCCTATACACTCTCACATTGATATAAAAAGTGCTGCTTGGTATTTTGTGAATATGCTTAATACAATCCTCAACCATCCAAACAAGCAAGAAAATAGATATTTCTTGTACTTATTTATTGTACTTATATTTATTGTACTAATTCATATTGTTCCAAGTCTATGGTCACAGTTCATTCATGAAGGAAAATTAAATAAAATAGTGTCCAGCTATCATACTGCAGGTGTTTTTAAGGAACATAAAAGTTTAGTGCATTTCTTGTTACAAATACGGGCTTCACATGACAGCTTTAAAAGTGTATGTTTTTCATGCCTGTTGCACCATTTGCTATAAATATACAGTACCCTCAACTTTACTGGAACTTTTGTTCCACACCTTTGCACACTGCAATGCATGGCCAGTCAAGTGTCTCGTTAGCGAGTGAAATTTTCACTCAATCGCATGAGTCGATACCATCACAATGTTTGCAAATTTTTATTTGATGAAAAACATCTGTCTGGTCTGCTGGACTGAACAATCATTTTACCTACTTTGGAGCTCATGTTCAGATCTGCACTGTATGTTAGGCAATACTGCAGGCCTTCCCTTTGGTATTGCTATGTTGTAAACACGATGCTCATGACCTAATTTTTTTTATCTGGTCATATTGATCTTGTATCACATTTTGCTTCAGTAGTCCAATACGTTTGACCATATATATACAGAAAGTTTCGCTGCAGGTGTTGCTCACTTGTTAATGTGGGCTTTTTCAAGTGGTTTACTATAGATATTCTCAAAATGTATCAAAAATGCTTGCAAAGGCTACAGTAATTTACTGAAGTTGCAGATATGGAAGAGTCGTAATGTACCGTAGAAGTCAACTGAATCATGGTGGCATCTGTGCCCCCTCCAGACCCTGCACCCACCTACCCATCCACCCACCCATCCCATCAAATGTTGTGATTGAGGAGAATGAGAGAAAAATGAGAGAAAAAGAGAATGATATTCAGCAAGTGTCTTTACAGAAGACAAAATGGGGGAATTTTCGGTAATATCTACAGTAGATCAAGGGTTCTCAAACTGTAGCTGAGATACAGCACCTGAACATCATCTCGTCGTGCCTCCACAATAATTTTGTGTAAATTTTTGACTTTCAGACTGTATCTAGAGGTCATTGTGTTAAACTCCAGAAAGTTAAAGTAGGATCAATATTCATCGTTACTTCTTTTCTCTGAGAGGGTAGTGAATGAATGGAATGAGTTGCCTGAGGATGTAGTAATGGCAAGAAGTGTTAATGGGTTTAAAAATGCACTGAATAAGTACTGTAAGCTTTGTGACCGGGTTTGATTTTTGTACCTTTTTTTTTTGGTTTGGTTTGGTTGTTTTTTTTTTTTTTTTTCGAGTCCTTTATGGGGACTTAATTCATCCCTCATGATCCTTTTTTCTACTAAACTCAACTAGATCAAGGGAAAACAGCCGAGACCAATCTTGTATCTATGTCATATCTAACTTATTATACCATATATGGTCTTATCTATACTTCAGTAATTTTCATTGAAATTTTATGAGCTTTTGAAAAAAGAAAAAATGGAATCAAAGTTGCAAAAGAGCAATTTATGTCATAGCACAAATTTTTCAATAAGTGATATGAATGAATCATGTGTGTTTGATGAGACCACACATGAACTTAATTCACAGGGCATGTAAGGCAAATGGAAAAATGGAATTTTCATTGAAATTTTACAACCTTTTGGAAAAAGAAAAAGATGGAATCAAAGTTGCCAAAGAGTATGCCATGGCATAAATTTTTCAATAAGTGATATACATAATCATGTCTGTTTGATGAGACTACACATGAACTTTATTCACAGGGCATGTAAGGCAAATGGAAAAATGGAATTTTCATTGAAATTTTACAACCTTTTGGAAATAGAAAAAGATGGAATTAAAGTTGCCAAAGAGTATGCCATGGCATAAATTTTTCAATAAGTGATATGTGTGAATCTTGTCTGTTTGATGAGACTACACATGAACTTTATTCACAGGGCATGTAAGGCAAATGGAAAAATGGAATTTTCATTGAAATTTTACAACCTTTTGGAAATAGAAAAAGATGGAATTAAAGTTGCCAAAGAGTATGCCATGGCATAAATTTTTCAATAAGCGATATGTATGAATCATGTCTGTTTGATGAGACTACACATGAACTAAATTCACAGGGCATATAAGCCAATGAAATGGAATTTAGTGACAAGCAAATTTCAATGCCACTTTGAGAAATACACTCCAATGAAATTAAAATGAAAAAAAAAGTTTGAATCCTTGAAATCGTCGACAGAAAGTCGGAGATAACTTAAGTTCCAGTCTCCTTCTGAAAGTGGGTCTAGCTGTTTGAATCAAAATGCAACTTGTACCCCTGTACAGTATTAAACCTTGTGTGCATTTCCCCTCCACTGATCAATGTCTTGGCGGATAAGTGCCGAAGTGTGCTTTCAATTTGTGTCAGTGATGCTCACTAATTTTTGTGGGTAGCGAATTACCGTACATGGTAGTGGATGTGCTACTGTATACATGAATTGAAATGAAATTCCTGTGTGAAATATGATGTTAATTAATTCCTTCTGTTTGATTTTTCAGATCTTCTTTGAGTTCCAGTCTCCACTCACTCCTGGCAATACCGGTTTGTTTAGAAGTTACAGTACTCCACCTGTACCCTGTTCTGTGTAGCTATATTAAGTCGAACAATTGGTTTGGCTGTTTGCCCCTGTTAAATTTTTAATAGCTCATGTGATGCTTATTTGCTATAATTAATTGAAACTGAAGTGAACGTTTGAAACGATGCTCGAGTGCAATGTTAAAGTGCAGGTATTACTTACCTTCACATTAGTGATTATGGTGACTATTATGAAGTAACAGTAATATGCCAGCATAAGTGTATACTGCATGCCATATACTTCATACTCCGACCAAAAGGTTTCCAACGTCTTGCTGTAGACAGCACCGGTGTAAACTTTTAATTCATAAATGTCGGTCCAATTCGTAAATGTGGGTCCATGTGGATATTAAGCATTGTATAATTATTGAAAGGTTGCAAGCAGCATGTTACAGTACCACTGCAAGCAGAGATGATATTCGTTGTTACCACAATGCTGCATATTGTCCCTTAAAAAATTTTGTGATTCTTTCAAAGCAGGTCCTGTGTGGCGTTGCATACCCTAGTAATGTGCATTTCTAAGCGATGATTAATGTACCATAGCTAGGTTTTCAATGATTTGGAATGTTCTGACAAAATCATGAGCTCAACACTTAGAGAGACACGTCGTATTTAGACGTCACCGACATTTCGTGCAACAAAAAATACTGTAGCTTTAATCATTGTGAATCATTTAGTCTTATCAATTAGTGTTAGTGATGTTGTGATATGAAATTTTATCAAAAATGATATCAGGAGACAGGAGCACTTATCTCTCAACTTTCAAACGATTTATTTCATGATATCATACGGGTAAGTTGGCCCCAAGCCATATCTGAATAAATATGTGTAAAACTATGGATTGTTTGCAGAAGTCATATTTGTGCAGCCTTAACCTTAACTTTGACATGACACTTTCTTTCTACAAATGAAATTAGTTCATTAAAGTGTAACACAACCTTAAGATCTGATTTCTTTTTTTCCATGTATGGTATCTGCAGTAGCATATGATCGAAATCTGTAGTAGGAAACATTTTTTTCCCTCAGGTGTACAAGCGATATGGTTTGGGTCACTTTATAAACGATATCATCAGCAAATCCTGATCATAATGATATCATTCACAACAACATTAAATCAGCATCATCTTGTCTTCTTACAAAATTATACATGAAATGAATGAGTTACCAAAGACCCGTCATTTCTACTACCATAAATTTTGGTGAACAAATTATTTGTGAGCAACAACCTACTGAACTGCTGTCTGTGAGGAACTTATTGAAACAAGAAGGTTGCCAACCTATATACCAAATATAAGATCCCTCCAAATTGCCCTTCTTGAGATATCGTGTTTACAAGCAACGTGTTACATACACATACACACACACACACATACATACACACACAACATCACCATCGCATAGATTTCTTGAGCCTTCGGCAAGGAATCAATGAAATCTCTCAACTAAAGAATGTCAACTGCACTTAAAAAGGAAACTAGCCCCACTGTGAATAATATGGTCATATCAATAATGCATGTGAAAAAACTGCCCTGCAGTAGTTACGTACAGCAATGAACACATCCATATTGATGCAGTGGTAGGTCCACTTGAGTAAAGTAGATCTGTACTGTTCAGACTTACTAATAGTCCAGGTAGTCGCTAGAGAACTCCCTGCTTAGTCATGGTTTGCTGGTTCTGTAATAGTCAACTAAATTACTCACTTCCCCCTGTGGGTATATAACATATTGTCCTTCTTTCCATGTTCACCGTGTATCCTACTGTATTACCTGACTGCTATTTATATTCTCCTGACTTTTGTTCCCCTTTCATGAACTGTGTCCTGATGGAGGTCATTCAAATTGCAGTGGCCAGGGGTTGTTCTTTCCCTTTGCCAAACCTTTTGTACTGTACGCCATCCCCTGGAGGAAAACTCATTTATTACTCAGTGAGTTATACAGCTGACCAGATGGAAACATCCACAGCATGTACTGGCTTTTTTTTTTGTTTCAGAAATGGGTGAACATATGATCAAGCATGGAGATGGGGTAAAGGATATTGCCTTTGAAGTCGAAGACTTGGCCGCAATATTCGAAGTGAGCATCAAATTTTGTTGCCCAATTACCGACATTCAGTTTCTACATGTGACCAGATACCGCTTAGCTCTATAAAATGCATGACGAAAGATCACGCCATGCAGTATCCCTGAAAATCCTGAGTTGGACAGAAGCAGTTTTTGGTGAAAATAATGTCATATCATACTTTATATCTGCTGGCAAAATTTTACTTCATCAGGGTTGTCACCAGCCTCGGCACCCAGTTTGAATTTGATTTGCCTCCTTGTGCCAGGCTTGAAAGTTTCCCACCAGTTTGAAAGTCAATACAAATGTGTGTAATACAGTATATACATATGTATGTTTGTTACTGTTCTTGCTACTCTTAATTGCAACAGTATTACCTACACAAATTTTGATGACTTGATAGCAATGTGCACTTACATTATTGTACAGGGCTATGCGCTTCGAAATGAGCACTGCAGTTAACTGTATACTCTGGCGCTTGAAGACAGCCCAGTGATTCTAGGCCTACTAGAAGTGTGTCACATACATGCTACTATTGCAACTACTATTGCAAAATATTGAACAATTATGAAGTAGTGCTTAAAAAAAAAACTCAAACTAGAACTGCTAAAATTTGTAGATATTGTGAGGACTTCACCTTTGGATCCAAAATAATGGGAAAATTCTGATAAATAGAAATGGAGAAATTTATATCTTCTCAGTTTGACAAAAAAAAATTGGTGAGAACCCCTGTTCCTGTGTTAATTTCTACCTCAACACACCGTTTAAAACTAACCACAGTGTCATATTCCAGCTCTGTCAAGTACCACACCCTATGGGGTACAGTAATTTGTAGATGTTTGGTAGTGTCACTGAGTGAACACATGTGGTGGATTTACTTCATCTGTAGACCATCCTTATAATGTCAATCTGTAATTAAGGTCGGTTACAGTAGTGTGCCCCTGGAATAATTACAATGTTCAACCAGTTGCTTGAGCTGTAAGAGTCCACGAAAGAGTCCTTCTCGATGCACGCTTCAAAAGATTTTTGTGTTTGGATTTTTTCTTCCAGAGAGCCAAAGAAAGAGGGGCCAAAGTGGTTAGAGATATATGGGAAGAAGAAGACGAGTCTGGCAAAGTCCTCTTTGCTCAGGTTCAAACGGTGAGTCTTTTGAATGGACTTCCAGGGGGGGGTAGGACACAATCTCAGTGAAGGTACTGTAACTTGAACAGTAAGGGACCAATTGTATGTGCAGACATTTCACTTCTAGTGACAAAGTTTTTTTGCTTGAAGCTTTCTGTTTCATACTCCCACATGCTAACAATTCTATTAACAGTAGCAATCTTACCTGAATGAGAAAAATTCAGAAAAAGTTCTGTGAGTTGTAAATTAACCAGTCGATGAAAATTAAAAAAAAAAACATTGAAATTAGACGTGGCACTCCATCGTCAGTTCTGCTGAAGAGTGATGAATGTATGAATTCCAGTTCCTAGTACTTTATGATGTGCCAGAAGTTACTGTGCTGTATGTCAAGATGTTCCGTGGCTCTTCAAAGAAAAAAAAAAGCCAGCCCTCAAAATCACATAAATATCTGCAGGTATTCAGTTATGTTTTGTGTACCAAATTAAAAGACCAGACAGGGACTGGTGGGGGATAATTGTCCCTCTAGTATTTTATCATTCCTCTTTCAAGATTTGCCTTGTTTACTTTGTTTAGTGATATACATGTTTCTTTGTGTTTCGTTCCAGGGGAATCACTACCACAAGCTTTTGGTAGCTTTCTTGTGCTTCCCCCCAACCATGATTATTAACTTTTGTATATCATCATGTTGATATTGTTTATTGCCTGTTTTTATTTCCATTCTTAAAACTTGTTCTTTTTGTTCCAATATCAAATTGTATAACTTGTTACTTATGGTATATAAGGTTGAAATAAATGTTGAGAAAAGAAACAACAGAGCTCAGTAACCTCAACTGATACAAATTTATCGTTGATAACAGATGACATGAAATTTTATGGAAGACTGAATTGATTAATTGTTTGTTTGGGATGATTTACACTCTTTATTATCGCTACATGTTTCTCGTATAAGACGATCTTGCATTAGGTTTGTTGAAATGTCCAAATGACATTCCTACAAGCTATCAATCTCTCTGACAGGTTGTAACTCCATGGGATGCCGTTACGGTCTCCCGTGGTAGGTATTAAATCGGTCATGCACGTAGCTTCTGCAGTTGGCTGCCTCGACTGGTACCTGCCAAAAATTTAAACTTTACCTGCCAGCAAGTGACATTTGATTAATCATTTAGTTTAGTAAATCAACTTTAGGCAATGTAATTGTTGTTCATTACCCTGATTGGTTTAGATCTGCCAGAGGATGAAATGGCATGTTGTCACAAATAGTGACAGGATGGGTACATCTTTCTAGGGTGGGGCAGGGCAGGGGGCACTGTGAGGCTTAAATGGTGCCCATAGTCACATACCAGCTAGAATTGTGGCAATATTATCTAAGGGTAGCTGTAGCAGAAAAGGTTGTAAATATCCCTAGATTGCTAGAAATTACATTACCAGGCTCCATGCTGACATTTCACATGCCGCCCTCCCATAAAGACACTGGTCATGAATTGTAGCTACAGTGGCATTAGAAAATACATAATAAACTGGATGTGTAAATTTTATTTTACAAATTTCTTATCACTGAGTAGGTTGTGAATGCAAAGCAAATTTACCATTTTCTGAGTGACAACAAACTCGACTTGTTTTGCCCCCCCCCCCCCAAAAAAAAAAAATGTTTAAGTTGAAGAGTGCTGTGGCTCATTTCACATGCAGTATACAATATTCTTAGGGGTTTTCTGACAAAAGGTGATGAAGCTTGGACCCTTTTTTTTTTTTTGTAAATTTGTAAGTTAAAAAACTTCAAGTCCAAAAACAATTACTCCAAAATATCTGAATGTGGTTGAAGTAATTTACTGTGTACATGTATACCTGGGAAGGAATGTTTGGCATTGGAACACTTTACCATGAGATTTTCATGTGTGCATGCAGTTTGTAATACAGTAATTCATGCATATGCTTTATTCTCAAGGAAATGTCTGCCTGATAATTACCTTATTGATATTAATCACAGGTAATCATTGTTTCAAATTCAAGGTAACTCTCAGGAAATGTTTATTTATGAGCAACAGTAAAAGTAGAGTCATTCATAAATAGTCCTCCCACACATTGCACTGATACTGCTCAGATGTATGCAGTACACCAGTGTGTACACTTGTAATTTGTGAGCAAAACAGGAGAACAGGCAGAGCTTTTAAAGCAGAGAGTCTCTCGCAACTCCATGGTTAAAGTTAGAACTTAGAAGTTGATCCCTATATTAAAAAAGCTGACATGTGGACCAATTTTTGTGGAACTTTGTGAAGGACGAAAGCCCCCCAGAGTGCAAAGCAGAATGTTGTTATTTTTCTAGTCTGTGGTATTTTCAGAGAGGCTCAGTGATATTTCTTGTAGGTAGTAAAATGTAACAATTTTCTTTGAGAGTGAAGAATCATAATTTTTAATCACCAGACTCTGCATACAGCATACATGGATAAGCTAGGTGCATGGTATCGATGGAGATGCATTTAAATCACTGTTTAGCTGACAGCCTCAAGAAAACTTACGAGTCATGATAAGTCGAGACGAAATCTGGGTCATCGAATGTATTCTGTTGGATCGAGAGCAGCTTTGTGGGTCGCGAATGATTTCTGGACTAGAAGAGCTATCGTAGTGGCAAATTCTTCATATGGACATAATGTGCACTATACAGTGACAAAGATATGCTTTGACGTTGTAACTATAAATGAGCGGTTTCTCTTCCCAAGTTGCAAAATGCCAGACTTGTGTGTCAAACTTCCCATCTCACCTTCTTGTAGTACTGTGTAGACCTGTCTTTTGTGGTAGCCTATTTGACTTTTGTATGTGTGACTTGATAGCAGGTTGCAGAGTGACAGCAGGTGGTTAAAAAAGGTTGTGAGAACCGTGCGCTATTGGAAGGACCCTCAGAGCAGTTTTAGCAAATTATGAGTGGGGTATGTGCAGCCGTATAGACAAAAGTATGGATAACACACACAGAAACGACAGCTGTAAGTAACTGCTCAATGCGCAAAAGCTGAGAATACCATTAATTATTACTGAACTGTTTCATTGTTAGCCACGTTTTTCTTTTTATAATTATTGAAAGCCAGATATGAATGGCAATTGATGAGGCTACATAGTCGCAGAGGTACCAGTTTTTGAAAAGCATAAACATGATTGGTGGTGGTACAGAAGTGATCTTCAGACATCTGTATGATATTTAGGCTGCACATAATTTCACAATGTTTTCTTTTGCAGCAATCATTCTGACTAATGGCAAGTGAACATTTATTGTTGAAACATATGGTCAGTATTTGCAGGAGTCTCTAACTGTTGTGAGAATAGAAGCCCAGCATAGATGGCTTTATGTTTCCACTGTAAATACTCCTTGTTGACATGTAATGCTTTTTTCCTCATCAGGTTAATTGACATTTATTTGTCCCGCAAAATATGGGTTTCTTTAAGTATGTTGTCTACATGAATTTTGTTTTAACTGTTTTCCTTGCAGTATGGTGACACCACTCATACATTTATTGAGAGGTCTGGATACAAAGGTCTGTTCTTGCCTGGTTACAGGAAGCCACTGACAGATGACAAGATGATCAAGACGCTGTAAGCATTTATTGGTCAAATTGAAGTGTGTTCAAAATGCAGGGTCTTAAAGACATATGTAATTGACAGTTGAAGGGTGTTTGAAATGAAAGAGAATGATTTTTCTCTGCACGCATTTCAATCCCAATGCCAATATCTTGTTCATATTGCTGTTTGGAGAAAGATTTCTCTGGTCAACAAAGATTTCCAGTTGCCTCTGTTACCAAAATGTCATGTAACAGCAGCAAATGATTGCAAGAAGTCTTTGATATCTCATCCCTTTCTATGTAATGCATGGAATGAGATTTGTAGTTCCTAAGTGGTCAAAGGGTACTATGGCTCTCTCAGTTGCCATAGCAACAGTTGCTATGGTAACATCATGTGTGGTGGGCATTTGATTCATGGGGGATTCTAACCTAGTACGATACAGAAGGTGACTCGGAACACTCTCATATGGGTAGGAGAGAAACCATGTGAAGATGTGTGTGCGTCTGCATGTTTGTGTGTGCAAAAATATCAATTTCAAAACTTTGCGTCCACAACCCCTCCTAGACTGCAAAGCCAATGAAGGTCAAAGTTGGTAATTGCATGGATTACCCATGGTCTAAAGTTGTATCTCTTGTCAAATGTTTAGGTTAGAGGTCAAAGGTCAGTTTGTGAAAACCTTGTAAGACCAGTATACAAGAATTTATGTTTGTATGTATGTGTTTTGAGATCAAGGTCAATCATCAAATTTTACACTGAAAAGTTTGTTTAAGCAGCTTCTCCAAGGCTGCAGTGTCAATGAAGGTCAAAGTTGGTAAGTAGGTAGGTGACCCATGGTCTAAAGTTGTATCTCTCATCAAAATTTAAGGTCAGAGATTACAGTTCAAATTACTGAAAATTGAATTTTACCATATTTCTTTATCCAAAATAACTTTTTTGATAGGACCTTGAAATTCATGACTGCTATGCAAGATTTTATAAACAAATCATGTTTATACGTGTTTTGAGGTCTAAGGTCAAGATCAGAGATCAAAAGTCACACTTGAAACTGAAAGCTTTGCATCCACAACTCTGCCTAGACTGCAAGTTGTTAGATAGAGATCTCAAATCTACAAAATGTTTTGAAAAAGTGTGCCCTGATTCCCTGTTAGACATTAAGTTTAATAAACTTCAAACTTGGTCATTAGGTACCTAAATATATACATTGTTCACTTAATCAATGACATCATAGTTCAAAGGTCACGGTTATTGCAGCAAATAATACAGTGTGGGAGGTTCTTTTAGTACAAGGTGTAGACCATTGCTTTTCCTTCAACCTATGCACCCATGTTTGGACTGAACTATTATGTCTGCTAACCTCATCATTTTCTATGTTTTTTGTAATACCTTCACTTGAGATGTTCTCACTGTCATTTGTACATTAGACAAGAAATTGAAATGTTTACAGTGGGAAAAAATGGAATAATGCAAATAATTGTGACACGCTTCTCAGAACTATTACAAAACGTCCAGAGTTGTGACACACTGATCTGAGAAATAGAGAAACTGTAAGGATTACTTTTACGCACATGCAATGTCTGGATGGAACTGCTTTGATGTTCACTTCTTGACGCACAATATACACATGCACACATTACTTGCACGTAATGAAGAATAGACATATATAAAATATTGTAGAAATTACGGTAACATCTCTAATGCTATTGTAATGTTTCTTTTAAGAAAGTTCACATCAGAAGAAATAGAAAGGATATTCAATTAGTTGTGCCTGGGTGACAACACAAATTTCTTGTATTGCAATAGAACAGTTTGAAATAGATATTTTATCAAAAGTTCTTACCCTTCTGAATGAAGATGCTATTGAGGAAACAGTTTTTACCATAAAACATAGAAATGTGTTCCTACTATCTGTGAAATATCAAGTTTCTTCAGTGGCTGAGCCCTTTAAAAGCTGTGAAAGGAAGAAAGGCATGTAGTTGTGGTATGATCAGTACATGTGACTTTCTGTTTGAATCCTCTTCCCAAAGCATGTATACACATGACTGTCCACCAAAGTAACCCTCAAATCAATGCATTTATTTTATTTGCTACAAATGCAAAAAGAAGTTGATGATATTACCCAGGTTAACTTCAAGTAAAAGATTCTGCCAGTGAAGTGTCACCTGGTACTTATATCAAAGTTGAGGTAGACAAAGTGGTTTATAATTAGCAAGGCTTGAGCACAATCTTTCCTCCCCCTGACAAATGTGCAATGCGAGTAGAAAAGTCTATAAGATGGAAACCCATCCGAGGTTCATCATACTTTACAGTTTGCTCACAGTCATTTTTGAAGACAGCAATATACTTAAGTTAACCTTCAACAATTTTATAGTTCCAAGTGAAACTAGGAATAAATAATTGAGGACAACTGAGCAGGTGGTTGGTACTATTGCTATGCATTTTTAGTTGCTGGTGGTAATTTTGTGTGGCTGCCCAGACATGTTTGTTCAGTCCCACGGTTTGTTCAGTTCTGACATACGGTTCGTGCAGTCGGATATGGGGCGTATGTCAATAGCGTTTGGGGAGTTGACCTTTGTATTTGGCTTGATTTGACGAGACATGTTCGGAGAAAGATGTTCCAGTGGTTCTCCAAAATATTTGTTATGTGGTCTTTCCAAAAAATCCACTGACTGTCATGATATTGCACGGTAAAGGGAGACAAGACTGCACTCAATGATTTCTCATTAACATCAACAAGCCCAAGTGGTCACTAAAACAAATACCAGCATTTAGCTGCGTTTCTGTGGTATAAGTTTTTTGTATCTGGCTTCAGGAGTCCAAAAGGCAAAATGATCACCCATTTTAAGTCCACGGTTTATCAGTCTTTGGGGCTTACAGAAAATATTTTCTTTGAGAACATACTGTTTCAAAACCAGAGGAAAACGCTTGTCATTTTACTCAGTGACTTTGAAAATGGTAAGATCAACACGACACACATTTGAAACAAATTTCGCATGTTGGTAGACCTATGTATGTGCATTGATGAAAGAGATCTGCATACAGGAGACGAATAAAGATGCTGTCATTAAATGGTTTCTACTCGTTGATTTTTGTTTCCTCTATCTTGTTCTTCATCAATATGCGTGTCAGTGACTGAATAACAATGATTTGTAATTATAGTAGAAAAATTAGTTCTCATTATGGTTACATCTTCAACATTCCTTGAGGTATATTTTTTACTGTTTAAAGGTGTAGCTGATGTCAGTCAAAGAATTAATAACTTTTGAAAGGGAGTAAGCATTAATGATGGATACATACGCAAGTCGATAACAAACTCGCAAATTAAAAAGAGGAATTTGATCTGTTTTGTACAGAACTTCACAGTCTTGAAAAGCAATTGCCAAGAGTTTTCTTTGCTCTTTTTCCTCCTTTTTTAGCACAATTAGTAATCATTTTTGTTATTTGTCGATGGTGTTTATTGCGATAGTCGTGTGAAAAACTGACAATAGTTTGTAATTTAAGTTAAAACTTGTCAAAGATGATTCTTGCTGTAAAAGTAACATTTTGCATTATCCTCAGGAAATGATACATTTTGTCAAATCTCATATCACAACAGGCCTCGAGGTGGGTTGAATTTCATCGACCACATCGTTGGTAACCAACCAGATGAGGAGATGACAAATATTGCTGAGTGGTAAGTTTTTTTTTCATGGTCGACTAACTGGCTTCACCATTGGCTTAGTGAAAACTCTAATATGCAGTGATGTTTTTACACATGCACGAAATGTCGTGTCTGCCAGCAAATATGAGGCCTGATGCAAGAATTATACATTTTACAATGTTTTCTTTTTTTTTAACAAGAAATGATGGGCTAATGTCTCTAATTGAAAGGTCTCTCAATCACCCCAGGTACGAAAAAAATCTGATGTTCCATCGATTTTGGTCTGTCGACGACAGCCAGATTCACACCGAGTTCAGCGCCCTCAGGTCGATTGTCGTCACGAACTATGAAGAAACCATCAAGATGCCGATCAACGAACCTGCACCAGGCAAAAGAAAAAGTCAAATTCAGGTGAAGTTTTGGAACTGGCCGGATGAAATACTTGAGTCAGGTTTCCAGAGAATGTTCTAGCTACTCAGCCGTGAAATCGATCATAATGGGTGGTGTACAAAGATAAATATCACTAGTCCTTGTTTGTGTGAATCTGTGGCCAACTTTTTCCTGTCATTTTCAGTTTTTAACCCCATTTTGCTTATTCAGATGTGTCAAGATGCTTCACTGAGTCTTTGTATTAAATACATATTCATGAACTTTCTTGTCATGTTCAGAACTTCCATGTGGAAAAGAAAACCCAGAGGAGGTAATTTTAATTCCTTGGTAAACTCTCGTTGATACTTTCCGTGCTTCAAATTAGTTGCCTGGTGCTAGAAATTACAGAAGTTCTGTTGCATTGGCTGTACTTTTGAAAGTTAACATCTCCTCAGATGTGTGCTACTGATTTGATATGCCCAGGATTTATCGGTGAATACATGCATGCATCCACTCGTTCAAGTTGCATCCCTGACCAGTAACTCAATGCTTTCCCAACTTTTTCTCAAGCACTGTTCAGGAAGCATTTTCTTGGTAGTTTCTTAGAAAGTGAGGTTTAAAAAGCAGGCTCATCCTTGGTCAGGCAAGTCACAGATTGGGTGGTGAAAATTTTCTAAGTTGCTTTTAGTTGCAATAAAACTGATCTCATGAGATGACCATCGCTTTAAGAAGATTTGCCTTGAATCAGTGACTAGTTCAATAGTCAGCCTGGGTGTCTGAGGTTAAAACTTTCCCGTCACACTATTAAGCACTAACAAGACTGGGCTATAGTTGTAACTGTCTATCTTGCAACACAGACAGCAGGGAGTACTTTGTTTACACCAGCACCAGCCTGAATGGCCCAAGGTTATGTAAACATCAGAGGTGGCATCAAGTGGTCATTCAACCTATTAAATTTAATTGACTGTAATCGCTGCTGTTTACCGACGGAATTACAGGTTTTTTTCAAATCTTTTAAAAGGATGGTTTGCTAATGTTTTGACGTGATATCACCATGACCTGATACATGTATTACATTTTTTTTTTTTTTCACAAATAGGAGTATGTGGATTTCTATGGAGGGGCAGGAGTCCAGCATATTGCCATGAACACAGACAACATTGTCACTGCCATCACAAATCTAAAAGCGAGGGGGATGGACTTCCTCAAAATACCAGACAGTTACTACAAAAACCTCCGCAAAAGGCTGGAAACGTCAAAGATCAAAGTGAAAGAAGATTTAGACCAGGTTGGTTTTTTTTTTTAATTGAGACTGTGAAGGCTGTGAAGGCTAACTGACCGTTCGATCTTTCGTCGTCCCACTTCTGCGAAATATGATCCATGGACCCATGATTGCACTGAAATCTCAAGTCTCCCATATGTCCACAATACATGTATATATTATTAATTAATTAAGAGAAAAGAAAATTATGTATAAAATATCGCACAGGCCAAAACTGAGCGTTAGAAACAACTTCCAGTATATGGAGCTAGTGTGAAGTTGTTGGATGAAAGTGCTTATTATGAAAGAGGATGCACCTGCAGCTCAATTTTGATCATTTATATCAAATGAGGACCACCTACATATGCCTGTATCAGGATCAGCAGACAGTAATACTAACATTTTGGTGACTACAGGATGGATCAGACAAATAATATATAATATGGTAAATAATTGCTGTTCTTGAACCTCAGAGGAATTATCATTTCCATGTTTGGTATACTTCAACTTGTCATCTTTTGGCTTGGTTTGCAATGTGTTTGCATGTGCATGAGGTTGCCTTGGTTTGTAACCATAACATGTGTAAAAGATGTTTGAACTTAACTCGTGTGACATTTGCAGCCATTCAGTGGCTTGATGAGATCTGTTACATACTTTATGTTGAGGTCATAGTTTCAGGTCACTCTGACCTAACAGGTAGAATATTAGAGTTTGTTCACTGAAGCATTCTCTGCAAATGTTAGTTTCAGTCAATGCCATAATTCTCCAGTACACTGATGGTTTTCTGCAGCAAAGCAGTGCTAATTTTGTTTAAAGAGTTGCTTCTCCTATGTTCGGAGATCATGCACCCTCTCATATTGGACCAGTCCTCTGGAACAGGTACTAGCAACCCTCTGATTCTTAACATTGCTTCAAAAGTAGAAGATACACCTTGTTTCTTCACATTTTGGTTAAATGCTTTTTTTTGGAGGGTTCTACTGGACCTTCGGCACATCCAGCAATTTTATGTCTAGTTTGTGTTGCTATGTAAGATGACTTATTATTATTAATTGTATGTGCAAGGTTCAATTAACCTCATTTTGTTTGATTTGCTACCATCAAATATAAAACCAGATCGTTCCTTGTGATTTGTGTGAAATCACACTGCCCTTTGCTAAGAATTTAATCCAAGCAAAAAACATCTAATGCAATGTTTTCTATCAACATCTTGCAGATCGAGAAACTGAAAATCCTGCTAGACTTTGACGAAAATGGCTACTTACTTCAGATCTTCACCAAACCTGTCCAGGATCGTCCCACTGTCTTCCTGGAAGTAATTCAAAGACACAACCACCAGGTTTGCCTCAGTGACTTGAAACTTTCTTTTCCTTAAATAGAAAACCTCCGCCCTTCAGCCCTCATCCTGTCTTCTCCAGCTCCTTTCTCTCAATTTGTTGCTTTTTATTCTTTTTAGAAGATAAAAGCTAAATGAAAAGAGAAAGTACTTGTAACAACAATAAATCATTAAATTTAGTGTGTTACATGTAAATAACCAAAACTTTGGTATTTATGTAACAGTATCTGCTTGTTGACAATTCACCTTTTGGAGGAAGGTAGCCACTGGAAAAGATATGTGAATTTGTTGATTTTTCCAGTGAGTGAATTTGTTGATTGTTTCAATGTGTGAATTTGTTCAGTGTGCAAATTTATTCAATGTGAATTTGTTTAATGTGTAAATTCATTTCAATGTGTGAAGTTGTTGGTTGTTTCAATGTGTGAAGTTGGTGATTGTTTCAATGTGTGAATTTGTTGATTGTTTTTGAAAACCCACACCTCTTTCTCACAAAGAGAATGTGGATGGCCTGGAAAATTTATTTGCCTGTGGTCGTGCACAATATAAGTTTATTCATGCTGCCAAGGAGTGTCAAATTCTAGCGGTTTTTTGGCAAGGGGAAGAAGGCCTTCAGTTAACATGACATTCTTGGTGGAATATCAGCAATGTCTCTTCTTGAAATTCTTCTGAATTTACCCAAAGCTGAGAGTGGGATACTATGATGTGCAAGCTCAAAGGATTGTATGCATTTTGTGAGTGCATGGGTGTGTGTGTGTATTTTGATGCACTAGTATGAACGCAATATCTCAACAATGGTAATTTAAGTCTCAGTTTGTCTCCTTATGTTTTAACATGTGATATCCTTTTTACCAAAACAAGAACCCTATTTGACTTTCTGTAGAGATCAAAGTCACTTGAAGTCAAGTAGACACCAAAGTGGTAATGAAAATCTTACAAACAGGCTCCAGATCTTTGACCCCCTTAACAGTGATCAACAAGGCCGGTTTTTTCTCTTTCCACCAACAGGAAACACATACTTAGAACAAGGAAAATGAAATCTGGAGCCCATCATTGATTAAAGCTAAAATCTGCAGCTGTTAGTTCTGTTAATTAGCTCTCTTTTTTTAGATGAAATTGCTCCCACGAATCCAGCTTTGCTCATGGTGCCTTGTAGGATGTATGTTTATTTTCTAATTAAGAGAAAAGAAAACTTGCCTAGAGACGCATGCTTGTGAAGTATGTTGTGTTCATTTTTTCCTAGCAATTCCCAAGAAGTTACATCATCATTGATTTTTCATCCTCTGTACTATAAGTGACAGTATTTCTAACTGAACTTAAAAACACCGTAAATGCATTCCTTTTTGGCCACTTTCTGTTTTCATAGGGCTTTGGTGCTGGTAACTTCAAGTCCCTCTTTGAGGCTATCGAGCAAGACCAGGAGGCAAGAGGAAACCTCTATTAGTAATGAGGACCAGAAAGAGGAAACACATCCTGGATTGACTCTGAGCTTTCCATTTTCCTTTTTTTTTCCCTCCTTTTTTTCTTGAAGAATATGGGCAGATGTCAACAGAGGCTACAACTGAAATCATAGTGTGTTTTGAAGTGTTGTTATATTGAGCAGTGGTGCTCATCTATCAATCATAGGGATGATTTACCTTTTGTTGAATTTTGTCAATGGCCATTTTGTTATCTGTATCTGTCCCCCCAAAAAAGAGTCATAGCCTAGTAAGAAACAGGAATTTTCTCATAGTGTTTTTCCTCACCCCAGGAGCTTAGGGGGCACATCGCATCTGACCAGATATGTGGAGTTTGTCAGAATTGACCTCATTTGATCAACTCAACTCTGTCACCGAGGTCTCCACTTTATTAATTCAATTTTATGGTCGAGCTGGCCCTTGTAATTCTGAACCGTCTACAGTGATAAAATACCTCAGCAAAGGTCATGAAAGTTCCTGGCAGTCTGAAATGTCTCAGAGCGGGAGATAGGGCGCTATTGATTACTTCAGTTTGGAAGAACTTTTACCCCATAAATCCTAGGGCAAACAAAATTGCTGTGATTTTACCTTCCCTGCCATCTCCATCTGATTATCATCGACAACGACCTGTCGAGCATTTAGCATTTTGAAAACGTTTATGCGTTTGCAAGGAAGAAATTAAATGAAGTGAGATTTAATGTACATATATAAATAAGAGTAAATTACAATACCAGAGATGTACAGAGAATGCCAACATGAATCACTTGATGCCATTGTCACTTAACCAATTTTTGCAACTGAAACTTACATTGTAAAATTTCTTCCATTGCCTTGTCTCCGTAATGATTTGCACTTTTTAATTTGTAAAATAAGGCTGAATGCACAAAGGCATTGCCTGAATCTTCGCTGTGATATTTTTATCCAGCTATACACATGGTGTGACTGTAATGTTGTCGTACCACTTAGTTGCTATCAGTTTTTGAATCATAAGATCACATTTTTGTTCCCAGACTCAACTTCCTAACGCTGCTTTGTTCTTTATGAACTTATTTGGCATGCTCTTATATGTCAACCAATAAAAACATACGTATTGTCGTTGAGGATCAATGCCTAGTCAAGGTGGTCACATGGTACAGTGTTTTTAACCTTGTCTACTTGTCTAGTAAAGGGTTACTTGAGCAGGGATCAAGCACATATGGGTTATTTTCAGCAATGAGTCATTTTATGATGGTGCCAGATTATTCATGTAGTTGTGGGCACTTTCCTAAGTGTAACGCACTTAAGCACTGCCAGTATATCTCATACCTTTTGCCTGCAAGGAGGTTCTCACCTTGATTCTCAGATCCTGATTTGACATCTAATAGTTGGATTTGTTTTTAGAGTTACAACAGCACATATTCATGAATACCACAAATCTGGTAACTAGTTGGTGACCATCTGTACCCCAAGACTTGGAACAACTCTTTTATACCCCCAGTGGTTTGGTAAAATCACTTCGACTAGTATTTAGGTACAAAGCACATACCTAACTAGCCATGCGAAGTACGTGCTGAGATGTTGTAATGATCAAAAGCATTTGTTCAGTGATTGTTTTTAGTGACGTATTCATGCAGTGAAGTACCTACCACATAAAGTAGCGTGTGCACCGGGTCCAAAATTTCTGACCCGAGTCACCCGCAGTCCATAGTTGTTGGAGCATCTGAAAACGTAATTTCTGCTAGGGTACAAATTTATTGTGAAGTCATGACATTTTGATTTGCACTTTTAATACAACACCGCATGTCTTGCGTACGGACGTGAGGATGAAGTGTTTTTAGATATTTGTACATGATGAATGCTGTTAGACATACAATGTACTTTGGACTCCAGTGGCAATATTCAGAATGGAGCTCCTATTAAACTTTGTGGGTCGGGTAGTGGCAGAACTAACACTCATACAGATACTGTGCTAATTGTGATAGTCCAGAAGGAAGGAAGCACGATGGTCGCTCGGCAGTTAGTCCTCCTTTCCGTCGTGTCTGAAATGGGCAACTGTAAAGGGCCTCAGTTAATCGATGACTTGAATGTACGCTCGTTTGATGGAGATGGTTTTGCTTTAACTCAATCCAAAAAGTACTTGTGCTGCATAGACCAAGTATTAAGACCAAATTGCTTTCAGTGCTTGCTGCAATGGTTGTGTTAAGTGCAATTAGAAGGTTTTATAAAGTGTGTACCCTGCAAGGATTGAAGCATGGAAGTACTACCTACTTCTATGATTACATTTAATTCCAAGTCTGTGGCAAATGTGGAATTTCACAGGTGCAAATACTGTTTGATAGAGTTAATGCTAATATCGCACATAGTGATCAAAGTTGTCTTTTACTGCCCTCAAATTGTGACATACATCGCCAGTCTGTGTGGAGGGAAATCCAGTCATTGCATGGTGTATAGCTGTAAGTGTACTTAATGAAGAGAGAGATACCTTAGTATATTTGAACGAATATTGCTGATTAATGACACTTGAAATGTGTCTGAAGTTTAACATTTTTAAAGTTCAATCCAAAATCCTTTCAGTATCACTTGAATCTTGTGAAAATGTGTTTTGTCTTTCTTTCAAGAAAAGTTTGTTTCTCTCCACCTTACTCTCTCTCCACCCACCTCTCTCTCTCTCAGAAAGTGTGGTTATACTTTGAGGATCAGTACAGTACCTCTTATTGATGCCGCTAATTCAACCCCATCGACTGAACCATGTCCCCACCATTTGTAACCAATTCTCCTTTGGTATCGAAATATATGAAAACTATAAAAAAAACTCCCTCTTTATCATGCAATCTGAAGGTCATATATTTTCAGGATGAAGATCTCATCCCAATTATTGTAACTGTTAAATGTTCAGACTCAATTGAAGGATGTGCACGGGATGATGTGAGGTATAGATATAAAAAGGTCATTGTTGAAAATTCAAACACGATGTTGATTTCGTCCTTTTTGGAGTTGATAAATTTCTCTGCTATTTTGCACGGTAACAATATTTCCATTCTTAGTGGTATAATTTGGGACACTTCAAGAAAAAACAAGCACCATGTCTGACCAGCTTTTACTCGGCATAATGTAACCTCCTCCCACTCTCCAATGTGCTTACAGAAAAGGTGCCCAAGCAGGTAGAAGGTAGTGCAACTGATTTGTCAGACCTGAAGTTGTTTTCGGCAGACTGTTTTTGTCATCTGAAAACTTTTCCTAATTGTAGCAGTCTGCAAGATCTATAAGGAAAAGAAAGGGAGGTTGTGTGTGTTTGTGTGTGGGGTGGGGGGGGGGTGGGGGGGCAGGGAGGGAATGAAAGAGATTGACTATTTGTAAAGAAAGAAACAAATTTGCCGAGTTTATTTCACAGAGGATGTAACCATAACAATCTAGTCTCTACTATGAGGTCACTGTAAGAACATATAAGTTTCATGTAAGAAAGAAGCCACATGTTTTTCTGTTCGTTCTTCCTTGCAGAGCCATTCACGTACTGTACATTTGCCAAGATAAGAGATTAATTTGGACATTACGGTTCCTTGTTTCAAGACAGAAAACATACTGTCTAAATTTGAATTACTGTACGGTTAGCAGTTTACAATGGTTCACACTGGATATGAATTTCCTAAATTCCCCTGCCTCAACGTTAACCAACCTTTCCCACACTTCAAAATCCTCTTAAACCTGAGAGCTTGCCCACCTCCTTCCCAAGAAGAAAAAGTGTAGCTGAATTAGTTGATTGGCGCTCACATCTCAATGCAGACCTGTATGGAGCTTTTTTCAGTGAGTGGGTTCACTTTCATCACAAGTTGAACATTTTACCCGACAATTATGACCAACAAATGAAAACGCATTAAAAAAAGTTGCTAATGTAGGCTTACTCTCGTAGGCTGAGCGGAACTCCAGATCTTGTAGGGTGGGGGAGGGATTCGGACGGATACGGGCCTGCAATGAGCTTTACCTACTTAGGCCTACGTTTTGTGTTAAAGTTGCAAAGGTTAAAAAAAGGCGGTAAGTAACAAATATTTAATAGTAATTAACATGACATAAAATTAAAAACCATGAAATATGGTTACAGTTGGTTGAGATTTCCAAGTTTGTGTTTAGCCTTCAATATTCCACTCTTCGTCTGTAAAAGAAAAGAGCATAACTAGTAGTTCCAATCTTTACTGTTTTTTATGATTTTTATTGTGTCTTGTACATATTTTTTGGTGAAAATGGTAAAAGTTTATGATCTTGCTGGAGACTCATTTTTTGACATATTTGCTTCAGCAACCACCTCCTAGTAGATTTGTAACACTTTTTCACAGAACTGTTCAAGTTGCCAATTTTGACGCTTCTGCGTCAAAATTTTGTTTTTGTCCACTGAAAACAAAATTTTTCTTTTCAAGTCGAATTTTGACGTTGTTTTAAACTCTTTAAGTTTGAAGTAAGATTATTTTAGAAAATATAGCATCGTTAAAATTGAGTGATATGTTACTTCGTGATAGGCCCAGCTGTCTTAAAATTTGTTTTAAATAGTATACCTACACTCAGCACTTCAATTGGTAAACGGGCTAAATTTTCTACAGTTTCAGAGTAGCCTATAAAAGTCCCTAATAGAAGTAAGATCGCACGAGACCATCACGATTCATTTTGCAAATGAAATCACTACTAAACCTTTCTCGAAAAGTCGAATTCCGACTAAGGAAATCCAAATTTCGACTTCAGTAAAATAAATCCAAATTTTGACTAAAGGAAAATCAAATTTTTGGCTTGTATAATGATCAGTATATCGACTTCAAGACATACTTTACTAGCAATTGAAGTGTTTCTTAATTGAATTTTCCATTGCAGGCACTTCAAACCACATCAACATCTTGTTCCTAAGTCAAGATATTGCTGTTTGAACTGAGACTTCTCTGGTCAAGAAAGATTTTCAGTTGGATGAAAGTTACAAAATGTCTTCTAACCGTGGCAAATTATTGCAAGAAGTCTTTGCTTTTCTTTGAAATTGAAACCTTAATTTCGCCTGGAAATTTAATACTAGTGGAAAAGTAGACCAGTTATGTAGTAGATTTCCTTGAAAATATTGTGAATATTAAGATCATAATGTTTCCTTTAAGAAAGTCACGATTGTAAAGAAATATAAATGTTATTCATGAGTGGTAGATATGCCCGAGCAGCATCTCAAATTTGCCATGACGCAATACACCGTTTCGAAATAAATATTTCTTTAAAAAGTCATACCTTCCGTACTGAAAATGTTGTTGAAATATCGTTTTAACCAACAGAGAAAAATGTTCCTATCTTATTTTTTTTTATAAAATTTAAATTTTCCCCAGTGGGCAATCCCTATAACAATAAAATCGACTCGAATTAAAAAACAAATCGGCAACTTTGTAACTTACAAAGCATACTGTCTATTCGCACACGTTTGTGGTAATGGAATTATTAGCAGGATCGAGATTTACCCAATCAGTCACAGTTTTGGTGCGGTTAGCACCACCCCCCCCCCCCCCCAGCTCCCCCGATTCAAAAGTCGATGTTTTGACTTAAAAATCAACTTTTGACTAAACAGTCGATAAATATTTCGAATCACCTTAAAATGTACGGCCAAAATTTTGATTTTTCTGAGATTTTTTTTACCATATCCCCATAAAACCACCATAACGAAAACATAGATGTTACAGCTTACATTTCTCGTCAACCTGAGGATTTTACTTCTTTTCGGAATTACAATTTATGTCCGCCCTCTTAACCGCTCTTCTCATATTGACATAGCTGCAGACCGCTTTTCACAGTGGGCCAATAATGCCCTAAGTGTGCATAATGCAGGATCACGTATGACGAAATCTTTAGGGAAATCATTCACTAATGCCAATACGCTTCAAGTAACATCTTAATCAATTAACACAAAGTATATTTCCATGTGGGATGGGGGGGGGGGGTGGTAATTTGTGTTGCCAACTCGGTTTATTGTGCTGACTTCTTCAGGAAGGCGATAGTGTGGCGCTCTCCAGGAAGGCGAGAACTAGTGTGGCGCTCTCCACTGCCAATGGGTAGGGTTCATTTATATAAAGGAACCCTACCAATGAGCACATAGGAAATGTTTCTCATACCCGGAGAAGTCTATTATATTTCTGTGTTACTCCAGAGGTAGGTCTCTGTTTTGATCGTCAGCAGTGCCGTATCCAGGTTTGTGTGCGTGTGGACGGGAGGGGGGGGGGGGAGGAATGGGTGAAGAAATGGGGTAATTGGTCTACCCAATAAGTTGGACACATAATGAGAATTGTGTGTGATCACAATCGTGCACAATCACAATCGTGAATTAAGTTTCTAAACAGTCTAACGAAGATTTCAAAGAATTTCCCCACCCAAGCTGAGCTTCTAATATTTCATCTGCAGTGTGGGGGTGACGGGAAGGGGGACAAAGCACGTCCACAACAGCTGTTTTTTTTTTTCCGCCGCAAGCTCTGAAAGGACGCCTGTGGAGCCTGTGAAGAATTCCGGTGATCTATGGGGTATTTTTTTTCACTAATTTTCTGGCACGCTCTGGAGTGCGCTGACGGACCGTTGCGGGTCCTTCTCATACATAGTCTCTCCATAACTGCAGCTATCATTAAAGGGATGGTGGGCACCAATTAAGCTTCGGCCCTCACTGCAGGGGAGGAGCTAGCAGTTTCAGTCAGAGGGGGCGAAAACAGCTTTCAGAGGCGCTGTATCATAGAAATACCCACTGCGCTTTAAAGATATTGGAGGGGTGAATGCCGGCATGACTCATTAGGACTGCTACTTAGAGAGGGTTGCGGTTTTAGGCACCATTTTCCCCCAACTGCAAAATTCGGGTCAAATAACCTTTTGTCACAACTTTCTCTTTATAGGAATCCTAAGGACTATCTAAGCGGAGTGCCACCATCAGTTAGCGCGGAGCGTACAAGAAAACTTGGCTTTTCAGATTCCACAGATGGTCCGAAATGGATACTATAAGCCGCATATGCACAGTCTTGAAACAGGGATCTCATCTTTGACATTTCTCAAATTAATAAGAGCTAAACTGGTAAGTCCATGAAAATGCTATTACATATCAGATGGGTTGAGTTGGTGCAAGAATCATAAATTATGAATCCTCTCACGTATATTCTTGGAGAACTTGACAAATATTTTGTGGGGATGAAGATATTCTTTAGTCCCACATTTTTTTTTGTCATTGGGCAGTGGAGTCCCAGTGATTGTAAGATGCACTGAGGCTGTCAAGGGGTGAATTGCGTCCCAAGGATGTGGCTAGATTCGTTTTCCTGACTGAGCCTGTGACATGGAAGAGATAATATCGAGGAGGATGATGCAATGTGATACGGAAATACAACATAATCATGTTGCACTGGTGCAGCTAGAATATGAGGGGTAAACTGAGAATTTTTGTTTAAAAAAACTATTTAAGAGGCGCTCCAGAGTCCGGCATTTGGAGCGGAGCCTACCAGAAAAAATCCCCCCTCCCCGCCCTAGATTGCCAGGAAATGTTATTGTATTTTCTTCGATGAGAAATTAATCTCATTTTAGCAGTTCGCAACTGAAGAAGTCATGATAAAATTTGCACATTTTCAAGATGAATACTGTACTTGCATGAAATTGAAGGCAGAAAATTGGCAACACTTCCATCATTTCCTGGAAGCAGAGGGCGCTGAAGTTCTGAAACTTGCATGTTCTTTCCGGCTTCTCTTTCATTTTTTTTCTTTTCATTCTCATCTTTACCTATCGCTTTTATTATTTTTGCCTTTTGTGAAAAGCTGAAAAGGGCGCTGGTAATCCATTTGAGTCGTGGGGGAAGTTGTCGCCACCCCCTCCTCCTCTGAGGCTACGATACTGAGCCCTCCCAGGAAAGATTCACCCACGCTCTGACTGTTCATCTGATGAGGTGCCAATAATTCGATAACTTTTTACTTTGTGTTTTCACCTCCGTCTAGATGTGGATCAAATACGTTTGCAGAAAAACACGTATGAAGAGCATTTATTGATTTCCATCAGCAGTAATTGTCCAAATGAGTGCGGTAATCTAGCCTGGACTATGGTTTATTCCATTTAATTATGGTTCTGATAAAAAAGTGTCTGCGCTGCTCACAAGAACTTTGTGGGATGTTATTAAAGCGACTCTGTTTATGGCTTGATCAGTTTACGGCCACAATTATGAAAGTAATAGCGGCACCGTGATTTTAGATTTGGGGTAAATGGGGGAGAGGCAGAAGAAACTGTGGGGGGGGGGGGATAAAAATTGCCTCTGCGTCACAGACTTTCTGCGTTGAACGAATGTCTTTTCCTTTGTATGAACAGGATGTATGAAATTACTTGGAGGAATACCAATCCCTCAACCATGCACCTCATGTAGGGAAGTCAGAGCCCGAGTCAGCAGTGGCTGCCGTTTGTGGCGAGAACTGGGAGACTGAATTTATCCAACAAGCGATGTATGCATCAGTCTGGATCACTGGAGTAGTGGTAATCAATTTGAACAGCAATTACTTTTGAACCCTCTCCTAATCGTCAATGTCTTTTGTCAGATATGGACAAAAAAAAGTTATGGCTCTACAGTCGAGACGACTTACCGGTACAACGCTCAAGTGTATATATAGTGCAACATGACATGAGGCGGCAACTTTCCAGATTTCTACTAAGAAAACCAGATTGGTATTCTTCCCGCTTCTGTATATGTTGGTGATATGTGACTGCCATTTCAGATTAGATCAGAAGGCTGTATCATCCCGAGATGAGGGTTGGAGGTAACATGTTTAAGGTGACGTCATGATCATTCAGGTTGTATAGATAATCAGATCATTGCTTTTGATGCTTAAGACATACTTAGGGATCGATCTGATTTTAAAAATAGAGGGAGGACGGTATCTGACCCAAAGTTAACAGTCTCTTCTCCTATCAGTGACGTAACCTGATCGACTTTTTATCATGGGGAGGGGTAACTATAAAATATCGAGGCCTCAGGCAAATGGTTAAAGTGGGGCATTTAGAGTAATTTGGCTCCATCCAAGCTGAGTGGCCACCATCGTTTAGGGGCATAGCGGAAAGAAGATTTTTTTAATAAAAATGCCAAGCCTAGGGAAGGTTACATCTGACCTAAAGATAAGTTATTTTTTTTGTCCTATAAGTGGCGTATATGGGGAAGCTGCATGGGTAACTTGAACATCTGAGGAAATGGCACTTTCCACAGTCTATCTGAGATAAATTTAAGGAAGTTTGAGTTTAGTTTAATTTTTAGAATATGCTTAAAATATTTGACACTTCCACTAAGATGAGGTGAGTTTTGTTGTTTTTTTTGTTTCATGTCACAAAGGTGGGAGGGGGGAGACAAAAGTGTAAGAACCGTATTCCCTTCCACTCAAAACTGGGAATATGTCCCCTCGTCGCCCTCCACTCCCCTCAAAAAAAAAAATCGACCACATTATAACATTTTCCAGTTTACATTGGGGGAGTTAAAAATTCTTGAGGTCACATTGAAGAATAGAAATGTGGGTGGTTGCCTCAAAGGCTGGCATTCCCAGGCCTGTATGAAGATTTTTCAGTGGAGGGGTCCAGTTTACCACAAGTGGAACATTTTACCCGACAATTATGATCAACAAATTAAAACTCATTACATATGTTGCTAACGTAGGCCTCCTATCATAGGCTTAAAACGGAACTAAAAATCTTGTTGAAAAGGGGGGGTGGGTGGTTCGGACGGACCCCCTTGCCCCCTCTCCCTCCCTGGATATGGGCCTGTATTTCAAAGGAACTAGCATTACCAAATTCCATGCACTATAAATAGACTCAGTCAATCGAACATGGATCGAACTATCATCGAACTACTATCGAACTACAGCTGCATGGTCTTGTACCATTGAGGTAGTATATATTTACCTCAGTGTCTTGTACACCCCACGGTATTAATAGCGCTGAACAGTTGTAAACACGATTACGCAATCAATATTTTCCGTCAGAGACGTCGTATGTTCACGTTGTGTATCACACCATATGAACTTTGCGAACTCAAACCGCAGGAATCGACTAGACCTATCACTTTACGTTAGGAATGGTTCGTTCGTAGGCTAGATGTCATCTTGGTAAGTACAGATCTATGCTGATGAGGAGCGGTATTAGTATTTTTGATCCTCCGACACTGATGTTCGTAGCTCTCACGTCAGTTCAGTCAAGTTTGTAAGTTCCTCTTGTCTTTCAGTTATACACATGTAGGCCTATGTCATACTGCAGTCATGGACGCTCAACTCTTTGTAGGCCAAAGGTAGGACAGTTCAACTAGCCAAAGCTAATGTAATTTCTGTTCACTCACAAGTCACATGTAAACATTACGTTAGGCCTAGGCTAGTCCTTTATCTAGAGTAGTTCTACAAAGGAAGCTGAGGGTCAATCTTTAGTTGCAACTAATCATGAAGTCATGACTCGTTTCCGCGAACCTGCACCGGCGGAAGTGCAGAGTGCTTCATGGTATGTCACTAGGCCTACGCACATCGTTGGTATACACTGATACTCCTCGCAACAATGTTATTTGCAGGCCATGGATGATCTTAAAATCTTGGCAAGAATGCCAAGATGTCAAATGTGTTAGGCTTGTACAGTGATCCCCTAATTTCCCAAGTTCTAAGTTACTGTAAACATATATATCAAAGAAACAATAAGTTTGCAAACAGGTGGTATGTTGTAATGTACAGTAATACTGAACATCACTGACAACACAGGCAGTGAACAAGGTTGTAACGTATAAGTTGCACAGTATCCAACCAACCCAATTTGTGGATGGTGGCACACACCCTAAAAGTAAAGAGATGATAGAAGAGACTGTTTGTATTTTTGTTAATCATATGTAAGCACAGTGATGAAATGCAATTTTGTAGCTGTCTACTGTTGTTTATTAGCCTCAGGTGCTACACATGTTCAGTAGGCTGTACATACAAGGAAATAGAAATGCTCTAACACAACACATTATGCCTGCATCATGTTTCCATGGACGAATCTGGTGAAATGAAACACTCTGCCTCGCAAAATTTGCTGATCTATGGTGGACAGGTTAGAAAAGTTGGTATGGCCATTTCTGTACCAATTGTTTAAATGTCAATCTTCTACTGCTCTCATTGTGGTTTTGTGTCAAAAATCCTCCTAATATTGATATAAGATATGACCATTGTCTAATTGACATTGCTGTGAAAGAGTCTGACTGGATGATACTGTACATGATGATACTGTACCCATAACCACTTGCTTAGCACACTGTACCCCACATGGATGTACTCTAAGTATGGTCATGCTTTGATGTTTATATGGGATGTACGTTCTTCGGCTCAGATGTTATGCTGTTCTGTCTGCATTGCTTTGGTTTTAAGTAACTTGTTTTCCCAATATTACTTACATTAGCCATGTTTTAATTGCATTTAGGTGGGAACTATTTTGTTCATGGGCAGCTGAGGTAGTAGCTGTCCATGCAATTACTGTACGTAACGCACGGTGTGGTAGTGGGAGAGAAGCCATGGTACTTTGGTCTTACAGGAACCTGCATTCAAATTTCAGGCAAAAATGCAAAAAAGTGATACAAGAAGAAATACAGTATCATGACCCAAGATTCTTGATAATTGAAGAGATTGTCACGTGTTCAAAAAGATCCCCCATTCAAACAATGGCAAAAATTGAAGTGAATAACATCAATTTCAGGTATGCCCCTCCCACAGAAGGAGTGAAAAAAACACAAACCATAAGGGGTGAATAAAACACAAACCATAAGGAGTGAATAAAACACAACACCATTCACAGACAAGAGTGACAAGATAAAAAATGGGAGAGCAGAGAAGTAGTCAATAGTTATGTACTCCCTTCCCTTGAAGAAACTTTTTCGTTAATTAGAGATGTTTTCAAGTGATTTACAAAAGGAGGACAAAGTTGGTTTATTGTTTATGTTTGTAACCAAGGGTGGCCCAAATTGTGCCACCAGCAAACCATACTGACCGTTTACTTAATAGGTAAACGTAAAAAATCAACAAGAACAGTACAAGAGAGCATTTTGCAGCGATTGTCATGATAGCAATTTAAAGTAAAAAGGCTCAAAAACAGATTGAAGTAGGCCATTGAAAAAAAAAAAATGAAGACAAAGGTACCCAGCTGAAGCCCCAGTGGTCTAACTCTTCACAGGACATTACCCAGCCAAACTATTAAGTGTTGAAGTTTATTCACTCCAACTAAAATGACAGATTGTGCAATAAATTGTGATGTCATTCTTGTATAACTCAAATTCCTTTCTGCACCCCATTCCCCCACCTCCCACCTCTGAAAGCCATTTCACCTTGTCAAAAAATGTGATCACCGTCTGTCTCTTTTGGTATACACAAGCTCTCTCCATACAACATGCTATGCAAAGAAAAGTTAAAACTTTTCAAGGTTAGGTTATATAAACATTTTACTTTCAAAGAAAACAAAGGGCAGTTAATTTGACTTGTGCAAGAAGGACATCCTAAAGTGTTGCCCAATTTACAGTACTGTTCTAAATTAAGTGAATATCTTTCAACATTTGTATCTCAGCAATGAAACAAGCCATGAAGATGGTAGTTGGGTGAATAAGACCTCTAAAACATACTTTTCTAGACTAGGTACACTTTGAGTGTGTAATAATAGATGCTGTGTGGGTACAGTAATTAGACTAGTCTGTTATTTTAATAAACTTTTTCTGAAGCAGAACTACAGTAATCTATTCAAATGTTTGTCTGCAATTTGTTCATTTCCTTAGAGAATATTGCAAGATACCGTAGGAGGTTGATTAAAGAATAAGATAGCAGTAAAAGTATTGTTAAATTTTGGGAACATAAAGCCTTCTTGTATAAGATAGCAATATTTATGGCAATCTTAAATAAGGTTTCCAGCTCAAGTATGGATCAAGAACTACAGTACTCTTAAAATTTTGATGCTGTTTAATTCATTAATTTGAAAAGTATTTAGTGTCGTTCTTTTGTAAGTTCTTATTCAATGGATAGTGCAGAATATAAGGAAATTTGTCCTTTTAACACTGAGAGTTACTTTACTTGCACTGAACCCATTTATTGCTTCAGATGGACTCATTTTTCTTCAAATTTTGATGTCTTAAACATAATGTTACAGTTTTCTTTACTGCAAAGAGGAAGAATTTTAATTTACAAGAACAGTTCAAGAGATCATATTAACAAGAACTATCTACAGCAAGGCCCTGGGATAGACCCAAGGGGGGGGGGGGACACCTGTCTCTAGGTACTGCAGGTTGAATATGATCTCCAGTCAGTGGTAAGGAATTGAACTTGGGAGGGAAATCCCTTTCTAACGAAGTTTTTGGGAGGGATTTTCAAAATCAAGGATAGAGTTGTCACTCGGTGAAAGATTCTATTGGAGTTTAATGCGTGTAGTTACAACTTCAACTGTAGAAAAGGGTGCAAGTTTTTCCCTGCTTAAGAGTTAACTTTGTGTGGGATTGAGGAAACAATTGCAGGATCCACGCAATCCCGCACCTTGACATTCAATGTGGACGTTTGTTTACATTGAATCCAGGTGTGATAAAATCTATGACATCTGATTGCTGCAAAGAATACTATTATTCATAATTAAGGAAAGCCACAATGAGTTTTTTGAGCGCCATAGACAAAGGGGTAGGGACAGGTTTGTAATTTAAGAAACATTTTCAGGAGGGACTGATTTAGAAATTGGAGTAACTCTAGCACATTTAGCAGCATTAGGAAAAGTACCAGTTGTCAGTATAATATTAAGGATGTGAGATACTGTTTTATAAATGGTTGAGCAAAAGTATGAGAGACAGACTGAAGAGTACAATACTAGCTGACAAGTACCCCAGCAGAACCGCTGTTTGAACGCACCTTGTCAGATCGCTGAATTTCACCTAAAGCAGTATTGAAAAATGGAATATTCTTTTGTTCC
This sequence comes from Stichopus chloronotus, assembly GCA_021234535.1. NCBI lineage: Eukaryota > Metazoa > Echinodermata > Holothuroidea > Aspidochirotida > Stichopodidae > Stichopus > Stichopus chloronotus. Next base: position 7,136,751 of record CM037837.1, on the reverse strand, counting down.
TAGGGAAGAATGGGTGGTCCCGTTGATGAGTACTGTAGGTGTAAGAGGATGTATGTACGGTAGCACACTTGTAAGACTTCTCCTCACAAATGTGATGTACTGTATGGTACTTTAGAAATGCCAATGTTAATGATACACTCGGCCACCCGGATGCCTGATGGGTCTGAGAACAAATAACCTGGTTCCGATTTTTAGGAATCTATGAATACACTACAAATAAGCCTCTGTACGGGCAGTGCTTGTTGTAGATTTTTAAAAATTCATCAAGAAAACAATTTTCAGCTCTGTTATCATTATTAATTTAATAAAATCATCCCCAGGCCCCAGTCTAACAACAGGTGGTGGTTAGTACTGAAAGGTTGAATAATGTGTCTGTTGTAATTTTGCTAAGTGGGCCTCTTTAGTCCTGGGAGTTGATAGTTTGAAGTTGCAAGTACCTTTACAATGAACTGGTAGGTGGTTCCTGGTGTTGGAAATAACAATGCCAGACAAAAGTGATCTTCTTTGAAAATTGAAAAAAAAAAAAAAATTGAAGAAAGTCTACTTAGGGTGATCAGCATTTTGATGCTTTTTTTTTTTTTACCACATTTATTCTTCAACTGATAACCATTTACTGTAAAGCAGAAAGCATTTAGTGCCAATTTAATGTAAGTAATTGATCCATACTGATGATGGGAACCTCTGCTTCCACCCAGAGAGCCTTCTAATTGTCATTGTAAACACCAACACTTGACCCATAATCGTACACAAGTGGTGAAGATTAGGTCTCTCCAAAAATAATGTCAACCCCACTTTATCCAGCTACAAGTAACCCCCAACTTGACTGAGGTGAGTGGTCTAGATGTCAACGACCTGTATTCCATAGTGTCCTGGTTTCAATATGTAGTTGACCCTTTCTATGGTTGTAAGAGTGACATCAAGCAAATTAGTCTGCATTGTCTTCTTCCTGTTTTTAGTATCTGTTGTTCTTTCATTTTCTGATTCATTTCACATAAAATTCAGCGTGTAAAATACATTTATGGCATACACAGGTGTTGTCCACCTGGAAATGGAAGCGGTAATCTACGTTCGTGCCACCCTCATAGAAAGTAGAAGCATTCATCATCATCCTTTATTCTGAAACTGACATGTCTTTAAAAATTTTGTAATTTGCTTCTGACCATCATTCGCTACAGTGCAGTAGCTCTGGAAACTGTGCAGTAAGTGGTTTGCACAAGTTAAATACAGTAGACTGAGAAACTGAAGTACAGTAGTTGCAATGTGTGAGCCGATCACTGGATGAAATGATGTCACTCACTCTGGGCTGACAATTTTGTGAGGTGTTGACAAGTTAGCACTTCATAATTATAATGCAATTAATATTTTGGGTCATGACATGCCCAGTGCAATGATCAGTATTGTCAATTGAACGTTTTTTGGTTTTGATGAAAAGAGAAACCTATGCGGAGGTGATTGCACGTGTGTGTTTTGTGATGCTTAGTGTAGCTTGTTGACATGGTATCTGGAGAAAGGTAATTCCAAGAGTTCTCATACTTGATATGTACTGTAGATGCCCCATATCAAGTAGAAGAATCCTATGCACTTGAAGTGGAGTTCAAAACTCATCTGCGGTCACCAGTGGTCAAACACTGAAAATTTTGTTAACACTATATTGAAAAATAGGAATCATTTCAAATTTGATACTTAGTGTGTGAATGCATTATATTTAGCAGAAAACTATATAGTTTTTGGTGAAGGCCAAAGGTCATCTGATGTCACCAGTGGTCAAACACTAAAAATTTTGTTAACATGATATCTCAAAATGTAGGAATCATTTCAAGTTGTAATGCAAAGCTTGTGAATATTTTACATCAAGTGGAAGAACTCTACTGTTTTGGTGGAGGTCAAAAGTCATCTGAGGTCACCAGAGGCCACACACTCAAACTTTCTTTGTTAATGTACTGTCTGAAGGTAGGTAGCATTTTAACTTCTGATACTTCACATGTAAATGTGTCATATCAAGTAGAAGAATTACACTGATTTTGGTGGAGGTCAAAGGTCATCAGAGGTCAGGCACTGGAATTTTTGTTAACAGGAAGTACCAAGATAGAAATCATTTGGAATTTTAATACTTAGCATGTGGATGTGTTATGTCAAGTAGAAAGGCCTCATTGTTTTTTGAGGAGGTCAAAGGTAATGAAGATTTTGATACTTATAGAATTTTAATGCTTTATATCACGTGGAAGAACCTTATTGCGTTGGTGGGAGTCAAAGGTCACTTGAGGTCACCAGAGGACAGAGTTCAAACACTGAAAACTTGGTTAACTATTATCTCAACATGGGAATGATGGAAACTTTTGATACTTAGCATGTATTGTTAAGTAGAATAACCCTATAATTTTTAGTGGATGTCAAAGGTCATCTGAGGTCGCCAGAGGTCAAATTTTTTAAAACCTTGACTAATTTATGTCAAGAAGGATAATTCACTTACTTGACATGTGGATATTCCATATTGTGTAAATTGAGATCAGTGTTTTTTGTGGAGGTCAAAGGTCAGATGAGGCTACAGAGGTCAAATCTTGAAAATTTCTTTGTCATGATATCTTAAGTCAGGAAGCTTGGTTCCTTTTTATTTTTGGGTATGCATGTTGATGATGTACCATTTTATGTTGATGAATCCTCTCAGTCATGGTGGAGACCAAATGTCCTACAGGTCCCAGAGTCTAGAAACTGGAAATCGTCTGAACTTCATATCCCTCAGGATAGGAAGTATGGATACAGTAGTTTTCATACAGTACCTGGTACGGTATGTTTAATTTCCTATTGTGCAGTCAGTTGATTTTAGTTGAGGGGAAAGGGGTCACCATGCAGGGTTTAAACCTGGCAGAATCCACTGCTACTGGATGTGGAAAGACCTGTCTTTGCCAGACAATAGTGGTGCAGAACATTTAGTCTGCAAGAGACATTTCTGGTAAACAGTATAAATGTTGTGTGAGGAAGTCATCAAAACCTCAATGCATTGTTTATGTTGCATTCTGGTTTTATCTGTTTCTGTTTAGACTTCAAGCCTTGTAAAATTATACTGTAGCAAGAAGATATACAGGTAGGTATACATATTCAATAAGGACCTGAATGATGTTCTTGTAGCGCAACTTTCACATACTGTAATAGTTAATTGTCCCTGCTTACAGTACTTCGTTTTAAAAATCATCGAATTCTTGCAATTATCTTTTCATATTTCTCTCATAAGTAGTTATTATGACGTTGCTGAATATCAGTACTGCTACTAGCTGTGATGCTGTGCAATTCAGCAATTCAACAACAAAAATGATATTACATAATAAAAAGGAGACATTCGTTAATAAGCGGGGGGGTGGGGTAAAGTACACTAATTCAGTTTTGGGTGAATGCATTTTCCCTTCAGAGTATGTATACTGAAAAAAAAAAGTCTGTTTTGCAGTTAATACATGGTGTACATTTAACTGATGAAAAACTACTTGACAAACATGCTCGAATGTCATATGATTGTTCCAATTACAGTACTTGCAACTTTAGACTAAATGCATTAAATGAAAATGAAATTTGAAGAATGTTATGTTTAATTATAAGTTATGATATTTTGAACAAAAGTACTGTAGAACTGCAGATTTGATGTAGAAACTTGTCTAATTTTGTGACAAAAGGAAAAAGAAAAAAAAACATCTTGCTACGTACAGTGCAATTCAAGACTGGAACTGTCTGTACAACCTCATACAAGTGGTTAAGGGTAGGTACTGTACTCATTGCTCCAGACAGTTCCAATTCTTCAATCACTGGCATCCTGTAGCCCTCCCCCAGTCTGTCTAAAACTCCTTTGGCAAACATAATCCTTACACAATCCTCTGTATGATGTGTAATGTGAGCTTCCCTCCATCATTTCGATTTGCTATGAATTAAAGGGCAGAACCAATTAATTGCTTATTTTGCTTACCCCTAATACCCAACATGTACAGTACTTTGGGGTGGCCAGTGACTGTATTTGAATGTGTGGCTCCTTCAGTCTGCTGTGTAAAATGAGTAATGAAATGTCAATTACAACTGACAATACAATTCAGGTCTTTGACTAACAACTTATGTTCATATATATACTGTATCTGAAATGAAATATGTGGCCTTCAACGTACTGTGTGCTCCAACAACTACCGCTGAAAAAATTATTAAAGAACTGGATGTGTCTCTGTACTCTGAAGGCCCACTGTACATGTCTTTTGGTACAAAAGGTTTCAGTGTGTGGCCTCTTTTAAGTTTAGCATTTCAAAGAAGATAACGTAGGTAACATAGTTTTTCAGTAGGATATAATGACTACATAGATCTTCAGCAGGATGGATAGGACAACAGTTGCTGCACTCTTCATACTGTATGCTAAGTGTTCGAAAATTTGTCGAGCAGGACGTTTGGACATATCACTTTGCCCATAAGAAGTCTGTCTCAAAACTTCAAAAAGATGATTGGCAATTGTTTGAAATGGCTGAGGTATGTCAGAAGACATGTTCCTTGCCTGTCATTCCCCTTTAACTCACAGCGACAGGATAGGTCCTCAAAAGTCATGTAAAATGAAACACATTTTCATTATCTGGTTAGTGGTGTCTCAAATGACTATTTGCCTCTTTTAATATTCCTTTAAGAAGACTAAATACATCTTTGTAAACTGACTTGTGATTATTTCTAAGTGCAGTCTGACTGCAGTTTCACCTTGACAATTTGAACTCACAAAGATGGCTTAGATCTTAATCAGTTGACACCCATTCCAGTTTCAGAACTGCAGAACTTGGTAAAGAGTTTGATGCTTGATATGCTTGTATTCTAGTTTGGATCCCCAAAAGGCAGAGGCAGATCTTAACGAAGAGCCGCAGTTGAACAACAACAGAAATGCTGCAGAGACAATAGCAAAGAAAGAAAGATTACTTCTTCTTTATTTACGATTGTCTTTTCCTTCTGTGATAGGTTTCATGAAGACAATGAACAAGTCACCTGTCAAAATAAAGGTTAGTGTATACATCTATACTTCTTATCCATACTTCTATACTTTTTACAACATACTTACTATACTGTACTTCTTATCTACAGTATACTTCTTACTCGCGTTCGTTACTGCCTAGGTTTGTGTGTTGTTATTTGTATCTCATCCTCTCACTAAACGGTTTCTTTCATTTGTTGACAAATGTACCGCAGGAGATGGTACAGTATAATATGTATATACTGTAGAACATACATAAACAATGACAAAACTTGTAACAACAAACACAGGTAATCATGTGTTATATACATTTTCCATAGCAAATGGATCTGTGGACATGTTGTTGCCTTTGAAACTTTCCATTTTGAGTAGCTGTAACCAAATGTGGCTTCAACTACTGTACAGTGTGTGTGCAAGATGCTGCAATTCACGTCATAGATATACTTACCCCTTGTTTCACGAACGCATACATTCAGCCTTGCTCTAAGTGTGTCCTCAAAGGCAGTTCTAGCACTGTGCCCTCTAAGGTCTCGCCTGCCCTCGTTTTCTGTAAGTATAGGCACTGGTGGATGCCCACACCAGTGAGTTGTGGGGAATTTCATTACACCCATACACCCATGTGAACTCTATTTATTAATTAGCTTCAAGGCAAATGACTGATTTACTTCTTTTTTTTTAATTTTATGAATTTCAAATTTGTCCAGATGATAATATTAGAAAGGAAGAAATTGCTGCTTTTCTCTTTGAAGCCTAGTCCCTTCTTTCAGTATGGATGCTGGACTACTTGTATTATCTGTGGTTACAATGTATTGTAGATACTGCATGTCACATGTTGAGGAGATGACCATATAAGTCATCCATCTGTCCGCCCTTTTCATGTCTCATTTTTTTTAAATCTAGAAAAAGAAAAGACGCTTGTTATCCTTACCTGTTATTCACACAAAACATGGGCCACAAGCCATACCGTTTGAGTCTGCAAGGGTTAGACTTGTAGGAGGGATGAGGAGAGAAACAGGTAGCTGAAACCTCATACTACACAGTGTCTGGAGGCTAAACCTGACTTTAGTCATAGCACATACCTTGGAGCTATTCTTCACACACAGTAGCTGCTGTACAGAGCAGGTCATCATTCTAGTTTTCAAACAAAGTGCGAAATGGCACAAAATATTTGTACTCTCAAAACCCTCCTTTTCATAGTCATCCATATTTCTCTGACCTGTAATCTGCTGTGAACACTGATACCAGTGCAGTGTTATACACACACTTTGCAGTTACTCTACTTACCTGTATGACGTTCTTCTTCTTTTCATGTAGGTTCTCAACAAGGTGGTATGTACAATACTTACATAGGTTTTTATGCATGTCCTATTTCTTATTCAGAAATCTTCAATTCTTGATGATTACACTGTTAATTGGTCGCAGAAGCTCGGTACTGGCGTAAATGGCCCTGTTTTTCGATGTCAGCATAAAGTCACTGCAGTGGAATATGCTCTAAAAATATTGCGGGACAATGCCCAGGGCCGTAGGGAAGTCGAACTCCACCTCATGTGCATTCCACATGCTCACGTCGTGAATATTCAGGATGTGTATGCAAATAAGGTCCAGTACGCCACCAACAGCCAGATTGGGGATGCCCTCCTCGTGGTGATGGAACTGATGAAAGGTGGTGAACTGTTTGATCGCATTTCACAAGCTGAAAAGTTCACCGAAAGAAACGCTGCTCGATTTGCCAAGCAGGTAACAGTGATACACTTGTGTTTGTTATCTTATGAAATACATTTAGTCTACATTAAGACAATATCTGAGCAACCAGAGATTGAAAACAACCACAGTTTCATGCACAATATTTGTCCGCATTTTACACGTTTTGCACTAACGATGTGCTCAGAAAATTTTTTGAGTACTTCTGAAATATGCATGAAATGACTTGGATTGGAAGATCTAAAAGTGTATAAAATACTGCTAAAATTTAAAATCAATAGGTATTAAATTGATGTACACTGTGCACTCCCAGAAAAGTGGCACCCTCTATAAAAGCCTGAGACATATGTTCTCCCTAATGTTTTACCTACATAATTTAATCAGATTTTCAGTTCATCAAGAACTACACAGACTACTACTTGGCATTCCTCTAGAGCATCGCGCCACCACTCTCTGATTTTCTGTATAGTCAAACATACGTAGATACAGCATGACCCCAACTATAAATGGGTAGCCCCTGACCTGTTGTTTTTGCTAGGCAACTTTGACACGAGTTTGACACAGTCACTTGTCAATCGACACATTGATGTCAGTGGAAAAAATCTAAAAAAGAGGGTTCCATTTTGGTTCCTGAATGTGATGCAGTGTGAGTGCTTAACAATGCATGTCCTAGATGCATGCAGAGTTCCACAGAATTGAATTCACTAGTGAGTCAAAAGTTGTTCATATTGAATATATGGACCTTACAAGTAATGTCTCAGAGGCAAACCCTACCATGGCCTTTGTAAATTTCCTGCACATCACTGTCAATAATCTCTCTGTGTATTGCTGTATTTAAAGTACAGCATCTGCATACATTTACAGTATATTGTGAGGCTCTTCTGTAGAACAACAGGTTCCCAGTATCTGGTACTGCACTCTACTTTTTTCTCTGGACACCGGCAGCCTCATCAGTAACAGCCAAATTGAATGGAAGGAGCGTGGTACCTTTGGAGAGTACTTGAGTACTAATCTAGTACTCCTTTTTGAATGAATACTACATAAAACTTTATTCAGTTCAAAAATGTTTGCCGCAACTTTGCTTGTATGTGCATATGTATCAACACCAGGATTATGCACTTCAGTGAAGAGTACTCGGTATAAACCACAGAATTGTCCCGGTGTCCCCTTTATGAATGTGCATAGCGTATTTATGTCGTTGTCGAATAATGCCGACTGTGAAATGTACAAGAACCGTACTGTGTAATATCTGTCATAGGGTCATATGGGATACAGGAAAAGTATAGACGCAGCCAGTAACTCTTGTGCTTTCGAATGAGTATTGTGCAATTTTACACTCTGGGATTGCCTTGCGTCTGTTGTCTGCTTCTCTTAATCTTCCTACACTTAAGTCACTTAAATCATTCTGTTATCATCACTTTCAGTTTCAAAATTGATATTTAGTTCCATTTTCCTGTTTGTCTTGTTTTTGAAAGACAGTGCATGCATGCACAATGTGATAACTGTGCAAAGAAGAAACCCACAGGAGAAGAAAAATGAATCCAATGATGACCAAAGATCATTCAATGGTTACTTTCAACAGCATTTTAAGACCAATGTTTCTTGCAATTTTCACCTTGTTCTTATGATTAAGCACTGTAAATGGCAAGAATAAGTGCTAAAATAATTAGAAAATGGTAAATTACTGCTTGGACACAGAATCCGGGGTTGTTTTTAGCCTTGAAACTGAAGCTGTAAAAATAAGAAACTGAAAAAGAAAGTATACTGGGTTCTGTTTTAACCATAGACTTGCAACGTATTGTGTATGTGGTGTCAATTTTGTCGTAAGGTTTTTCAGTGGTTGCCAATAAACAGCTGCAAGCTCTCTACAGATGGTTGTCCATGTCACACAGTGAATCTCCGCTGCATCACAGAGATGAAAGATATCGTTTGGATTTGCAACATAAGCTCTGTAGTGAAATGTCTCCTAGGAAACCTAGTGCTTGGTAATGACATCATATTTCTGCCTTTTCACAACAACTGCACTCCCATCTACTATGCCAAGAGCACCGGTAACCTTTATACAACGCCTCTACTGCTGTCTGGCCTGATACTACAGTATGCAGTGCCTCCTTCCTGTAGGATTTATATGGAGTTCTTTGGTTTCATATTCGGTATCAAATTCTTTCCTTTTTTTTTTCCCATTTCCAGATTGCTCTGGCCGTCGAGAGATGTCATTCCCTGAACATCGCACACAGAGATCTGAAGCCAGAGAACCTGCTTTTGAATGATGTCAAAGAAGTATGGAGCCTTCATTAATGTTTTCATTATCATTACTTAAGCTTATTGCAATATAGCAAGCTATTTAACACTTTATACCTGGGAACATTGGTCATTATCAAAAATGTACACGTTGTAAGCCCATTCCGATATATACTGGTATATGGAAAAACTGACATTATACTTGGCGCCAAATACACTGTAATCATTATACACAAACTGAAAGGGAAATGAATGAACTCAAGTGGTGGTGGCTCCAGGATTTTAGAATGGGGGGAGAATGGAGAACAAAAGAAGCGGATGGCGGGGACAAACAAATTTCGTGCCTTCTGTAGCACAGGATGGAGCATGTAGTGCAAAATTTAGTGAGTGGATTCCAGGGACAAACCCATGTGGGGACAATGTGGGCAAAAACCCCAGACACTCTGAAGATTCTTATCTATGAGTCAAAAAAATTAAGTCTCAGGACTTCTTAAAACAGAAAGGTGTGCTGTCAGCATGCAATATGTACATAAACAGGGAATAGATGCAGTGTGTATCTACAGTATCAGACCACTATATTTCAGCTGATGGGGGTAGGGCAACTGGGCACTAAAACTTCTGATTGAGGGGCAAATGCCCCCATGCCCCCTTGTTGCTGCCACTGAATGTAAGTAAGTGGCACAGACTGGCATTCAGTACCAGGAAATAACAGTACATGTGTATGAAGACTGCTGCTTAGAAACATCAGATACCCTCAAGAAAGGTAGTAAAATTACTTCAGGAGTTTGCATCTGTCTTTGCCAAAACAACAAAGTACTTGAGATTTACCAATAGAACAACACTGTATACTGAACTTTATTTCTTCAATGCATTGCTTATCAGTTGGATACCACCCACGTTTTCAGAGACATGATCGAGATACGAATCATAGTAATCAAACTACCAATCATACTCCGTAAAGCCTCACTTCAGTGTAATCTCGATTTAATATCAAACACGTGAGTCTTTCATCTTGAAAATTTGTGCAGGGTTTTGAATGAGATATTGATCACTTCTCCCTGCAGATGTACAAATGTTAATAAATGCTCAGCTACAGTTGCCACATGTTATTGACTTATATTAAACTTCTTGACAAAGGAAGAGAGAATCAAGCATAACAGAAATAATTGCTTGCAGAGTACAGGAGCGCAATCCAAATTATTTTTTATATTATAAGCCATCTTGTGTGATTGTGCAACAACTAGCTTGCCCAGCATTATTGTGTATGTAATACTATTAGGTTTGTCCTGATGATGCTGGGGTTTGTTGAGGTAATATGTAATGGCATTTTGAGGCTCGTCAGGTTGCAAAGTCTACCCTGGTCTTACTCGCTTTTAGATGGTGATGTAACTGATCAAGTGTTAATTAATAAAGAAAGGAAGTAAATCAAAGACAATTTCTAGAGTTTGTGGGACAGATAAGATTGTTACTTAGTAAAGTGAAGATACCATTTTATGTGAAATGGTTGCCCTCTAGTGAAAGGGTTCCATGTCAATGCTAAATGCTGTAGTCAGACTTACAGTATAAGCAGGATAGTTGAGGGACTTCAGGGTCACAAATTCCTGAAAATTGATCAAGACATGTTGCTTTAGCCTTGGTGTACTAGCAACCTTATTAAAATTACAGTGATGCTGTTTTGCATCTGTAATATTTCTAATACTATTACTGACATGTGATTCTAAATAGTAAATCTACAAATGGAAATACAAGACAATAGTCAATTAATGCAGTCTGGGTTAGGTGGAAGAAGTGACAGCCTGTGAATTTTACCTACCCAATTTAATTTACATTAGGAATTTTTGCAATATTGTACTGTACATGTTTGTAGTGCTTGCAGTAAATAGCAGGTAATATTTGAACCAATTACATCAATGTATTAATATACACATTCAAACTATATGTATGATTGTTATTACCCTTACCTTGAAGTTGGCCCACCTATGATGAAAGTAAACAGGTACAGTAGTAACAATTTATTTCAATTCCACTTCACCCCTCTTTCGTATCTTTCTTGGATTTACCTAGGATGCTGTTATCAAGCTCGGTGATTTTGGATTTGCTAAGGTGGATGATGGTAATCTGGCCACCCCTCACTTTACCCCGTACTATGTGGCACCCCAGGTAAAAAAAAATGGCAGCATCATTGACAATTGTTACTTTGAAACATATTGTGTGCATTACATTTGTGTTATTCTCTCTCTTCAGTAACAGGGTAGAAAATGTCTTTTAAAGTACATGTGCATTATAGAGCATGTGGTCAAGTTCCTTGTCACCTTTTTTGTTGATGTGTTTTAATGAGATATTTCATAAAAGTCGTAATGAGATATTTCATAAAAGTCGTGCGTGGCAAATTTGTTGCAATGTTCTGATCTTCATTTTCATCAATGACTTTTAGTCACTATCTCTGATAAAAGCTGCTATGTGAAAGCCAAATTTGTTGCTATGTTCTCATATTTAAGTTTTGTTGACACTGTGCAGATACAATACTTGACTATTTCCTTTCTACTTTAGATTTTCATTTTTTGATCTGGTTTACTGATAGAACATATGCTGGATTGGGCCCATCTTAGGGCAGTCCCCGATGCTTCTGTCTCAGCTTGCGTTATTTCTAAATTAAGGAAGCTGCACAGCATTCATTTGGTTGTGACCTGATATTGCAGTCGTTTTCAATTGCCACTCTGTTGATTGGAGAAGTCAATTACCCCAGTGTATGTCATGTTGCTACAGTTTGTTGCAATTTTAATGCATATTTGGTATCTGTGAAAAGGACAGATAATTATATGTGTTCAGCTGGAGTCGGCTCTGTATTACAGTATTAATCAGTGGATTAATTTTTTGTCAGGTTTTGGAAGCTAAGAGAAAATCGCAGTCAAAGAATGTCGGACTGAAACAGTTAGACAGATACACGTATGACAAGGTGAGTGAATTGCTTATTCACTGTATGCTGGTTTCACATTCTGAGTAGGTAGCAGCTCCATACTGCACCATAACAGTTTTCAGGATTAACTCTATTTCATCTAGCATTTCAAAGCCAAAATAGTAACTGCAAAGCAAAATATAGGTAAAACTTGAACATTAACTTGCAGGTTGGCATTCATAATGCCATGGAATAATTTAGACATGATCGATACAGTATTAATACTGTTGAATATGATATGGAGTGATGTACAATGGACAGTATCATTACAGTGTAGCCTTTGCTTTCAAATTGGTGGTCCATTCCATTTTCTAGTAATTCTTTAACAATAGCAACCTGTTTTCTACATTTCGCAGTGGACAATATAGCTAGAACATATTGATAAGTAAGTCTTTGCTGATCTACGTTTGAATTGGTTCCCAGTCTACTTATTTTTATTAGCAGATGTTGAACACACATTTCAGTGGGAATAGGTCACTCAAAGACAGTACGTACTCTATGCAGCTCAAGCAATCCCTTATTATTCAATACATGCAGAGAAGATCATGCAACTGCCTGTGTGGAAGCACAGCATGTGGAGCAGTTATGTTCAAAGTTTTGACTTCAGCTTAAAACAAATAAGTACAAGATAGAATTTAGTTTTCCAGGAGGGGACCAGAGAACATATGGATCAGCAACTGTTGCAAAACATACACGAAACTGAATCACAAGGGACTTTCATGGGTTGCAAATAGTAATGCTAGCCTAGTTATTTCATCCCTTGATTTGATCTGCCGGTTATGAAATGCATTGTTTTCTCTTACAGTGCTGTGACATGTGGTCGCTCGGTGTCATCATTTACATTATGCTCTGTGGTTATCCGCCATTTTGTCCAGCCACGCCGACAGATGCACCTTTGACCCCAGATATGCAGGAGAGAATCATGTCGGCAGAGTATGAGTTCACCAAAGCTGATTGGTCGCACATATCCTCTCATGCCAAAGATGTAGTCAGACGGTAAGTCGGAAAGTAATTGCGTTGATAAAGCAGGTGATCAACTTTTGTAACACTTATAGTTATGCATATCTTCTCCTGCATCACTTAAAATCTTGAAAGGTGAAAAACAATTTTTCATATTTTGCTTAGTATGTTTGGATTAGGGGTGCATTTTGTTTGTCCAGAGAAACTGCATTCACTCCAAACACCATCCGTGATTCTGAGACTGTCAACTTCAGTGGGTATTCCAGCTTTTTCAGCTCTTAAAATTCCTCTCTTTATCTCAGACTACTGAAAGTTGACCCCATGGAGAGGATGACTGTCCATCAACTTCTTCTCCATCCTTGGCTTCAAGATTCCGTGAACGCAGATATCATTCTGAACTCTCCTTCAGTTTTTATGGACAAGGTGAGGAGGTTTGAATCGTAATCATCGCCAAAGTCAATTGAATTTGCAAAACCTCATTTTCTGTTCCTGATTTCATCATGCATCTTTGAAAAATAGCATCATAATTAACATAATAACATAATTACAAATTATTCATTATTTGCTTTTCTTTATTATTTGTAATATTAACTTTTTTTTTTTAATTGTTTTCACCATCTAAAGAATCCAGCTTTTATGGATAAAATGTAAACACATTTTCAATGGCAGACATAAACAGAGGGTGTAATTTTTGTCGCAACCAAGATGAATACTTTTACCATATCCATTTGTTTTGTCCACAGAATATGCTTTTTGAAGCTCAGGAGGTCCACGCTGCAGAACTCACCAGCATGCGACGACCAGAGATGCAGCTCTACTTGAAACCAATGGCAAAGGCAAACAACTCGATTATCCGAAAAAGAAAACAGTCTCAACGAAGGTATTTCAATGACCCCTCAAGACCAGTTCAAAAGTAGTTAATTTGTCCTGCCCATTCCACATTTACTTCTATTATGAGGATTCTATAAAATGAAATCTGATTAACAATTTGACTGTCTGTCTGTCTGTTCAGTGTCCATCCATCTGTTCATCAACTCATCCAGTTTTCCTTCTCAAATCCTGCAATGTTTAATGTCATGTAAACAAGTTTACACCCTAATGAGAATCAAAGACATTTGTGAGAATTGTCGTGTGGACACCTTTGCAGACCAGACAAAAACTTAAATCATGTGAAGAAACCTATTAAAAAAAAAAGGTTACCTTTAACATTGCATTGAATTTTAATGCTTGTTTGCTTTAGTTCCAGTTTACAGCAACCAACTGCAAAGAAAATCTCTGGGGATAAAACTCTTCGTAAAATGAAGGATTTGCTGAACTACTGCAAACTATCCGTAACAGGTACAAAGCAGATCTTTTGTCAAACCATATCTGTACATATTTATATTTCACGTGAATTGATATCTGATCGTGCTGAAAGAAAATCATGCATAAAATGTCGTTAAAAGAATTTAGATGTATGTGAAATTTCTTCAGTTTCTCTGTAATTGAAAAACCATGCTAAATTAAAGCTTTACATAAAGTGCCTTTGAGTGCATTATTTAAGTGCAACTTCTGACTGCATGATTTTGAACAAGTTTAGCTGCATCCCAGTTGTGGTTTTGTTCTGGTTAACAAAGTTCAAGTAAGTTCAGGTTTAACTTCATTAGATTCAAAGAAAGTCATTTTAATGCCCACACATAAAACAATGAAAGTGTAGAAACAAAAAAATCGGTAAAGGTTAAGACTGAATGATAAACAACAAACAATCAGAATATAACGATAACGAGATGGCAATTCAAATTTGAAGAAAGCTATCTGTAATTGAACTGATTGATAAAATGTTTAATGCACTGTCAAGCTGGTCATCCAGTGTGACGTTACGATAATGTAGGATGAGAATCGTTCAACCTTGCCATTCTTAACACTGTTTTGTCGGTCACATTGAAACATTTATGGTGGTGATAACATTTATGGTAGATTATTGTTTTTAGAAATTATCAGTCCCAAGTAGTGAGAACTGTAGCCATTTCTGTCAAAGAGGTAGTCAACTTTCGTTCCCAAAAGCTTTATTTTAGGTAAATACATCCTTTTTGTTGTAAAACTTGGCTTCCACATTGTTTAGAGCAGATGCCTGTGATAAAAGTGCCATTTGTATTCTCCTGTTTTTTCTTCTTTGTTAGATGGGATTGTCTTAAATAAAGAGAAACTTTTGTTACTGATCCAAGATGTTTCCAACTGTGACCCGGAATCGACACACTTGCAAGAACTGCTTCTGAACTTTCACTGGAATGGTGAGCTGACTAAATGCCAATCAGATATATCTATAGAGGTGACATCGATGAGACATAGAATAAGACTTTATCCAAACGGTTTTCTGCTTTTTACCTTCAGTTTCAATATGAAGGGATGCTTGAACAGGTCTCTCCTTTTTGTTACTCGGTACAGCACAAAGATTTAAGGAGGCTCTCTGTTTCCCGTGGCATGTCTCAAGCAGTTTGTATTACAAACTTGTTGCTATTAGCATGGATTTTACTGCACATTGACCACAGGAGCCATGTCTTATAAAATTACTGTTTGACTGAAAAATTCTAGTCAAAGGTTCAGTCTTAAGGCTCTTGTTAGTGTCAGAGTAGGATTTAGGGGTTAGATCAGGGGTAGGGTTAGGGTAAAGGATCATACAGCGGGAGGTAGGGGCACGGACAGGGGTCCATGCCACTATTTCCCACCATCTCCACAAAACTAAACATGTTCAAATTGATTTGTCTTCAGGATTTTCACTTCTCATGCTAAGTTAAAGGAGGCTTGCTCCGATAATGCTGTCCTTTTTTTCTTATTTTCAAACTGCTCTACTTAGTGTTGGAACAATCCATACACCCAACTTTCTTTTCCCTTCTTTTCCAGGTACGACATTTGAAGGAGACTTGGACGTCAATAAATTTTGCCAGAATCTCGAGACCGCCGTTCTCACCATGGAAATGGACAAAACGTGAAACAAACGGGTAAATTGTGACACACCATCAGCAACCTGAGTGATGAATGGTCCCACCTTGAAAACAGACATGGGACAAACTGCCCCTTTTAATTTGCTGTTGGTGCCACCGGGAAATTTTCTCGATGAGATGAGTACAAGGAAGCTTAAATGGAGGGCCTACCTGCCTACCTGGCATTCTACCACGATACATTTGAGTAACAGAGAACAAACCTGTGACAAAAGTATTTATGACATTATTCACCAGAGAAGATGGTTCAAAAGTTACTTTACAAAAGTTAAGACTGCTTGTACCGGAAGGTAACAGATGGTTTGGTCCAGCAGCAATTTTGCAGGCGATACCAACCATAACCAGTGGATGATTTTATAGTGTCTACCAGGGACAACCCTCTTTCACAAATTGGTATTTTCACAGGTGAGGATGTCAGCCTGCTCCATATCAGTATGACCCGAACAAACAAAATTATGAACAAAAATTAAACCAAAGAATAATTTTTTAAAAAAAGTACTGTTCAGTGATTGGCGAGACCTCAAAGACAAATGAAATTGGTTGAAGCTTAATTAAAGCGACTGACCAGGATTAATTGTTTATTTTGCTTACATATTATACCTCACTGAAATTCTTTCACACATTTACAATGTGACAGATTCATAATTTGTATCATAGTTTGCTGATGTCCTCTACAAAAAAAGAAAAAGCCGTAAGAACAAAACAAGTGAGTGGGTTCTCTCAAAGTGGAAGTCATAGCTGGAAGAGTTGAAACTATTAACTCTGCAAATGGTTTGGTTGGCTGTGTGATACTGCAATAGTATGTCTGTTGTCTCACATTCCTTTTTTTAAAGGGAAATAGTGCATTTAGAGTACACTAACATGGCATAGAAAGGGAATTGCTCTGATCATTGTTAAACCATTCATTTTCATCAATATTCTACAAAAGCTTTGTCTCCTCAAAACATTATGATGTGATGAGTAATGGAAGATGCATCATTTGAATTTTGGAAAGTTTTGGTGAGCAAATTGTCGTTGAACAACAGATGACTGCATTTCTGTGAGAAACTTATTTCTTTAAAAGAAGTGCACTGCCCCTCCTTTCTTTGAATGACCTATCATTCTATATCCACAAACATTGGTTTTAAAAATATGATTGTTTTCTGTTCAACAATTGCACTATTTCCCTCTAAGAAGGGTGAGTTGTGTTGTGAATGCTCCCATGTGGTGGTTTTTAACAATGTAACTGGCAGTAATGACATAACAGACGGTGAGGACAAATAGCAGTATCTTTTCCTGCTTCTGGTCTTGGGTCTTTCTCATTTTACTTTAACACTAAGCAGCTATTTCTCCATCTCTAGTAATGAAGAGTGCAAGTATTGACAATCTTTTGTTTTCTATTGAATACCTCTGAGTATAATGGAAGGGGAGAAAAAATCTTCCCGACTCCAGTGTGAGAAATAGTCTAATTTGAAGTTCTCTAGCACAGTTCATAAAACTCTGTAAATTAGAAAAAAAAATTTCGCTTCTCTTTTTTCGTTTTCTTACCAACTGCAAGAAATGATAACTACAACCACATATGGTGTGAAAGATTTCACATGTAGTCTTAAAACAACATAGTTGACAAAATGAAGATATGTTTGATGTCTGACATTTAAATCCTGACTTTTGCTGTAACATGAATTTTTGTAATTTATTTCTCAATCATGAATCGCTGCAAGTACAAGCAGTCTTCCATTTTCTATGGAATACAACAGTACGACAGCAGAAACGAAACCCACTTCATGACTGTTCATGTAACAGTCACTAGTCCAATCATTCTTTCCTGATATTGTTAATAATTCAACTTGGTAATTAAGAATAATTTGAATATTATTCTGTCAAAATTTACAGAACTCATTTATCAGTATTATCTCTGTCCTGACCTTATCATTCATTCCAAGGACACAAAGAAATATCATCCAGTTCTGCCAGTTTGTTTGCAGAGAATATTCTTGCCTTCATCCATGAGTGATTTAGCGGTTGTGACACCCTGAGCACGGCAGTGTCTTACCGATTATTGAAAGCGCAGGAAAGCCGTCTTTTGTCGTGAAAGCATTCCTGTGCGGTAAATGTTTAAGTTGTGTTTTGTTTCCACCCTCCATTATCAAAGTAATGTACAAGGTGTAAAATACTGTAGGCCTTTTTCTTTATTTTTGCTGTTAATTACTGTATATTTAGGTTTTCATTCAAATGAAGCATTATGCCAAGTAAAGTTTTCTTTCATTTCAATTTTGCTTTCAATCATTTAATCAATCAATCTATCAATCAATCTATCAGTCAATCATCAATATTTTGTGTCTTTGCTCTTGCAACAAGACGTCTCTCAACAGATATCTTGTTTTATATTTAGAGGTCATCAAGCAGTTGATGCTAATTTTGTCGTTTTCCAGTACGGGATTGATGTATGCTTTCTCCATTTACTCATTAAGTACTATCAGCCAGCTCGACATTAGTCCAGCCGAGACATGTTGTCGTTTTAATCAAGTACTGTATTATTGGTGTAGTAATTTTCAAGCAGTTAGATAATTGCATTACACTTGTCCATTGAGGAATGAAACATGGAGTCTTGTGACTGTCATATTTTTTGTTTTATTTTTACAATCAAACTATTTCATTTTATTATTTTCCTTGTGTGATTGAATTTGCTTCAATATGAGGTATTAGTCATGCTGCAGATGTATGTTTTTCTTTTTGATTCGGTTCCACAGATTTTGTATAAATTTGACTGAAGATAAAAAAATAGGAAAATTAGGGTGGATAACTGAGGACTGGGAAAGAAAATACTCTAATGGGGAATCCTTAAATTTTGAAGGAAATGGTATTAGAGATATCGAAGTTTATATGGATTGATCTTACGTTTGCTATAATTGAGTGCAATTAGATCAGTTTTTAGTGATATCAATGTCTCTTTGAACAATGTCCATATTTCTTCTTCTGTTTTTGATGAATAATGTCAATAGGATAAATATTGGACATGTTTCAATAAAATGTCTGTTGGTATGGTCCCACCACTCATCCTCTTCATTTTTTCCTTGAAAACGACAACCAATTCATTGCTTTTATGTTACTGTCATCCCTGTATAGTGTGATGTTTACATGTGTTGAGATCCGAAGTATTTCTCTGTCGATGTAGTTAATTTTCATCCAACATTCAATTTTTGATGAAAGCCTGACCATATTTGGACGTAAGAGTCATTTTATTTTTACTGTTTTTCCTTTGAATAGTGTCAGCTATATTTTACTAATATAGAGAATTTAAAATATGATATTGTCAAGTATGCAGTACTGTCCAGATGGAAAAAAAGAGAGAAATTACACAGATTTTAATTTTTATTTTCATAGTTGAGTGCATTGCCGAGGGAAGTACATTTAGACAGGTTTGACGTTATAGATTTAATAGTAAATATATTTTTTGTCACATTATTAAGGAACTTGTATATTAGAAAGTTATAAGACGATATCAGCAATAAGTCCATATGAATTGCTAAATGCAGTAAGAGTCACACACCATTAGAATAAGATTATATGTATATATGTTATATGAGTACATTCTGATAGTGTTTTATGCAAATGATTGATATAATAAAATTTGCAACATTGAGGAATATTTTGTCATGGGTGACACAGTAAACGGACAGTTCCATTCAGATATCAAATTTGCTACGCATTTAGCGAGACTGTGTGTGATTTATGTAAGATCAGGTTTGGTGTTCCAACCTTTCTTTCGGTGTTGTATTCATACTTCTTGTCGTATGAAAAGAGCAGTATGTGATTATATGTTTTCGAGAACACTAGAGCAGTGTTGTGAACATTGATGTGATTGGATGATTTCTGATGATGAGAGTCTCGCTCAGTCTTGTAAAACGTGCATGTATTGTTGTGTACACTCCTCGAGGTAGTATTAGTTGTGCACTATAGAATTATGAGAGAGTCACTAAAATCAGAAAAAGTGATGAAACTATTACATTAATGCAGCAGACATTTAGGTGGTGTTACCTACATTTTTAAAATGCTGTGGATCAATAATTGGTGCAGACGTTGTTAATTTCAGTTTGTTGTTTTCAAATAGTCCAATAGTGATGCAAATGCACCTTAATGAAATTGAACTGTACACGTTTAGCGAGAAAACTTATATCAAATAGATCAAGAGCAGTGTTTATCGTGTGAGGTCATCATTCTAGAAACTGATAATTGTGGAAAATTTCTGATAGTTGATAGTCTGACATATTAAAAGTTTGAAAGATAAGTACCATGTGTCAGTTCATAATAGTATGAAGTTATCAGAATTTAATTTGGTCGCATATTCTGAAAGAACGGACTTTAATCTCTTGTGGTTGGTAATCGATTGTGCGCTGTGAATTGCGTATCATGCCATATTGATTCTGTGCAATTGTTACTGTGGCATTTATAAACATGAATGTTAATAGCATTTCATTCTTTGTTGATAGCCCTGTATATTGTTTTTAAGTGGTCCTGGCATTATGATCTGACTGCATGTAGCACATTGCCATATATCAAGGCCATACAGCATACCTCAAGTTCTTAACATCTGCAGTGTATTCTCCACTATGTTACTCGGTACGTACTTCCTTGTAGGTCGTTTCACAGTTCCAAAACGACCTACTGAATATTCATGCTACTGCGCTGTTGTTGCGATATACACGTGAATATCTCAATAACATATTGTATTCTTCAAGCCTGCATCGCTTAAAACAAAATGTTCCTATGATAAATTCTCCATCAAATAAGCTGCAAATTCTTCAAGCAAACTTGTGCGAGCCAGTAAAACAATTAAAAGTGTCACTTTAATGCCACTATTTTTGTTTTTTTTTTAACTGAAATTCTAAAAGCCATTTGATCAAAAACGTACCTGACCTCGTTATATTTTTTCAGCTATTTTCGTATGCAGGCACATAGCAGAGATACATCATAGTCGGGCCAAGAGATTGCTTACAATGCTTTACCAGTGTGCAGGGATTATCATTAAAGTTGAGATGTTGATTTTCTTACTTTTTAGGAATCTAGAAGGAAAGTGGTGGGGGGGGGGGGGGGGGGAGAGTGAACGGGGGGGGGGGAAGTTAGGTAAGAGGGCAGTGCCAAGAATTCTCAATGAGTAGCGAAATATATGGAGCCACTTAGGGTCACAACGAAATTGCTGTAGATTCTGCTTGAATGTTTATGGAATTTGGAGAGGGTATTGTGAGAATTGCAGGCTGGCATTATCAACTCTCAGCCGAGTGCCGAGGGCTTCTGTGTCCAGCGCTGCATCATCGTACAGGCCGGGGAGAGAATGGGTTCATCCTTTTGACTTAATTACCACTTCATATGGTCAAGTGAAGATATATGTGACTTTAAAAAATAGGAATGTAATTCTAGTTTTGTCCTTTTAAATGTTCGAATATTTGAAATATGAGATATGATCTTTGGCATTTTATTACTTTTGTCGTTTTGTTTAACAAATGAAGTATTTGTTGCATTTCCAATTTACTGAGTTTAATGTTTTGCTCGACCACGGCAGCACATGTTCGACACCGTTGGGTTACAGTCATTGCATTACATCATTGAACAGGAACTTCTCCCCATGTTGTGTCTTCATTTTCGCTTTGCTAAAACTTTGTTTGGTAATCGTTTTATATAAAGGACAGAACAGCCATTTCTGCCACACACGATGCTTTATCAATGGACAATGGAAGATCTGTCAAGTCACTCGAATCTAGTCTAGTGTATTGGAAGCCATGGATATGCACAAGGGTCCCCATTCCTAACAGGCAATCCTCACATTTTATCGTACATGTGTATCTCTTCACGAGAGATACCTACTCTAACCATTTTTATGGTATATCTGGCTATTACGTCATGTTCTATCATGTAGAAAAGGTCTTCTCCAGACATGATCTTATCACAATATGGAGGACTCCGTGTTCCTAACGTTTTAGGCATGCCTGAACTTTTTGGTTCCTTACTTCAGCAGTCAGGTTTGGGTGTGTGTATGCGTGTGTATGTAAGGGTGTGTCAGTAACACTTGCGTCGGTACGCTCCAAATCAATAGGGAAAGTCGGATGAAAGTCAAACTTTTGATGTAGGTCTGCAATATAGAGAAAGTGGTCATCTGGGGAAATAAGGGGGGGGGGGGCAAAACTTTGAAAACCTTGTTAACAGGTTATTTAAAATGATAAAGCTTTGACTAACTTAATACTTGATATATGAGTGTATTGTGGTGGTGGTTCCTTTGGGGTGTTACAGATTTTGGGGTCCATATGGACCATTTTATGAAATCATGCTAAAAGCCTCCTCTCCTACAGATTGTATGGTATGTAGTTGTTTTCCGCATATTTTGCTTAACAAGGTGAAGGTTTGTCAAATTAGCATTGTAGTATTGGAACCCTTTGCAGTGTTCAACATTTGTGGATCCAACTTCAGAATGGGCCATATGGGTCATAAATTATTACATTGCGCAAAGCGATAGTTTTCCTACAAATTATATGTTACAAAATTGAGGGTTTTTTCATATTATTAAGTTCTATGGTGGTCAGTACCGATCTACTTGATCATCATTCTGATGGACAAAGGGGGCTATACTGCCATTCATTTATGTTTTCATTATGTATAGCACGCTGCGTTCTGAATGGGTAGCATTCAATTCTCAAAATAGACACAGTTTAGTTAATTCATAAATATTTGACCATATTTTGTTTCTATTTACAGTAAGTATGCTACCTGTGCCGGTATCAATCACCTTCTGCCTCTGGGGTCAGTCAGGTCAGGTCAAACTCCTTGTTTGAAAATATAGGTCAACACAGGGCGGGGGGGGGGAGACAGGCTCCAGATGATGGTCATTAACATTCCCTTTTGGACTCCCTTTCGTTAGTGTCCTGCTGCAAATAGGTCGGGTCTAGGTTACGACCCTCTGACCTGGTAGTGTTATTTTACAGTCATTGTAAGAAAGAGGTATTTTTATAATTAATGTGCAATCTGAGAGACATAGGTTTCGATGGGGAGGGGGGACATGTCCCCTCCTCTTTTTTGAGGAGAGGGAACACTAACACATTTGTCGCTTTTTTGTAACCCAAATGAAAATATAGCAGCAGTACACATTACTCTTAATGGAAGTGTAGATGTTTTAACTCATGTTCTACGAAATACACATAATGCAGCAGAAATTAACAAGGCCAGAGAGACTGAGAAGTGTCATTTCCTGCTATCTGAGAGGTATTTCTATCAACTTTTTTTTCGATACGCTGCGCAAGTCAATGTAGAGTAAGTATACAACCTTAATGAAGTCATTACTGCACAACTTTTAAAATATTTTCCATTTTTGTAACGAATGTAAATGGAGGACAAACATTGGAGTTAGTCTTATTGTACCTACGCAGCTGCACCTGTTTACCATTTTGATAGCAAGGAACCGCAAATATTCCAGGGGCTTGGCCCTTGGACCCCTGTTAGAGGTTCCACAACTGGCCCCAGTCGGGGTCCTAAGGAGGAGCACATAGATTTGCTCACACGCTTCGGGTGCCCGTTATAGGGTGCATGAACGCTAGCGGGAAACCAAAAGAGTTTTCAATCGTATTCGTTAAAAATTGAGCAAGGTTTTCCATTACTGATGGGAGGGGGGGGGGGGGGGGTGAGGGAGTATGTTCAGCTGCAACATTTGCCAAGTGCTCAAAAGATAAACAGGCTGCATAATTCAATTATATGACTTTAAATATGACGTATTATCTCAAGCCATCTGATTTATTTTATTTTTTTGTCATGGATGAAATTTGCTCATGACTCAGAAATTGCAGACATAAGATCCCTATTTAAAGGCTGGATAACATTCATCATAGAACAGAAAGTGCCGTTTCCGGACATCTGGGGAGGTTCGCAATGCCCAAAGTTTTCTTGTATGCTGCGGGCCAACCGATGTGGCGATCCGCTTATAGTGCCAGCACTCACCCTCCCCAGTATTGTTTTCGTCCCACCGACTTACGCCATGTCTTACACTAATTTTAGGAAAAAAGGTTACCCCAGATGTCCCCCTACTTTCAGTATCAAATCCCATGTTGAGAGAAGGGTCGAAATTTAGGACGGTTTGCAGAAGTAATTGGCGTAGTCTCTTGGCTAAGGTACCAAGAGACTGGTAGTGTGGTCGCTAGCAGTACATCTTTGCAGTAACAGAAAAAATGGGGTGCAGCTGCATGCGCAGACCAAAAACTAAAGAAAAACTTGGGCAAACAAATATATATACGAAGACAAAGAAAGAAAGAAAAAATGAAAAGGAAGGTGAAGGTGAAGGACAAGGCAAGCTTGAGTAATTTTAGCGCCCTTTGCGTCCTGAGAATGATGATGGTATTGCCCACATTCAGTCGAGAATTCAAGCAAGTATTTCAGTATCCATCAGGAAATGAACAAAATTCTCCTAAACTATATAATGTGTAGCGAAAAACTTCCAATGATATAAGGAGGGTTTTCCATCCATGAAAATACGTAACATTTCCTGGAGCTTAATTACTTGATGAGTCTGGGAAGGGCGAAGGTCTTTTTATCATGTACAATTTTCTGGTGCACTCTACGCCAACTGATGTGGAGTTCCGCTTTCACAGTCTTCTCGCAATTCTAAGTCGTCTCTTAGTCCAAAAAATTTGGGTGTGCCACTGCAGTAGAGGCATATACTGAATTTCCCTATCACATTGTATCACACTTCTCGTTTAGGCTCCTTTATGTCCAGTCGCCCCTAAGGACAGCTTACATATTATCAGAATATACAACAACAACAAAAATAGAAAAATGAAGAGAATAAAACAACGAACACAAAGCAGGCGAATGAAATATATACGCTCAATAGAGGTACTTCAAGGTCCTTACCTATCACCCGATCAAGGAAAGGGGCTAATTGAGTCGGTTCACAAAATTTGTGATATTTTGCCACACCTGTTAAGTATTCTTTACATGTGGATTGTAAAATTATCACACTAAGAACATCGGACACACAAATGAAGCAACAAGTGATAGAGTAAGTAGCTATCAATATATCACTCATTGCAAAATGGGGCCAGACACTTTCATCGTAAGGTATCAAACACAAGTAACCTCTGGCCCTGCTAGTAAAAAAAAATACGACAGTTTCACATTTTCAGTAAATGAAGAACAGATACATGACTATAAGGAGGCTAATTGAAGTACTGATATGCAATGTTTTCTTTCAAACTTGACACAACGTACGTAAGCGAAACCAACTCAATGAATGGTGATTACAGGATTCCATAGATTTTGAAGGTACACTTACGACCCGCTAATTATTGTTCAGCCAACTAAAGCTAATAATTTTCCTCGTAAAACAACATGGAGTACTAAAATACAGGGTTGTTCGTTATTGGGAGGGAAACTTCTAAACGCTCATTTGAGAGGGAAACACGTTTTTAACAGACGAACAAAGATCGAACCGACAAAATCAATCAATAGCAACTTCAAAAATCACAGAAAATATATTGGTGTTACCTCCCAGAGAAAGTTTAAGAATGGATACCATTTTCGTCACCATTTATTGTTTGTTACTGTTTTTCGTCGGAGGAGAGACTCTCCCATCTGGAGCACCACTTTCTGCGTGTGGTTCAATGATTCCAGGACACATAGGGGCAGTCCCCCAGGACCACTCTACCTCCCCCTTTCGGCTTTCTCATGCATCTAACTACTTTCCCGGTGAACAAAGTTCAAGTGAGTGTATAACTTACCTTTATTTTGGAATTCACTTTTGCTGCTATTTTCATGTTTTTCATCCAATTTTTTTCTTCTTTTTCTTGTCTCAATTCGTTGCACGGATAATTACATCTTTTAGAAGTAAATTGAATTAGAATAATTACTAAAAAAGCCATTAACTCCAAAAATTCAGTGATCATTGTCACGGTTATTATTTTCCTTCAGAGGATGTATGTTGGGGATGATATAAAAAGAAGAAAACAAAATGGGTGAAATAGTGTTAAGAGTGTATTATGCCTTTAAAAATATCATATGAAATTTGACGATGTCGTGTTGTTCAACTCTACTAGGACTGAACTACAGACGAGGGGGGGGGGGGGGGGGGAGAGGAGAGGCATTGGGGCACAACTTTTACTAGTTCGAAGGGATGCACCGGATATCAGGTCCCGCAGGACTATCTATCCGAACAGTGAACTATAATCCTTTTCGGGGTTCCTGCCGGATATTTTTCAAGATCCGGTGGAATTTTATTCCCACTTCTTGTTACAATTGTGTGACCAGAGAATGTTGATACAAAGTCAGGGGCGGCAACAAAGGGGGCATGGGGGGCATTCCCCCGTGAGGGCCTTTGCCCCCCAGTTTCCCCCCACTCAGCTCCTGAAGTATAGTGTCCTTTCAGGAGTTTTCAAGGCAAAATAATTCACAAATAATTTTCCTCCCCGTCTGAATAATTCCCAAACTTTTCAAAGTAATTAAAACCAGCCTGAGAGCTCTCTGTAAAACTATGCAAGTCACATACTTGCTGTAGGTGTGAACACATCCCTGTAATACATTATGTACCACCTGGTATGCTCGATATATAAACTTAAAGTGTAACAGATACATATGTATATATCTATTCCCTCTTAATATACTGTACATATTGCATTCACCTTTCTGTTTTAAGAAAAGTGTAAAAAAGTGTCAAGAGATTGCTAATTAGTAGCTTTTAAACATATTGTCGCCTTCCAACTTTTCATGTTGTCAGCTAAGAAGAGTAATAATCAAATACGCCTAGAATGCATTAAATCATTTGGAATCTTTGCTTTGGATGATGCATTATGGACCAACATACACCTATCCTGAGACTTAATTTTTTACCAAGAGAGTTGCTAAAACCTCAGAGCTTCCAGGGCCTTCGCCCCCTGGACCCCCATCGGGGCTTTGTCCCTGGACCCCACCAGGGTCCTACGGCGAGCCCCTGGACCCCACCCGGTAAGTCTCGCGCTCCGCGCTTGATATGGCGCTATGGCGATATTTCGACAATTTTTGACCCCCTCCCCAACATCTTCTTTTGCCCTTCATTTGCCCCCCACTTTTAAAATCCTGGTGCCGCCACTGTACAAAGTATAAAAGCACCTCTCAAAAAATTAAATGGAAGACATGAAAGGAAATGTTGAACTATAACAGTGTAAAATAAACTTAATTTAATATGTTGACAGCTTATCTATAACTTGTTAGTATGAGTAAAGAGGAATATAATGGAAACATAGCGGCAGTGATTTAACAACGGAGAGGCGCCCCATAGCCATGCCCTGCGCTGGCATCAAGAGACTCAACTAAACCACGTCAAAATAGTGCACCACTGTAAATCCCTGCTTTTGAAAGATATCTACAAAAAGGGTAAAAGGCAGCCATATGCATGGGGGATTCACTTCAGCAAAGACTAGCAAAGATAGTTTTGAAATAACCTAACCTATTTCATAGAATGGCTGCAAACTTTATAACATTTTCCCCTCAAGATTCCATTTAATTGCACTAAGAATAGGGATATCGAGAACCGTAGCACACAACAGCAGTGATCAATTAAAGGTTCAAAAGTTAGTGGTGATATAAAAGTTATTTGTACAGAAATTGAAGCATAATTGTCTCTAGGCCCTTCCCATATCGGATGTTGCATTTTGAAACATAAATAGCTTGTACAATTCTAATATTCTCTAACAGCAGTGTGAAAATCAGGTCCGGTCGGATTTCAGATAAGAACCGGCTAAATCTGGTCCAACCTGACCCAAAACTTAAGATTCGGTGCACCCCTACTAGTTCTGAAATTTCACATTTCGATCTTGCATTTGTTCCTAAAATGTGATGACTTCTGTTTTGGTCGTATTATTTATCCAGTCTTTGGAATGCTACCGTGAACTTTTCTGCCTTAAACTCTTTCTCTATTCTTCCCTTGCTCCAGTCAATTGGATGACCTGTTCCCCTCCCCCCCCCCCCCATTCCTCTTCTATGCCATTGCTTCACTATCAAACAAGTGAAACCGTTGTAAGAGCGATAAACTCACTGGTGAAAGGCATCTCAAAACCATGAGTTACGAGTACCTCACCTCTGACAGTTTAGAAGTAATGGACTTTGTTTGTGGCCACAAATAGGTTGACATATAGTTACCACCTAGTCTATACCCCATTCAGTGTGGCCGAGTTACATGAGAAAAGAATATGTTTTGGATTTCTGGTAAGTTTCGCAAGTCTGTCATTACTTTGTCGTTGTACATCAAAACATAGACCTGTCTCGAATTTTTCTCACAGTTTTGACAATTACCTTTTTGACATTTTTTTTCGTTTTCGAGCAAAATGACAACCCCTAGTGATTGATAAAACTTGGCGAAGCATAAAAATGGCATTGAGAAGGCTGCTCGGCCTTCAAGAGATATGAAAACATAACCAAGGGTGTTACTTTAGTCAAGTTCGTTTCACACTTGAAGGTCAGTGAACGTTTACCATGTTAAATAAAAAAAAAAAGTAAATAAATCGTAAATTTATTAAACAATAACCTCACGAAGGTGCTACTTGTGCACCGTCTGGAAAACTTTTCACTTGCAAAAGTATAGCGCTAATGTTTTTATCTTTGCGTTGAAGATGTTACAACATTATCATATAGACATGTATTTGAAGATAGAGGCCATAACATCTAACCGAACATTCAACTCGATATATGCAACGAGTGTTCTTCACGTTGCCATTTACGGCGTCACTTTGAAAATGATAATTGCACACAAGTGACAAATTGTAATGCGTATATGTGAGAATGTTATGTGTATGAGTCAAATAGCCACTGTTGCGTCCCTTTCATATCAAGGTTTGTATTTTACGTTTAGTTGAGACTCATGAGTCAAGAATCGCCAAACAGTAATTATCTTTATTTGTGTCTAACTGTTGGGTTTCTTCTTAGCTGCCCAATTTATTGTGATATCTCTCACTTGCTCATGATGTATTGAATTGATAAT
This sequence comes from Stichopus chloronotus, assembly GCA_021234535.1. Taxonomy (NCBI): domain Eukaryota; kingdom Metazoa; phylum Echinodermata; class Holothuroidea; order Aspidochirotida; family Stichopodidae; genus Stichopus; species Stichopus chloronotus. The sequence goes on along the minus strand of CM037837.1, from coordinate 7,107,976 downwards.
ACTGGCAAAATTAGTTGTAGGTCAAATTATGATTGTGATGACAGCACTGATAATGGTCATGATGATAATGAAGAGGGTAATGGTGATGATGATAATAATGATAGTGATGGTGATAATAATGATCATGATTATCAATGATGATGATGATAATGATAGCTATTATGGTGATGATGATAACGATGGCGATGATGATAATAATAATAATGATCATGATTGTCAGTGATGACGATGATGATGATGATGATGATGATGATGATGATGATGATAATAATGAAGCTGCTGATGATGACGATGGTGATGATCATCATCATCGTAATGGTGATCATGGTGACCATGACGATGATCATGACGAAGAAGGTGGTAATGATGACGACGATTGGGATGAGGATGACAATGATGATGATTATTATGATGATGATCAGATGGTCATAGTTACGATGATGATGATCATGGTGGTGATAATGAAGATAATGGTGACGATGAAATGGTGACGACGATGATGATAATGATGATGATGAATTTCTCCTACTTACACCCTACCAGCGTTACCTACCGTGAATAAAATTGAGTTAGAGATGATAACATCCTTGAATTGTCATATAACTAAAATTCTCAGCTCGTGTCCTTTAATAAATACCTAATTCCTGATATTCGTTTTTTTTTTCCCCACAGTCTTCATTTCATCCAGTGATCCCTCCCGTATGATTCGAGGTATCCTGTTACAGGTTAGAATAGTGAGAGATGGCTTTCTGAATGACGTCAATACCATCGTCGGAAACTGGACCTTCTTAGAAGATGAGAATGATGGATTCAGGCTGATCGAGTGTGCCCAACCAGGTGATACTGTCACCCATAGAATCAGGGGTACCAGCTCAGAAGCATCATTCCTATGGAGAGCACCTTCTGATCTTACTCTAGGAGTTCAGTTCATGTAAGTGATGGGACCTAAAGTTCCCATTAGGTTTACGCAAAGAAAAGAAAATCATAGTCGAAATTTCAAGCAGCGGCATGTGTCATTTTTATGAAAAACCGGTCAGTGTTAGAAATTTAAAGCGATTGCATGTGTCCTGAAAAAAGCCAGAAGGATAAGATTATGTTCGATCTTAACTTTTTCTTTATTTTTAAAATTACGCTGGCGGTTGTACATGGACGAAATAAGGTGTTTGAATAAAAGAAAATGACAGGAACTACTTTGAAAAGCAACGAAATTGGTATTAAACAGTAAACAACAGAAATCATATTTGAAAAGTAACGGTTCTTACTAGAAGTTGCCTACATAATGAATATGCAATATTACAGGTCTTACTGGTGTATCAAAACACTCTCAGTTTGGTCGATATCACAAATTTTAATAGTTGGTGCAAGGAAGCACTGTATTTACAAATAACCTACAAACTGATCACATCATTTGCGGCGTCAGTGATCCTGAGTTGTTTGGACTAATTGAAAGGTTAACACTAGTATACTGTCTCATTGGCTCGTTCAAAAAAGCACACGGTTGACTTGAATATAAACTTTCAACCACTACATCGTGTTTTACACTTTTTGTCCTTATGTTAGAAGAATTTAAAATCATATGGCACAATTTACCACCGTGAAACCTGTTTATTTTCCCAAATTGTTTGAATTGTTCAATCAAAAGACTTACTCAACTTCTGAAACAGGAAATTTCAATGTTTTTTTTTTTACTTTTTGCCTATCGCACGCAATCACTTTAAGCTAAACTTTAGGATTAAGATCAGGGAGTTGCTGTGAGCGAAACCGACTATGTGTACGCTACCCATGCAGCCTTAAAAATTGTGAATAAACTTAGGGGTTATCCGATGTCTTTCTTTTTCCTGCCGATCCGATGGCCGATATTTTTATCACAGTTTCCGATCCGATATCCGATCCTATATTTTCGCTGTCATATATGTTCTCTCTTAAAAAATCATTTCATCATTTTAAATCATTTTATGTATGATGCACGCTCTGGAGTGCTTTTATCACCATTGCAATATCATCACAAATTTCAATTGATGTTTTTTTTTACCTTTTCCGATGGAAACACACTTCAAGGGGCAATACGTCCAAATACATTTTCACGTTGTCGAACATCAGCAAACGTCTACATTTAAATTTTGCCGAATCCGGTGTTTTACCGATAGTGGTGAACATCATCCCATACGACACGATTATCCCGTAATAAAATGTCCAATGTCTATACCGAGTAGGTAAAGTAATACTGGGAGTCCTAACAGTAACCAGAGCTGAATTCTTTTCATGGGGTTTAATGATTTTTCTGTCACTTTCCAGTAAGAATTAATGCAGAGATCAGATAATGGCAAAGAAAGAAAAAGAAAAGTTTCGAGATGAGCAATAGATAAAAATCATAGTAAAGAATAACAAAATCAAAATAATTAATCAGGAAAATTAAGTCAGTTATTAGGAGTCGAATTTTGGAGATTCAGCGAGATAAATTTAGACCCTTTCAGAAGAGAATTTAATCCTTTTCCATCGGTATCATTAGTACCGGTATATATGCATTGAAGATGTTCTTGACAACACATGATGCACGTAAGTGTAATGAATTTCTATTGTTACTGTCCGTCCCTTAGTTTCTCGTTTGTATCCCTTTCCTCGTGACAGTGTTACCATTGTGGAAGATTTTTCAACGTACTGGGTTCAATTATCATCTGGTGTTACCATGGAGTCTGTGGGAGGGCAATTACCACGTAAGTAAGGAACTTACAGAAAACTTCAAAATTGTACCCTGCCATCCGCTGTAAAAAATATACGTTTGTTTATTGATGGGGAGTCATTTTGAATTAACACAATACTACTTATGTAAGAATAGCATGTGTTATATACTCTTTCTTCCTAAACTGTGCAAAAAAAAAAACAAAAAAAAAAAACTGGACGTTGTTTTGCATTAAAATGTTTAAGACTGTGTGCAATAAGGCAACAGCAGATAATGTTCACCCAAACTTTCCCAAAAATAACCCCGTGGAGATAATGGAGGAAACTCTGGGATTATCTTTTTATGTATTAACGGAGAGCGTACTTGAAATGGAAGATTCCATTTAAGGAGGACTAGACATTGTGAAAGCGTTTTAATAGCTTGTACTGCATTAAAGTTTCGAACCACATGATGAGGAACTAAGTACAGATTATGATTACAGTATAACATGAATAGACAGGCACATATATACTTCTTTTATATCCTACATCAACACCATCCGTCTGTGCAGCTTCGAACCCGTGCACAAGTAACCCCTGTGGTGAAAATGGTGTGTGCGTTAACTTTGGTGGATCTTTTCAGTGTCAATGTCAGAATGGATTTACAGGAGACCGTTGTCAAAACGGTGAGTTACCTTTTTGCAGCTAGAAACATCGGTTAGTGAATCTTTTAATTTTATTTATATTGTTTTGCTGATGATCAGAAGATATTTCTTCAAGTACTATCAGAAAAGCAAAATTTTACTTTTTTTCATATAGTTCAATTTAGAAAACATTTCTCATAATGATTTATTGAATATTGTCTAAAATAAACTGAAGGACGAGTTTTCATTTGAATTAATTATTAAGTCAATGAACCATGTTTTTACTTTTAAAACTTGCAGCTCCTGACTTATGCGCAAGTAACCCTTGTGGCGACAATGGTATTTGCATAAACCTAGGTGTATTGTTTATATGTCAGTGTCAGAATGGATTTACCGGAGACCGTTGTCAAAACGGTGAGTTCAGTTTAAAAAATATGTGGGTAACATTTGTCCCTTTTTTTTTTTATCATTTTACAGCTCTTTGCTATATAACATGTTCTGGTGTTATTTTTTTTTGGGGGGGGGGGGCTGGCCGGGGTCTGAAGTCAGTGTCCCGGCATAACTATCAGATGTTAAATAATGCCAGAATAAATAAACGATAGATTGTTTTTAGATCAGGGATCAATATTTACCACTTAATCCAGATTTTGTAAACTTGTTAGTTTCAACACTCTAGGAATCAAACGTTTGCTTATTCTAGAGTTATCCGTTTGGATTACGTAATACTCTTCATCCTTCAAGAAACTTTTCATGATAGGTATCACTTTAAGAAATGTTTATTGTACTTAATGTAAAAGTTGCAAGTCGAAATTTACAACCAGGAAACCAATGTGGTGATAATAGTATGTGGGTAAATCTTGGAATATCTTTCATTGGTAAATGACATACATAAGAGCTTTGTCAAAACGCGAAGTTAACTTTTTTTAACTCGTTGCACATATAGAGTATTTCATCCTGTGTACCTTCTTATGCATAATCTGAATCAAATTACTTGTATTTCATGGTTGGACACAACAATGGTAACAAAATTACCTATTTAATGTTACCTTACTGTTCTTCTTCAAATATCTTACGAAATGAAAATGTATATATATATATTAAATGAGTTACTTTTATTAACTAACGTGCCCGTTCTCCACGTTGCAACTTGCAGTTCCGAATTTGTGTTCAAGTAACCCCTGTGGCGAAAATGGTGCATGTCTAAACCTAGGCATAAATTTCAGATGTCAGTGCCAGAATGGATTTACTGGGGATCGTTGTCAAATCGGTGAGCCACGTTCACTACTGGGTTCAGACTTTGGTGGATTTAATATTTTACATGAGGACACTTGCAATCAGTGGAGGTACCACGGAGAGGGGGATGGGGCATTTTCCCCAGTCAGAACGTTTTTCCCTCCAGTTACCCTCCCCTCCCCCATTCAGGTGAAGTGACCTGACAAATGCATACATATCTATGTGTATTCCCTGTTTATTCATAATTTTGAATTTACCTTTCTGTTCTAGAGAGTCCATGAAACCAGAGTTTCCAGAGTTTCCGTCGGCTTCGACTTGACCCCCAACAGACTTTGGGTCTGGACCCCACAAGGGGTCATAAGTTTTCATATTTGGCGTATTCTATCCTGAAACTTAATTTTCCATCCAGAAATATGCCAAAACCTCACTGATCGCTACCGGAATTTTGCCCATGGATCTCATCAGGGCGTCACATATGTTCTCATCTTGTCAACTCAGAAGAGACAAATAGCCGAAATATTTCAATCTTTTGGAATCTTTGCGTATAATGATGCACTATGAACAAAAATATACCTATCCAGAGATTTAATAAAAATGATAGAGCGATATGCTAAGATCTCAGAGCTTCGGTGCTGGAACTCCACTGGGGCTTTGCGTCTGGACCACTTTCGCTAAGATACGAGGGAAAATTTAGGCTAAACCCCACCAGTTCCTTTCACCCTCCATTTGCCTTCCCCAGATTTAAGATTCTGATGCCGCCACTGCTTGTAATCAAAACTTTGCTCAGCTTAAACCCAACCGCTTTAATATTACTCGTTTACAATATCGAATACTTCTTTTTAATGAGTATATCAAGTAAAGTATATGCCACAGAAAACAAGTTTTGGAGTATTGCCCGAATTAACAATTATTAAAAATGTTGAAAATGGCCATAACCATCAAAATCCACCAACCATTGACCATTTTGCTAACAAATTTCTGTCTTACAATTGCATCATGAGTAACATACGCCAAATATTCAAATTTGTGACACCAAAAGCTGTGACATCCAAGGAGGATGTTACCTCTTGTTTACCTTTATTATTTGTTAACCTTTATTTCAAGTACGATTGAGAATCCTTTATGCCCCGAAGGTTACACTCATATCTTCTTTAAAAATATGTATATCACTTATCAATCTGAGACGCAGTAATCATTAAGAAATAAAGAGACAGAAAAATGAAAGTTCTAACAAAAGAATTGCTACACTTTGCAGCACTTCACATCGTCGGTTTTGCATTTTCATCAATTTTTTGAATAGTCATATCTCCCAAACTGTAGTATCTAAACTAGAGGCGGCACCAAGTTTTAAATTTGGGGAAGCAAATGGAGCGCAAAAGAAATGTTCGGGGCAAAACAGTTCTTGCTTAGCTTAAAATTGAGCATGTAGGAAGAGATTAGTGGAGCGAAGCGGAGTCCAGGGGCCCGTCTTAGGACCCTCGGTGAGGTCCAGGGGCAAAGCCCCGGAAGCTCTGAGGTTTTAACATATCTCTGGTTGAAAAATTAATCTCAGGATTGGTAAATTTTTGTTCCAAGTGCATTACTACCAGCAAAGATTCCAAACGATTTTAATTATTCCTCTAAGTTGATAAGATGAGAACTTCGGACCTCTCATAGGCCGTCCAGATGCAAAGCCCGGTGGAGTTTCCTCCGAGAAGCTCTGAGGTTTTAGCCTATGTCTGGGTGAAAATGTAACTCTCAGGAAAGTATGCTTCAAATATGAAACCTACGATCCCTGTTGGATCCAGAGGCAAAGTCTGTTGGGGCTCCAGGGGTAGAACCCCCCCCCCTTACCCCTCTTCAATGAGGCTCTGAGGTTAGCATATATCTAAGTGAAGAAATAAGTTTCATCATGACTTCCTAAAAAAGAAAGTTAAAAGCAAAATAATGAATATAAACAGGGAATAGACATATATATATATATATATATATATATATATATATATATATATATATATATATATATATGTGTGTGTGTGTGTATTGTCAGGTCACTTCAGCTGAGTAGGTGTGGTCAATTTGGGAGTTGTAAAGATGTACCCCTTGGTACCTCCACTGATATAAACCCAAATATCAAGGGATTGTTACTCAGGGTTTCCTCTCTACAACTTTTGAATAAGGCCGTTTCTTTTCTAGATGCGTGTAACTTGGTTTCTTGTATACTTAATTTAAAACTTGCAGCTCCCAATCTGTGTTTGAGTAACCCCTGTGGCGACAATGGTTTATGCGTAAATCTTGGAGTATCTTTTCTGTGCCAATGTCAGAACGGATTCACGGGGGATCGTTGTCAAAGTGGTGAGTTGCAAAGATGGTGTTACTTTTTTATGTATACATTTTTCGTGATGATACTTCTAAGTAAATTTTGTTCATATCCTAGTCACATCGTAGTTGACAACACTGATCACTGAAATTAATCAGCTAACATATCCCATTTTTTACTATGGAACACACAGCTAACAACCCATGCACAAGTAGTCCGTGCGGTGCCAGTGGTATATGCATAAACCTTGGTGGACCTTTTCTGTGTCAATGTCAGAATGGATTTACGGGGGATCGTTGTCAAAATGGTGAGTTCACTTTAGGAACGCCTTGCTGATATTTGACTCACTGTTATTTCTTTAAACAGCGCTCCTTTTGACAAAGAACTTGATGATATAATTTATTGTTTATGACGTCATTATCTTCTTTTCGCTTCAAAGTTTGCGGTCCCTGATTTCTGCTCAAATAACTCCGAAGTGGCGAAAATGTTATATGCGTTAATCTCGACATAAATTCCAGATATCAATGTCAGATTGAATTTACAGGAGATCACTCTCTCATCGTGGAGCAATTTACCACTCAGTCGATCGACAAATGTGTGAGAATTTCAATGTTATCCGGAACCAAAGCTTCACTTTTCTTATGGTTAACCATTTAAGGGTGACTCAGTAGGATTATGAAACATTATGAAGTGCACAGTTCATGATAAAGATTCACTTTCGTGTTTATTGTATCTACGTTAATACTTGCAGCTCCCAATTTGTGTTTAAGTAACCCCTGTGGGGACAATGGTTTATGCGTAAATCTTGGAGTGACTTTTCTGTGTCAGTGTCAGGATGGATACACGGGAGAGCGTTGTCAAAACGGTGAGTTCGTGCCTCAATGTCAGCCCAATTTTGCATTCTCACAATTGTCACTGATGCTAATACATTCGTTACAATAATTCCATTCCACATGGGGTGGGGGTGGGTAGGGTTGGGGATATAAGAAATACTTGAGAACAATTTCAAGATCGTGAATATGCCGTATAACAGAAACTTGAAAATGAAGTAATTTAAACATTGAACCAAGAACTACAACATTAACCTATTCTACTGTTACTGACAATATATCGTTATATCTTTTATTTTCTCCCATTATTCTGAGTGATCTGAGTGTATGTTTTTCCAATAAAAATTGACCAAAAAGTGTTTTCATATTGCTATTGCATTATTTGGTCACTAAACCTTTTTTTTTTATTCTTCTCTCCTTCTGGCGATAAGAAATGTGAAATATTATTTATGTGTCTACTACATGGTTGAAAATGGGACCTCTAGGTGGCATTTGCTACCCTAGCTTTCCCCGTGTTGCATACACAGTTTCGAATTAAATAAATCATTGACAATCAGAGACGCCTTCATTTTTACGTACCAAATGTTTATTGATTTAATCTTCGCTAATTAATTTCAGCTCCTAATCCATGTAGTTCTGATCCCTGCCTAAATAACGGTTTGTGCATAAACATCGGAATGCAGTTTATCTGCCAATGTCAAGATGGCTTCACTGGAGATCTCTGCGAAAATGGTAAGGATCGATTAGACCATATAGTTTATGTATGACACCAGTATAGGAAAGTGAATAACGAGTCGAAATGGTTTTATGCTGCGTTTTAGATAAAAAAAAAATACTGAGAGTCAGTAGGCGGCACCATCAAACTGGCTTACCCCTAATTGCAAGCTGCACTTTGACAAGAAACACAAATAGGCAATCTATGGATTTGAGTTGAAAATCCCATCCCTTTATCACTATCGAAATTACTATTTGCCTCTCACACATATATTAAATTGCACATCATGCTTATCGCAAACGCTATATTTGTGGGCACTCACAAAAGTAAAGAATGAACAAGCATGTAACGTAAAGCACAATGTTTCGCCACGTTTACCTCTCTAGTCAACGTTTGATAGGATTTCCGGTACACCAAAATGATCCCAAACCAGAGACAATATTAATTATAACAATAAAAAACTCAACCTCTCTTCCGTATAATTTCTGTAAGTCTCAAGAAGAAAGGGGTTTTAGCTTAGTTTTCTTTTCGTTTCATTTTTTTTTTTGTCATAAATCTCATCTGTTTTTTTTTTTATTCTAGGGGATATATGTTCATCATCTCCTTGCCAAAACGAAGGGATCTGTATCAGTATTGAGGGAGAGTTTATTTGCATCTGCACCACTGGATACACTGGAGTGACCTGTGAAATCGAAAATAGTGAATATTTGCCACGTTAATTACAATCGTTAATAAATGAATAAACTGTAACGTATATTCACCGTTATTTTTTTTCTGCACACCATTTAAAAGATTCGCTCGTAGTTTACAACACCTTTAGTACGTGACATTCACAACATTTCCTGAAAACAATGGCAGGTGTCAATATCTTGGAATGTCTTTTTTCATTGCCGACTGTTTCAATGTGACTTTTAATGGATATTTCTATAGAAGTTTAAAATGCTAGAAAATTAGTCCTTAACAAAACGGCGGCTTATCTATGGCATTACAAATTGGCATTACTCTTGACAAAAGCTTCATGTTTAATAATATTAATGACGGAGAATGGATTGAAAGCCACCGATCTTTTTTTTAAAATGTTCATTGTTGGCGTTTATCTGTACAAATGTACTTACCTGTAGTTCAGCACATGGACATGAATTACACGTACTCGGTGCGTACTTAAAAAAAACAAGTCTTTATTGTGTCGTAACACTTACATACGACACTAGTGGCTCGTGGAGTCTAGGGGTGAGGGTGGGTGGGGGGTGTAGTTGGAGACGTACAGGTTATGGTACTGCATGGAGGGAAAACAGAATTGTGCGAGGAGTTAATGTTCGGTGTAATCATAACAAACAAAAAAATGATTTCAGGTGAAGTTCGTAGATTGTACCAACGCAACGTTATGTAAATATACTTCTGTAACTACCATGCACGGTGATAGATATCATACTTTAACAAGTAAGAAAAATATTTGTTGCTTCATTTCTCCCTGCCCGTTTCATTCCTCCCTGACCGCCTACCATGTTCTGTACAAATCTATTCTGTGCGAATACTCAGTGCTTATGGATTTGCTTAAAGATCAAAACAGTGCCAAATGTTCGTCCTTTCAATTCTCTCATTGATGCCAGCTCCTAATCCGTGCAATTCTGATCCCTGTGGAAATAATGGAATATGCATAAACCTCGGAACTCGGTTTATCTGTGAGTGTCAAGATGAATTCACTGGAGATCTTTGTGAAAATGGTAAGGCTCGATGAGATATTAATTCTTACCCCCAAATAACACGATTCAACGAAGTTTTACTACTTCAAACTTAGAAAAATGCTATTTTTTTTTATCACGATTAATGTTTTTGTTTGGATGATATACTTCCTCAGAATTGTTTAGTTCTTTTGTTCAGTTTTGAAATATCATTAATTTATCAATTATTCTTTGTCGTCAACCTTCTAATTGATATCAGCGCCTAGTTCGTGCAATTCTAATCCATGCGGGGACAATGGAGTGTGTATAAACCTCGGAACGCTGTTTATTTGTCTATGCGAGAATGAGTTTACTGGAGATCTTTGCGAAAACGGTAAGGATCGATTAAACACCTTTCTGACCTCAGCTTAGATAAAAAAAAAAAGTAGCAAACTTTCAAACTGGACAGGTCATTGAATATGTTTTTATTATGATTATTGTAATGTGATGACTTTTTCATTTGCTTCGAATTGCTTCTTTTTTCACTCAGAATCTGTCTGAAGTCTCTTTTCAAATCTTTTTCATCATTTATGTTCCAATTGCTCCTCAATCAGCTCCTAATCCGTGCAGTTCTAATCCCTGTGGAAGTAATGGAATGTGCATAAACCTGGAAACTCAGTTTATCTGTCAGTGTCAAGATGGCTTTACTGGAGACAATTGCGAAAATGGTGAGAATTTGTACGGTACTGACTTCCATAAAAATGGAGTATGGGTTTTACTAACTAAAATTAACAATTGCTTCGTTGAGTCTAGCTACTTTCTTCAATGATCGAAGGATGTACAAAAGAAAAACGAAGAATCGAACGAAATTGTTCACCATGGATTAAAGTTTCATGTTACGATTATTGTAATTTGATGACTTTTTCATTTGCTTCGAATTGCTTCTACTTTACTCAGAATCTGTCTGAAGTCTCTTTTCAAATCTTTTTCATCATTAATGTTCCAATTGCTCCTCAATCAGCTCCTAATCCGTGCAGTTCTAATCCCTGTGGAAATAATGGAACGTGCGTAAACCTGGAAACTCAGTTTATCTGTCAGTGCCAAGGTGGCTTTACTGGAGACAATTGCGAAAATGGTGAGAATTTGTTCGGTACTGACTTCCATAAAAATGGAGTATGGGTTTTACTAACTTAAATTAACAATTGTTTCGCTAAGTGTAGCTACTTTCTTCAATGATCGAAGGATGTACAAAAGAAAAACGAAGAATCGAACGAAATTGTTCACCATGGATTTAAGTTTCATGTTTGGATTTAACCATCAAATATTCTTTTCCTATCTTCTTATTATTAATTGCAGCTCCTAATCCATGCAGCTCTAATCCCTGTGGAAATAATGGACTGTGCGTCAACCTTGAAATACAGTTTATCTGCATATGTCAAAATGGCTTTGGAGGGGACCTTTGTGACAATGGTGATTATTGTTTATACCTTTAAAACTATGATGAGACTTAATTTTAAAAAAAATGCTCGTAATATTAAACAAAAATAACGATGTGTGTGACTTACATGAATACTTTGTATCATTACGTTGTTTATCTTCTATAATTAAAACAGAAAGTTCATAAAAAATCTTACGTCGCATGTTTGGAATTTCTTTTAAATTCTCGTTATTAAATCTGCTTTCTCAAAAATCTCGCAATTGACATCAGTCCCAAATTCCTGCAACTCTGATCCCTTCGGAAATAATGGAATGTGCACAGACCTCGGTGTCAATGTTACGATTAGCTTTACTGGAGACCTTTGCGAAAATTGTGAAAATTATGGAGTCTTACCAGCTTTCATTAAACACTGTAATATTTTTTTTTCTAATTAACACTCCTCTGCTGAATCTACGTGATTTGTTGACATTGAATTTTTTGTACATTGAAAATGAATGGATGTTTCGAGATTGCTTTATTATTGACTAATCTTCTTTTCTTTTTTTAATTGCAGCTCCTGATCCATGCAATTCTAATCCCTGTGAAAATAATGGAATTTGCATAAACCTAGAAAGACAGTTTTTCTGCCAATGTCAAGATAGTTTCACGGGAGATCGTTGTGAAAATGGTACGAACATCTCTGTAATCGTTAATAATGAGAGAAATATCTTTGTAAATATTTCACAGTAATTTCTGTCTTATACGTCATGATTTTTCTTCTATGACATCATCAATTCGTTAAGTTCTGAAAGTCAGTGAAAATAACAGAACGGCCTGCAAATAAGGTGTTTTTGTCAATGATATAAATTTCTGAACTTCCTCGGTATTTCATCCTGTACGTAAATCATACGTAAAATAAGACTTAATCATGCATATTAGCAATATATGGTGGGCTACAACAATTAACATTGTCGCAATCTCTTTAAGGCGATTGCAACGACGTTCATTTATTTAAAAAAAAAAATCAAGTTACAACGCCTAAAAAAGGGCTTACATGTTTTAAAAGAATGAATATTTAGACTGAGAGGCATTTGGAAGAGTATTTGCAAACTACAGCTACTTTTCTTTTGGATTAATGTATGCAGATGATCTTTTGTTTTTAGTAAAACCTCATTTTGTAGCGCCATAACACGATTTTTAATTAATGCACCACAAAAAAGTCTCTCCAAGTTTTATTTTTCTCTTTTTGAGGTAACGATGTATGCAATTCAAATCCATGTCTGAATGGTGGAATGTGTTTTCCTATTGGAGAAACATCAGTATGCCTGTGTCCCATGGATTATACTGGATCGTACTGTCAAGTGCACAACGGTGAGTTATTAATAAACCAGCCTATGTTGAATTAAGACATTTGAAGTTGCTGTGTTAGCTGATTGAACATAGTGACGAAAAAGATTACATTGTATGATATATATATATATATATATATATATATATATATATATATATAAATTGGTGCGGTCCATACAGACAGAAGAAATGAAAGAAGAGGGACTAATTTTAGTGATATGGTGCTATATTTCAGTCCACTCAAGGGACCATCCTTCAGGATTTATTTACACTAATTATACAAAGGAGACATGATACCTCAACGAGGTGGAAGCAAACAAACAATGTGGATGAAAGAAAAGAAAAGCACAATTGAAAAGAAGTACAGTGCATGCAGTCAGAATAGGCGTGATGGCTGGCCATGTTATGATGATCCGCTTGCCTTGTTAGACTCGCCCTTATTTTTCGTCCATAGAAATTAGACTCATCACCAACAATACTACAATCGAAAAGGACTAACTGTGGTAGAGAGTGATTTTTCTGTCTACAATGTTGATAGATAACCCGCTTTCGACTATCAGAAGATTTCATGAGATGTTCTTTAAATCTGTCTGTGGGCCTTCTTCTTTTTCTCCAACGTAAATGGAATTACAGTCAGGAAAATGAATTTTATAATTACATTGTTAGCATAATGGACACTATACTGATCTTTGAAACTAAAAAGAGAGGCATTCTTCTTGTGAGAAAATACCACCTTACAGTCCACCCCGTCCCAGCAGGTGTTTCCAAAATCTTTTTTCAGAATTTTGTCACCACTGGGACCAATGTAAGGTAAATTAATACATGATATTTTCCCCTGTGATACAGCTTCTTTGGCTGCAAGACCCATCCCTAATGTGAGTCGTAATTTCTTGGTGTAGGGCTCCATCTGCCATAACAAAAGTTTAAGGCAGCCATTCAACATGCGAATATTACGTATGTACATTAATTCAGTTAAAAGTAAATCGAACAATGTGCATGAAGTGCTTTAGCTACAAAAACCTTGTACTCTTTGGGACTCCAAGAATTCCAATTTATAAAAAGACCAGTGAAGGAAGGTTTTGTCTTGTCTCCTTTGTATAATTTTTATATTCCGCCTGAAGATGGCCCCGTGAGTGGACTGAAATATAGCATCATGTCAGTAACATTAGTCGCTCTTCTCTCATTTCTTTTCTCTCTCTATATATATGATATTGTATGATATTCGTTTATATATTTTATTGTCACGGCTTACCAGATGCTCACAGATATCTAATTAGCATTCATGTGTTTGAATATTCATCAGTGCTCAATCCATGCGACACTAATCCATGCGGAGAGAATGGCGAGTGCCTGGCTCAGGGCACTTCATTTATCTGTCATTGTCAAAATGGCTTTACTGGACAACTTTGCCAAAATGGTGAGAAACCCTTTTATTAGGCAAAAACTGTAAACCTATTAATTGTTAACGTTTCTCTCGGGGTGTATTTTATTTAGAGCTACTTATATTACAAACATAGTTGTCCATGATTTTTGTCCCTTGCCGTATCACTGTGATTATTTACCGGAGTGCAGCTTCAAATCCATGGGTGTCTCACCCCTGTGGACATGATGGAATCTGTGCGATAAGTTTCACATGCAGAGAGAAACGTCAGTGAGGAAAACACGCGTTCGAGTACGGTATCTCATACACGTAATTTGAACACAACCGTGGTAGACTCACTAAGTAGATAAATAAAGATTGTTTTTTGATTGCATAATTTACAACTGTGTTCCACTGCATGTCCACTCGTTGTCCTCATAATTCGTTTTTTGACAGTATTTTGAAGAGTAAAAAGATCAAGTAAAATATTTTAAGCTAAAATTTCCAATCATCTGATTAATCGATCGTTAAAGTTGAGACATTAAAATCGACGGACCTTATTTTTCTTTTAATTACAGTTTCGGATCCTTGTCTATCTAACCCCTGTAGAAATAATGGAATCTGCTCGATCCTAGGGTCTTCTTTTGTGTGCCAGTGTCAGAACGGATTCAATGGAGAATTCTGTCAAATAGGCAAGCATTTTAATCTTACTGTATGATCTCGTCTTTAAGTAATTCAGTGTTAAGAATTTCAAGAGCATCTTTCCTTGTTTATCAAATTGCAACTGAACTTACCATCTGAAGCTGAACATATATCCATCTGGATATTGATCAGAACCTTAATCAGATTATATTTATCAACAATAAACAGTAAACTGCTCAAGAATTGTCTTCTTTCATGTAATGTACATTATGTTTTCCTCATCCAGACAATATTTGCTCTTCATTCCCTTGTGAAAATGACGCAACATGCATACCAATCGAGGAGGGATACATCTGTATATGCCTGTTGGATTACTTTGGAGAAAGATGTGAATTTTACAACGGTGCGTCACAAATGTGGTTTTTTTTTTTTACTATTGCCCACAAATTTATTTGCGAACACCGTAACGATGTAAACAAGCCTAATACTAGGCCATGAATTAGTACCCATGAGATTAAGGACTTTAAACGTTACATTGATCATAGTAAACAAGAAATAGACTTAAGAGTCATAGTAAGTAATTTAGAGGGATCAAAGTTAAGAGAGAAGGGAAAATCAAATTCCCTTTTCGTTGTCTTTTTTCAGTTTCATTTGTATTTTCCTTAGAAGCGTATTTTACATTGCATGAAATACAAAACCCAAACCCGTGCTCATCTAACCCCTGTGGAAACAATGGAATGTGCCCTGAATTTGGCAAAGTCATTCATGTGCTAATTTCAGTTTGTATTTACATACAATATAAAATTCTGCCAAGATGGTTAATGTTAATGAGAAAAAAATTCATCAGTTTATTACGAATTAAGTTAGGAAATCTGCCATCAGTAAGTTCCCAATTGCTTTGATTGATGAAATCGTTTCTCATGCTTATGAATGCTTTTTTTCATGATCATAGATCCGAACCCATGTCTGTCCAATCCCTGTGAAAATGATGGAATGTGCCTGAACTTGAGAATGTCGTTTATTTGTCAATGTCAGAATGGTTTTACAGGAGAATTTTGCCAACACGGTTTGATATTATTGACCAATCAAATAATTAACTTAGTAATGAATTATTAATTATTACTATTATGCAATTTAACTATGAAATACCGTTTTTCATAACAAATGATCCATTATTGTTCGGAGTGAACACCTTCTCGTAATAGTTCTACAGACGTTTATCTAGCAGGTGTTTTACAAAAATGTAGAATTCGTGAAATCTGCCAGAACCGGGCTTATAATTTAGGGTGTATGTTAGTTTACAGATTGGTTTCACGGGTCAAGATGATCGCGATCAGTATTTTCTTTTTACCTAAGTTTTGAATATATTAAAGTTGTTATTACCATTTCCTTTTATTCACGGTATTATACTATAGGATAACCTAAACCTTTACATAGTATACCTAAATACTCCTCCGTAGCTTACAATTTGAACAAAAATGCATTCTGATAGCTAATTGTGATGCACTTTTTCTATATCTTAGTTACATGGCATGTATTTCCTATATAGCTCCAAGCCCTTGTGTTTCAAATCCCTGTGGAAGTAATGGACTTTGCGTAAATCTGGAGCCATCTTTCGTATGTCAATGTCAGAATGGATTTACTGGAGAATTCTGCCGCCAAGGTATATAATGTAATACTTTATATCTTCACAACCCTTAGAAACATTTTCACTGACACATTCTCATAAAGAACCTTAACGCAAACCTCATAGTGCTAATAAGTTTCTACATTTATTTACATCAGGAATATGGTACTGTAGCATTAACTTCGGTTGGGTGATTAAACAAAGACTAGTCAATGCTTTTACAGCAGATGAGAAAAGGGATTTTTCTGTGAAGTATAATCCTCTTGAAATGTTTTCAAAGTATTAGTGGTGGTAATAATTGAATTGGCTCTTATTCATGACCACAAGTCAAGGTCATTCATGACGGTTTTAGTTTATTTTTGTGGAAAATTTAACAAATTAAAAGCCGTTAAGGCTAAGCCGTAACCTAACTTACCACAAATCATGGTTACAACTGAGAGTTAGCGTCATAAGATTATATGCTAAAACTTTGTCTGATTTTAAATCAGTAACCCCAAATCATACCCGCAAAACACTTAAAATCTAATTCCTTGGACATTCTTATCGGTCAGTGACCTCACTCTGATTATGGTCATGGACTTTTTGTCTCTGATTTCATTTTGTCTTTTGTTTTCCTTTAAACACCTGACAATACTTCGGATTCGTCTTTCTTTTCTTCAGCTCCAAACCCATGCCTGTCTAATCCTTGCGAAAACAAAGGAACCTGTGTAAACTTGCAGGGACCTTCATTTATATGTCACTGTCAGGATGGCTTTACCGGTGAACGTTGTCAAGATGGTAAGCCTCAGTTCACTGGCACTTAAAGGGGTAATCAGGGTTTATTTTCACAATTTATTTCACTACAATTCCCCACCGGTATCGTACAATGAGTCATAACTAACAAATATGATCAAGATTATCTCAAAACATGTGGACAATTTCGAGAAACGAGTCCAATTTGCAAAAAATCGGTGAAGAACTCCGAAAGTCTGTAACATCCATATTCATCGAATCAAATATGAATATTCAATACTATTCCCTTTTCGAGGTAAGAGGAGGTGGGGATTCCTGTTTCATACGTAGCCTACTTGTGTTGTATGTATCATCAACTAAACTCTTGTTTCCCTAGCATTGAGCAATGCACGAACAGCATGGGAACCGTAAAAATTCGGTTATGTTTATTCATATAGCGTCATCTCAGTCTTACGCTGTGATTGGTCATCGTATAGAGGAAGCTGTCTTGTCTTGTACATGAACGTTTATTTTTTGTACCCGACAAATATTAAGAGTTCTCATTCAACAGTAATTAAGGCAATAATTACCGTTTCTTCTACCTTTAAACACCTCCCCAACGTCTCTATATTTCGGTGAACAATCAGTTTAGAAAGAAAAATCAACTAACGGTGAATTTTCTAAGTCCAACCCTGATTTCCTCTTTAAATCGGTTTTACCTTAGTCAAATCAATTGTATAAAGTCCAGCACTGATAACCCAATGGTATTCAGTGTTATCATTACACATAATGGGACGCTATCTCAAGCTAGGTAAATGTACAATGAATGAATGGAGGTAATATTTCAAACTAAATTGCAAACATTATTTTTAATCATAAAGATGTTTCGTTCAGTTCTGACATAAAAATGTCGTTGAAGTCCCTTGTTCACAGTATGACATAATTGAAAGCACCAGCTGGTTTTTGGCATTTCTCTAAGTTTGGAGCTATTCGCATGAAAACAAAACCAAAAACGGAGAATAACCTCTGTTATACTGCTATTACTACAATGTCAGTCCTGGCTTATTGGCACAACCTGCCAAGTGTTTTCACACACTCTGTAACAAACAGTGGCCGTGAGATAATGTAGATTGTTCCGAAGAAGGCATTTTGAAGATTTTCTGTCTGATTTCCACATGTTCTCTCCATTATTCATGTTAAATACAAGATGTAATATTCAGTAATTACCATTACAATCCTTTTAAGGTGCTGTCTGTCGATGCGAGAATGGAGGGACTTGCGTATCTCATGGAGACCAGTTTATCTGCATCTGTCCTGATGATTATAATGGAATAACATGTGAACAGTTTAGTGGTTAGTACGTTCTGAAATAGTGATTACTTAACAAATATTTAATGAATCAGATAAATAAGAAACACATTACTTTACAATGAAAATTTCCTGTTTTACATCATTACTACTTGAATTCAAATTAAGTTTAGTTGCTGAGAATGTATGAAAACTTAACCAACAGATTGATAACACTTTGCAGAGCATCGGGTGTAGCTGCTGCACAGTGCAAAATGTCAGGCTTGTTATCTATAGCTGCAAGGGAAACTGTGCTTGAGCGACGAATTTAAGGTACAACAGTCTTTCTACATTTCAAAACACTGAAATAATTATGAAACATGAGAATCATCAGCCTGCCTTCCAACTTTCCACTTAAAATGAAGCTGTGTTACGCGTCAGCATCCATAACATTAAGTAGTATGTTAACTTGATATGCGTTCAAGCGATTGTGGTGGAATCTAGTGTCCTGGCTTAGGAGTTTCTTTGTGTCTGATTCCACACTTAAGATTGGAAGGTAAATCAATAATTTTAATATTTCTTTTCACTTCAATTTGATGAAATGGCCGTAAATAGCAACACGTTCCTTCTTCTTTCTACGGTAACCAGTTCATAGTTCAAACAGTGCACGAGGTAACGTCTATGTAAACTTCGTTGTAACCTTTGATCTCTGTATTCAACGTTAAGAAATGAGTAGTAATTGTGGCATCAAGAAGTTCCCGAAATCAGCTTTAAAGGGAAATAAGGCGTTTGTTTTAGAGAAAACATCCATATTTTAGAAACCAATGTTTATGGACGTAAAATGATAGATTATTCAAAATAAGGAAGAACTGTAGCCTTCTTTTCAAGAAATAAGCCCCTCACAGATCGAATTTCAGTTATTTGTTGCTCAACACTAATTTGTTCACCCAAACTTTTCAAAATTCAAATGATGCATCTTCCGTTACTCATCACATGCATAATCTTTTGAGAAGATGAAGCTTTGGTAGATGTTTATTGATGAGACTGAATGGTTTAACAATGATTAAAGCTATTTTCTTTGCATGTCATGTTGGTGTATTCTAAACGCCCTATTTCCCTTTAAACAAATGTATTCTGTTACAGCTATGGATCGACATATATTTCTTCCCACATATATAAACTAATTTACTCACACTTATATAGGCCTTTGTTTCTTTTATTGTTTCAAGTTCGATGCAGTCCTTTGAAGATCACTACCGTCTTAAAGTTGTATCCAGATATGATTGTTAGATCAACTTTGTTCAATTAATCAATAAATAATGCAAAGACAGCCTGATATTTTAAATAAAGGTCTCATTGAATTTAAGACGTTATTTTTTTAAAAATCACAATAATTTACAATTTTTCTGTTTCTAACGATAAAATAAGATCTAATTTTATATGTAAGCCGCGATACAAGATTTCCACGTTGCCATGATTGTATCTATTAACAGGTGACGCATGCGCAGTAGCTCCCTGTGATAACGGGGGAACATGCATTACTCACTTGGATTCGTTCTTTTGTATTTGTTTGGACGGCTATGAAGGAACAACTTGCGACAAAGTTAAAGGTAAGCATATTTTCCAAACACTTCTTTTTCCGAATGCAGTGTCCCATTGCTTCATAAAAAAACTGTTGCTACTTGCTCCAATGTTTTTAGCCTATGCGGGGGGGGGGGGGGTGGGGGTGGAGAAAAGTAAACAAACATATAACTTGAGACCACATATGATTTCTTTTAGACTCTGCATTGCCTGTTTTGCAGCATTCTTCGTCTTCTGACCCCAATGCCTGTTCTTTGCAACGTGACTCCCTTCAGCTGTTGCTCTCTTAATCGTGGAAGGAACCAGACTATTGTGTTTCATGGTAAACTTTGTCCCCTTTGCAATCATGAAGAAAAAAAAAAACAAGATACGATAGGATGAATTCCATCACTTCTTGAAATGGCTCAGACATGACAAAATATATCTCAGTCCATATTTCTATAGGAACCTCAAGCGTTTCAAATGAACAAATTATAAAAAAAAAAGACTTCAATCAATAATACTTATTTTTAAAGAAGAATTATTTTGGCACTTTAAAGTTTTCTTCCATGTCCCAATTTGGATCCAATTTAAAAATGACTCATGACTCCGACCTTAAATTTTGAGCACCGCTGCTATTTCTATTTTGATTATTTTTTAATATTGAATATTAAAACTTTCATTAAAGGTTTTTCACTGCTGCCACTTTCTTTGAAGAATGTATGTCAGTATTCTTTTCAATCTGTCTCTTTGTTTGAAATGCAAGTAAAAATTATCATTTTGTTATTAAACATTATTAATTTGCTATCACAAATTATTAATTTGTAAAAGTTTGTAAAATTTGTAAAAATTTGTAAAAATTATCATTTTATTATTAAACATTATTAACTTGCTATCACAAATTATTAATTTGATATATTATTTATTTGTTATTACAGATCATTAATTTGTTATGACGAATCAGTAATTGTTATTGCAAATTATTAAATTGCAATTTAAAAATTAATAATTTTATGGCACTAGTAGGCTTTTGTAATAATCATTACTTTTCTCATAAATATGTTCATTGATGTGCGAAAAAGATAATAAAAAAACGAACGTGTGACCAGATTCGCAACAATGAAACAATAGCAGAGGAATAAAAGGAAACGGAAGATGGTAGCGATGATGATGATGATGTGGTGGGAAATGAGTATGCTGATGGTTGCCGTGGTGATGATGATGGTGATGATGATGATGATAATGATGGTGATGATGATGATGACAATGATAATAATGACGAAAATACCAATGATTACTCCATAAATGTATGGAGGATCACGGTAACAATAATGATAATGATGACGATGATAACAATGATGATAACGAAGCATGAATGAAAAAAAGATGATAGTAATGATACTGAGAAAGATAATAACGATGATAAGGATGATGAAAAATGATAATTATGCTAAGGGTGGTAATGAATACAGTGATGATTATGATAATAATGATGATGGAGATTGTAGTACAGGTAATAGTAGTGATGAAGATGACACTTTCGAATTATCTAATAAATATGAGGAGGATGCAGGGAGGAGGATGATGGAGGTCAAGATGACGAAGACGACGATCATGATGGAGATGATTGCCATGATGGTGGTGAAGATGATGAAATTGATGATGAGGACAAAAATATCTTAATTATTGAAATCCATAAATTGATGGAGAAAAATCGTTTGCATGCCACACACGGAATGTGGTTGAAACTTTGTCTCTTTCGTTTTAACAAACCAGGTATCGATAAATGTAGCAGTGCTCCTTGCAAAAACGGTGGTCAATGCTTCGACGAGATCAATAGATACGTCTGTAAATGCCCACCTGGCTACAGAGGAAGCCATTGTGAGATACGTAAGAATAATTTCTTCGATGTATTAATGTAGCATTGTCCGGCCCCGGAAGAAAATTCTCGTTCATACCTGTTGACATTTTAACTGGCTTAAACAGGTTACAACGGGTAATTAACAGGTTCATGCAGATTGCAACTGGTTTTAACAGGCAATCCATCCCAAATCAGTTGATACAACAGGTAAATTACCTGTTCAATAGGTAACTTACCTGTTACGACAGATAAATTACCTGTTACGACAGATAAATTACCTATAACTCTACGAATGCATCCTCTTTACCTAAAGAGAGGCATGAGATAGATGTAAAGGACATGTTATTTTGTGGAAATTGATATCCTTACATCAGCGGGCAACATTACAAATCCTTTCTCGGCATATGGGAGAACTTTAACACTAGTAAAAGTAGAAAATAATTGTATGAACTAGCACACATTACACTCATGATTACGCATACGTAGGTACGTACTAAGACAGACAATATGTACCTTATTTTTCCCCAAAACAGTGGCATTAGATAAAATCCAAATAGAATGTGCTTGTGGAATGAGAGATTTTCATGTGGCAATATGTAATCCTTACCTTAGCGTATGGGAGAACTCTAAAAGCAGGAGATAATAACATGAACTAGCACAAATTATCCGTTGATTGGATACCTCAGTATTCTCAGTCAGATCAGTCAAATGCATAGCAAGTTTATTCATATGTGTGTGGAATTACCCAGTTACTCATACGGCGTACTACCTGACTTTAGCAAAAACGTTATAAAGAGTGGGGAAGTTAAGAAATATCCATCTTGGAGTACCACCGTTTCAAAAAGAAAGAAAATGGGAGTGTTCTTTTGTGTATTGACACTTGCCTTTAGAATATCTCTTGAATACTTTTGTTTAATACTTAGGTCTGATATGTAGGTAACATAAGGTCTACATATTAACTTTGAGAAAACCTAATTGGAAGTCTAAATTGTACATCTGTGGAAGTCTATTAATTAATATTGATCCCATCTGGACCATTTGGGACCCTCAGAAGCTTGTTGAAATACATTAAAACCGGTAAGAATCTTTCAAAACCAGCTGTAAAACCAGTCAAAACCCGTTGATGTCGGTTAATACCTATTGACACCTGGTGATGTTCTGTTCAAACCTGTAAGTATACCTGTTAATACCTGTTGGTACCTGTTAAAACCTGTTGATACCTATTAATACCTGTTGAAAAGCTGTTCATATCTGCTCCCAGCCAATTACCTGTTGAGACTCGTTTATCCGGCAATGAACTTGAATTTTTTCTGCTGGAGCACCTAGAGACCACTTGGTTACAGCGTTTAAAGGATTCATTTCTATGCTTGGCTCAAATATTTAGTAGATAATTGTGAGCCGCAAGAACTGCATAAGTTGTTATACTTCATCAGAATAAGCTATTAGTTTTGTTTAGGAGGTTTGAAAGTATACTTCAGCATGAGCGTTAGCAGGTTTCAGAAAGTGAGGGGGACACTATACTATCTAAGCGGAGCGCCACCATTGGTTGGGGCGTAGCTACCAGAAAATTTTGGGTACATAAGACCCCCCAGATCGCAGGAGACGGCCTTCCTGAGTCGTTTCTAGTTACATCAGAACCAGATCTGGGAGTTTTGTTTCACAAAACTAAATTCCGACAGAAAGTACTGGTAGAAAGATGCCGCTCTGACACCAAGGGAGACGAATTACACAGCGTCCATCGCAATTGTGACAGAAAATCACGCATATGCATGTGACTTTTTAGATAACTGCTCTGAAAAGTGGGTGGGACAAATGATATGATATCCCCTCCACTTTTGAAAGTGGGGGGGGGGGGACATGTCCCCCTTTCCCCCACCTGTTGACGCCCATGTACTTCAGATCTCGCCATTCTTTCGGGGATATTTCTTCTTTTTTTGTATAACCCTGTTTAATCAGCCTCGACGGGGTTTCAGTATTACACGGACATTATTCATATTGCAAACTCTAGTAAGTATAGTAACACTTTTAAATCAATACGGCTCGTTACATTAATTCAGTGAGTACTGTCGACGAAAATGCAAAACATCGGAAACGACAAATTGGCGTGCAATCATATTGTTTTCGTATCATCTGGTTAGAGAAGACATGTTCCTTTTAAGCTGTGCTTTTCAATTCATTTTCAGCTCTTAAATGTAATTTTGATAGTCTATGTAACTTACGACAACTTTGACTTAAACGTGTGATAGAAAGGTTACTTTCCCTTCTTCCATTTAACTTTCCTTAACTTACAGCTGAGGGAGACATTCCAAATGGACACCTACCAAGACCATTCCGCTATGGCTGACGTTCCGTTCGTCCATCAACAAGCACTCGATATACTACTTTATATTACTACTGGAAGAGAAGTTACCGTGTACATAATATATTGCATTTTCTCATAGGCCTGTACAAAAAAGCACTCTAATTAACTATTGAATAGGTGACAAAATAGCACCCAGTATATAGCTTTAGTATCCACATAACGGGACCGTGCCTTGTAATACATGTAGATATAAGACCATATAGCATCAGGCAGGAATGGTTATAGCCTATTGTAATTACTGTCATTAGTTCGGATAACATCTGGTTTTGCTTTCCCTTTCAAAAATAGGAAGAATCAAATCTTCGTCACGTGACCATGAAAAACAAAGTCTTTATCTAAGTCTGATTTGGGAATTGGAATGGTGTAGTTCAACCAAGTAACTGCAATAGTCACGTGATTATGGACATGAGCAAGTAGTGTGCCCTCCTTTACAATAGGCTCATGCGGGTCAGCAGAAAAAAAGTAATATTTTTTTATTATAATTTTCTTTTTTTTTTGGGGGGGGGGAGCACAACTTTCAATTGTTCAGATCAGAGGGAAGCTTTTACTACCCAAAAAAGAGCTTTGATGTAATATAGAGTGACTGAGCCTTTGCCAATTGGGGGTGAATGGGCGAAGAGTTAAAATGGGAACAGGCAATCATGAAATCTTACCGGAACACCACTTAGGTTGGCACGTAGCGTACTGAGAGAATTTCTCCTTCTCTATTATCCTCAATGCTGCCTGCATGAAGTTGACAGTGATTAAAACGACGATGTCATGTTTGTTAGGGGATCTTTCAACCAAAACCTTAAACGACATTCAGTTAGCAGCCAGTCTTATATTCTGTTTATACTGACTCTCTTGTTTGAAATATGTGTACCCCGGAAGTGGGCATTATGTCCCTACGAGGGTGGGTGTGTAGCCAAAAACCAGTCAAATATGCTAACATTTTATTCAAGTTAGCATAGGCCTAATGTCAGAACTTCTCTTTATGAACATGCTAACCTAATGTTGCAAAACGGTGTTCGATCTGACAGCCAGTCCTCACATGATATCATTCATGTTTATTCCAGCTCGGGAGGTACCTACCCTAACCATTATGGTATATCTGGCTATCACGTCTTGTTCTATGACGTAGAGAAGGTCTTCTCGAGACATGACTTCAGCACATTATGGAAATTCTGTGAGGACTAGGTGGGGATCTAATGCTATACCTATGCATAATCTGTCGAGTTTAACTCTTTAATTTATGTGTTCAAACTCTTTTAAATAATAAAAGGTGGAAGCAAATGCAGGTCAACTTGGCTGAGCGGGGCCGTGGGGGGGGGGGGGGGGGGGGGAGGGCTAGCTGTCAGGGAGAGGACTGACAACTTTTTTGAATTATAAAACGGACCCCAAAGTTTCCCGGCCGCAAACATCATTGCAGGTAGAACTATTCACCTCCATCTATTAACCGACCGATGGCCTTAGAGTGTGTTTGCCGTGTATTTATCTGGTTTATTAATACTTGCGTGTAGTAAATGTGTGACAACACCCTCCTAGTTAATTAAAGTGATGCAATTTGTTTTATGTACAACATCCATAGGCTTAGCATATGTAAATATATTTCGTTTAATGTTTCATCATCTGGATATATCTCACATAAATGGTGGACATTTGACAAAAATGATCCATTTTAGTGTACTTTTTTTCAAAGTGTGTTGACACTTGTCTTCTCCCTTCACGTTAATCATGGACATCTTTCTTTTACATATTTGTACTAGATATGTCTTGACCGGCTTAAGTGACCCAGAGTTTAGTTCTTTTAAGCAAATATGGGTATCGTCACTGGTTCACTCAAAAGTGAAATTAGTGCTTTGAAGGTTATCCTACATGTGAACAACAGCTCAACCAAATAAAAATATACTTTAGGATTTTCGATATTTCATTTTGAGGACACACGATACAGCAGGGGAAATCGAAACTGGTAAAAACAACAAAAAGTGCTACAACTTCTACATGGATTTAATTATTAGTAGATATACATGCACAAGTTTTAAAATGTTAGTCTAGTGTCTACAAAAATGATGAAAAATCACGAATCACAAACTCCCTTGCCTCAACCCTACACATTTTTTTTTTTTTGAGCAAGGCATGGAATGGTTCCACTATTACTGCTCGTTGCGGTTTCCATTATGCTCACGATGTTAGTTTTCTTTTCCATGTGCATGGTAGAATCAAAGATGTCATCTAATATGTCACAAGTGTACTTGGGGTACCAGCTTGTTACTCTGGAGGAGGGCTCCTCCCTTTCCCTCCGAAATGCAGAAACACAAGTGAATTTCTTACATACATACATACTGGTGATACTTTTTTTTGATCAAAGATAACCGAGTCCGTAGCGATAACTTGCTGATCACTGCAGTGTAAAGTAAAACCAACGACACCATAAAATCTGCAGATGTATATCTACGATTCAGGAGCAATACACAGCTAGAAAACTAGACACTTAGAAAAGAAAAAAAACTGCGATGCTGACGAAAATTCTTGAACAGTTAAGTTTATTCTATCAGGGAGTGCCATTTACAGACGGTAAGAAATCCAGGTAAATTGCAACTGAGGATGAGCTTACTCTCGACCACTTTCGACCACTACATGGTGTTGGATAAATACCATGACATCATTATCTCAATGAAATGGGGACACTTTCTCTTGCATTTGCAAGGAACGCACAATCAGTCGAATGCATTAAACCACATAACCCACAAAAGAAAGAAGGGGACGAAAAAAAAGAAGTGAACAAGAAATCATCAAAGCATAACTGTTATATTTATTTAAAATTTGCAATTCCATTGATCTACTAAAGACATTAGTACAAATGATATTTCCGAAAATAAACTATATTCATGACAAGACACAAGAAAAAGGCATGCATACGTAAAATTTGTGAAAGACATCAGTACTTTTGGAAAGACATCAGTATTTAAAATTTGAAGAAATTTAGTTCCATTAAAAAGAAGAGTCACCTAGATTCAATATGGTAGAGGACAACTGAGAAACAAAAAGTTTGTTTCCTGTCTGATAAATGGAGAGTTTTTGTTCAAACGATGTACTTTTGTAAAGTTAAAAAGGAAGCTTAAAATGTGATTTCTTCTCGTTTGCATCTTCTTTTTGTAAAACTTAACTGAAAAAAAAAAGACCCACAGAGAGCAAACATAAAAGAAAAATCACACCAAGGTCTCTCATAAAAAAATCTCAAACACTTTTATAACATCAACACATCTTTATAAAATATTAGTACTAGATTCTTTATCTTTATTCAATAAAATGAAGAAAACAAATGCTTAATTTACTCTTAGAAATATGAAATCAGACATGCCAAGGTGTAGACACAACCACTCCAATTTGTCTACCATTGTAAAATCAAAATAACTGATAACAACTTGACTGGCGACTGACAGGGAGAATTTAAACTTTTGGGCCGATGTAGCATAAGCTCAAATCATGAAACAAAAGTTTGAGTATATTGACGAGGCATTTTCTTGTCACGTTTTTCACTTTCAAACAGGACACTCCTTTAAGGAATTGTGCTCTGCAGTAAACATATGGAACTTCCATGTGAATAGTAACAATGCAACTATAACGCAAAAGCATTTCTTTGGGAAATTTGGTGACATTTTTACTTTAATTTCGGACAAAAAGACGAAGGTACAGTGGTTTTAATAGCTTTTTGCAACTGTGCGAAGTGTCGCCAGTGCTTTGGTGCACTTTAGAAAAAGCAGGAATACGGTCATACCATACTTTTACTTAGGATGACCATAAACATTTCACATCTGGTTAACTTCAATGATGAAAAATCTGAAGTGTCATTTACGACATGGCAGTGTGACTTTTGTTTTGGGTAGCTGTGAATAGAAGAGGTCAACTACATCTGTGATTGAGGTATGCTGATGACAGCAAATAAGCCTTAGTAATTTTTACAAAATTCACAAAATAGGAGATTATTTTAAAATTAAGATCTTGTAACTCACCTTGGGCTCCTCATTCCAGAGTTCCTTCTCCCCTCCCCTTCCCTTTCAACCGCCCTTCCCCACCGTCCCTCCAGTTGTCCTAAAACTACCTAGTTTCATACACGAATGCATCTGTAACTTGTTACAAAACAAACATCATCTGTACCAAGACAGATATTATTTCAGGAATAATTTCAGTGTGATAAGATCATACTTCATCCAAACACACTTTCTTTGGCAAGGTGCCCCCAAAATAAGAAGAGAAACTCTGGCATAGAAAAAGAAAACTAATGAAAAACTATCTTCATCTAACTTCTAATTGTAATCCAGAATGCAAATCCATTCAACCTCCCCTTCGAGTGATTTTAAAGCACAAATGGCAAGAACACTTTAGAAGCAGAGACTGCCCTCTATGATTCCTTTATTTGGCCAGCGACCAATCTGGGGCTTCAATGAGAGGGTTTTTCGCTGCCACTGCAGTGGGTGTAGGTGAGTCCTGCCAGGAAAACGATAACGAGCACAGCGGCCATCGCAATGACGATTATCCACCACACTTCTGGACCACTGGATTGGTTTAATGTATCATTTCCACCTTCTGGTTCTAACGGTGGCTGCTCCGTTGCTTCCACTTTGTGAGAAAAGAAATGAAATGAAAAGAGTGCAAGCTCCATCAAAGCAACCATCACCTAAAGAGCATCAAGTTCTCATAGCCTTGGAGGTAACTCCCTATCAAACATCACCTAAATCTTTTTAAGCAGTTGACGTTTGCTCTCCTAATTTCTACCGAAATTTACGGTAACATCTGTTAACGCAACCAACAAATAAGTGACAAAGTCTGAACTTGATACAGTGTTTGTTTCAAACTTAGCACTAATTGGACTGGATAGGACTCACATATTATTTCCATTGGACATATTGCAATGTTTATGAAAGTTCCGGCCTGCTAAATGCTTTAAAAATCTGAAATAATGGTATCACAGCAAACCCTGCACCAAGATTAATATTAGATCAATTATGAAATCACAACTTCAAGAACCCCTCAGCAAATATGAACTTGAAACGTACCTCTAAAATATTCGTTGCAGTTGGTTTCTATCGAGTTAGGTGGGCACGCACAGTAGTAACCGTTGAACAGATCCACACAGCTAGCAATGCTCGGGCAAAGGTGACGAACCTCCAAGCAAGGGTTCCTGAAAACTGTGACAATTGTTAAACGAGAAATGCTCTTTAAATGCCGAGATAATTCCCCTGAAGGAATGGCACACTGACCAGGTATCAAGGAAAAAATATCTCACTCACTATCTCAGCTTTCTCAGAAGACAGGAGTGGACTGCAGTTTGAGCGATATTGATGAGCCCCGTTCCACATTTATGTTCCATGAAACATTTTAAAAATGGTGACTGGTACTTACAATATGAGATGAATGATATAAACACAATGCAGTAGTCATAACATATGTAGCACTGATAGGTAGATGATCGTGCGATAACCATAATTGCTTCAAGGGAAATATGTTGTTTATTACACCGAAAAACATTTTTATAACTTAAGATTTACGGACACAGAATCATAAAGTCTTAAAATAAGGTCAGAGGGTATCTTTCTTTTTCCAGAAGCAGAAGTTTCTTATCGATAGAAATTTGGTCATTTGTTGCTGGAGAATAATTTGTTGACCCAAACTTTCTAAAATTCAAATGACACATCTTCCGTAACTTCACCTTATGCTTAAAGTTTTGAGGAGATGAAGAAGCTATTGCTGATGTTTATTGGTGAGACTGAAGGGACTCAAAGACATTTTCTTTGTATGACATATGTTGGTTTATCTTAAATGCAATATTTTCCTTCAAAGAAGGCTGCAACTTACTCTGAAATCAGGGAGTGTTGTAAGAGATTGATAAAAAAAAAAAGGACAAAAGTTTTCATGCTAGACGACCTTGGATTGTGGAATGGGTAAACTCTGCTTACTTTGCAAACACTGTATCATAACAAAAGGCCCTACAAGGCACGCCCACAGCACATTTTCTGATAAAATATGTGCTTTGTTCATGTGCACACACTATGCAGACAAATGTGTACTCAATTGACTCAAAGGTGGATTCATGTCTGAAATCCGGACTGTAACTTTTTTACGTATCGGGTGGCTTTCTATGTTTAAAATCATTGAAGACACCCACGCAAGAAATCAAACACTTCCGCGACCTTCTTGTGATTCTATGTGAACTCCTAGCGTCCCACTCAGATTTTCCCCATTTACACTCTTGAGCTAAACAGCCAACACAAACATAGCGTAGCATCCAAACACATGACCAAGGAGAATCCACACTCACTCTCTGTTATTTCTTGATCACACCCTAGGCTCCTGTCGATACAAACGCATAAGTGGCCAAATGCTCTATCGACACAGGCATAGTTCTGTGGACAAGGATTTCTGCTGCATTCGTCAATTTCTGAGGAGAGAAAATTCAAACATGATTACATATTCACAAACCATCCACAAGCCTGACGTCTGGAGTTCTACTTCCTCACAAGCTTTGAGTAGCTTCCTAGTAGAACTCCTGAACTGTATCTCCTATTTCATTATTGTTAACTTCTCGCATTATTGTATATGTTAAGCCTGATATGGTTCAAATAAAGTTTTCTGAAATGAAATGAAAGCTACACAGAAGGAATACTGTACCCTGATATTATTACTCTTAAATGTTCGTTGTTGTTTGGGACAGAGATACACTAATGGGACAGACCTACCTGAACAATGTTTCAAAAAACTTGGAATTCTCAACCTGTTTTGGATAGTTCCTTGCAAAGCTTTGATATTGTGATAAAATTTACCACAGGGTCAATTCCTTACAGTCTAAACAAACAGAAGGTGAAATTTCAAGATGTACTTGGTGGTAAACAATACGATAGAGGGCATATGTATAAAAGGCATCTGTAGGACCATTAGCTCTTCAAATTCAGATTGCAAAAGCCATGGTTAGAAACACAGTTCTGCCAGCACGGTTCATACCACAGACCAGGCAAATTATCTTTCCTTAAACTCTGTTAGATATTAAGATATATCTAGGACATAGTTGATCTATTATAGCCCTGTCAGAACCTCAGGATTTAACAAATTAGCTTGCACAGCTACCCTGAGAAAATGTAGGATGTTAGGGTCATGCACTGGGTGATAGATTTATATAATGTGCTGTGATGTTCACTCAATGTTAGCAGGTCAATATTCATTAATAGCAAAACATCAAAGGAATGGACTGATGTAATTTGTGAGGAAGGTTGATGGGATATCAGTACAATGACCTGAATATTCATGAGACACATCAGCTATGCGGCCAATCCTCACATGATATCATACATGTTTATACCTTCTCGAGAGGAACATGCCCTAACCATTATGGTATACCTGGAGATCACGTCATGTTCTATCATGCGTAAAAGGTCTCCCTTGAGACATGATTTTAGCACATTATGTGGAAGTTATGGGCAAGTTATGAGAAGCATGAGACACTCACTCAAAAGTATTCAGTAATCGAATAGTCTCCAGCTGTATATTTGGTGAGCAGCTAAGGAGTGACACAAAAGTAAAGGCACACCACATGTGTTTCCTTCACCATGGCTGTCCACCAGACAACTATGCAGCTGTTTCCATTTGTTATGTCGTCTATTCCTCCAAGAGACACCTTCTGTATTTACGTTACTTGAGGAGTTATGGAATACTAGTGACATGAACCGACGTTTATCTCCTGTTCTTATTTTCTGCCTAAAAATACTCTCTACTTTTTCTATATTATGAAGAAAAACGGCAAACATGTGATCGTTTATATACCTAGTTTACAAAGGCAGTGTGGTGCAGTAAAAGCAAATGCTCATTTTTATTGGTGCTGAAAAAGCTGGGTCATTGAATCCATGTGAAGGAATGTTTGTCTTTAAAATCGAGGTGCTGACTACATGTAGTAAAAATACCTGATGTTTAAAGACTTACCTTGTTCACAACGATCTCCGGTAAAACCGGGAGGACAAGCACAGCTGACAGTGCCTTCATCAGGGTTATACTGACAGTGTCCGGAGTTCTGACAGGTGAAGTTTGCGATGCAAACTGTGTGGTAAAGAGAGATCAGACACAATTACTTATACACCCTGTTTTTCCTCATATGTTTATCACACATATCTCACTTCTGACAGACTGGAATGTTCCCTCCTGCAAAATCTATGGTAGAACAAACATTTGCAGGCCTTTTCATATACTAAACAGTGCCCTCAATTTACCATGTTATATCGGAATAAAAACCAGAAAGCCTGAAGACTTAGTGATTCCTTGCCCATATTCATCAAGAAAGACATCACACATACAGTACAAATATTGAACTAACCACTGTAAAGCCTATGTTCACAACTTAAAGTGATTGCGTGCATAGGCAAAAAGTAAAAACATTGAAATTTCATCTCCAAAAGTTTGGTAAGGCTTTTAATTACACCATTCAGACAATCTGGGAAAATAAATAGGTTTCAGTTGGTTAATTCAGCCATATGATTTCCAATTTTTCTAACATAACAACAAAAAGTGTAGAATACGATAATGTAGTGGTTGACAGTTTTCATTCAAATCGACGGTGTGTTTCTTTGAGCAAGCCAATGGGAAGTATACTAGTATTGAATATTCAGTTACCAACTCAGGATCACTGACGCCGCGGGCAAGGTTGTGCTCAGTTCGTAGTTTATTTGTTAATGCAGTGTTTCCTTTCACCAAATACTTCAATTCCGATACCTACAAAGGAGTGACGACTTGAGTAGTAAGTTTTTGATACACTAGTGAGCCCTGTACTGTTGCATATTTATTATGTAGAGGGTTACAGTAATAACCGTTAATTTTCAAATATGATTTGTTTTTTGCTGTTTTATGCCAGTCCCGTTGCTTTTCAAAGTAGTTACTGGCATTCTCCTTCATTGAAAGACATAGTCGGTTCATGAACAGCTCCGTGTGTGCATTTAAAAATAAAGAACAAGTGAAGATCAAACATAATCTTATCTTTTTGGTTTTTCAGTACACACGCAATCACTTTAATTTTGAACTATGGTGTCTGCTGATGTGAAGTGATCTTTGACCTCCATAGAAAATGACACAATTTCTTGAAAAATGTAGATCCCTCTCTTTCTTCACAAACTCATTTCTAAAAGTATTCCCAGGGTTATCATGTGAACAAGTTGTTCACAGTTTGAATTCTTATGACCCCAAAGGACCTCTTATCTCCACCCAAAATAGGGATCATCTACAAACCAAACATGAGATCAGTCAAGGCTACCCATCTTGAGATATCAAGTACACAAGGTTTTCAGTTTGACCTCTGGTGACCTCAAATGACCTTTGACCTCCACCAAAAACAATAGGATTCATTTACTCAGTATGACCAACCAATATTGTAAGTATTACATCAGTCAAGGTTATCGCTCTTGAGATATCATGTAAACAATGTTTTCACAGCTTGCTCTCTGGTGACCTTAAATGATCTTTAACCTACAAAAAACAATAGGTATCATCTACTTAGCATGACCTACCCACACACCAAGTACGAGATAAGTAAAAGCTACCCACTTTGAGATATTGTGTACACAAGGTTTTTGCAGCTTGACCTTCAGTGACCTCAAGTGACCTTTGACTTACACCAAACACAACAGGGATCATTAACTCAGTATAAACAACTCACTCACCAAGTATGAAGTCAGTCAAAGTTCCTTCTCTTGAGATATTGTGCAAACAAGGTTTTCACAGTTTGACCTCTTGTTGACCACACATAACCTTTCACCTCCACCAAAAACAATGGGGGATCATCTACTTAGTATGTAAAACCTACACACCAAGTATGAGACCAGTGAAGGTTACCCTTCTTGAGATATCGCGTAAACAAGCAAAGCATCACAAACACACACACATGACATCAGCTTAGATTACTTGCCTGCCTTTGGCAAGGAATTAAAAAAAAGAGTGACATCCCAACTTTTGTAATATTTTGGTCACCTTGAATCTGGTTTTCACAAAAACAAATTGGATCGTAACCTTGTCTTGAATCACTTGTCAACATCAGATAAACATTGTCAAGCATCTTCTGGACCACTGCTGATATGCCCAGGAATGGAACTCTGACCAAATGGTTCTAGTAAATGTAGGAAGGACATTATCTCCTCAAACGGATAAAAAATTACCAAGTAACATGTTTATACACCTGCTACACCCCAAAGCTGGATTTAAAATAAAAGAGACATGTTACCAACATTGGGACGAAAACGAGATACCTTTACTTTTCCATTCTAAAACTTGGCTGGATTTATTTTCTTTCTCCACAACATGCCTTTGAAGTTATAGTACAAAATAAGTTATAAAGTTAATTCCATATTGAAGACAAGAGTACAGTATCAGATATTGTAACAATAAGCATCTACCTAAGAATCGTGAAGTAACTTTAAGGAAGTGATATTACATAATATATAATAATCTTAATTTACATGTGTTGATCACATTAATAAACAGACTCGTAGCACATTTAGGATCAGCAAAGTTCATTATGATATAAAGCTCCGAGAACTGGCAATGCAGAATTTTTTCATGCAAGTTTTGGTGAGACAACACACAAGGCAAAGGTTGAATATATTCTCATGACAGGTGAATTCCTCCAAGAATAACCCCCATTAGTTGAATGAACCCTAGCCAATTGTCCTAAATGCAACCATAATAACAACTGCTGATTGGCTAACGTCTCATTTGTGCCAGTAAGTCGTTCATTTGCGCCAATTTGTTCTGGCGACAGCCAGAACCGTAAACAAAATACCTGCATCACTTAAAGCCTAATACGATACTGTGTTATCGTGAATTTATCCCTAGAAAATTATACCAAAAAAATCTCTACATGCTTGAAATTCTCTCAAACCTATGTACAAATGGTAAATAATATTTTCTTGGCCGCTTCTTATATACAGGACAAGAGTCACACCCAAAATGTGGTATTAATATGTTTCGATGCAAAATGTAAAATTTGAAAATATGATGCAATTGTTAGATTCATAAAACATAAACACTTAAAAGATATATAAAATCCAAAACCACGGTTCTCTTTTTTTGAAGAATGATAAACTTTACAGCACGAGCCATTTGTTTAATCTGCTAAAGTCTTCAGATTCATTAATGCACTCTGAGCATTCCACATTTAGCACAAGTGAGAAGAGATCCTTCTCCAAATCCTCCAAAAAATGTCTCAAAGCTATATTTTGTTCATTTCATAAATTTTGGGCCACATTTTCTTCCTTTTGCTTTTGAGTGACTCGAAAAAAATGTAGGAAAACATTCCTGTCACAATCCCTGATGAATTGGAGTCACTGTTTATAGATAATTCCAGTCATTATGGGCGACTTCATCCGTCCGCCACAGGAAATAAAGTAAGGTCTCCGATGCAGATATTTTGGCATATTGACATTAGTGGCATTAGAGTGTTGACAATACGTGTGAACACATATCACAAATGATTCAGAGATGCTGACTTGACACGCCACCAAACAATGATAAAAAACTGTCAAAATTAATCTGCTGCCATCTATCTGAATTATCTGGTGATAACTAGTGGTAAAACTGCGATTGGTGGTTCTCTTCCTAACTATACCAGACAATTAAAGGTACACAAACTAGCAAAAAAAGGGGCTACAAAAGCGGTCACATCTTTGTCTTGTCATTCTGAAAGGAATGTGTCAAGGTGCCAATGTGAGAATATATATATATATATATATATTTACGTATATATTTATATATGTATTTATTTAATGCGAGAAAGCTGTGAATTTTTTTCTTTCTCTCTTATGCTCTATAAAATAGTTTCCACAATGTATCTTTGCACTTTTAAAGGCAAGATACGAAAGAACACACTATGAAAGCATAGGGTCTACTACAAACTACTATTCATTGAAAGACTACGGTGTAGATGTAAGCTGAGGCTAGGTTGAAACAATGAGTCTTTTGTTTGATAACGGACAAATGATACGATGTTGCTGAATAAACCTGACGAAGTGACACTTTAAGCAGTGGATTATCATTACAGTGATGATGAGCAAAAAATGATTACTGTATTGATGATAACAGTAAATGTATCAACAAATGGATGATCATTTGGATGATGATAAGCAATTATTATTTAACACCACATTCAAGATAGCAGTATAAAGTATACATAGATGGACAATCAACTAATGCGAGAGAAAAAAATGCTTCTTACAAGAAACCTAGCAAGTGATGATCAGTGCATATTGGTGATCCAAGCGATGATTCCAATTACGCCTACATACATTTTAATGATAGCAGTTAAACGTACCACAATCACCGACACAAATTATGAGAGCAAAAACAATGCCAGACTAATAGGAAAGCTAGCAGGTGAAATGTTAAGCAAAGATCTATCAATGTCTACTACTGATAGCTATCGATTACTTATTGCTACTTAAGGACAAACAATACCAATGGTAACGGTAAGCACACAAATTATGTAATACAGTTGTCATTGGCCTTGGAACTAATGTGCATATGACCTTAACTGCAAAAGCAAAAGAGGCAATAGAAAAACAAAAGAGAAAATGAAGCAAAGCAAGGATTTAAAATATCATTTAGTGACTATTAATGATATCAGTCAAAATTTAAGTATGAGAGCCTTAATGAGAGATTTAAGAACAGGTGCCAATTTGAAAAAAAACATCTGCAAGCAGGGATATAATCTATAGTGATAGCAATGTATGGCAGCCAACTGATGATAGTAGTAACCATAGACATATGATGACCAAAAAAATGTCAAAGTTATGTTGTTGACTTACAAAGGAGATATTGGAAATATATGGTTAAGGAATTAAGCAAGCGATGAAAGCAATTTCTTGATATCAGATTAATGGCAGCAGTAGCAGCCAGGAACATAGATATATGGTGATAGAGGTAGTTACAATGTTATGTCTAGTGATCAATAAATGCATAGCTTATGTTTAATGCAAAGAATGGTTGGCTGAAAGCAAATCTATGTGAATTGTCCCACTAAGGCAAGGAAATGCACACCTGTTTGTTGATTGTTAGCTCTAACAAAAAAAATCAAAATATTTTAGTTTGATTTAGAATGATGGCCTACTTATAGTGCCCCATCAACAATATAACCTAACTATCCATTGGCTTAGCCTTATGTTACACTTTGTTAAAAGGCTGCATAATTTATATCACTAGAAAGCAGTACCAGCCAAAACTCATTTTAACATCCATGACTACCCTTGTGGCACACAGAACTATGATGATAGTGTGGATGGGCAATTGAGAGTGAAACTTCTCTAATGGCTTTTACAGCCAACTAAAAATGAAACGCTGGGCCACCAGAGGCCTACTCTCTGATAGAGATTCAACAAAAACAAAATAATGGTGATTCTTTTGTTTTAAGATTCCTAACCAGTATTTAACAGTCAATCAAACCTAAGGAAAGATTAGTGAACACCAGGAATTTTGCTTTAAAGAAACAAGAGAGGGATGAAAGGAGAGATTCTGTTCAAGTATTCCCACTAACCTTAATCCTTTGGTTGAATACAGCTAGCAAGCTGAAGATCACTCTAAGTTTGGAGCTCTCTAGCTCCCTTTCACCAGACACAAGGGAAATTGATGACCTTAACGGCTCAACCTTTCGGTGAAAAGAGCTGGTTATTTTATTCACAGAGCAAAGAGCACAATTAAGCCTCTGGCAACACATCTGACTTAAAGGTATGTGAAACAATGAAACCAAAGTGGCCAGATACAAAAGATAAATGAGACACTACTAAATGC
Source organism: Stichopus chloronotus (assembly GCA_021234535.1). Taxonomy (NCBI): domain Eukaryota; kingdom Metazoa; phylum Echinodermata; class Holothuroidea; order Aspidochirotida; family Stichopodidae; genus Stichopus; species Stichopus chloronotus. The sequence goes on along the minus strand of CM037837.1, from coordinate 7,069,971 downwards.
GCTAAGATTTACGAAACAGAAGTTGAGCATCTTAACAATGTTGACATGCGTAACTGTTCATATTAAGTAATTATTTCTAATATTTTAAGCTTTCATTCAATTCAGGAAAATTTTCAACCAACTCTGATTTGAATCTTTGACATGATCACACAAAATGTCGTAATTAAACTGAGGATAAAAAACTTGAATCACTTTTTCACCAAGGGAAGCCACTTCGTACTTTGGAGTATCTTGAGCATAATCTAATGGAATCTTTGCGTAATTTCCAATACTCTATACAACGATGAAAATGGAACGATAAAAGATGGCACTAGTTGCCCAAACCAAGGTGATGTAAATCAAATGTACATACATGTTAGTCTAGCAATGCGGGTATTAAATGAGTAAAAGCAATTATGAAATGAAAAATAAAACATGACTGCTTGTCAGTGGGCGTTGACAGATCCGTTGATGGAGATTTGAAGATGGTTACGCCTTCAGGATCTCTTGCCTGAACTTCTTTTCCTCCTGGTTCTGCCGGCGGATAGTGCAGAGGCAGACCACCGCAAATATTATGAACAATATGCAAATGAGAGCTATTAGTGCCAGCCACCACGGTTCCAACGGGAGAGCAAAATCGCTGAGAGTGTCATTCTCATTGGGGGGGTTTAATGCTAATGTGGGGGGGGAAAATAAAAACAACAATATGTTAGTAGATGCAATCCACCTGCAGTAAAGGTAGGAGAGGAGGAGAGAGAGGGGTGGAGGGATGGAACGTAGTTCTTAGGACTTGCTTTACAACAATATATCATCCTTCATGTAAATTGAGGTCATAGGTCATATAAATAATTTTTAAATCTGTGGGGACCAGCTGTTGTGGAGTGAAAAATAAATCCAGAGAGTCATCTCTTAACTATGAACTGAAAACAGAAGCTTCTTTTGATAAAGGTTTTCGCGATGTACATGAAAGTAAATTGCATTGGATACACATGACACACTGCTAATGTTTTTTCTGTCCTCGGGTAAGTGTTAGGGTATCCCATGCAAGTGGAGTAGTATTGTGGTATACCATGTCTGTGCAAGGTTTTGTAATTGACAGCTCAAAGTTGTCCAAATACTTGGTATGATGTGACTATGTGTCTATGTGATATTGTAAGTCTGTCATACAATACGCCAACGTAATGAAATGTTTTCCTTCTATGCACCACCATGTGGTGTAACACCGGCTGAGATCACACCAGTACTTTAATCTTGACTTGTCAAATCACGAAATGCACGTCTGCTGAAATGCCGCAATGAAAGATTTTTCTGCCTCAGAGATTTTCTCCTCCCCCCACCCCCATCTCCAACCTTAATGAAAAGGCAGAGATCATAATCTGCCAACTGCAAGCACAGACAATCACATGCTATGATATTTTTGAATGAGTGTTACAATTTCTTGCATTTTTCAGCTGGTTTCACCATCCCTTTTCCTGTCCTTCCTCATCATGAGAATCCTACTCCCTCCAGACTCTCTCATCTATGATGAAACTGTACAACGTTTTAGAATAACAACGCAAGAAACTTTGTGTTGCTCAGGCATTCACAAATGAATACAGACTGATGAATTTTCAGCTACCCTTTACATCCCAGAATGAATAAAGCCTGGAGTACATTTCAGATAACCACTTGCAAACTGACGAACACAGAAGTCCGGTAACTCCATCGGAGCGAGAAAAACATGGGTATACGGCAGATAAATGAGCATTCTACATCAGAGTTTACAGATGATTGTTGATGAGATGGTAGTCACAATGAAGTAATGGTTAGAAAATACGAGGCATAAGATGCGTTGATCTGAGATCAGACTTGGTCAGAAAAACTACATACGGACGGACGTACACGACAAAGACATTTCCTCATCAAGCAAATACATCTATCTCTGCCCTTGGATGGCAACTTACCGTCTTCACACGTGAGGCCTCCGAACCCATCGTCGCAGTCGCAGTAGTACCTATTGACGCCATCCAAGCACAGACCGTTGTTCTTGCAAGGGTTACTGAAGCATTCGTTGACATCTGTGGAGAAACAGGACAAAATGAGAAAAACAAAACAAAAATGAGAACATGAGAAAGAGGGAGGAAGAGAAAGCTTTTCTGAAGTTCGCAAGTGTACTAAAGGTGAATATGTACAGACTGATGCATATAAAAAAAAAGTACTAAACAGAATTACAAACTGCATTCAACGTGAGTCAACATGATTTACACATTAGTCGCATTTACGACCGACACCTCAATCACAAACCAGTGAGACCACTACCGTTATGTCATCGATATACTCACGACTTACTGTTGCTATTGTCAGACAGAGCTGCAAATGACCAAGCTGAGCGAGATACTTTTCTCAGTGTCATTCGACTGATCATACCAGAAGGGGTGGGAAAGGGGGATGAGTCACACCACGATAGAGAGCATTCTGTCAAAACATGACGCAGACCAATGTGAGAGAAACAACAGAATCAAAACAGATGATGAAAGAGGAGACTGAGAAGGACGAGAGATTCAGACGTCTTGGAACCACCGAGGGAGATGTGAACATCACATGCTTTAGGACTCACCTTCACTGCAGGTTTCTCCAGCAAAGCCGGGAGCACAGTCGCAGATGTACTCGTCTCCTCTGAGGACTGCGCAGGTACCACCGTTGTTGCAATAGTCATCGGGGACACAGACGGCTTTAGAGAGGACAAAAAGAAGAGATGAATCACTGTTAACACTGCTGGCTTTCATGATAAAATAATGAATTATGAGCCTCATTTTCACTCCTGACTCAGCAGCAATAATCTACTGCTGTTGGTCCAAAAAGCTTGAGATGAGGCTGACATTTGGTTATTGTTTATGTCTTTCCTTTGGGTTTCTTTTTACATCTCTTTTGAAATCTTACTTAGTCTCTCTGTATAATCTTGCATGAACTATAGTGGCACCATACAAGGGATGCATGGCACATTTTTATCACCACAAGTGTTGATTACTACTAACCATTGAAACTCCTCAAACTTCCCCACACCACCAGCCTCCCTGCTCATCCCTCAACTAACTTAATCTCCACAAATTACGTGCAGAAACTGTTTGAAAAAAATTCATACTGCGAATATCCATAATTGCATGAAGTATTGTCAGTAGTAAATGTTTTGTTGTTGACATCACCCAGCCTGCGTGGCTGAAGCCTTCCTGGGGGTTGTTACTTTCCAGGAGGGGTTGACGGTTTGACTAGTCCCTACTTCATTAATGGTGTTGCAAAGGCATGTAATTCTTCGTAGCACTGTCAACTTTGCTTGTACAATAGAGTGACATTGGTTCTTTGTCTCTTTTACCTTACCTGTTTGACATTGGGTGCCCACTCTTCCAGGAGGGCAGGTGCACTGGTATGTGTTATTTGCATGTACACTGCAGTTGCCGCCAAACAGACAAGGGTTGCTGGTACAGGCTGTAATCTCTGAAAGGAAAATGTCAATTGCTTCAAAAGTTAATTCTATTTTGCAGATAACAATGAAACTCAATTTAGAAAGTTAGCCATGACATCATAACCACATGAAATTTCTTGACCTTTTGTTGCAATGGTACAGCTCGCAAAATAAGCAAGGAAAGATTACAATGTGCCGCTTCCTGGCAAGCAAAGAAAACTTCTTTCAGTTGGCTGAGCAACACAAACTTTAAGAAAAATTAAACAAAAAAAAGCAACAAGCAAGTTGTGATCTAGTGCATACGATCAACTGCCGATCACACCTAATGATGTGCATTGGTGTAACATTTGATTACAATTTGATAACTTTTTCTCGGACCACTCAGACTATCTCTCAATTTGATTGGTGGTTGGCTGCATGCTGGGCACCTTACCCTTGCATCTCTCTTACATGCTGGAGGTTCCATCTACATATGCTTTTACCAACGCCGGAGATTAAATAAAAAAAGCATTCTGGTCACATACGTCGCAAACGACTCCCATAACAAAGTCGAAGTCAAAGACTAGTCCGTGGATGTCTTTTACCAATGCTGGAGATTCGCTCAGAAACTTTCCCTTACCTATTTCGCAAAACTCTCCCGTGTATCGGCTGTTGCAGAAGCAGGTTTCCTGTCCGTTCACCAACAGACACTGGCCATCGTTTTGGCAGATGGTATTGATGCAAACCTCTGTGTGAGTAAATAATCGAGAAGCACTTCAGAACATGATAAGATTCAGCGTGTTCACTCCATGAAATCACCTTTTCAGGGCAAAAATTCAGAGGTAGGATTGGCAGTTGAGAGGAACTAAAATCTATTTGACGATCTCTAAAATTCGTTGCCCTCACACTTCCTGTTCCATGTCAATCACACCCTCCATCAAAGTGTTAACACCTTGGACCAGAAATTTCCTACTTGGATGGAAATATCGGTCCCTATGGTAGCTTTCCTCAAAGTCCGAGATGTCGATTGAATAATGTCATATGCTGATAATGCCCTCCTTCCAACACCTTTAACAGCAATATTAGCATAAACTCAGTTACTACGACAAAATTGTCTTACTTAAACACTAACAATGGCCGAAATAAAAACAAAATCTACAGATGGTACAGTTTGGTTAAGGAGGCCTCACAAATCTAAATCGAGATCATCTCAGAGGAAGCCGTCGCTACTGTTGTAAGTAATAAGGGCAGCAACCAGAGAGTAATGAGCCATGCTCCGGTGCGCATATCTGCTGGTCTCACGGGGCCCACGTAGAGGCTGCGTGCACGCAAGCATGTGGGATACGCCGGCTGCATAATGAGCATCCGTTTGAATTAGCTTTTGTTGATTTCTATAGCACCCATGCCTAGATTAATGTTTGTTGCACTGACTTCTGTCCACAATTCTAAGCAAATCTACTGTTTTTTTTTTTCAAAACCACACTATTTCTGTCAGCAAACAGTGAGGTTGTAAATGCTCTGCTGAGGAAAGGAGAGATCTATCAAGTGCAGCAATGGTTTCATCTTCATTCATGCCACAACTTTCACCGTAGGGATGTGATCACATTTAATCTCAAGAGGTCACAAATGCAGCAGAGGTCATCAAATTCCTGGCAGGTGATTTTAAAGCTGCATTAAGTATGACTTTTTACTTCATCCTCACAAGAAAAAAAGATTATCAGCTAGCCTTCATGAATAACAAAATCTTGCTCATTGCATCTACAGTGACAGAGAAAATGCCTGATTGGTATTTTTGGACATAAAAATAGCAACAACTCCAAAAACATGGTCAACTACATAGACAGTATTTGTCAGGGGCTTACAAGATATGTACTTTGCTACCTTCTGCAATGAAATGAGTGCAAAGGGAAAGCTTTTAGTTCTTACCATTTTCACATTCAGCTCCGCTAAAGCCAGGAGGGCACTCGCAAACAAAGGTGAAGTCATCACTGATCACACAAGAACCGTTGTTCTGGCAAGGAAGGGATTCGCATGGATCTTTATCTGATGGAAATAAATGAGAGCAAAGAGAATTAAAACAAAGACACAACCCAGTTCAAGAAATTGGTCCTGAACATATCAGACCATATATCATCCTGAACGTTTCAGACCGTACATCGTTCCGATTGTTTTGGACCGTAAATCATCCACACTGTTTCAGACTGTAAGTCATTCTGAGCATTTCGGTCTGTAAATCATCTTGTTTCAGACCATAAACCATACTGAATGTTTCAGTACACAAATGATCTTTAATGTTTCAGACCATAGATTGGTCTGAATCTGTCAGACCACGAATTGTTCTGAATCTTTCAGATCATAAATCAGCCCAGTGACAGAGCTACCATAGGGTCGAGGGGAGGACTGAAATGGATTACCAGTGCCCTTTAAGCTTTTTATGAAAGAGATAAAATTAGACAGATTAGACAGATAGACAGATTAGACAGATAGACAGATAGACAGACAGATAGATAGATAGCTTAGATAGATCATTAGCTAGACAGCTAGATAGCTAGATAGCTAGATAGCTAGATAGCTAGATAGCTAGATAGCTAGCTAGCTAGCTAGCTAGCTAGCTAGCTAGCTAGCTAGCTAGATAGATAGATAGATAGATAGATAGATAGATAGATAGATAGATAGATAGATAGATAGATAGATAGATAGATAGATAGATAGATAGGTAGGTAGGTAGGTAGGTAGGTAGGTAGGTAGGTAGGTAGTAGGCAGATGGGCAGATGGGCAGATGGACAGATAGACAGATAGATAGGTAGGTAGGTAGTAGGCAGATGGGCAGATGGACAGATAGACAAATAGACAGATAGACAGATAGATAGATAAATTAGATAGTTTGGATAGATAGATTAGACAGACAGGCAGACATGTAAAAAACTTATTTGCTTTTTTTTTTATTTTATTTGGCTCAGGTCGGTGATGACAATAAATTGTATTAATTAATCAACGTACCTTCTTCACAAAGTTCCCCAGTATATCTCTCCATGCAGAAACACTGGTAGGTTGTCCCATTTACTTGGCAGATACCACCATTAAGACAGTAGTCATCAGGGCAAACCACTGGTGGAAGAATAAAAAGACCTCAGTCAACAGGTAGTATACCCTATATAGAAGTTGGAGATTCCTGCGCATTTTGTTCACAGTCTGTGGAAGTCCCTACCATAGACATATGGGCAACATTTTTGATGTTTTATCCTTTGAGATGGGTTCTTTTGTGAATTAAATATTGAAGTAGGCAAGTTGAGGTATATATGGTATGAAAACGGTGCCAACTGAAGCAATTATGGAAGAGTTACAGACTTTTAGCTGGCCGAGCAGTATCATCAAGGCTAGGTGTGATTTGACCCAGTGACAAGGTATGCTAATTTTGACTGCCTCTGGCAGAAAATGTAACCACCTAAGGCACGTAAAACTGAAATTGCCATGAGTGGCCAATCTGTCAGTTTGCCAAAGAGTGGTAGCTTCTATCTGTTGGAAACTTCTACAAGGCTTTAGAGACCGTACTTCTTTGGCAATTAGTGTGTAAGTCAATGGAGAAATTAATAGGGGCAAGCTACCAACAAAAGCAAGTACACAATTAAAAAACGGAGGGGTAGGTTTTGAAGGACTGGAAAATATTTCAGACATCACTTGGTTTACCTACATGCTGTTACAGGTAGAAACTGTCAATGGCTCTACACACTGCAGATTGTTCAGTACATTAAGGAAATGTGATTTGAAAAAAAAAAATTCTCTCCTGTAAATGTGCAAAAATAAATGCCCAAAGAAATACACAAACGCAATTGTAAATACAGATGTTGAGATGGTCTGAAGGTGATCTTAAGGTTGATTAAACTTTCACTTTTAGCATAATTACAGAGCTAGAAAAGTAAACATTACCTGTGCCACAATTGACACCCCCAAATCCAACCGCACACTCGCATGTAAATGTCTGGCTGTCCTCCGGGATGCAGGTGCCTCCATTAATGCATGGGGTGTTCTCACAGGGATCCATCACTGGACAAAGAAAGGGAAAGAACATTTGTTTACAAGAGCGACTGCAGAAACATCGTCAATCTTGGAGGGGAAAGGTGATTTGCGTGCAGCATGTGTAAAGCAGTTCCCACGTACCTCTCTGATCTTACATTCTTGTTGAGTATGGAAATGGGAAAGAGTGGAAACGTCAATTATCTACAAACAGTAGCTAATCTGTAAAAACAACAGTTTAGACAACATATGAACATCTTACTCCTTTACGCGAGAACTTCAACAACACTCGTTCAGCGTCAAGGAATGTCATCCAAACAATGTAAGTCACTGCACCAAGTAGCAAATCAGACATAAAAACAAAACGGACATACTTGAGAACAACAAGTGCATTATCTGCCTAATGAGGTTGTTTACTTTTCGGGTGACATTATTGATTGAATGCCTGATTGAAATGTACAACTCTCATATTGCTAAGTCACCAGGCTAGACGCAATCTGAGGGTCCGTTGATGATGTGCCACCTCAATTACCGCAGGTCCCTGCTGTGTCTTTGTACTGTTCATAAATTAGATCAAATCTTAGAAACATTCAAACGGTGAAAGGTACGTCACCAAGTGTGGCATGTGTCTGTCATCAGCAAATAGTCATCAAACGTGTCTCACAAGTCTGCCCCCAAAATGTTGAAGTAAAAGTTGATTCCACGACCCAACCGGATGCCGCACTAATATTCATCAAACTATCATTACTATACAGTATGCCAACAAACATATGTCCCGAACAAAATTGAATTGCAGCTGACATCAAACTGGTGTCGTCATAAAGTGCCACGGCAGTTAAAAATATTTTGGTCCCTTTTACATACTGCATACCAATCGCCATCCCTTTCGAACAGTAACGGCATGACATCCGAGGACAAAGTTTACGAATGAATGTTACTGTTAGAGGAAATAAATTAACACAACAGGTGTTCTTACATCTTTCGCATCTTGCTCCAGTGTGGGACTCCGAGCAGATGCAGAGGTAGTCGTTGTTCCCCCGAACGAGGCAGCTGCCACCGTTGAGACAGAATCCAAACGGACAGATTTCTGTCGGACGAAACAACAAAGAGGATGCTGATAACATGAGCAATGGGACTAAAAGGACCACGATACCGTGGGGTGGATTAGACCTGAAGTTTATAACCCTTTCAACAAAATAACATTGTCATGTAATTGAATACCTGAACAAAGTACCTTCATTACTTTATTCAACAATTATCAAACGATTAAATGGGAAGTCACTCTTCAAAACCATGATCATCGATAAAATTGACCTTATAACTTACAGTGCACATTGGTTGCACAAGGCACTTCAAAATGAAAGGTTTGGTACGTAGATTGAGAACCTTGGGAAACTGACCGCAAATATTTTGGTGAGTTAATATGAACTTTGTATCCTCTCAGTGCAATGTCATTTATAAACTTCATCAACAGTGCTTTGTTTAAACCCGAGACACATGACCAAGAGACAACAGCAGCTAGAATGTGGGGCATAATATCAGCTCATAACAACCACATTGCGTATAGCTCCTAAAGGTCATGAATGTGACAACCATCTAGAAAAGGGCTAGCATCATTCAGACGTTGAGCACGAGACCTTGAATGACAATCTGCTGAAATTTTGTTCATAACTATTACTGTTTTTGAGATACGACTGTCTAAAGTTACACGAAAATGCAAAACAGATGATGTGGAGTGTTGCACAGTGTCAGTATTTCTTTTGTTGACTCTTTATACAGTGTCTCTTACTTTACTTTATTGGGTTTCACACTGGTAAGGGATACCAATATTTTTGAAGAAAAAAAAAAAAGCTTCCAAAATAAAACCCCCTGGGCATTTTGAATTCTGTATTATCCTTGAAATAAAGGTTAAGTAAACAAAGGATCAACATAAGATATATCAAAGGAGTTCATCTCTTGACATCACAAATTTTCATACTTAGCTTATTTGTGGCTATCATCAGCATTTTCAATGATTATCACATCCAACAGTCCAAAATGTCATTTTTTCATGTCACTTAACCTAAAAAACTCACTACTTTTATTCATGGTTTACAGAGACAACCGCGTAGAGTTCAGCTCTCCAAGTGAGTTTAGTTTGAGGTTTACTATGATCGTATCGATAACAACATAGCAATTTTATGATCTATAGAAGGCTTGGATAAATGCCATCAACCCTAGAAACTCCCTGGAGAACGGACTCAAGCCCTACGTTACTAGTGTACAGTAATCTCGAGCAAATAACTATACAGACTACCATCAGTAGAGGACATGATGATCTTGCAACACTACTAAGAACTTCTTTCAAGAAAGGAAAAATAAGATCATAATTAATGTATCTCCTTTCACAGGGTGACTCTGTTCACTATTATAGTGCCCGTCCATTTCAGTGTCTCTGTTCAAAAGTTCGATAAACTAACGCCGTCGGCGCAAGTACTCCATTTTGCAACGTATACAAGCTTGTTGTAAGCATGATCTGCAGGCAGCTCACCTGTCGTACATCTCTCTCCGGTGAAAGTCGGTGGGCAGTTGCAGGACAGGCCGCCATCTATCGTCTCTGAGCAGGTTCCCCCATTCAGACAGTACGACGGGGTGCACTCTTCGGTGACAACTGCATTGAGAATGATGCCAAACAGTGACTGACACAAAATGGATGACGGCAAACATCTTCCGAGTGGATAGCAATTACACCTTGTTCCAAAGCCTTTATGTTGTCTTCAAAGAGCTATCTCAAGCTGTGTGCTGTTGCAATAAGTTATTCCTACAGTGTTTGTATATCCTATATGCCACTAACATCTCCATTACTATTATGCTACACTCAGATACACATTCCTGTGCCCATCTGGATGGGTTTTGTAGTTTATCAGAGCATGAGTCATCCACTTGCACCTTGCTTTCCCCCCCCCCCCCCCATGTCTTTGCAACAATCAAATCAACTGACTCACAGATCGAGGCTGGCTGTAACAGTACGGGTGAAGATTATACAGTGATGGGTATCTCACCTTGAATTAATACAGACTCTGAAGTGATAGCAAGGGTAGTCGCTAATGAGAAAGCTGTGGCCAGTAGAGCCTTGGCAGCTACTTGATCACGTAATTACAGTAAACAAGTCTTGGTGGATAAAGCTGCAGGTGGACTGAGTTACAGAGGTGCATCATATGGCTGGTAGGTCCTCTATTGACATGTAAAGGGAGGGACGGGGGCTAGCATAAGAGAAAAGGGTTCAGATGTGGAAAATACTTTACATACTCACTCTGTGCATGTAGCCCCCATCTAAGCTACCCATAAAAAAAATCCTGCAAAGGATTACGATGGGTAGGCACTGGCTTAAGACTCAAGCTTCTGACTAAAGCATTTCTACCAATAGCCAAAAAGGGAAAAAAAATGCAGTGGAAATTCAAATATTCCAAGTGTGGCTGCTTTTTGAACTTCAAATTTAAATCAATTTCCTGATATCTGTTCAGAAGATTTATTTAGTGAGGAGTTTTGACTGGTTTGTACTTTTGACCTCCCAGGGTGGATGGGGTTGAATTAGGTTTTTAAGGAAGACCATACAATGAAAGTGGGTAGTAAAGTCTCTCTCACAACTAACCTATCCTCTTCATAAAGTTTTTCTCACAACTACCTATCCTCCTAGTCCAGTCTTTTTCAAACCCACCTATCCTCTCGATAAACTTTCTTTCACAACTGCCTATCCTCCTGGTAGTCTTTCCCACAACTAGCAATCCTAATGGAGTAGTCCTTACACCCTTTCCACAACTAACTACCCTACTGGTAGTACTTTCTCAAAACTACATATCCTCCTGGTGAAGCGATTTTCACAACTACCCATCCTCCTGGTAAGGTCTTTCTCACAGCAACATATCCTCCTAGTTAAGACTCACAACTATCTTTCTCCTGTTTAAGTCTCACAACTATCTTCCTCCTGGTTAAGTCTTCCTCATAACTACATATCCTCCTAGTAAATTCTTTCTAATAACTACATATCCTCCGAGTAAATTCTTTCTAATAACTACATATCCTCCTAGTAAAGTCTCTCTAATAACTACATATCTTCATAGTAAAGTCTTTCTAATAGCTACATATCCTCCTAGAAAAATCTTTCTAATAACTACATATCCTCCTAGTAAAGTCTTTCTTATAAGTACATATCCTCCTAGTATAGTATTTCTAATAACTACATATCCTCCTAGTAAAGTATTTCTCATAAATACATATCCTCCTGGTGAAGTCATCCTCACAACTTCTTGCCCTCCTCTGAATGATATCCTTTTGAACAAGCATACCAAGTAGACTGACAAAGGGTGTAGTGTATACTGACAGTGTTAATTGCAAGATATTACTGATACCAGTCACTGGTCTTGTGACAAGGGTGTATTCATTCTGGCAACTTTCCACAAAAGGAATATGCTCTCATGTACTGACAAGAATTGGTTAACAATTTCAAGCAGGAAACGTCCAAAGTTCAGCAAACTTCAATAATCGAACAAAGACTTGATTATCCACCCCAAAAACTGGGCGAAGGAAAATCTTATCAAACAGATGGACACACTTACATGATTCACACTGTGGACCTGTGAAGATTGAAAAACACTGACAGAGGTAGCTTTCGCCAAAGTCGGTGTCAACGCAGGTTCCTCCATTGACGCAGGGTTCAGAGTCGCAGGCAGTTACTCGTTCTGGCAGGCACAAGATGGAAACATTGAATAAGACAACGTTACATGGCAAAGGTGGAGTTGAGGGACTTATTTCAGGTCACACATATTCCTCTTGGAAGATACGTGACAGATAATCACGTACGGCAGACATCACAACATATTGGTGATAATCGGATTAAAACCTTTTCCTGAGAGGCTTTGGTGTTAGATGAAATTATATGGAGATAACTGTCACAGACATGTTTGAAATTGTGCAGTGAAATGAAGGCCAGAACTATATATGAGCCTGCAACCTCAGGAATACCAGTCCCACCCTCTACAAACAGTGAGCTACATGAACCTATGACTGGTAGTGACCCTTAGGTAGAAATTGTCTTAAGAGGGGTGAAAGTCGAAACCATGAAACCTGCATTACACCCCAGTGTTGGGACGACACCCCAATTCTCACTTAATAGAAACCAAGCAAGCAAAATAATTCAATGACTTGGTATGTTTTATTTTGTACTAGGTTTTTTTTTTGTGTATTTTTGCTGAGCATGATTTTCAAAATTAAATCTGATGAATTGCATACAATATTCAAAACCCTGAAAGATAAGGACAAACGTAACAAGTGCTTCTCCAAAATCCTTCTACAAGTTCAAGGAAATGAGTAAGTATGCACATCTCACCTGTCTGACAGAAAGTGCCAGTAAACATTGCCGGACAGACACACCTGAAGCTGCCGCCATCCGCGATGTCTTGGCAGGTACCTCCATTGGTACAAGGATTACTGTCACAGGGAGACACTGGATTGAAAACAAAAGTAGTTGCTTGCTTGCAGTGTACAAATTAGTCGACAGAGATTAGCAGATCAAGTAATCACAAGACAAAGCAGGCATCATACTACTAACAACTACCCAGTTCTTGCATCTACATGGAATTACTATAACCAGGGCAAACCATCAGTGGCACTATGATTTCAAGTTGGAGAGTTACGTCAAACTACAATTATGGAAAACTGCAGGATCATGCAAAATGAGTAAGGTTAATTTTCTTAAAATTTCTTCTCTATCTCCACGACACTTTTTCCCCCAAACAGAACTGGAAGTTATTGATACTTCATGGGTTTTTTTTATAGTGGTTATTGGTAAGCACTGTGCACTTTTGAGACGTTCAATAAAGTTTAGTTGCTTATAACAGCCGCTGCAGAAAAAAGGAAAGGGCATGGAGCATAATTTCATACCATAGAGAACGTGTTGTTTATTTTCTGCTATTTGCCATCTAGGACTTGGATATTGCACAGATTTACTGAAAAACTTATTTCCACTGAATCTTTTACAATTTCTAATACATATATTATCTTCAAACCACAAGAGGCATACTGTGCTTATGCATGGGCCATGTGATGGCATTAAAAGTCAAGCACTTCATGCCAAGATTTCCATGAAAATAAATATGCATGATGCTTCGCTTCCACTTTCTCTCAATTTTAAAATTTGTTCATTTACACTCCTACATTCTTTAGCTTTAAGATGTAGGGTGAGCAAAAATGAGTGGTGGGATGTTATGGGGGGGGGGGGAAAGAGTTGGGGGTCTGCACTCTTAATACTAGGTTCTCTGTAGATTGGGACAGCTGTACCAAGTTAAGCGCACAAAAGTATCTGCAACACTTCATTTCACAGTATATTATATATTAAACAGCAGTATATATTACTGTTACTTTGAGTATTTTCATTCCTTCAAAGAACCAGAAAGCCAAAAGGCTTTGTGATTCCTTGCAACATGGTATACCAAACATGAATTATCCACCTACAAGTATCAGATCAACTACAGTTATTGTTCTTGAAACACCAGATTAATAAGCCTTTAATTCACAATGACCTTTTTTTTTGGTGACCTCAAATGACATTTGATGTCCATCAAAAGCAATAGGGATCAACTACTAAATATGACCAATACCCACACCAAGTATGACATCAGTCACAGTTACCCTTTTGGAGATATTGTGTTTACAAGGTTTCAACAGTCTGACCTCTAGTGACCTCAAATGACCTTTGATATCCACCAAAATCAAAAGGAGTATTCTACTCACTATATACAATCCATGCACACCAAGTATGACATCAGGCACAGTTACCCTACTGGAGATATTGTGTTTACAACATTTTTACAGGTTGACTTCTGGTGACCTCAAATGACCTTTGACTTCGACCAAAAACAATAGGGATCATCTATTCAATATGACCAATCCCCACACCAAGTATGACATCAGTCACAGTTACCCTTTTGGAGATATTGTGTTTACAAGGTATTTATAGTTTGACATCTGGTGACCTCAAATGACCTTTGATATCCACCAAAATCAAAAGGAGTATTCTACTCACTATATACAATCCATGCACACCAAGTATGACATCAGGCACAGTTACCCTACTGGAGATATTGTGTTTACAACATTTTTACAGGTTGACTTCTGGTGACCTCAAATGACCTTTGACCTCGACCAAAAACAATAGGGATCTTCAGTTCATTATTGTCAACCCACACACTAAGTATTACATCAGTCATAGTTACCCTTCTGGAGATATTGTGTGTACAAGGTATTTATAGTTTGACCTCTGGTGACCTCAAATAACCTTTGACCTTGACCAAAAATAATAGGGATCTTCAGTTCATTATTGTCAACCCACACACTAAGTATTACATCAGTCATAGTTACCCTTCTGGAGATAGTTTGTTTAAAAGGTTTTTACAGTTTGGCCTCTGGTGACCTCAAATGACCTTTGAACTCGACCAAAAACGATAGCGATCATCTACTCAATATGACCAACCTACACAAGAAGTATGACATCAGTCATAGTTACCCTTCTGGAGATATCATGTTTACAAGGTTTTTACAGTTTGAGTTCTGGTGACCTCAAATGACCTTTGACCTCGACCACAAACAATAGGGATTGTTTCCTCAATATGACCAACCCACACACCAAGTATGACATCAGTCACAGTTACCTTCCTGGAAATATGGTATTTACAATGTTTTTACAGTTTGACTTCTGGTGACCTCAAATGACCTTTGACCTCAACCAAAAACAATACGGATCATCTAATTAGTGTGTCCAACCCACATGCCAAGTATGACATCAGTCACAATTACCCTTCTGGAGATATTGTGTCTACAAGGTTTTCACATTTTGACCTCTAGTGACCTCAAATGACCTTTGACCTTCACCAAAGACAATAGGGACTTTTATATTATATGGGCAATCTACATACTAAGTATGATATCCCTCCAAATTACCCTTCTTGAGATATCAGGTTTACAAGCAAAGCGTCACATACGCACACGACATCGCCATCGCATAGATTCCTTGCCTGCCTTCCGCAAGGGATCAAAAAAGGAAATTGAATTCATGTACTGTTTCAAGAACATGTACGGTGAAAAACCGGATAAATGCAAACAAATGAAATGAAAAATGACACCTACCATATTTCTAAAGAATTATGTTGATGTTATTTTAACAAGACAAAATGTAAAGGCATAGCGGCTCAAAGAATATACAAAAGGGATGACATATCACCAGAACAGCAAAAAAAAAACCTGACTGTACCTGGCATACAAACATCTTCCACGATCAGTTTGAAGCCTTGCCTGGATTTGTCATCGTCACTCGAGAACGTCATCCACACGCTACTCGATGTCGACGTGAAATTTGTGCCTGCATGGTTGTCGCCCGACAGCTCCGCTATCACCGTCGAGGTGTCCGTCACAAGAATGCCATCCCCAATGCGGAGGGTGTCGAACCCCATTTCCGTGTCGAAAGACTCGACGTAGACGGTCAGCATCCTGTCACCCGGTGAGTGGAGGAACCACTGGCATCGGTCTTGGTTCGGGTAGTTGTTGGGGTAGTTCGGGCTGGAGATCTCGATTGCTCCGCAGTCTGGGAGGGTGTACGCGATGTTAAAACAATCCAAAGCTGCAAACGACAAAATAGGTGTGGACAGAGATGTCATTGACAAGTGTATCATGGCCATATATCATTGCCATTATCACATATATCATGTATCATTGCCTATTAGAACAAAATGCTGGAACCATTTTCTGACCAACACTTTGAATGAATCGGTCTCCACAAGTACATAAAGAACTAAACAAACTGTGGCACACACCGATCTTCGAAACCTATGTGTGTTTCTTGCAGCAAATCTCCGCGGCAGAAAGAACTAGACATGATCTCCTGCAACATAGATTAAAATTGCACTTAATTATTATCCAAAACTACTCACTGATATTATCCAGTATTCACGATTGATCCCAAACCCATCGGTAGTTTCAACAAGACACTTATGCACATATAAACAAAAGACAGCTCAATCATTTACCTATTAATTTATTCATTCATTAATTTGTTTATTCTACAACACTCTGATAACCTTATCTGCACAAATTCAATCTAACTTGGCTAACTCATCTTTTTAATTCAATTTCATTTCAAATAGACTTCCAAATCTTGTTCTAATATATTCAAACAAACGATTACAGGAAGAAACAATAAGACATTTATACAGGACACATGAAAAATGTTAGGATGCAAAGAAGTGTGTCATAAAAGCTAGCAACCTGTTTAAGTAGCGCTAAGGGGCACAAAGCAACTGCTGACGGTTAAATGGTACACACCAGTTCTGTACACACGGCTATGGTATGTCTTCATTTCCAGCAAAAAACCAGCAGTTGATGGTTTTACTTATGCTTACCTTCTTGGCAAATAGCACCACCAAAGTTGATCCTGCAATAACACGTGTAGCCGTTCCTCTCGTCTACACAGGTCCCTCCGTTTAGGCAAGGATTGCTGTCACATTCATCGATGTCTGTGGAGTGTTAATCACATCAAGCTCAAATAAATCTTACTTCTCACTGTAGTAAATAGAAAGAACAGTGGG
This sequence comes from Stichopus chloronotus, assembly GCA_021234535.1. Taxonomy (NCBI): domain Eukaryota; kingdom Metazoa; phylum Echinodermata; class Holothuroidea; order Aspidochirotida; family Stichopodidae; genus Stichopus; species Stichopus chloronotus. The sequence goes on along the minus strand of CM037837.1, from coordinate 7,052,946 downwards.
GGGGGGGGGGGGGAGAGAGTAAAGGTCTAAAGATCTGATCCTAGCTGGAGATCAACCCGATCAGATCTTTCTTCAGAATGCAGGACACTACATCTTTTCCTCACCTCAAATATCTACAACATGGATATTTAAACATGATGAACATAGTTTGATGGTAGATTTGATATGCTTTGTACAGCCATTAACTTTGAACATATGCTGGAGTCAAGTATGGATAAGGCATTATCAACTGGTGAATCCCAGGCAAGTGTATTGCAGCAGAGATGTTTGCTATAAAGAGACCCAGATTCACTTCAGCAGTAGTACAGTAGTACTGGTATAATCATTGTTGACCTTCTTCTTGAATCAAGTCTTTGAATGACACCGTGGATGAGAAGTAACATTAAAAGCAACTGTTAATACTTTTAAGTTGCTTCATCTTTAAGCATTTTATCTTATGGAACACTGATCACCAAAGAGTAAGGATCCTTATGTGAAACATCCCGCACAAGCACTTACTTATTTCGCAAGTCGATCCAGTAAAGCCAGCGTCACAGTTACAGACAAATCCATCCAGCAGGTCGGTACAAGCACCGTTGAAGCAAGGATCAGGGGAACAGCTGTTTATGTCTGAAGATGATAGGAATGTTTTCATCATGTCAGGGTACATAAGGAATTGGTCTCAATAAAATACAAAATCCTCTTCCATTCTCAATTAACTTATTTTTGCCTATGGGCATGACATCTCATGTCCAGTGCCATAACACAAAATATAGTTCAAGAAAACTATTTGATGTCAAACTGACCATGTTTGTTTGCTGCTTGAGTGTAATAGAATCACCATGAGGTGATAAAAATGACTTAAGGCAATAGAATAAGATATACTACACTTATCTTTTGACTTAGTGTGGTATGAAAAGAGGATTTTTAGCAGCTTTGATTCAGCATGTAATATCATACTTTGTAATTAAGTAAAATCAGGTTTGCATCACTTCATTCAAGTGGCTACGACAAAAAATCAAAGGATGATGTATTTATATTAGGCTTGGGCAACTCTGCTATTTTTGGAGTTGATTACTCCCTGCCTGAATAGTCATGACACTGAAACTATTCTTGACTGCCTTCTTAGAACTGGTTTCAATCATTTCGTAACTGCCAAATACCCATGAAAACATTTTATTTTGAGCAGAAATTATTTTACAGACAATGAAGGGTACAAAACAGAGTTGATGGGTTAATATTAGGCTTCTTGCTAATAATCTAAGTTGTCAGACATCAAAAGGCCTATTTGGGAAACAAGAAATGTAAAAAAGTTTTTGTTATTATAATTAATGAAACTTGCCAAAGAACATTAATTCAAACTGTTAGACACAGGAAAAAAATAGTTTAGAAAATAGTTCAGAAAATAGTTTAGAAAATTCCATAGGAGTTATCACCTCATGGAAATTGGAGTTGTGCCTCGACTCCTGGACAGGAGTCACAACCCTGAAGTAGGGTCAAGTAACCCACATTTTTATAATTTATATTAATTTTTATTAATTTTAATTTATTAATTTATATATTACAGGTCAAACTGTAGCATGTTATATCTAAAATTACACCTAGTCATAGCTTTTGTAGTCACGGTACTAAAACTTAACTTCAATGGTGATACACAGGCCGAGGCTCTTTTGCGTTACCGCCTTGGCGGTTCTTTGTTTGTGACATCACCTTAACAAGGCTTTCTGTGTGCAATCACCATGATCGACAAATGCAAACTGGCGAAAGTGTGTGATGCAGTTATTACATGCATTTACATGAAACAAAGGGGCGTTAAAGGAAGCAATTATTGTTTTCACTGCAATGCAAAGTGAATTGAGTTTTATCAGTCGAAACCAAAACCAACGAAAGTATCTGAAATTGAACATAAAAACGAGAGGCTAGGTTTTCGAATGTATGGTCTATTGGCACAAATATATAAAAACGTAACTGTTGGCACAAACAAGATTTAAGCAGTCAGTGATTGGGATTTAACATTACGTTTATTCCAATAACAGAGTACATTGGTCTGTTTTAGTATGCCAATAGATTCAATGTTTTCGAAACTATCAACGAGGTGGATGAAATGATACCACTCGCTTAAGAAGCAAGTTTCTAATTGGATGATGCACGGTTGTTCACCATTCCACCTTGATAATGAAGAAATTCACTCACTGGTCTCGCAGTTTGTGCCCGTGAAACCGCTGCGACAATTACACTGGTAGGCATTGATGAGATCGATACATGCTCCGCTGTTTATGCAGGGATTGCTCGAACACTCGTTATAATCTGAAAACAAAGCAGATATATTGTGGTAGATGGATGCAAAACAATTGTCTTCCAAGAGTGTATAATTCTTCAGACAAATCTGCAATAGACCTAGGCAACTTGGTTGTGGAACAGTATTGCATGGGATATGAGGGACTTCTACCCTAAACCTTGACATGTTAAAGGAGAAAGTGTCTTTAGTGGTTGGGGACGGAGTCTTACAATAACTCCTCAATATTTCGCTACAGTTTGCACTTTCGTGTCAGGCACGTGTTCTTCACCATGTCAGTAAGCATACCTAATTCACAGTCAAGGCCGACATAGCCATCGACACAGATACACTGATAGAAGGCACGTTCATCCACCAGGTGATTGGTACAGGTGCCTCCGTTACGGCACGGACTGGAGTCACATAGATCAACACCTAATGAAAAGGAAATTGAGATAAATTAGCACAAAAATGAGAGGACAAAATGCCTCAGACAGAGCGGCCTGAAGGGGCTAATAATCATCATGTGGTGTGAAAGAGAACACTCGCAAACATTCAAGCATATAAGAGTGAACACTTGAACACACTGACACACACATATAAGTGTGAAGATTCACATGCAAATGCAAGGAAACTAAGAAACACTCACATTGAGATATAAGAGTGAACACTTTCAAAGACACCCATACACAGAGAAAAGTGAACACTCAAAAATTACTAACACAGACACGCAACAGGAAACACTCATGAAACACTCACATTCACATGTAGGAGTGGAACACTCTCAAACACTCCCATAGATAAACGAGGGTGAACACTCACAAGCAATGCACACCCATGTTGAAAGTGGCTAATGTTTAAGTGAGGCTTCACTCAAAGTCATAGTCAAAATGCATGCCAGGACAGTTGGTCCATGAGAAAACAAAATTATGCCCTGAGGCATCAAAACAGCAAATTGTTAGAGGTAGCACTGAACTTTAATGTTGAGTCCCCTGATCCTACATTGCTCATGCCCTACATGGGATAGATAAACTGACTACTTTACACAACATGCTTAAACACATGGCAGTTTCTGCTTGAGTTTTGGATGCAAATAAAGTTGTATGATATGTTGCCATTACAAGAAAGGTCACAACTTGACAAGACCAACAAAATCACTGGGGAAATTCAGTTTGCACTTTATACGATTTGCTTTTCCATATACTACTCAGTTGATGTCACCAACGGCATCAGTCTCAAAAACGTTTCAAACAAGTCTGCATATCTGGGCTTAAAAAGCTGCTTGTCTCTGCTTTTTTCAAATATAATAATGAAGAACAAAAAAATGAGGACATGATGTAAAAGATTTATCTCTGACAATGTTCTCTTTCATCTCCTCCTCACAAAGGTTGAAATATGGAAGTAAACTTACGATCGTTACAGGTGTCACCCATCCAGCCTTCGCTGCACAAGCACACGAATTCACCGTCCAGCATGTTCAGGCAAGTTGCCCCATTGAGACAAGGACTGGTGATGCAGGGTTCAACAACTAATGTTTGAAGGCAGAGGAAAATGAAAATTCAAAATGAGAATATTTGTGAATCGGAATGTGACAAAGTGCAGATTGGATTCACTATTGAAATGATTGAAATTAATTTCTGTATTGTCCACTGTGACAATGGCATACACTTTTTCTTAAAAAAAAAAAATTGAAACCAAGTTTTGATCGAGAGGTGTTAAAGGTGAGGTATGATTAGACGAATACCTTACGTGAACTCGTTGCTAATGGCAGGCCATTTCTCTTGCCAATATATACACAATTGCTTCATTTAAAGCAACAAAAAAAAAATCTGGGACATGCATAGTAAAGACTATGGATGATAGCATCATTTTAGACAGAAATGCAAACATTGCCAATAGAAGAGTAGCTGATGGAACTTGTGCTAGCATAAAAGAGTCTATTTTACTGACACAGTTGACAATGGATGCCATCGTAGCCAGGTCTACAGGCGCACATGTAGCCAAAGTCTGTTTTGTGACAGGTAGCACCGTTTTCACATGGATTGCTGATGCAGGGATTCACCTCTGTTAAAGAGAGCCGAAAGAAATAAAGACATCGATTAATGGTTGGATGCCTCTGTTCTAGGTGGTAGATGACGATGACAACAGCCAAAGCTAAATCTACCTTCAGAAAGATATGTCAGTCCCTTGATTAACATGCACGTAATTATCTTGACACCACATCACCTCTTTTTGGTTGCTAGGGAAATTTGCTACATAAAGCAGTGCAACCATAGATGTAGGCTATGGGTCCTGACAGTTAGGCTAACTTGTCTTTATTCTCTTTGTACCTGCAGTTTTAATCATTACTGTAACTAGCTTTATTATCTGAATTATTACAGTGTTGAGTGCATGACATAGTCACAACCTCAAACTCAGCAAATAGATATTTCTGGTCTAAAGTTACGACTATTTCTTCCCTACTGACCTACAATGGACAGTATCCCCCATTTCTTACAGTTTTTACAGAGAGAGTCAATTCTTTTCATAGGTAGATTACCGTTGCTAAAAAGACACTGATTACTTAATTGCACTCAGTAGAATTCTAGCTGGCAGCTGGCAGTGGGTCTCAGGGTGATTATCAACAGCTGAAGTTTCTAAGTGATACACGATACAAAACACTAATTGTACATGCAAAACTAATACCTTCAACTATGTCTGGTAGAGAATACAAAAATGTGGAAGCTGACTGAAGGAATGAACACTAGCCTATGCTAGTAAAAAAAAAAATTACCTGTTTCACAATTGGCCCCTGTGTATTGGGGTAAACAGTTACAGAAATACTGCCCTCCATCTAGGTTAGTACAGGATGCTCCGTTCCTACATGGCGATGGCACAGAGACACAGGGATTCACATCTGGTAGGTGGTCAGAAAAATACAATATGATGAATTCATACAGAATTACGTCTAATTCTGAGTATACTCCCTAATAAAAGTAAAACTAAAAAAGTTGGCATTACATGTACACACCGACTTCAAAACTAACTGATGGAAGTTCAGATCACAATGCAATGTTACCAATACAAAGCAAACCAATTTTTTTCTCCATACTGACTTAGATTTGTCAGATGTCACTCAAAGACTATATATCTACAGGTATAATCAAAGGACCTCTGCAGGTTGTAAAGGCACATTTTTCTCTCAATTGTGTCTTTTTTGTGAGGAGTGGGGGGCCGGGGGGGGGGAATTGAACACGTTTTATGATAGGCATGTACTTACACTGTTCACAGACCAGACCTTCGAACTCTAGTGGGCAGGTACACACAAAGAAGGCTCCAAAGTTTATGCAAGTTGCACCATTTTGGCAAGGGTCAGAAAAGCAGGCATCAACCACTGAAAAGGAAAGACACATTTAATATGCATGACATAAAATGATAACCGACCAGTTGTCATTAGAACATACATCCTGGAGGATTTAACCTGAGTTTTGGAGATGCCACTATGACAGCTCTGTGAAAACATCAGCGAAAAGATAACAATATGCATGTGGGTTAGGCCACTATTGTTATTTTTCTTAAGTCATTGTTTCACTGTTGATTATACCCTGCTATGATATGAAAATTACACAAATTAGAAGTTAACAAAGTCAAGAAGCTTGCCGTTAGTGATATACATCCTACACTTCCTTCATCATCTACTTGATCAGCTACTGGTTCTGAAAAATTACGATGATTTTTTCTTCCCGCCGAACAATAAGATTCTTACATGTTTCAAAAGAAAATCTCTCACACTAACAATGGAAGAGAACCGTGATTTTTTTACAAAAGTTTCAATTGTTATCACAATCAGCAAAGTACTATTGCAGCGACTGATGGCGTTTAAAGAGAGAAAACGAGATGTTAGCGTCCGGAGCCCTTTCCTGATTCATGAAGCAAACATGATCCCAGGTACCTACTCCAACGGTTGAACAATGCCTTGCAGTGTCACTACAATGTGTTGTGGTTGCCAGACACTCAAGTGGGATAATGATTTGGTTAGTCGTGGACAACAGTCAAAAGTGGCAATGTAATACGGCCAACAAGAGACACACCTCAGTGTTCAATGTCTGCAAATTGATATGACCTACTATTTTCGTCCATTTTAATAGCAATGTGCTTTGCGTTAATGCTGCCCAAAAAGGGCTACAAAACATTCCACAGATGTCACTAATTCGTAACATATTCTGGTATCATTCACTGAAGAGGAATAAATGCATTTACAAGTTACAAGCTTACCATTCCACACTGACATTCTACCTGGTGTTTTATTCCAGAAGTCACAAGGAAAACTTTGTGCCAAAACTCTTAAACCCTAATGTTGACTTTACTTTAATTGCTTCTAATTTCACATGACTACATTTGTAAGACATCTCAATCCAAATGTTTGAGGACACAAAATGGCCAACAGAGCGAGTATCATAAGTTTATTTTTAGCAGCACAAGCAGAGGAATCCTTGTGGTTCATAGTGTGACATGTGAGTGGCCAAAGAACGATGATGCAATAACTTTTTCACCGTGTGGGCACTTTGATCCTGAGTGGGTATCAATTTGTGACTTTTGTAGCACAGCTGTCATGGCATGAAAGTGTGGAAAAGGTCGAAGGGTAGTACTTACATATGGCACAAGTAGCTCCACTGTAGCCAGTGTTACTGCAATCACACAAACCACCACTACAGACACCACCGTTTAGGCAAATGATTGAATCACAAGGATCAGGAGCTGAATAAAATAGAAAAGACTAGCGTTTGCACTGGGTCCAAAATTCAAGCCCAAGCAGCCACGATCCTTGGCCAGTCGGTTACCAGGGCATCCAAAAATATAACTTCCGCAAGGCTACGAGTTCATTGTGAAGTCATAACACTGCTTTGCATATTAATATAGCACCATGTATCTTCAGTAGGCTACACACATGATAATGAAAGTGTTCTTAGGCTATGCTTTAGGCATACATGCTGAATTACATTACAGAAACTTTGGATCTGGGTGGCAAATTCTAAGATGGGTCCTGACGTCTTCGGTCGGGTACCCTGACACCGAAACGCTCATACAAACAAGAAAGCACAAAGCTATTCACCAATAGAAAAATTGTTACAGTTTATTCCATCATAAGGCGTGTTCAAAGATACATTACATCATGGTCTAGCTGGAGCTAGGGACATATTTTTCATTCACTGTAACCTATCTATAAAGAAAGAATTCTTATTCTCCTATTGTTTCTTCATACTGTACACTGTGAAACAGTCAACGTTTTACAAGAAAGTTGACCATTGCAAAAGTGTAATCACTGGCTATGACTTCTGCAATGAAATTGGTAAGTTTTGGTTTAAGACATTGTAGATTTTTAATTCGTATCTTTCATATCGGATTTTAAGAATTTAACTAATGGGATAGAAACTTTTCACCCAATAACTTGAACAAAGCTGCCCCCCCTTTCATTAATGTAAAAGTAGGTTAGATTAAATTTCTGACCATTGCTTTGCATTATAGATATATGGCAACCTAAGTACCAGCTGCATGCCAAATAGCTAGAAAAGTTTTCAGATCTATCTGCCTGAGGTCTCCCAGACCTTTCAGGGAACACACTTTTTCACAGCTGTGGACTTAAGTATCAGATCACTCACCATTTTCGCATCTAAGTCCAGAGAAACCCTGGGTGACAGAACAATCACAATCGTATGAACTGATCCGGTTGAAACAATCACCCCCATTCAGGCATGGATTAGACAGACATGGATTAGGTGCTGGAAAGAAATTGAGAATGAAATGCTCTTAATGAAGGAAAATTTGGAAAAAAAAAATTCCTGAAATAAAGAATAAGTGAAACCTACTTACATCATACCTTGCCTTCTATTTGGTCTCACGGTTGATGCCATACTTTACCAATCTACACAGCTTATCAGATGTATGCCCCTTCCTCTGACCAACCAATGAGGACAAGAAAAGTGTGAATCATTGAAACATTATTTAAAGTAATTGAAAATTGAAAAAGATACTTGATACAATTATAACTAGTAGGCTATCTCTATCCATGCTTTGGACACAAGGGATTGATTTGGGTTGCATGTGCATGTATGTGTGCAGGTGATATACGTTAGGCCGATTTGTAAAGTAAAACAATGACCATACACAAACACACACTCGCAAAAAAAGCATGACTGAAAAAGGATATGATTGTCATTGAAACTCTAACTTACCAATTTCACAATTGGTTCCCGTAAATCCTTCCACAGCTGCAGTGGAACAGTCGCAAGAGTAAACGTCCTCGATTGTCTCACATCTCCCACCATTTTGACAGGGATTGGACTGACAGGGGTCAGGTCCTATCAAAGATAACAACAAAAAATTAATAAGCAATCCAAAATACGTAAAGAGACTCTGCCACTGTCCTGCATGCTCATCCAAACATAGAACTGACAAAAAGAAAAAGAATCTGTCTGCACTGGAAACATTTTTTACAGTGGAGAATGGTGTATAGGCAAATGCTTTAACTCTTTCCAGAAGAACAAACGACCTTTTGAGAATGAAATATAACTTTGAAATGAGAGACTGACATGTTCTTGAACATCATCACCAAATTTTATCTACATATATGCTGCTTACTTTTCCAGATATTGTAATCTGAGAGGTTATAAAAAAATAAATCAGAATGGTGCTATTTTGAGACTGTGATGTAATAATCTAACCATTTGTAATTAAAAACTTTCTTTTTCTTTAAAATTTATTGTCAAATAGGTTTAACAGCCATGCATAGATTAAACTAATCAACAGTGTTAAGAATTTGATCAGTGTATGACACACCTCAGTAATTCAAAATAAAATGTGCACAAGTGTATATGCATATACTAACAAAACTTTCTTTGCATTGAACTGAGGCAAACTTGAAAGAACCCTTTTTTAATATCAAAAGTGTGTAATTTAAGAAGAAAACGATATCTCTGGGTGAAACAGAGAAGATGTTTGTCAAACACTTTCACTTCATAATTCATAAAGATATCCCCAGGCTTACGTTCTCCTTCCTCTGTGATATACAGCAATTTAAAGTGCTTCTTTTGCATGGGAAGGAGAGGGTGTAAGGGGGGGGGGGGAAGAAACACCAACAATGAATATAAATTTTATTACTTATTTCACATAAGGTGCCTGAGAAACCATCTTCACACTGACATATGAAGTAGGAGATGTAGTTGATGCAATTTCCATTCACAGAACATGGGTTTGAAGCACAGGCATCAGGAGCTGCAAGAAATTCAGAAGAGATGACATACTGCTCACAAAATGACGTTGATTTCGGATGAAGTCTTAATACCTGTCTGCACAGAGAAAACTGTAACACGTCTCATTGAATGTGATACGCTGTTGTCAGCAAACAGTATATAGACCCCTGGTCTCCAACCAGGGGCACTAATGCCCCTTGGGGGGTACCAAAAAACACCACTGGGGGTACATGGAAAGCCTCATAGACTATTTGAAAAAGGAAAGTAGTGCTATATCATAATAATAAGTGTACACATCTCACCCAGTTACATTGTAAAATGTAAAATTTACATTTTACATTGTAAAATTATCTATGGTGGGCAAAGGGAAACCAGAAGATAGCACTGTAAAATAAGGGCACGGAGAATCCAAAACAATCGGATGCAGCAATACTGATATACTCTGTCGGGCAGAAAACATTGAAAGCTGACGGTAAAACAAGCAGAACTAGTTCTCATTTTATTCAAGAGTTTTTGCATGATCTATCATTCCATTAAATGGGCAATTGCATAAAGTGGTAAGCCAAAAGCAAAATCACATGTTAATCACTGAATACAAGCTTCATTTTCTTTTATATTACCCACTGAGTTATCACATGAACATTATTACTCTGGTGTTGATTTTGTAGTTATGCATAACATGTGCTGCCCTCTATATGCAAAAAAAAAAAACATCTCAAATTTAGTCAAAAATTGTTAGATGCACACTGCCTGAAAGTGTCGGTGTTGGAGCACTTGTTACTTTGGGCCTGAAGTTGTAAGAATTATTATATTTGTGTTCTTTAATTGTTGATAGGTAGTCCTTAAATAATGACAAATTTGAAGCAGATAAAACTCGATTAACTATAGAAATGCCACATGTTTTCTGACGTACATTTCTGAAAATTTTCACACTGGTATGTCCATCACAACAAAATGGACGTCTGTCACAAAGAAATTTTTGAAAATACTACAACTTCAAAATACTACAAGACTTCAACTGCTTGTTGCTGATAAACATAGTAAGGAATCTTCTTTATAATATCTGTAGCAGTTTTAGCTAGTACATTTCAAATCGCAGAAATATTAAAACAAAATTTTGATCTGAAAAAGGCATTTTGTGCAAGTATGTCTCTCATAGAAAATTTTTTTGACATTTTTTTTGTGGTTTCTTAGAAGGAAAAGGAAAAATATACCATAAAGTAATAGTACCAGGCAGATATTCCACAAAACCCAAATAAAAAGTTATCTCTTGTTTATGGCCATTGAGATATGGTTGAACAAATTGTCTGAGATTCAAAACATCCAGGTTTACATATTGCAAAAATCTTTGAAACAGGGTTGTATGTGCATTAAAAGAGAGGTAGACTTTGCTGCAAAACCTGTCCTGCACTTATGAAAAGGAAAATGACACTCCTTTCCACAAAAACAAACAGCTGACAACATCCCATACTTACGATTGAAGAACTGGCAGGTTTGACCTACGAAATACAGCGAGCAGAGGCAAGTGAAAACTTCTCCGTTTGGAAGACAAGTTCCTCCATTTTCGCAAGGATCGGAAGAACATGCATTTCCTTCATGAAAAGAGAATTAAAAAAAATTCATTCTAAGATTAATTGTTCTCACAATCAAGGGGCTAAAAAGGCATCTTCTTTGGGCTTTGGTTTCGATGCAACTCGAGAAGATACTTCAATTTTTCTTAGATGAGTAATTTCTCTTATGATCTTCAATCCCAAGAAAAGTTTCTTTGAAATATCCTTTAAACGCCTGATGACGAGGTTACCTCGTTGCAAGCCTGATCCCCCTTCATGATGATCGACCACGTTTGCTTATTTATGCCATGCAAGGCACCCTTGTCATAGTCCTTTGGTCAATGCCTCACTGCAAACCATACATGCAGCCCTGCAGTGATAATGCAATGCACTCATATATCATTTTCAACCGAGGACTAACTGCTCCTGCAGGGAAGTAATGTACTCTTCATGTAGTCTACAAGCTGAAGCTGCTGAATTTTGACCTGCAAATACTATCAAATTAATAGTATTTTAACAGTGCTACCTTCACAGTAGTTTTTTTATGATAGCGCAGGAGCTACTTTAATACGACAGCTCATGCAGAAAATTGTTACAAAATAATTAAAAAGTCAACGATTAATTTACAAGTACATCGGTTTCGACCTTGGACTAAGAGCAATGGAAGAACGAGTACACCGACAACATTGTCCACACTGCGGACATGTAATTGTAATGCTCATGCCCCGGTTGGCTGAAGTTTTAATACCGGTGTCCACAGACCATCGCTTGGATTCCGACCCAATTTGTGTACAGATTGTACGCTATTAAAATTCACCTATGCCAATGTAACCATTACTACACTCACGTTTCTGACCTTGGATCATGAACGAGACAAATCAGTCATTATTTACAAGTGGCAGGGTATGTGAGTCGGAGAAAACAGTAAGAACCAACACCTACTTCAACGATTGGTAAGCAATCCTGCTTTTTCGCAAGTGCAATTGCTTTTCCTTTGATTTTGTGTGCACTAGCCCGAATTTTCTGACCGACGACAGCATTATCCTATCCTTTTGATTCATGGTAACATTTCATGCCTTCCTTGCTTACCTGGAGTAAACATCTCACAGAACGTCCCCGAGTAAGACTCTGTGCAGTCGCATACGAATCCGAGTTGACTGCCCCCTCTCTGACACGTGGCACCATTCAAACAAGGATCATTCTGGCATGGATCTGGAAGATGAACGAACGAAAACGATATTGGATGTTGCATGGGCTTGTTTAAACATGTCAGAATACATACTCCTGGGACTCTTAGTTTCTATGATGTATGAATTTTATGACTATATTTCTGAAACTTCATCAAGTTTTTTATTTGTTTCTCTAACAGTACTTTAAGTCATCATTTTGAGCAGTTTGTCATATATTTGGTTACTATAATCAAATTATAAGAACTTAAATCATCAAGTGAAAGCCAGTGAAAGCCAATCAAGGTAAAAGGTGACTCCCTGTTCAAATGTGAAATTGATTCTAAATTTTTTTTTTTTCAAAGAGTCATCGCCATTAATACATCTCAAAGTACAGTCTGTTGTTTTCTAATGACTGCGACTCCTCGATGATAGCTTGGAATTCACTTGGCAGACTGGACTTTAACAAAGAAAGGGGATGAGGAGAACCTGACTCTCCTTTGATTTCCACCCCCTGACGAAAGCAGAGGAAACATCAGGTCTCGAATGTTTTCTACGAACTTCAATTTTCCCAGTGACTTGCTAGAAGATTCACCGGTGATTACCTGATTGTCTGCTACATCATTCAACAACTGACAAAATCTGCAGACATGTCAACTGCAAGACAATTGTGACTGATCGGTGACATATTTCAGAACGGAGAAGGCAATTCAAAGCCAGGGAATGAAACTTTTTCATCTGAGTGACATATCTTCATTTCACATTTGGCTGTCACTATTTCTGCCACACTCTGCTACCTGGAACTGACTTAACCTGATAAAACATTTACTACCAGCCTTCACATTTTTTTCTTTACACTCCTTTTTCTCAAATGACCTTTGTCAAGCACGATTAAAGTTTAAGGTAAGAAGATGGATTAAGAAGATGCATTTTACATTAAATAAATCATAAATTTCATGTTAAATATTCTCTTAAACCAAAGCCAAGTAGGCATGATTAAAATTAACTTATGTTAGGCCAACCACTGATTACCTTTTTATCAACACAACTGTTGAATAGATGCTTGCCTTTTAAAACAAGAGAAGAATTAAACTTTATGGTGTGCAATATTTAGCAATGAATGGAAAAATATGGGGTTAGTACTGTAATGCTAAAAATGGGTTAATAACTATCAAAGAGAACCTGTCAATTTCACAGTAATTGAAATCTTCCTCTTAAATCAGTATCAAACAAACAATTCTGAAATAATGAATAATTATTAGCTGCATATGGTAATCCTTTTCCCAGTCACCAAATAGCTAACAACTTTAAAAAAAAAAAAAAAACAAGGAGCATTCTTCTTCCTGGTTAATGTTGCTGACAAACCCAGATGTGTGACCAGAACAGGAGAGAGGACATGGGAGTATGGTCACGCCATTTAAGGATGAAAAGATGGACAAAATGTGAAAAATATGCAAAAGACATACAAAGAAAAGGATTATTGCTCTGTCAAAAAGCCAACCAAAATGCACTGCAGTTTCGACGATTTCCTTATGAGGATTTTTGAAGGGCAAAAATGGTGTTTAATTAACACAATACGTGGATCAGATGACACTTATTGAGACACCAAAAGCAACCATCATGACAGTCTACCCCAAACCTTATCCTTACCCCGTTGTTGACAAAAGTCTCTTTATTCCGGAATACACACATGACGACGGTGATGTGGCGTCTTTACATATTTATTCTTTGATCGAAGTACGAATTTATTATCAAATCTGAGGTTAAAAGCCCACATATCTTTGTGTATGTGAGTTGACAATCAGTTCTTAAATTGCAAAAATTCACTGACATTTTGAGAAGACCCCTACATCATCTCACAGAAACATCATTTTAATTCAACTTTGCAAATTGTAACCATGGTGAAAATTTATATCACTGATTGGCATCAATTGCTACCGATGACGACAAATGATTCTACATCGCCATCACAGAATTCTGCAAATATTGCTCTGACTTGTCTTCTCCCCCCCCCCCCCAGAAAAAAAAAATAGGAAAAATTAGAAGAGAATTCTATAAGAAGTTACCCCAGTTAAGAACAGCTTTGCGACAGATACGCTACTGCAATAATGAGAGAAAGTGAAGAACTGGTAAACATAAGGCTGTAAAATACAGTACAAATCTATTGCAGTCCTTACTTAATGATGTCATCAACAATTATGTTTTTCGACTTCCTCACCATTACCAACGTTTCTTTATTCCATAAAACACACATTACCATGAAGAATATTCACAACCACTTTCAGGACCAATTTGCATTGCCACTGTAATAATCAATTTCAAAACGCTTCAAGGGATATTGCGATTTCTTTGAATTGAGTAAATTCAACCGTCGTTATCACCATCACTGAAAGTCTGGATTCTCAATTATTTATTAGTGTGTGTTTTTGAGAAGCTACATGCACGTACTATACCCTGAATGTACTCCGCCTACAACAGCATATATGCAGTTCACTTTTTGCTTATGAATAGTATTTATACTATAAATTGCATTCTTTTTTATCATTACCATATTCACTCTCAAATTTAAGCCACAAAGTTTGTCTGTCAGTTTGTGGGTTGTCGACCATTTTAAACCAATTAAATAGTTTGCCAAAAACAAAGTTGGTCTGACATTTTTTTATCCTTGCATGGTCTTCTCCAAAGTTAAAATGGGCCTTTCCACCCAGGTATTATTGTGGATGAGTAGTTTGCTAAGTTCACGATGTTCTCCTTTCTACGGAAACAAAAAGTTTGCAAACTTGCCTCTCATTTTCTGGTTTGCGGATCAAAAGTTGACACATGAGACTGCCGTGCCAGAAGCACTGGCAAATGTTTAAAACCTAACTAATGACTGCTGCTCCTGTGGTGTGAATGTGCTCACAACTGCTGTGAACACCAAAATTACAGCATCCATGTACAGAGTAGAGTATACAATGAGACAGTATAAGGCTTTATTGGCCGTCATCAAACTGAAAAGCATGATGGGCTCTATAGACTTGTCGACAAATACTTGTGTATACCGGCATGACAGCACATCAATTTCACAATGGTATGAGCACACACACACACTGATGACACAATGCCACCACAATCTGACATTGAACAAAGCATACAAAGCAAACAGGGAACAACTCTTTGAAAGGCCCCGCTTTACCAAAATGAATTCTGCCACCCACTCATTCCACCACCCACACAGTCGTACTATCAGATTTGACTTTAAACATTACCTATTAGTGGTGTTGCATGTTTGACAGAAAGGAACTGCAATACAGAAACTTTGAGGCACACAGCGAGGCTAAGTAAGACTTTACATGTCCAAAAAAAGAGTTGTTGAATGATCAATGTATGTTGCGTTTTGACACACCCTGCATCTTACATGTTTCACTCAAGTCATAATCCAGCAATTGTTAATCCAGTAATTGTTGATATCATTCTCATGCAAAGCCTAGTGCTGGCCTGGTTTTTCTGATTCAAGGTTGGCCAGGACTGGCTTAACCTACCGACAGTTCACTGCTGAGCTCGCCAGATGGTAGATATGAATGACATGGGGACAAAAATATTATGAAAATCAACTGGACCCATAGAATAGATCTGACTGATGTAAAGAATACATGTGGAGAATTATCTATTATGTCTACTCGATCACTTGCTTAAAAATTGAATACTGCATGCTGAACTTGTCTTTAAAAGTTGCTACAACTGCCGCATTAATGAGACATAATTTTTAAATGCAATGTGTAAGAATGGTTACTAAAAGCAACTAAAGTAGCAATTCATCTGACTTTTGCTGTACCATGGTGGGCTTAAAAATTATTTAAGATTATCTGGATAAACAGATAGTGACACACCAAGTCAGCATTTTTCAGCCCTACAGTATATACCCAATGAGACAAACCTGATACTGCAGACAATGAAAAAAGAACAATACATCCATTCTCAAACATTAGACAATATTGTGACTAAAATTTATTTTGCATCATTGGTACATGTGTATATGTGACTTACAACTAAATAAGTCACATACTATTGATCATCATCACTGATTTTTGACTCCCTCAGTTTAGAAGAGGAATTTTCTTAGACCTGCATCAGAGGCAAAATCTTTGAAAGCCACATGACCAACAGCAAAACCTTTTTACCGCCAGTAAACATAGTTCCTCGTGAGATTAACTTCATACCGTTATTGTTTAACAAATTATCCCCATTGTCATACACAAAGACAAATTGCATCCTCCATTGTACTGATGTTCCACTGTTCAAATTTCTTTTTAAAAAAGGAAGAAGAGATATTCTTCTAATTCAAATCCTTATTGTAATTATGCTATTAATATAAATAACGATTTAATCTCCCCAGACATGCAGTGGAGTTCCTCAGTATCCATTACTTTTCACTGATGTCAAGAAAAAGGATAAAATTAAACAGATTTTTTAAGAAAACCTGCAGTTAGGTTAGAGGTACTAAGTCGGAAATTCAAATCGTAAAGCAATTTCTATTTGCTACACTATTCCCTACGCTGAGTTATGCTACACCATAGCAAGAGCACAGCTGGGTAAGTACTACTCAAGCATCACCTGCAACGGACATTCGTGCCTATCACCTTTTCAACTCACCAATCTCCTCTGCACATGTCGGTCCCCCAAAGAACTCGGGGCACGAGCACAGGAACGTCCCGCTGTTGCTCGGGAAGCAATCGCCTCGAACGCACGGGATGGGAAAACATGGGTCTATTGGATCTTTGAAACAAGCGACACCAGCACAGACACTTTTAAGATACACTTCAAATCACTCTTTACGAAACTCAAAAAGTGGTGAACATAGGAATACAAAAAAAAGGTTAAACTACAAGATAGGATGACTACCTTTGTATTGGTGAACACTTTGGAACTACACTCATAATTTGGCGTAGATGCTTTTGCAGTGTAAGCATGGTAGAGGGTGAAATGAGATGGCAAGATGAGATGATGAGCAGATGAAGAATACACATCCAAAGAAAATGAATGAAGGAGATGGTTGCATCGCTGAAACTTAACATAATAAAATTGATTGACTGTGGGCATTGAGCCTGTAAGAGGGAAATTTGTAAAGGCATTTTTAAGGATGGACAAATGTGGGTACATGATCACTGTCTATGACCTAGAAATATCTCATCTACGTATACAGACCAAAGTGGGCCAATGATTAGCTGAAGAATTGGTAGATGGGGTAAAAGTTTATAGTGATATTTAAACAGTTTCTTTTTCTCTATATATATTAGATGAAATAATATCTTCACAGCATGGAATCAAGGTAACACTTGAAGCATTGCCTGAGTCTCTTGTGCATTTCTGTTCTATCTACAAACCTAAGATTTTTCTTTGATGTAGCAAATAATATTACCTTTAAAAACCGAAATACCTGATAAACCGCAGAATGCAGAATACGTTCCGTGGTAACTTGTAGACAGAAGATAACTAACCCCCACAATATCCATCAGCCCCACACTGGATTTACTAAGGAGCTGCTACACTATACTGTATGCACATGTCTACTCAATGGAATCCCCTTACAGTAATGTATATCTAATTGGTAAACAGAGGGGTAACCAAGGTGAAAGTGCATCACTCTAGGACACAGCACCTATCACAGTGAAAATACCAGGACCAGCAACACACAGTATCACAGCTGTGTTCATCGCAACTATCTTCATCGCAGCCGTGTTCATCGCAGCTGAGTTCATGCTAAGGCATGTTACTGCGTGAATCCTGCATTCGTCCCCTGCATCCCGCACAAAGATAAATCTTATGCAGGAAAATCCCCCACGCTTTTCAACAGCTGAGGTCATAGCTACATACATGCAATAGACTGCATTAGAATCTTTACCAAGTGACAACTCCCTCCTTGATTTTGAAAATTCCTCCCAAAAAATGTTTTCAGAAAGGAATTCCGCTCCCAGGTTCAATTCCTTAGCACAAACACTGCACAGACATCAAGAACATAGCTTGAATTCGTGCAAATTTAGTGGGAGGTTGAGCAACGAGTGATGTATCCAGATTCTTAGCTGTGATCAATCTATTAATGACGGTTAGTATTTGCCGATGCAAGGACCGATGGTATGAATATGAAAAGTTCAGGTACTCGATACCACATGTATATACTGTACTTCGTATCTGGTGCAATCGGTTGCATGGTTTAAAATAGACATTTGAACATGAACAATATATGTACATAGGTATAGATACATCATGAAAATGAGTGAAATGTGTAGGTTACTCTGAGTGATGAACGTGTTTTGATAACAGCATTTGGGTGATGGTGGATGTATAGCGTTTGGGAGAGATAAACACACCTCCACCCACTCACCGATTTCGTTCTCACATAATGGTCCCGAATACGAAGGGGGGCAATCACAGGTGAAGAAGAATGTGTCATCGGTATTCTGACAAGTTCCCCCATTCTGACAATTGTTATCATCACAAGGATCTACGAGAGCATGCACCGGACAAATATGACAGAGTGGGAAAGTGATGATGGGAGAAAACATCAACAACACAACAGGGTATAGAACGGATTGACAGTCATCTTAAAGCGCTAATCATGCAGGGTGTGAAAGATCATAATTAACTTTTCTTAAGTTCAAACAAAATGATCATTTTGCCATTTGACTGTCTTCTTAGACATCGTGACATCGTTAAATGTATCGATAAATCGTTCATGCCTTAAGTTGTATTCTTTGACTATAATTCTGGTATGACTGAACAGGGGTGCCAAACAGCTTCCCAGGAGTTGTCTGTCGTCAGCAAATCGTACGCGACGCAGCAGGAAGTGTTCACCGCTCCGTCATTTATTCATCTTCGTCGTCGCAAGTTCTGAATCTGTCACGCATCGTTACATTGTACATTGCATCATAATGATGATGCTGGATGGATATGTTACTTACAAGTAATGAACAAGAGCTTTAATTGACACCTCATTCGACAACACTACAAGAGAGACGCCAGCAAATACGACACGTGCACAGGTCCATGGATAGACTTGTTCAAAATGCCAGCTTGGATAAGGGTTAACTGTATATTGACATGCACTGCATCCACTGAGGATGACCAAAGTTCTTTATCTCCATCCAGTTCCCATGTGTGTGGTTCTTGAGATATTATCAGTTTAAGTTACCCCCTTTGTTACAAAGTGTAAACTTGAAGCATGCAGGAGTGACATCATCTCCTCACACTGATAAACATTCTTTTGTTTTCTTCTTTACTGAATTTGTTGTTTTGACCCTGAAATCAATAGGCGGCCATGTGAAGGTCACGTGAAGGTCACAAAACTCTCATACCCCTCAGACATTCACATTACACCAGCACTAGATATTGAAGTATTTGGTAGAGTTTAAAGAAAAACATGAAATGTTTATTAATGTGAGGAGATGACATCACTTAAGCTTGCTTCAAGTTCACTTTTGATAGCAAATGAGGCAACTTCAACCGTGACCGCTAATACCTCGAGAACAACCCACGAAAATTAAATGGAAGTTTCAATATAATGGTCAGATTTACTTACTCTTTAACATATCAAAGCTACAGTTGTGGTAGGACCATTGTTTTAACTCCATCAGTTACTTAAAAAAAAAAGACTTGTCAAAGAGGCTCATTGAGTTGGTTCTCAAATTTTATGATATTTTGTTACACCTGTTGATTATCACTCATATGTTGATGGTAAATGGCTAAACTAAGACATTCTGAAGATCTGACACACAACTGAAGCAATGTTGATAGGATCATTAACAATCATACGTACTTATGGCAATCGGCGACCGCACAGTTTTTACTGTAATGTATCAACCATAGGCAATTCCTGTTCATAAGAAATGTTACAATTTCTCACACTTTCACTAGCTGTATAGAAATAGATACGTGAATAACGAGGCCAATTGGAAAGTATTGGCAAGCAGTGATTTCTTTCAAACTTGCTACAGAACAAACTACATCAACTCAATGAGCCCCTTTAAGCACATCCCACCAGTCTTCTCTTTGTTGAATTTCAGGTTTCATCTATTCTCCAATTAAGTGCATTACTGAAAGGAAACATGATATAACCGCGCCTAAAATCAACACCATGCAAATAAAGAAGCTTTTGGTATCAATACAGAATCTCTTTTCAGCTACTTTTCATGCATCTTCCAGCTGTCAAACCCAAATAAATTACTTAACTGATACCAAAAGTCATCTGGCTTTTCAAAACCACCCTTAAAAACAGCCATCTAACACTCCAAGTTGCTTGTCTTTTCGATGATTGCATGCGCTAAATCTGATGAAATTGTCCTTGATTTCTGCAAAGGTTTGTTCTCCACGATGGTTACGGAAACGGATGGGCCACTTCAAAATTAGCATGATGTGAGTCCCAGTGTCTTTTGGGTTGGAAGGGCGGGGGGAAGGGGGAAAAATACTTGTTCGGTCAATCGTACTTGAAACTTACCAAAGAACATTTCACACTGAAGGCCAATGAAGAACGTCAGACACTGGCAGAGGTAGGCTCCGTTGTTATTGATGCAAGTTCCTGAATTCATGCAAGGCTCTGAAGCACATGGATCCACTGGAAAGGGCAGGGAGAGAACATTTTGATTTAATCAAAACCGGAGACTTCAAATCCAGTCACAAATTTAATCCATATTTACAATTCCCCAAGAACGCCCTTGACAGCACGACATACACTGAATGACTCAATGGGAATAAATCAGTTCCTTACCTTTCACATGCAGGTGTAAATACAACTTTAAAGGGAAATATTGTGTTTCTTTCACAGAAAAAAAATCATAAAATCATCATGTTTATCATATCAATTCTAATGAAAACACAATGATATATTGTTAAAAACGAGTCAAGGTGGCAGTCTTCTTTTCAAGGGATAAGTTTCTCACAGATGGAAATTCAGTTTATTTGTGGCTAAAAATGAATTTCTTCACCTAAACTTTCAAAAATTCATACGATGCTCCTTGTGCGAATCATCTTACGTACAATTTTTTTAAGAGATTTGAAAGCTTGTTACGTGATGGCAAATGGTGTGATTTTAACGATGATTCAGAGCTGATGCGGTATTTCTCTTTGATTGGAGAGTGACATGTGAGACAACAACAATTATGGGATAACAACAAACACCCTCACAAAAGTGTGAACACCACAGGGACAATCACTGTGGAGTAGATCTAGCTGATGATGTTAAAAACACAGCTTCTGCTTTCGCACAGCCACAAGTACCAAGATCAATCATTCGGCATGTATGTACACTAGCTAAATCAATCGGCTCACCTTCCAAGGATTCACAAACAAAACCAGTAAAACCTTCAGGACAGAGACATGTGAATGGTATGCTGCCCTCTGGATTTCCATTCACAAAACATGTACCGCCATTAAAACAAGGGTTGGGAGAGCACGAAGACTGGGCTGGATAGAGGGTAGTACAAAGTAGCAAACGTTTTCATGCAATTACAATATGGCATGCAAAATGAGAGAAGCAAAAAGAGAACATTGATTGATTCAGTAAGCTGCTGGATATAAAGCAGGATGCATGAAATAGAAACATTGCAAGTACAGTAGCACTTTACATATGTTATATAATGCAAACATTAACTGTCCCATTCTGACTGACACATGTATACTCCCAAGGTTTACATTGATAGTTAAATGACAATTGATACCTGAATGTGAGAAGTGAACCTGGACAGTGGCTATGCATGAATAAACATTATGCAAATCGCTGCAGTTCCATTATGAAGACACCAAAGCAGGTACTTTTATTCCTTTCTTGCAATTTTGGAAATGAACTTTCACTTGATGGAGAAAACTAGATGAAAATTTTATAGACACAGTCTCCCAAAACATTGACCCTTGCAAAATAGAGGCAGGGATTAATTTCTTTTTTATTTTTATCTATTTTAGATGTCTTTCCTAACACAATCTGTGAAAAGACAAGCTTTAATGCCTGCACTGCTGCTAATATTCACGCAGTACCAGGTGACTACGATATTTCTTTCACCAACGAAAAATACACATTTTCTCTGTGGCACTTCCACATTCATGAAGTACACTTTTGTTTCTACATGGACATGGAGGATGTGAATCAGGCTTTGATGTCTATTGATACATGAAATCTTCCTCGAACCATTGCAGCAATTCGGAAGTTTATACTGATGTGGGATGGTGTTATATGGTTTTCTTTTCTATTTTTTTCTTTTGTTAACGTATGGTAATTCATGAATAAAAGACAATAATAACACGTTGCACATTAATAGACATTTAACGAAAATGACGCTTATATTAATCCCGTTGATTATGATGGAGACATTAAGGTTACATGATGGAGACATTTAAGGTACATTAAATCCTGTGAGTCTAACGAGAGTGAGCGATTGCTTTCAAATTTTTCTTTAACACCAGAAAATGCACTCGAAGCTTTGTGATTCAACTATCGATTAAATCAAGTGTTAGAGAAACTTTCCAACTGAAAGAAAGCAAAAAGCATTCCCTAATAATTTGCAAACTTGCTGATACCTTCTGGCAACAGTACAAGAGGAAGAAAGAATTAACACAAATGCGATCAATTTTGTACACAGAGCTTTTTACAAGCATTTCAAACTAAAACACTAGAAGGTTCTAGATCAGCCACTAGATATGGAACATTTAAGGTGAGCGATCGCATCGTAAAATCTCGCGTGAGGTCATTCTCTTCTTGATAATCTTCTGCAATGTCACCAGTTTACAGTACACACTTTGCGCGTACTCATGCACGGCGGATAATTCTATCATTACGATACCAAAGTGGTACAAAACAAACACAAACACGCTCATGACGTTTCAAGCTCTACGAGCAAACGGTGACTGTAAACTATCATGACGTTCACAGGGAGTAATCGAGAACTGACTGACATCACATGAAATATCAATAAGATGACCGATCACCTTCAAGCATTGCTACAGAGCAGAATTGAGTGGAAAAGGTAGGATCATTCAATACGCGGCAATGATCCTTAAACAGAGCTGCTCACCAGTGCAGAGAGGGCCGGTCAAACCAGGGGGACACTGGCAAAAGAATTCACTGGAGGAACGGTCGACATAGCGAAAGCAAACACCACCGTTGAGGCAGGGAGAAGGGTTGCAAGGGTCTGCGATGGCTAAAGGTCAAAGGTTGAAAGCAGAGGGACATTATTTTAACAGTTATGGCACCATTTGTGGAAAGAAAATGTGTGAAAAATGTTAGGGTTAGCATAGTGGAGAAAGAATGAATTTATGGTTTAATACTGAGATGAGGTGACACTGAATGAATGGAAACAAGAGAAGAAAGCTAAAGAGAGGTGAAGTGTCATAGTATTAAGAGGAGAAAGTAAGACATTTAGCATCAGGTGAAACAAGAGAGAGAAGGAAAGGTAAAAGGTGGATTTTCAGTCCAGATATCAAAGGCATATCTTTGAGTAAGGCTGTTTCATAACTTCCCTCTTTGCAGACTTCTTACTGAAGATTAAGGAACATTCAAGACTGTTAATAATGAGAGAAAGATTAATGTATATGGCCCTCAGGCACAGTGGAGAATGAGAAAAGAGAGAGAGGCTGAACGGTAGATAGAATATTATGATAGTGACCACTGAACAATAAAAACTGGTTAAATTCCTACAATGCATCATAAACAAAGCATTGAGTTATACTCTCCAAGCATCTAGGATTCAGCAGGCAGTAACAGAAACATGAACATTCATGCAGCATGCATTGTACTTGAACAGATATTATGGGAATTAAATATGCAGATTGGTGTTGTTTTTTTTTTTTTATTTTAAGGAAGTCAATGGTAAAGAACATGATCATTGGTGGAACTGTACATTTTGCGTTAAGTGAATAAGAAAAAAACAAAATGCCTCGGTCATAACGCAACAACCAATCCAGAATGAGGTCAGAATTACCAAAGGAAAGTCTGCGGCGACAGGATTACATGAGAGAAAGGGTTTTACTGCAGTCTGTGATGTGATGATCAAACAAAAACAGAACTATTTCATTGGTACAGAGATTTAAAGAAAAAATAGAGTCATCCCATACTGATTTAGTATGCAACTCTATGCTAATCCATGAATGGCTCTTTTCAATCATGTGACATCATTTTGTTGTTGAATTGCGGCAATTCTGCAGCATACGAACCATGCTTACGCAGCACTGATATTCAGGAAAATCAAGAAGAATATTTCAGATGAAAGATTTTGAATGTTTTTTTGAAAGCAAAGTAGGGGCAACTGCATCTTCCCTTTTAGTAGCCAAGACAAAGATTGGGACCTCATGATGCAGAGAAGTTCAAGTGAATCTGTTTGCCTCCACATCTGTAAACAAAGAACACAATGGAAGGCAACATTCAATGATTCCCATGAACTAATTGACAATATTACAAAACTGCCTGAGTCTGCTCGTCTCCACAGCAGAATGCAGCACATACTGTGGTATGGAACAGGTGGAATGGATCAGCTGACGCATGTAACAGCTTCCATATTTTTGCAGAATTTCTCTGCTTTGACTGTATCTGCAGTGATATCACAAAACGTCTCCCAACAAAGTAGAGAGACCTCACGTGAAAAACAAAAGTGAATATGCAAGTGACACTTAAGTACACTTTCTCCTAAGATGTGACCAAAAGTGCATTGTGAAAGAGTAACAAAATCGTACAAACAGAGAAACATGCGTCACCCAATGAGAAAAAAGGAATAGAGAGCAAATTTAGTCCACCAAAAATGAATCTTTACTTTGTGTCAGTCTACTTAATGTTCCCAAATAATAGTTGTTTCATCTGGCAAATTGGTCCATGAAGTGAACAGAATCATTGACAACCGGTCTAGAAAATCATCTGAAGGGAAAACGTGGTACGACAGAATTCTCCGCAACATGATCCCCTGCAATCTCTGGCACCATCAGTGATACTTGTAAGTCAAGGACCTATGAAACATGCAGGAGACAGTACTCAAAATGTAGTCAAAAACTTGTCAAACAATGGCGAACCAACCAAAAGACTAGCAGAGTCAACGGAACTTTACCGAGTGTCCAAATTTGCCACCATGCAAGCATGATCACTGTTCAGATATGGATTATGAGTGAAGTAATGTAGCTTGTGAGTGCAATGAGATTACAATGTACAGAGTATGTGGGTGAAAACAGACCGTCACTCCCAGAAGCTAAGCCCGTGGACCACAACAACAGAGACTGGACTCACCTAGTTCACATTCCACACCTTCAAATCCATCTGGACAGTTGCAAGTGTACACGAAAGGTACCGAACCATCCGGTACGCATGTACCCCCATTTTGGCAACTGTCGCTCCTGCAAGGATCCGCTGAGTTCAGAGAGAAAAAAGAAACTTACTTCGAAAAGGTTTTCTCCATAGAGATTTTGCGGTTTCATCGCGTACAGGTGTCCAGAATTTGGCACGGTTAACGCTACACATACATATCATACGCTGATACCGTTCAAGCCAATGTGATCCAGAAATAACGATCCTTTCATGTTTTAGGATTGCATCCTCTGGTGGTTTCCTTGAATTCTCTTCTAAATATATTTCAGTGCCACAATTAAATCATTGCACCCACAGTTTCTTGCCCCTTCCAAGCAACTTTTCAATAAAGTGGAGAAAAAAAATAAACCCCAAAAAACAGAAATCCACGACACCTATGAAACTAGGTAATTGTAAGTGGGCTAGGTTGCTTTAATAAATAACAGTGGTCTTTTCATAGTCAAGTTTTTTTACCAAACTTTCCTACATGTTAATCCACAGTTCAAGTTCATTCATTCCGTGCAAGTTTCCAGAATTATAGATATATATATATCAACATGGACACCAGAAAAGTTATGTGCAAGTTTTTTCAGTGAACAAAGATAATTGAATAACTAACTCGTAATGTGTCACAGCTAGTGATCATGACAAAATACTGCACAAAAGACAAATGTTTCAACCATCTATGCAAGCCATCTAACTTTCATAGACCATAAAATACATGTCTTCTCAAAACTCCTAACCTTCTGTTCACACAAATTTCAGGTTCCAGTAATTTTGAACAAACTTCTACCTTCTCTCTTACACATCATCCCTTAAAGGTCGTGGGACGTGAAAATGATATTTTGGGGTATGGTGTATATTAATCACTGAAAACGTTGAAAGAAGCCAGAAAATTCTATCAAAATTCACCAAATTTGAAACTTTTACAGGCAAATTCCTGTTTCACGGCTGCATCATGCATAAACATTGGCTAAGTATGCATACTTGGGACATCAAGAAATGGACTCCTATTAATATATCTTACGATATCCTTTGTTTACTAAACCTTTACTTCAAGGACAAATTGATAATTTAATATGCCTAGAGAGTTTTATTTTAGAAGCATATGATTCTTCTTCAAAACTATTGATCTGACTTACCAACGTGAAACCCAGTAATTAAGTCAGTAACAGGCAATCTTTATAGAACTAACGAAAGAAATACTGACACTCCATGTCATCTGCTTTGCATTTTCATCAAATTTGAAGTCATATCTCAAAAACAGAAATAGGTATAAATACAATTCCAATGGATTTTTCATCTGGGTTTCACTCTGCAACTCCTGAATGAAGCCAGCGCTCTACTTCTTAGATGCTTTTTTAAATCAAAGAACTGTGAACAGTCGACCTTTTCGTTTTAACAATGCAACGGCTTTGGCTTGTACGGTATTCAATATAAAGGCTCACCGATTCCCTCACACAGAGTACCAGTGAACCCCGCGACACAGACACAAACAAAACTGTCAGTGGCAATGGCATCGAAGCAGAACCCACCATTGAGACAAGGGGCAGAGGAACAAGCTGAAAGAAACACAACTGAATACATTAACAACACATCATCGCCAATGGTATCTTGGTCCTTGCTTAATAACATAGCGACAACAGAATAACCTCATCACAAAAAGTGATTAAAATAAAAAAAAAATGCCTCAAAGCCATGAACACCACTACAGTATCTTTCAATTCTTTTGTTTTGAGGATATCCTATTGACTGCAGGCTTCATATATACAGAAGACTGCATGAAATGGTAGGCTACATCCAGAAATAAGCAGCTGTTGATGAATTGTCCATGCGGGGTATTTATATATTGATAGAATTTTTTATAGACTGCAAAAACCAAAAATAAAAAACGTTACGTTGAATCATGGCACGCATCGTTCAATAAAAGGAAAATTATTGCATTTGCTTATCCTATGTGTTGATTTCTCTGACAAGTAATAGATTGTTGGATGGCAAGGTTCACACACAGCAAAATAGGATTTGTACCAGATGTATTAAGAATAGCTCAGCGGCCTGTGATATCGAGAAAAAAATAAGACTGTCAAGTACAAAGCACAGAAGATTCAAGCAATTCCTACTGTTTTATTTTCAACATTAAAAACATACAGGGCAACTACTAAAGGGCTCAACCAGGCAGCTAGCAAAGAAGGGGATTACTTGCAATACCAGGCAATAAGTAGTAATCATTACAGAAGCTACTGTATTACTAAAACAAAGGATAACAAATGCAAAATATGCAAACACAATCATAACAAGATTAGAGACATCACACAGGGCAAGCTGCAAACTTGCCTTGACAGAAAAAAGGAAAGGACATTATATAGGCACTTAAGAAGCCTGCAAAGTCATGAAATTTGGATCCATGTGAAATACAGAAATTTTGAGAAATTATACAGGATCAAGGCTTTTAAGAGTGGTTAATAAGGAGAAAAAATAAAAAAAGTGAGGCAAACTTCAAGTTAAGCAACTACTTAAATCACCCAAACAGTAACAGTTGGAGCAAACGACATTGATGTAAAAGAAACATTTTGAATATTGTACCTTTCTAAAAATTTTGTGCCCATTTTGGCATATATACAGCTACACCATACCAAAAGCACTATGCAAAATTTTTCAAAGAAGTTGTGTAAACACTTTACACAGTTAGTTTTTAGTTTGCTTCGAGCATGCCCTACACTTCGAACCTCATGCCTGTTCAGTGAAATTCAAGTAACACATCTTTTGGTCCAAACAATTGAAAGCACCACACTGGTTTATTTTGTCTATGGACGTACACCCTTTCTGCCCTTTCTGAGGAAAATTTTTTCCAAAATTCAGCAAATTACCTTCAGCATTTTTTGTATTAATATTTCTGTTTTTTAGTGCATGCATGAACTTTTACTGCAATCATCACAGCGATTATCAGAATTTGCTCCAGTTGATTTCATGCGTGGGCTGAATATTACTGGACATCTGTGTGAGACTGATCACACATAGCTACATCACACAAATACCACCAAATACTTCCAAAGAAATATTGCACAAATATTGAGAGAAAGTTACATGTCACCAGGGTTTCACAGAGTGTCCCTGTGAATTCCGGAGGGCAAACGCAATTGAAACCATTTCCGTTGACTTGACAATTTCCGTTGCTACATGGTTGTGGTGCGCAAGGGTCATTAGCGACTGCTGAAATGAAAAAAAAACAAAAGAGTTTATAAAAACACAATGATAAGGTTTGCAAACTGAAGAATATTGGGACAATAATATTACTGCGATGTCCCAACAGTAACAATGAAGTATGTATAAAACATTTTGAAGAATGTTTTTGGAGACTACAAATACAACATTCTATCGTGGAAGTCTATGTAACGCTTCTGACAAACATCTTTACACATTAAAATGGAATTTTTTCTCAGATTCGATTGCTCTGTTTCTTTACTTCTCTTTTCTTTAAGGACAGGTTTCTCACACCACTATCAAGAGTCCAGAAAATTGTGGCAGAGGCCTGTAGTTTATAATGTAGCATTCGACTTTTAGCAGATCACAAGGAGGTTTACAGCACAATAGGAAATAACTAGTCACCAGCAAGGTCATGTTAAATTAAAAATGTTGTAAATGTCACCACCATTAACGACACTCATTATCAGAAGCCATACACTCAAAAAAGTTGGCAATTTCTTTTCTAAATTGACCACATTTTGTATTTTTAGAGTTCTGAGGCTGAAATTCTAATCATAGACAGTCCAACAATGACGGTGATCAACATTTTTGTTTCAACAATTTTTGTACAAAGTTGGGTTGTAGAAAGTTGGATCAAAGTTGGATCAAACACTACACACCAGTAATCTCAAGTATGAAGCATATTGTACCAGCAAGTATACTACAAAAGAGACATTTAACATGGACCAGATGCGGTTTGCTATTTCACAAAAGCCATCCATCTCCATCAACAGCAATTCTGTGTGACTCTATGGTGACCTACCCACTTCACAAGTTGGTCCAGTAAATTCTCCTAAGCATATACAAGCGAAGGCCTGGACGCCACTGCCCGCGGGGAGGCAGGTGCCTGCATTCTGGCAGGGGGCACTCGCACACGGAGAGGGAGCTGCAGATATCAAGCAGTGGTACAAAGGTGCAAAATGATCATTACAAGGACAGGTCAAGCGCCTTTCATCGGTATGCAAGATTGTAAAAACCAAAACGAGCAAAATGAAAGAAATAATGCAAGCAAAATATAAGAATACATAGTGCTCAAAGGAATAAATTGTGAAGCCATATATACATAATAATGACTAAATAATAAATTAACTTTGAAAGCAATTGTACATGTATACATGTGATTATAAATGAAAATATACCGTTGACTTTACAACTTTGCTACTGTACGTACACAAGATAAACTGTACACATGCAGGTCAATCACCCATGTTGCACTATTAATGCTATGTCCAAGGCATGGCATCATATATTATAGCTCAGCTACAGAAAGTCCACAAAGTGAGAGCGAGCAGCATTTTTTCTCTTTCACACATGACCAGACCCTGTTTGTACTGCATGAGTGGGATAATATTCTTGGTAGCAGAATGCAGAAAGTTCAATTTGAAATGGTGCTGTGCACATGTTTGTTTTGTTAAACTACAACTGACTTCTCAGACAAACAAATTCAGTGTGAAAGAAATTCACCCATGAAAAAATTTGCCTTCTGTGTTTATATCCACAGCCACAGCCAATGCAACGTAAGGCAAAAATTTGTCTGAAATAGGCCTATGGTACAGTAGGCACATGATAAAGAGTGATAGGACACTCAGCCATGGCAAAAAGTATCTTCACTTGAATAAAAATCTTGGAACATGTGCTACACCTGATTTGCAACACTTGCAGCACATACTGCAGTCATGAACAAATGTGTAGACCCGATACAGAGATTTGTGAAAATGAAGAGAGACTTTTTCTTGCTACGAAGGATTTTCAAAAGCCAAAGGCATAAAAAAAAGAAGTCACCTTTGATTGATGAAAGTGAAGTACAAGAGAATCAAACCCCCAACACAAAACAACAACAACAATCATCAAAGAAATAAAAGGAGAAATCATAAGGAAACGCTCTTAGTCTATCTAATACTTTCCATGACCACTCATGTGCAAATATATTATAAACAAAAACAGGGGAATGCATACATAATTCTACTAAGCACACCAAAAATTTTCCTTCTCATCATGAGAAAAATTTTAGACAACATAAGGTGATAGTTTCTTATTCTCCAGTTGTAGTAGTTAAACTGTCAATTAATAACATCATGAAGAAAGTGATGACTAGAGAACTAGGGCAACGAGAGCTACGAATCCCAGGAACACTCCTGAGTCTCATCCCGACTGTAAACATGGGAGTACTCAACAAATCCGGTCTGAGATACCATTAAAATAAAATCATACATGCACATGTAGACCGTACCTGTACCGCAGGTCAGACCCGTGAAACCGGAGTTACATTGGCATATGAACGAACTGCCCACAGCGCTGGTCAGACAGGTCCCACCATTTTCACATGGATTTGAGAAACAAGGAGAGGCGGCTGCAAAGCATATATACATATGTATAAATGAGCAATGATCGTAGACACCAGTCACCATTACATTTCAAAGCAACGCAAGCAAAATTGATGTATCTGCAATATTTTTCCATGAGACATTTTCCATCTTGTATAGGCATTCTGAAGTAAGGTACTGTAATCAAAGACTTTCTGCAAGAAAATTCATTTACAATAGGTAGGTCAGTGGAACCTAATTTCTCTCTAGAGAAACAGAAGGACCTTGTTGGCCTGACGTTGTCTCCATCTTCTCGCCAACAAATCCTGCTTCTCTCGAGACATGCATCTCAAATAAGGACATGGCATACTACGGTGGTGTGCGTTCTTGCACTGCACGACGGTCAGTGAAAAAGAGATAGGGATATTTGATACATTAAGGTCAACCATGAATATCCAGACTGTTGAATCTCTGCAGTTGAGTACTGTGATACTGTAATTAGGGAATGAGCAGTGAACACAGTAATTGACCCAAACAAGGTGACATGCAAGACTTACCCATTTCACAGAATTCCCCGGTGTGACTAACAGGGCATATGCAAATAAATGGAGGGTTGACTTGAACAGCAAGGTCTATGCATGTAGCTCCATTGAGACAAGGTCCAGAACTACATGAGACTGTCAGAAAAAAAAAAAATCAGGCAAAAATTTGAGTCACATTGAAAGTCCTCAAATAATTAAGAAGACTTTTCTCCTAAGTTTATTAATGATATCAAAGATGAGTTTTGCTAAAAAGGGTAAATATACCATTCTGTAGAAATGAAAGAAATTTCTTGCAACACTTAATCAGAGAGAAAAATCCACAGAAGAAATTGCACTTTGGATGACAATATGAGAAGGCGTTCAAGTCAACTGTTGCAGATGGGGAGTCCAAACGTTACCGGTGCTTTGTCACAATTGCTTGTGGTTGGTGATAAATTGTCATGGATTCAATGAAATTTTCAACTTCAGTATTACAATAGACTTAGCATTATAGCAATGGGACAGCACTTTCTGCCATTAATGATCAGCTGAGTCAAATGTTAGTATCATGATGATAAACAAAAATTGGAATGAGCATGCCCATTTTCTTTTTTGGTCAGGGACCCTAAGGACCACTGGAAGCACAGCAAACTTATTTTTACAGTATGGGCCTCATCCCTGTATCAGTGAGTGCTATGTTGCAAATACATCGCTAAAGACTTAGAAAGATAACCTCTGCACACAAGACATCTTCAGTTACACATTCTACTTTGATGACAGCAAGTGAAAAAATCCACGTAGTGGGGAAAAAAGAGTGCAGGTGGGGATGAGAAACTTTTTTCACTTGGTCACACAATGATAATGTTGTACATGAGCGAGCACCCAAAACTTCTGCAGTGGAGCTCACATAATAACAGCCACATGACATAGGTGTAAGGTACTGTATGCACAAAGAGGAAGACTTCCTGATCAGATGTTGCAAACTACCAATTCAGTTAGTTTTTGATAATTTGTGGCCAGACATTTTTGTCATCTTAGTGCTACTTTCATATGCACACAGCCAATACAAGGTAAAACCTTCAAAACATAGATCTGACAGTTGTCGTAACTATTTGATGTGAAACTTATTATGCTAATAACCCTCAGAAAATCTCATAATTCATTGATATCGATGTCTCAATTTGAAGGACCTCTTTAAGGAGCATCTCCAATGAGTAAATCAACGTCTGAAAGTATTGGTTTCATCACCAAATACTAGATCAGAAACAACACTGTTTCCAACACTGTGCTTCATATCATTAACAATTAACAAACTAGAATTTGCTGATACTGCAACTGATTGATTTCTTGTGCCACAACTTGCACTTCGGGTTGCCACGAACATGTAATGAAACATGCATTTTCCGACTTTTTAACGAACACGATAGTGACACTGGAGAATTCCTGTAAGCTGATGTCATTCTCTTAATTGCAAAAAAAAAAGAAAAAAAAGAAACAACTGCAACGAACCTGGGACTGTGCACCGAGGTCCTGTAAACTCAGGCGGGCAGACACATGCAAAGGCCACACCAAGATCCACGCAGGTTCCATCATTACTACATGGTGAAGAATCACAGGGCCCTGTATTAAGAAGAACATGAAAAGAAGAAAGTCCAAGGACCTTGCGTTTCCTTGCAAATATTCATAAAGAATACAGTATGTAACATGTACATAACAATTTTGAAATTCAAACACCTTATCATTCCAGAGTGAGTGCTTACCAGTTTTATATATTTAGTGACATCTGGTGACCTCAAATGAAATTTGACCTCCCCCAAAATCAATGGGAATAATCTACTCACTATGACCAACAAACACTCTGAGTATTTTATGAACTTAGTCAAGATCACAATTATTGAGAACAGAGTTTACCATGTTTTCACAGTCTGACCTCTGATGATCTCAAATGACCTTTCACCTTCACCCAAAATGATAGGAATCACCTACTCACTATGACCAATTCACACACTACAGTAAGTATAAGATCAGTCTTGAGGTACAGCATTGAAAAGGTTTCACATTTTGACCTCTGATGACCTTCACCAAATACAATAATGAACATCTACTCAATATGAACAACCCACACACTAAGTATGACATGAGTCATACCCTTCTTGAGATATGGTGTTAACAATGTTTTCACATTTTGACCTCTGGTTACCTCAAAGAACCTTTGACCTCTATGAAAAATAGTAGGATCATCTACTTAATATGACCAACACACACGAGAAGTACAACAGTAGTCACAGCTATAATTCTTAACATACAGTGTTTGCCAAGGTTTCACAATTTGACCTCTGGTGACCTCAAATGACCTTGACCTCAACCAAAAAAAAACAATAGGGATTGTCTACTCAATATGACCAACCCACACACCCAAGTATGAGATTAGTCAAGGTTACCCTTCTTGAGATATTGTGTTTACACGCAAGGTGTCACATACATACACAAACATGACATCACCATCACATTGGTTCAGGAGTCAAAAAATGCAACTAAAACTTGGTGTGAAAATATTACATACTCTGTAAACATTTCGACATCAGTTGGGTGTGAGTTTTTCAAAACGACATCGAACCAAGGGCAAAATATTTATAAAGTAATGCACTCTCACACTGTGGTTCAATAACACATTCAAAATTAATCAAATATCCCACAAATCATGGGAAAGATATTTGTTGATGAAAAACTTTCACAAAGTGTTCACAATAATTCTGTTGTGCAGTATTGTACCTCTCCAGGAACAATGCAATCAAGTTGAAGGAATGATCTAATGGAGAAAAATGATTGAATAAAATCAGATAATGAGAGTGTTGAATCCTCATGAAATATTCACAGGCAAAACATTCACGGACAAAATCACTCAGAAATGGTAGAATATGAAAGAGGAACTACTGCACTTTAATACACTTTATGCCAGATGACATTTTAGGTCAATGTTAAAAAGGTTGCACACAGTCATGGCATGGTAGATAGGGGTGAGTATGCATGTACTGACAAAGGTAAGTAAGGACTAAAGGAAACAATGAGATTACTGCATTATACAGAACGTGTGGAAATAGTCTGGAGAATTTTATAACCATAAAACAACAATGCAAAGGATTTTGAGTATTCACAAGTCCTTCATAGAAAGCTTAAAGATGTGTTGAATATATATAGTACACCACTCATCATTGCATGACTGCCTCTCAAAAGTAGTACTTGATAAATTCATGCTTAAAGGAATATGACGCTGCATTAAAGGAAAATTTAAAAGCAAAATGTCATAAACACTCCAGTTTTGACCACTGAGGGAATTTTTCATGTGTCCAAAGGACTCACCTGACAATTTCTACCATGACAAATTACCCTTGGAAAATTCCCCCTCAAATATAACTTCCCTTGGACAATTTCCAGGATGCAATTCCCAACAAGGAGATATTCCCCCTCCTACAAACTCCTTCGTCACAATTTCTTCAGGAAAAGGGTTACGGAAAAGAGTTAGAGGAATTGTCCGGGGGGGATTGTCTGGGAAACTCTTTTAGAAACCTACCTGTAATCATGTTAGATTTGTTTTTTTTTTGGTCAATTTTTTCTTTGTTTGACAGGTATATATCAAAGCAAATGATGAAGAGACATCTGTGCACCATGCTTTGCAGTGTGAAAATTTGTGCAAGATTCCACAAAAAAAAAAACAGCGAATATTGGAAAACATACAGTATTTCAACAAGTTGACTGTTCTTTCTCAAACTTAGGTATTAAATCTGTTCCTTCCCAAAACTCACAGGCTGACAAAACCAGTAAGAATTTCTTTTGGTCTTACAAAATAGCAAAGTTACAGTACCATCGACAATTGGACATTTTTGAGGAAAAAAAATGGCCTGAAAAAGTGAATAGATTTTGCACCATTTTGCCACTGAGCCCCTTCTGAAACACGAAGGGGGAGGGGACACTTGTGTACACCCTTCTCTGGAATGACCAAGGGGACACTTCCATACATCCCTCCCTTGAATGAGGATGAGTGGTGCAATTCAACACAATATTATCCTGTGGAATGTCATAATTAATGAAGCCTGCCACTCATCTGCTGTAATCACCACACACCGGCAGTCACAACCTTTAAATATCCTGACTACTGTATGTCTCAACAATGTTTTCCATTCGTCTGCACATTTCAGTTTCATCACTAGCACTTATGTCATGCATGGCAAATAAATCTGCAATTTCATAAACTCACGACCAGCTTTTGAGTAAGGGATAAAAATATATATCTCCCAACAAAGTAAAAAAATTGACTGTAAGACAAATGCAATCAAGCTTAGAAGAAAACCAACATTAATTACACTTTGTTGATTTTCACATCTTGGCTGATTTTCAGCAAGTTCATTGGGTGGGATTTTATTTGCATAACCTTTACTGCTCTTACTTCTATAATCGGTTTTCATCAGAAATTACCAAAGTATTGTTGTGCAACAGTGTTGATGGATAAAGTATTCTTGTTGACAGCACACTACAGATGGTGGTGACCAAATTGAAAATTTATGTACAGTACGAAGGAGCAAATTTTATGCAAAAAAATAAAAAACACACCTTGATTTACCTTTTTCTCTGGGGGGTTGGACAGCCATGAAGACATCCACTTGCATCTAATTCACACTCTTTTTTTGTGGGTTATTTACAAACTAGTTAGTATTTATTAAACTTCAACAAGCTAAGTTTCTCCATAGAGTTCTGAGTCAAAGGAGGTCAATTCTGATTATTCACCTTTCTGGTAATAACAAGCTGAATCTTTAAGGCTCAGACCATTTTTAATATGGTCTTTTTCAATACAATCATTATCAGACCTGAGTGTTCTTCTGTTTTAATAATCCCTGCTAGATAGAAGGGTACCGACTGCTTCATACATTTGAAGCATTTGACAGATGACAGACTTCTCTTTCTAAAGTACACTTCAGAAAGTGACACAAGTGACATTATAGCAAACAAAAATGGAACTGTATAAACGAAGCTCTAATTAAGAACTTGAGATGGTGGATTTTGATGCAGAATCGAAGCGGTGATATATTTGCTATACTACCCATTGTTACAGGACACAGGGCTTTTGTAATCTATACACACTGGTCATACGTATAACACACACTAACAAGAAATAATGTGGAAAAAAGGAAGAAACGACATGAGGTTCGATCATACTGCATACGACCATTTTCTTCAGAATACAAACACACATGCTATGGAACAATGTTATGAAATGAGTGTAAAGTGTTATTAGGAATCATTTAAATTTAAAGAGAATACTGTACTTTGAGGCCAGGATTAACACATGCAGTCACTGAAATTTTCAGGATTAATATATAGTTAAATGACATACAAATTATACTACCTGCATAGAAAAATGTGGGGAGTGTGCAGTACTCACATATGAACATAACCTACAAAGACAGAGAAACTTGACACTACACCAATTATTAAACAGGAATTGCTGGTTTTCACTTTTGATATGAATGATACAATGTCCTAGTAAAATTAAACTTGTAAGAAAAGAGGAAGTGTTATTACAAAGCAAATGGTAAAGTACAGTCTTGTGTGCAATAAGAAGGGTAGCAAATGATAAAGAACATTAAACAAAACTTAGGAGAATCTCACCCCCATCTCTTTTAATCAACAAAACGTTTTTCTGTACACTTGATGATCTTATCGGTGCATTTCCATTACCCAGCCCGTCCATGTCTCCCATGTGTTCGTTAGTGCTGCGTCGCTCCAGTATTGTCAAATTACACGAACAAAATTGTATAAATCGGTTTAGGTGCAATATGCAGTGTTTATGTGCATTATATGTTGTTCTTGTTCTCTTCTCTTCACCACCTCCCCCCCCCCTCCCCAATCCTGCCATTACTAGGTGAGAAACTGCTCCTTCTAAACGAAACGACACTAAGCTACATGCTGTATGAGAAGACATCGTCCGCAACTTTGATGTTTAAACATGTTACATGTTGAGCTTTTTATTTCTTGCTTTTGTTCTTTGGGAAGAAAAGGAGGGAGAGATTGGAATAAACAATGATGCAAAATGACAATAGCAGACATATGCTAGATTGACCATGTAGCTTTCAACACTTCAAAAGGGTATGGAGCTTTCACTCAGTTCTTCAGTCACATCTGAAGTCTGTAGAGCATTTGCATGCAACATGATGTATCTTCTCCTTTCTCTCTATTCCTTTTTTTTTTGCAAGGATGGAAGAAATCTCAATCGTAGAAATGCCATACTTACATATAGTAGTGCCACTTTGGTACTTCACAAGGTATTGCATCTATGTCAGGAAAAACATTTCTGGTAACACTCACTATTTGAATGACCTCATGAGCTGCTGCGGTTGCCTTACACCACATACTGTACATACGTAGATATCTTTGTCAAACTCAACTCTTCCTCTACACCCACCACCAATTTTTCTTTCATCATTCTCTGCATCACAACTGATCAAGAAGGTACTATAGAGTACTCTTTGTTACTTGCAGCAGAACAGAAAGAAAACTATATAGAGAGAAGCACAGCATGATAAGTGAAGCCAGGTGGCTTATTTTTTGAGTCACACAGCAAACATGGTGTACCTTCAAGACACGATGTGCCCATGGTGCCCGATGGACACAGACACCAATAGCTCAACCCATTGTCACGTCTGAAGCACAGACCGTCATTTGAGCAAGGCTGGGAGGCACATGGGTCAAGAACTATCGATTTTTAAGATACAAGAAAAAGACATGTAAATACTTCCAGGTTTTAATGTAAAGCAAGCGTTAAAGTAGCTTCACAGTTGAAATGAGTCATTGCAGTACGTTTGGCTAAATAAGTCCAATTGGTTTTAACCAGATCAACTTTCAACATGGGACACAGCCATCACCTCAACTTTTTTGTAATCTTTCTTAAAATGATTTGTCAAACTATACTCTTAACTGTACTTATGTATCCTTTACATACTCAATACATATATATTTACACATATGAATTGCTACTGACATTCATTGAAAGGGCAGGCAGCTAAAATGCAATGTGTTCAAAAACTTCATTATTGACTTCCACTGTCTCCTTTAAGATATCTTTATCCTACTCGACTCAGCTCACGTATGCTGAAGTATATAAATTAAGGATATGCTATATTGGTCAACACTCATATCACAGCATGGCGATATTACTGCATTTCCTATCATTGACCTAAAAATTAACTGGCACAGTTTCTTGACACTTATTAAAACTCTCTGGGTAAATCATGTGAGTTATTAATACAGTATGTCTTTGTGTCTGGCTGTGCAAGTCACTGAGTTTGTGTGTTCCATTACAGTAGCAATGAATTCTTACCACAGCTGATATATCACATGACATTGCACAAAAACAGTTCATTCTTTTTCTTTTTTTTTGTGAAAGTGTGCACACTTTGAAACCTAAATTAGCAGACCTAATTCATCCACCATTGGCTGGATGCATCTGCTTTTGGTACTAAGGAACCCTGATATTTTCATTGAATGACCTCATTCAGGTAGATGTCCTGGACTGCAGATATACCATCTCTGACAGGTAGAAACCAGATTACTTTCAGGTCCCTAACATTTAGCTTCTGTAGATACCTGATGCTTCTTATGTACATGGCCTTTCTGATATCGCCTCCCTTATTTCCACCAACACCTCATAACCGTAACATTCCTGCTCAGCTTCGGTATTTCAGCATGAATTACTGTACCTTCAAGCAAACAGTTTGCCTGGGTGAATGGTCCTGGTGGACAGATACAGATGAAGCTCTCTTCATACAGATAGCATGTGCCTCCATTTAAGCAAGGGCTAGGACTGCATGCTGATGACACTAATAACAGGTATAATGTCACAGTACAATACTATCAACATACTTGTGAGACATGAAAATGAATGCTTATCAAAGATCATAACATAATGGAAGTTTGGCTAACTCTCAGGTTGAACAAACTCAATACTGCAAACATGGACTTGGTAATACTGGGCTCATGAGACCATGTTTCTTGCATGTTCAGACCATCATTCTTGCATGCTCAGACCATCATTCTTGCATGCTCAGACCACGATTTTGGCATGCTCAGAGCATGTTTCTTGCATGCTCAGATCATGTTTCTTACACATTCCATGGGAACATGCTGTCACGAATACACTAGACTGTATGAGATCAACTTTAACAAAGTAAATCCAAGGCTGATTTCAATAATTGTTTGCATCAACAGTGTTGGATTCAAAGAAGATTGAGTCACATGTGTATTTGGGAGACTCTTACCAAACACTAACTGGCACAACATACACACGCAAAAGAAATCCTGCAGACAGGTTTACAAAAATGGCATAAAAAGTTTGACCTTTCATTGTTTGCTTGAGTGCATTGTGCAACTAGGAATTCAGTGATTTTCACTACAATACCAACCTCTTTCTTTCACATCAAAAATATCTAAAGATTGAGTCAGCTGAGCTCTCAAACCACAAAATCTCAACAAACAATAGAGTCAGGGGCATACCCAAGGCTCTTCCTCCCATTTACAATTAGAAGACATACTCTGTGATAACTACAGTAGTAATGATAATTCACCTTTAAAAGAAAGGATCCTCAGTTTACAGTAAGTGCAATGAGGTGTTCTGTGACACTTTAATCATCTGCCACTTGCTTAGCATAATGAGCCTTTACATGTAAGTGAATGGTTAACCAAAAGACAGCCAAATTGAATCTTACGTCCACACATCTGAGGGTCACATATATAGAACCAAACCCCACCAACTGGATACATCATCGTTTACAGCTAGTGTACATTCATAAAACAGGGACTAATACCACATGTTAAACAGATGCACAACAATAAGTGGATGTTTCCATAAATTTGCAGTACCACCTTCAAGC
The DNA here is from genome assembly GCA_021234535.1 of Stichopus chloronotus. Classification (NCBI taxonomy): domain Eukaryota; kingdom Metazoa; phylum Echinodermata; class Holothuroidea; order Aspidochirotida; family Stichopodidae; genus Stichopus; species Stichopus chloronotus. The sequence continues at coordinate 7,012,471 of CM037837.1, read as the reverse complement.
AGTATGATTTATCCACAACTTACGAATACTTTTCTTTCATAGTAATAATAACTCATCAACTGAACAAAAAGTACCTTGATACCAACAGAACAGAAAACTCACTTGCTATATAGTGACCATGGTACAGAGCAATGTTTCTACTCCGGTCAGTACCATTCACATCTACTTGCACATTGGTAGAAGCATGCTGGTATGCAGAGACTTAGGGCCAAAAAACTTATTGGTTGGGCAGTTACAAGTGACAATTCTTTCCTCTCTCTTCAAATAAAATGTACTCTATCGTCATCACATCTTCCGTGAAGATGCTTTGAGCCTCTGTTTCAAACATTGTGCAGCAAAGCTAACTTGTTACAGATGGGTAACTCAAGTATGATAAATGAAATGAAATGATACAAGCTTGTTTTTACACTTTTGTGTAAATGAAAGCACTAAAAATTCATGCTGGGCTGCGAATGCCCAAATGAAAACGAAAAAACAAAAAACTAAAAAAACAAGCAAACAAAAAAAGCAATGTATTCCTCCAGAGAGATGCTGCGAGAGGATAATTATCAGTACAACAACTTGAATCCATCAATTGACCGAACTTAACCCATTTTGACAATAAAAAGTACAGTATATATTCAGTATTGTTCTAAAGAAAGGTGTGCAGTTTGCACTGTATCAATGGCTTGTGGAAGCCTGTTTGGAAGGCTACAGAAAAATCAAAGGAAAAACAGAAAAAAGATGAAGCTAGAGTGCACAGAAATTTTTTACCCTGAAATGCTGTACAGGGAGATGCTAAATGCTCCAAGCAAACAGCATACATAGATCATTAATAACTTCATGTACAGTCCAGCTTAAACAGTAAATTCCAGTGTGATAAAAATGACAATTCAAATTACCTGGTTGTTGTCCAGAAGGAAAGGCAACTTGGCCACTTGTTTGCATCACCCAGTAAGTAAAAAAGTTGACAGCAACTGTTGCACTGTAGGGAGACAAGACCAAAGTTACTTGTAAAGAATGTGCCACAAAGAAAGAGGCTGCATTGACAGTAGTGTCATGAGCAACAGGTCTACAGTAATGCAGAACTGAAGGATTCATTACTAAATGCAAATCAACTTAGTTTTTGTTTAAAAAAATGTTAAGTCACTAATAGGTTGATTTGAATCAAGCCCAATCACAGAGTTGTGTCCACTCTGTGGACCAGGTCAAAATCATCAAACATGCACACAGACACTCATGTGAGAATTTGGGCCTACAACTATGTAAAATAGCTACATTTTCAAATACATTCATCTCCGTGAGGCATTGCCTGTATATCTAATACTATAAAGTGGTTGCCAGTGGTACACAGAAAACAAAAAATTGGTTTAGTAATTACTGTACTGAGGTCTGTTTACTACCATACAGAATTACAAAGATTAATCCTCGGTGTCATATCTTCAACTTAATCACTTTTCTCAATTGCTTTGCCCAATCATGGACCACCAGGCAGGCATGTTGTGAAGCCGGTGGTGAAGGAAGGGCTAAAAACGGCAGCCATCTCCTCTTGAGCATATTCTTTACATTTTATCTTTTTACATTGCTAGTATTTCTCCTAATTTGATGCAGTAGGCTGGCCCACAATTGGATTACAAAGGGCCATTAGAAGTGATCTGGCAAATATTTTGGGCTAAAATTCTCTAGTATGCTTCATGCCAACCAATGGTGGAGTGACCCTCAGGACCTACAGGTCCCCGCTCTCCACCCCTAACCTCCTTGACAACTTTCAGGCTACACAAACCTGCCAAAAAGAGACATTTCAAAGTAAATCTTGTGCTCACAGAATATATACTCACATTTCAAAGGTAAAACATGAATATTATCAGACTACAGTATGTATGATGAAAGCTATTCCTCAGGCTTCTTTAAGTAATTCGAAAAGGAACAAATATCTTAAAGTGGTCAAACTGGTTTGATCTCAAGCCCAAGGCGGCTTAAACCTGGTTCAAACCCTTCAAAACTAGGTTTAAATCAATTGAAACTGGTCAAAACATGAGGATATTTTTTTCTTTTGTTTTGTAGGATGGCTTGGGTTATGGGTGTAGGAATTTTGTACAAATACTACAGTATAAACTGAGACAAATTTCTATACTTCATATTTTCCAAAATTGCAAAAAAAAATGGAACTGATGAAAAAACAGGACAAGTTTGACAAAATAGGTGGGGGGGGGGGTAGGCAGTCCCCTATCTAACAAGTCTACAGCAAAGAACTTGAGATTTTTTTACCAAATGCCTGGACTTATTTGCATGTTTCTCATTAGAAGCACTTTCCCCTTTTGTTCGTTTTGTCAGGTACAAGAAATGACAGGGAAATGATTAAGAGGGGACTAACCAACTTGGAGGAGAGTCTTAAAGAGGGCCTTGAAACTGTGCAACAGCAAGAACGTAAGGGCATCAGACATGTATCCCTGTATGGTGCCTGAGTACATGAGCAATTAAAACAAATATCACTTGTTTTTGAGAGAGATTTTTAACACAAAGATGCCTCAATCAGAGAAGATTCCTTCATTTCATTGAAGGTACTGAAAGAATTTGAGGCCTTGAACAAACACAAAGAACAGCTGACAAATTAGGCTAAATACGTAGACCTACTGTACATGTTTCATGTTTTAAAGCAGGTTCTTGCAACTGTAGTCTACGTGAAAGTGAAAGAGAAAAAAAAAAAGTAGGCCTACATAAAGAAATAATGATCATAGTGAAATTATCCACATTACATGTACTTCACAGACTCAGAATATTTGGCATTAGCAAAGAAAATTTGGAAACGGCCAAAGGCTTACAAGAATTGAACATCATCTGTTAGGTCAGGTGGTGCGACCCACAGGAACATGACTTGCATGTCGCTGTTGATGGTGGAGTGGGTTACGGCATCACCGATGGCTGAGCAGTCCCGAAGCTGATAGTTATTTTCCTGATCTTGGAGGATGATCCAGGTTCCAAGAGGAGTTGCATCATTTGAGCCAGCTCTCCGTGCTTGAAGGAAAAGGCCTGCAATTGGTCTGTTAGGATCAGTGGATTGAATAGTGACTGTAAAAAAGACAAAGGGAGAGAAAGTAATATACTGACTGACTTTTTATTAAACCCTCACCTATGTTATTATGTACTTGGAAATGTCACAAAACTGCAACGTGCAAAAACAAAAAACATGTGTATGGAACTCCACACTGGCCTTGACTAACTCCTCATGAAATACTGACGTATGGGCATTGTCTCTTGTACAGTAAATGACAGTGCACAAGACTAGAAAGGGGATTTATCCTCACAAAGATTTCAGCAAGGAGGTTCTACAAGGAACTTGTAGAACCTCCTTGATTTCAGCATTGTTGCGCAGACGCGCAAAAGGAAAGGATACAGATCGCCGGTGCAATTTGCAAGCTTTCCAATCTGGACAGTGATCTAGCTACAGTATGCATGCTCCAACTACGTAGTCAATCGCTGAGGACACATCACAATGACAATCTCCAAGGTTATAGGCCAGCCTATGCGTGATTCCACACACAATTCCGTCAACTTTCAAGTGAAATCGCAAAATATGAATCACTAATTAGGCTAGGCTACATTAAGAATGCATGCAGATCAACTTGGAAATCGATTCCACCAGCTACAGTACATAGGGCCTAGGTCTACTGAAGTCAACCACCAGTGAAGAAAAACGCTAGACGTTTCTTTTTTTTTTCAATTTCATGGCTCATTTTGATCAGTTAGTTAACTTAGTTAGGTCTACGGCTATAATTGGTTACCACTTACAATTTACAGGCCTGTAGTAGTAGATGTATCGCGTGTAGGCTCACACAAGTGACCAGGTCTTTTGTGTAACTTTTAGGCCCACAGTTAGCCCAAGTTTGCGGGACATCAGCGTTTTTAATACTACTGAGTTCTAATTAAAGCCTCGAAAATGATTTTTGGTGTTAGACTACGGTCTACACTACAGAAGGCCACAGTTAACCTCAACTATATCCGCCGGGAACGTCGGCTGTCGCTCATACTCAACACCGCGGTACGACGTTTAGTTACACTCATTTCGTCCTGTTCATAAGGCGGCCTAGGCTAGATCCTGTGCTCATATTGCAATTGACGCTTCATATTGATGACAATCCACACTAATAGCCCAGGGGATGGAGGGATGTTGAAGTGAGGTCCTTCACTCTTCCAGAATTAGATATAATATAATTGTAATTATCTAGTAACTGCTTAAACTAGGATAGTAGGTAGTACACTAGTCGTGGTTTGCGTTCCGGTGGAACTTGAAGTTTGTTCTACATTGGGGACGGTACGTGAAAATCATGCTGCATGCCTACTGTTCCGTCGGGGTTCATGAAATGAGGTGCTGTGTAAAGTCTTGACTTCATGGTAGGGCAAGGCGCAGACAACATACATGGTGATCACCATTCAAACCGAATGAAAGATGAAAGATTGGTGCAGTCTAGCTTTGTTGGACCGGCCACGGAGTTGTTGCTGCATGCATCAACACCGCTAGGTCCTGGTGTCAGTGCTTCCACATTCTGAAGTAACTTTGCTGGATACAAACACGATACTAACTGCAGCAAAGTGCCAGGGGGAAAAAATCCTTAAATTTCAAAATAAGGCTTGTTTTCCTTTAAGTTTTCAGAATTCCAGAAATTCACCGAAATTATTACTGTCCTAAAAATTTCGTGAAGAGCACCTAGATTTCCCAAATTTCGAGTAATTTCGTGAAATGTCGGGAAAAGTGGAAGCATTGTCTTGCGTTGTAGCTCATTTGTTGCACTGTACTATATACTATATACTTTTCGAATTCGTGCGCAGGGCAGGTTTCCAGAAGTACGGAAGTGAAGCATGTCAGTTTTAAAGAAACCTTTTAAGTGCAACGCAGAGTCATAACGACACGGTTATGGCAAGCCAAATGCCCAATAATTCGAGAAACCTAGATTATCGGTTGATAAACCAGGTTTATCAGTTGGTAAACCAGGTTTATCGTTCGAAAAATCAGGTTTATCAACAGATAAACCAGGTTTATCGACTGATAAACCTGGACATTTGGTGTCCATAAACCAGGTTTATCAACCGATAAGCCAAGTTTTTTTTATAAACCTGGTTTATCAATTCGATAAACTAGGTTTATCAACTTGATAATCCAAGTATATCATCCATGAAGTGATAAACCTGGTTTATCAGTTGAAAAACCAGGTTTACCAACGCCAAATGCTCATTTATTCGAAATTCCAGGTTTATCGACTTTGTAAGTGAACAACTCGATAAATCTGGTTATCAAGTGATAAGCCAGGTTTCTCGAATTATTGGGCATTTGGCTTGCCATACACGGTAGCGGTATGTCTAACCAAAAAAAAAAAGGCCTATCTACGCCTATACCCTCTTCGAAATGCTTCTACGAGCTTAGATTTGTGAACGACGGTTAGCAGACCTACATGTAAGAGTACTGAATGAGTGTTTCATTTTTATTATGTATTATTTTCAAGCTACGATACTGCCATTTCAAACAAAGGGAAATCGTCGCACCATTCTTCATCATTTAGCATCTCCATTATCAAAAATTTCTAACTCAGTGAGGGAACTCACTCACCTCACACCCTTCGCGGGGAAGTGTATAAGCTTCACACGTGGCAGTAGCTCTGGCTGGAAAATCTGCGCAAAAGGTGCGATCATAAACCTACCTAAAGCCGAATACGTTACGTGGACATGGATGCATGTGTATCATTAGGGTTTTCTTTTCATAGTAGGGTTTATATGTTTTAATATCTGACTAAACTGGATTTGTGATGTTCACACTATTACACACCCATAGATTGGGCACACTCCAAGCTTTTGTGGTAAATCATCACTTTTGCTATAGTCAAAAAAGCGTTATTCATCCCATATTTACGTAATTTAGAGGAGTATACTGGAGTAATTATGAGTCGATCACTTAACGAAGATCGTGACCATAAATATTTAAACATTTACCGATATCAAAATTTCACACTTAACTTGTTATGTGTCTTTCTCATTGTGCAATAAGTTGGTGTTATGGATTATAACTCGTAGAAAATTAATTTTGAAATGAAGGTGGCAATGCACTGTCTGCGAAGCACGTATAAATACATTAAATTACCAACTTTAAAATAACAATGTTTGTAGACAAAGACAATGCTGTCTTTTCTTTCAAAATTTACTGGTAACTTCATCAGGGATAAAATTGTCCCCACTAGTTTTGTTTTTAATTTCTGCCCATTTCTAGTTCATACTTAAGTGGAAACTAGAAAATTTAGCTGTGAGTGAACATCAAAATAAAGAGGCAAATTATTATTTTTTGACGTTGTTCAAAGAATACTCATTGTGGGTCACGGTGATGCTTAATTGCATTAAAATCACCTCTCATCAACATCGCTGAGGTGCAATTGCACCTCCCTGTCTACATGCTGGCGTTTAAAACATAGTAATCGATTCATGATTAGGCCTACTTACGATACACTGCTAAGTGCGTTTCTGGGGGCTACGTAGGCCTACCTATGTCGCAGGACGAGAATTGGTTTAATTATGCAGGATTAAGTTTTGTCGTAAACCGCGTTGGTGCTGCGGGACGTGGCACATTATTTTCACAGAATTTTAAAATGGTCAGAAATCATGTATTTCGCACAAAAATAGGCATTTCATGAGCTGTTTTCCCCTATACATATCATTCCGAAGGGATCAATTTAGAAAGTTGGGTATATTGAAAAGGGGCAAATGATCGTTTAGTGTATAAAGCCTTTCGATATGAAAACACCAGGAAAGCCAACTGCTGTTGAGTCAAAAAAGGGGTATCATATCTAGAAGTTTGCAGGGTAAAACCAGTAAGCTTTGTAATTTGGGCTTTTCTTTTCCTTCCTTTTAAGCTTGCGTTTTTCGTTGAGAATGTATGCACTCAACCAGGATATTAAAAAAACCACGGCAGTGCCCATTCATGCTACAGTCGTGCACAAATCAGCATTGGGCGTATGCATGCATGCATCACATTCAAATTCAGTCTGTAAGTTAGCCTACCCCATTAATTAATTACCAATTGAATAACAAACACACGGACATAAAAAATTCTTGGGTGGTTTTATACTGAAAGAAAATCTGAAGTATATAAGATCTTTGGAATTATAGGCTCTATTTTTGTTTTCCTTTCTGAGAAAACATACGTGTCCTCGGAAATCAGTAATACTGTATAGGCCTACTACTCCAACATAGAAGAATGGAAACTGAATGTGTTTTTATTAAACACTAATGACGACCTTTGTTTGGTTCACTTCATTCGTCATGCACTGAGGTTTTGTTTTTCAAGAACCTTGTAGAATGTCTCAATGAAGTCTACTCGACAAAATTAATTAAATTCCAAGTCCTTCTGAGGCCAATTCTGAGTGCAGGATAACTGAGACCTATGAGGCAGGGGGAAGTGGTGAGTTTACTTTCAAAATACTGTAAATCGTGTAATTAAGAAAAGCCGTGTCCTCTCTATTTTTTTTTTTCTTCAGCGATTTGGGTTGTAAGTGAATATTGTTTGCGATGTTCGTTTATGACGTGCAGGCGGCTTCATCGTTGAGACAGCGTTATTTTATTTTTTGTTATTTTTTTTTTACAAATTACGATCGGCATAGTTGAAAAAAGCCCCCTATTTACTTTTAAGTGTAGCTTTAATGCAAATGACTCGCCATAAATTACCATGCATCCTGAAATGTATCTGGTAAAGGAATGGGAAAATGTTTCTCTCGTCTTAAAATGAAAGGCGGCTGTATACTTAATTGCTTCTCAATTCTATTCCCTCCGAGGGATGCATGTATTTTCCCCATTTGAAGACTGAGAGACTCAGCGAAACCCACTTATGTCTGTCCATGGCACTATACCAACGACATCTTCTTTAAGAATACTTTACACAGCAACTTGTAAAACCAGAATGCACAAATGCATTGTGGTTTCTATGATCCGATTATGAACGTTTTTTTTTTCTGAATGTGACATAATCGCATTAGGATGTGTCCCAAGATGCTTTATATGAAATATGAGAACTATACAAACTTCCTTTCTTGAGATCATGTCTGGACGGTTTCATGATTTGACCCGTGTTGGCCTCGAATGACCTTTGACCTCCACTAAGAGCCAAAGGGCTCTTGCACTCATTAAGATACATCTATACACCAAATAGGAGATTTATCTAAGTCTTCCTTCTTAAGATATTTGTGTTCACAAGATTTTCACACTTTGACCACTGCCAACCTCAAATGATTTTTGACCTCCACCAAAAACAATAGGCTTCTTGTACTCTATTCGATACATTAATACATACTAAATATAAGATTTGTCTTTCCTTCTTGAGATACCGTGTTTAGCACCTTTTTAAAATTTGACGCCTGTTGACCTCAAATGACCTTTGACCTACATCAAAATCAATATGCGTTTTGCAATTACTGTGGTACAGCTACATACCAAGTATGAAATTTGTCCAAGCTTCCCTTCTCTAGATATTGTTTACAAGGTTTTAAAATTTGACCCATGTTGAACCCAAATGATGTTTGGCCTCCACCAAAAGTAATTGAGTTCTTTTACTCAGTGTGGTACACCTATGTACTAAATATAAGATCTGTCGAATTTTTCCTTCTTTAAATATCGTGTTTACAAGGTAGGCGTCACAAACACACATATACACGCCCACATACACCGCCACATGATTACAGAGGTTACGATTTCACAGAAACCGAAAATGGGTTGCAACCAGTAATGCCACGATATTATCAGTTTAGGTTTCCGAGACTGTTTCAAATAGTTTACAGGCCTATGCAGGGGCAGTCCGGTTTCACCCTGACGTTTCTTACCGTCCAGTTCTGTTCGAAAGCTTTAACCAAAGAGTAGGACACGTGGCTGTAATTAACCACTGCGGAAACAGTGCAGAAAATTGGAAAGGTCGGTAATGAACTCAGTAAAACTGGTGAAATTGGTAAAACAGGTTGTTTTTATGTTTATTGGTTATGCCTTTGAAAGTTAATTTCTAATTAGTTGCGTGTGATACAATCGGAATCTCGCATTGATACATACTTTGCCCCAAAAATGGCACTAAAACAAGTAAAACAATAAATCATCAAGCGTTTGATTTACAATTTTACACCATTCGATCTGTGACACTTACAGAGCGATTTTATTCCTAATACATCTTTTTAAACAATTTTTAAACTAAAGTACAAAATGGATGATTAACCCACTATCACCTTTGTGGTAGTTAATTGAAAGCCTATGTAGGCCTATAGAGCACATCAGCCACTACTGAAACCAGGGAGTAGCTATTCCGAATAGCAACTCCCTGTTAAAACTAATATCAGATTCATGTCACCATGGCAATGATGGGGCGGACTGTTTATTCGAAGCAAACAGAGGCCAAGAAAATATGTGATTGCAAACGAACGATTGTCTGGTTTCCATCAGAACTAAGTGTATTCGATAATCGATACGCCGGCGCGCACAGGTATATCTGCATGGATCCTGTAATGTGTAAAGCCTATGGAAGTCAGTCACTTCTATAATGGTACTGGACTTGCGCAAAGCTAAATTAGTAAGAACGTGATAGGTTACTTTCTTTCTTTTCTGACTCATTGTTTACAAGGAAAAGAACGATGCATGGCCATGAAATAAAAAAAATGTACGTCTATTTCTGTTATACCAAATTTAACGTAAGCATTTTTTCTGGATACGACATTATACTATTACAGGATGTGTCACAAGCTACCTGCTTCATACGAAATATGAGATCTGTGCAAGTCTCCTTTCTTGAGATTTATCATGCTAACAAAGTTTTCGCAATTTAACCCTTGTTGACCTCAAATGACCTTTGACCTCTATTAAAGACGTACGGTTTTGCACTCTATGGGATACACCTACATATTAAATATGGCATGGGTCCAAACTTTCCTTCTTGAGATATGATGTTTACAAGAATTTAATAATGTGACCCTGTTGACCTCAAATAACCTTTGACCTCCACCAAAACAATAGAGTTGTTGTACAAAATGTGGTACATGCACACATGTCCTAAATTTGAGATCTGTCCAACCTTCCATTCAGATCTATAGGTTCTTGAGAACCGCGTTTTCAAGGTAGGTGTGACCAAAGACACATACACCACACGCACACCGTCGCGTGATTAAGTTATCATTAAAACAAAAACAACAAAAAAATACAGCTCGACATCGGAATGGGTCCTGCAGCTAAAGTAGATGTTTCACAGGGGAAAATTGTGTACATTTATTCACCTTATACATTGGTCCCAGTGTAAATGTTCACCTTTGATACTTCTCTTTCTTTTTCGACGTTTATGAAACGACTGGCATTAATGCTCGCAGAGGTGTTTTTGTCTCGTGTGTAGAACCAGAAGTTATAAATACGCTGAGTATACTAACTGAGAGACGATCGGTATCATGAGTCAATCACTGTGTTCTGAAGCCATGCAGTGCATCCTATAGGACAGATGTGATTTTCAATGTATGTGTAACCAGCAATGCATGTTCTTCAAACAAAGTTAAAAACAAGTTGATGTCCAAAGCAAATATGTCACTCATGGAAAAATTTTTTGTACCGTAGTATTGGAAATTATGAATTTGCATACATTACCAAATTTGGTGCCCGGAACGGTCTTTGATGAAGCTTTCAGTGAGGCGTTTGAAAGAAAAGACATTCTTTTTTTGTTTTGAAAAACATCACTCTCAAATGTGAAATTAACTGTTTAGTAGTGACTCCTTCATAGACCTTGCGTTGTGTACTTCTGTACCTTTACACAAAATTCATCTTCTACGGTTTGCTCCATCAAGGCAACATAATATAGCGCAGTGGGAAAAACACGTAACAAAACATTACTGTACAGTTTCATTGGTGCATGTTAGTAAATGTTTTTATATATATTTTTTGGTCACAATGTTCATTAAGTGATCCCCTAATGATACGTCCCCTATGTATACATACTTTTGTGCGTGAGTGTGTAAGTACCTACAGCATGTGTGTGTGCCCCGATTTGCTTTTCGGACATGCTCTAGTAATCCGTAACTTATTCAGTATACCAGTTGGTGTATAGAGTCACATAAGTTTAGTTATATAAGTTTACCGTTATTCAGAGAGCCATAGATAAGGTGACTCAAATCGTGTCGAACGACGACCCATCCACATCAATATGACAATGACACCATTATGACTAAGTGTACGGTTCTGTCACTTCTCACTAAAAGGTAACAAAATATTTAAACTTAAGTTCCAAGGTTATCCGTTCCTTGGACTGACTTGCAAGTGAGTGTGTTTCTCTTAGTTTGTTTTATGGGGGCATTCTTTTCTCTCACAAGTAAAAAAATGCTTAGTCAGGAAATAAATGTGTTTCCATTGCATCGATCAAAAAGATATAGACACCCAAGTATAATTATGTAAGACATAGTACCATATGCTGTGTAGAAGGTGAAAGGTAGCGTTTAAAACCTGAATATCAACAGGGACAGTTGAATTGCCGATGATACAACATCCTGCACAAAAAAAATCCAATATAAACTACGGCTACGGATGCTATGAACACGAAACGTATTTTTTTATTAAATACTAATACATAAAGTATATGCCTGATATACCTGATCATTACGTATACACTTCATAACAATCTTGAATCGCCAAGAGGCTTTGGAAATGTTGCAGCTTGCCTTCTATAATTTAGTACTTTAGAGGGAAACCGCACTAATGTAATTTCAAGCAGGGAAGTTATGTACTGTATTCAATTCATGTACTTTAATGCCAAATTCGTGATAAGACAGTTTCGGCTTGAACCTTATATTGTGAACTTTTTGACACATGGATTATTCTGCACGAAATATTGATTGAATAATTCTCATCTGCTGGCTTGGATGTCAACATGGTATAGAGGTTTTGTAGTGACGTCACGTTCCCAATGGAAACGCCTCATTGGATGGAAGACAAAGCGACGTACTTACACACGTGCGCGCCGCTCTGTACCGTACCTTACGGCGATGTACGGCTGCTTAATATCAACGCGTCTGCTTCTTTCTTTATTTGCAGGAAATAGGTGGAACGTTCAGCAGGGGGTTCTTGCCTCTCCAAACGGCTACGCAGTTGAGAATCATTTGCCTTCTATGTCCGGTTATACAATGAAAAATAGGAAAATATCGTAATAACCACCTCGCATTGCTGCTGATTCCATCCAGCAAGGTGGCGTAACAACAGTTGCTAATTTATGACATCACGTGCAAAGCCTCTATACCAGGGGGCTCCCTGGGGTGGTATAACAACGTGTATGCATAGAATGAACTTTGAACGTTACAGAAGTACTGTACTGTAGATAACGTGTTTGAGGTAAACAGTCTGATTCGGCCTTTTAAAATAGTCGTTACGATTCCGCTTACCCCACTCCCCCCACCCCTCCCCACTATGAAATAGGGTGGAAAGACGGAGGAGAAGATACGCACTTGCATGAAAGCTGAGAGGATTACTCTGAAGCATATTGATTGCAGCGAAATTTCAAATCTAGCCAAAGCAACAGTTAAATCTAATAATGTGTTACTTTGCATACTTTAACATTCACTTAAACGTATGATTAATTCTGACATTAAGATCACATTTACGGTAATGTACTATACTGTCTGCAACCGCTGGCAAGTTTATCTGCGTAAACCGCAATTATTGGTGCAGTAGTTTAAAGGTATAGCATGTTGCCTATATTACAGTGGTTCTTAAATGGCGGCCCACTGGCCACATACGGCCCGCCTGCCAATTTAGCCACGCCCACGAATTGAAATCTGGTCCATCAACAAATATGAAACATAATACGATTGTCCATCTCCACATCCATTCTCTGAAGAGAACAGTTACCATACAGTAATGTGACAACCAACAGTAAGGGCCTTAAACCCGCTATTCACGTGTTTCATTTCCTCGAACTCTCAACCCCGTGGTTCTCCTTTGATGTTTGCAAATTAATGTCACGCCGATTTGTCAGAAACTTCTCAAACCTGTCTGTCATTGTCATGTCTTTGTCATATTTTTGTTTTGCGCGTTCGCCGTGGCACTGCTTTTGCCTATAAATGACCTGCTATTTATGATGTGAGTTGGTGGATTAGTGCCTCTGTTTCCTCTCAATAAGAGTGTCATTTCACCGATAATATTAGATGCGAAAAGTCGTAAAGTTGATTCCGAGAACAGGGTGGACGCGGTGTGTCACGCGGTGGCTCCCCTACATGTTCTGACACCCCTGTCAATTCTAATACTGTTTAATTAAATCCGACAGCAGGGGCTTAGTAAGATCCTCTGGGTTCCATGTACAAGGAGCAGTGTTTGGCCTCAAATCCAATGGTATGACAATCTCAACTGAAAAAAAAAAATGCTCGATCCATTATTGCACGTCCTTAAAAAAATTGACAAATTCACAGTATATGGTACCATATGATACTGTTTCATGCTGTTTATTGCTGTTGAAACTTACAGTAAGCCGTGCATAACATGATCTATGCATCATAACTAAACCGAGCATCATAGCCGAGCCCTAAAATGGATGGACGTAATGAATGTGTAGCAACATACGGATCATGTCGGAATATAGTGGTGTCAGAACATAGGGGTATAGGAACATAGGGCTGTGACTGTGCCACTCGAGCCATTAGGCGAGTTTAGTGTTACCAGCATGTGGAACAATTGGGGTGTGTCGGTCAAAACAAACAGATGTGGAATCACATTCACAAGTATAGTTTTCATTTTGTTTTGGTAAATAGTTTAATTCGTGTTATTGTTTCAGCAGAAGTGACACAATGTTTCGATGATGCACCAATCTCTCACATGAAACTTTAATTTCTCTTCAATAAATAAATGTTGTTACTGGTGACTCTTTCCACGCTTTGTCTTCTTTTTATATCAAGTCATAGGCCTATGGATAGTTATCAAAATTATGAGATGATCCATACGTTAAAGAAAAAATAAGAGGTATGTAAGTGAGGCCGGTAGGCAATACTCTAGAGCACGGGTTTTTCCTGAGGTGTTGAGAACGTAATCCCGAAGTTTCTCGCGTCCACTTAACCAGGCAGAATGGCAATTTTATGAGCGCTTCACGAGAAATTTTTTTCCCCGTGTATTCCATGGCTTAACTGAGTATGTGGGAGATCTGGGTCCAATGTATAATAAAAGACTATAAAATATAAATTTTACTTTCGTTGTGTGCGTGGTGCTGGGTGTAAGCAACAGGGTAGGTTAGTGGGGAAAACGATACAGTCTCTCGTAACCGGAAAAGGGACATTCGGCGCCGCTTGTTAAACCGGATGGTTAGAAAAATGTGGCCTAAACTTAAATCTCAATCAAATCAAACCCTACCCTAGACAGCGTCCCCTTTTTATGCAATCGGTACATGTCACGAAGTCGCATCGATTGAAAGGAAAACCAAATTTGGTGAATAAGAATGAGCGCCTATTTAGAGCCAGTATTAACAATCTAGTAATCGGCTTCCTCCTAGAATTCCGGCTACTCGATGGTGCGGCACCACCGGTCCGCGCCCACTGCTTAACCTAACACGGCCCGCTGAAGAAAATAATTAAGAACCCTTGGCTTACACCTTATACCATTATTACACGTTTAGCACAACAGTGTACTATAAAATGCTGAAAAGGAGACCCCAGGTGTTAAACAATTCTGGTGGGCAAAAACCGAGAGACTGATGCAACGTTTGAAATCTCAAGCGGTTCGATAAGGATATGAACTGGTCGCGTTTGTGTTCACCACTGTTCTCACGAACACACCGGAGGCAGTAATACATAGATGCTCGATAAGAGAAATGCATCGTTCTATAGCCAAGGTTCTCACGAAGATCTCTTGAAGGCATTGATAGCTGCATTATGAGCATAAACTCTTTCTAATGCACTATACACATGCAATCAAAGAGCTAAGAATACCCTAGCCACAAATATCAAATATTTGAAAAGGCTTACTACTGATGACACTCCTACTTAAAAACTGAAAGCAGAAACCGGTCTAGTTTGGTCATCAGAACCATTCTTAGTTTAGTCATAAGAACCATTCTTGTCGCAATACTACATCAAAAGTAAGGTTATTTCACCTAAAAGGTGAAAATGCTTCTAAGAGGAACATGCAATAAGACATGTATACCTCAGGGCATTCCCCAGAGAATTCTCATCAGGTTCTTGGTCGTACTGTTGCGTTAGATAGTGAACCAGCGCCCACCCCACCCCCACTTTCACTTATTTGAATGTTTGAGACGAGGTGTTAAGCTTAATTTAGTTTGGTAGGAAAAGGATCAGGACAATTAAGTTCCCATCAAGGACCCTTAAAAAAACAAACAGAAAAATAGATACAAAAAGTGAGATTTAAGAGACGTAACCTAATGTTAGAGGGGACACCCTTGAAGGCCCTTATCAATCTACTGTAGTAGCCCTGCGCCGGCCTGTCTCAAGTAAATCCTTATCTTTAGAAAAATATTGGTTCCACGCTTGAACAGCATACTATCCAACTGCTTGTAGAGCCTAACAACAATGTCTTGCTTAAGGAAATTTCTTTTAATCATACCTATAATCCTATTCGCTCTTTAAGCTGTTTCAACACACTGCTTAGCTGGTTGTAAAGAAGAATCTATGTGAATACCTAAGTCCCTTTCAACAGAAACCTCTTGCAGTGACTGTCCTTTCAAAGTGTTCGAATACCCCGGATTTTGCCAATATGCATTACCTTACATTCATCAATATTGAACAGCATTTTCCACCTATGAGACCAAGCGAAAACCCTGTCTAAATCCTTCTGAAAACTTTTGGAACCTTTTCAGGAGACCTCAGAACACAATTTAGTGTCATCAGCAAACTTCTTTGCCCTACACACAATATCATCATGAACGTCATTAATGAAAGTTATCAACATGAGGGACCCCACTAGTAACCTGCCAAGAAGAAGCACAACCGTGTTTCCTATTACAGAGCCAATTCTGAATCCAGGTCAGCAAATTACCGAAGATGGCCATATAGTTTAAACAAAAGACTCTTGTGGGAACCTTATCTGGTATAGGGAACCTTATCAAAAGCTTTCTGAAAATCCAGAAAAACGACATTAATGTATACTTCTGTCAATCCAATGAACTAATTACATATTCCATAAACTCCAAAATATTGGAGGGACCTTTTCTAACAAAGCCATGTTGAGACATTCTGATTAATGAATAACTGTCAAAGAAACTAACCATAGACTTTTTAACAATAGATTTCATGACCTTACAAACAACACTAGTGAGATTTAGAGGCCTGTAAGTTACAAGGCTGTGACTTAACTCCCTTCTTAAAAAAATGGGGTGATGTAAGCATACGTCCAGTCCTCCGGAACATAACCTTCAACAATAAATTTATTAAAGACCAGTGACAGCTATGATGAGCAAATGACCTCAGTAAAATTGGATAGATTACATCAAAGTTCTTACATGCAATGACATTGATTATGCATATTTCTTGCAGAAAACTTAATTCAACATGATCACCAAATCATCAAAAAATTGCACACTGAATTTCGCTATTGTTGCTTAAATGTTCCTTGTTTAAACTGAAAACGATGGTCTCTAACTTGACTCTAAGTTTCGGGATCATCGTATCAGTATACAATATTGACATACCGGAAGTCAGTTGTATTCAATGATTAAAGGTCGACATTGAAGCAATTATGCGACTTCACACCGAACGTTGTTTCCTAAATGGCTTATTTGTGACGTAAGTTAGATTTCTACTACGCATGCTCAGCATACTTGGTAACCTTTGACTTGATTACAATCTGTTTCTTTATGTAGAATCCAAGTTTGGGTAACTGAGCAGCGCAATAAAACAATAATATTGTTTACTACTATAAACATACAAATCTTTGCCGTCTAATAATCTACAGTGAGGCACGTGATATGACGTCATATGACATTATATCCCCACTTCTGTGAGTTGAACAATATCAAGTTTTATAAGACATTAAGGGAAAGAAGAAGTTTCAAGTTGCAATGCTTTATCTCTTTATACTTGTGTATACGTTGTGTGGACCAACATATATTACTGTATGACTGCTTGTGGAATTGCGTGCAGGGCACGGTTCTGGCTTGGGCTTGACACAGTTGCTACGATACATGGGAATCTAGAAGTGTTATGCATGCAACTCGTCTTTTCTTGAAATAAAATATTCTAAAATTTAAAGCAGGAATCGATGCTTACTTGCAAAATCTCTGTGAACGAAAATGTTCAATCATCATGCAATATATGTCGCGACAATGTATTACAGATTCGAAACAGGCAACGAATTGTCCGATAATCTTCTAATAGCTGAACAACTAGCGCAGCAACGCTGCTGTAGCTCACACACCTTAGACCAAGGTCAAGCTGACAAAATCTGTGGCGAGAACGTATATACTACAGCAGTTATACATCTTTCTTTGTATTGAACTTAGCGAAAGTACCAAATTTCATTTGGCAAATTGTCGGTGTTTGAAATTTGTATGAAGGTTGTAAAAGTAATAAAGACAAACATGAATAAGAAGTACGATTTGAGGACGGTTTAATTTAAATGTGATGAGCACGGTGCGTGAGCGAAAAAAAAATGACAAAATAAATCTTTCCGTAGTGTTTAGGTTAATTTTATAAGCATTCAGTCACTGGAAACATGAAGAAAGTTTACTTCATTTTTCATCTTTTTCATCAGTAACTTTGATTGCTAATTATGATTTGCTTGCTTCCAACAGACAGGTGATGCTTTTGAAATACAGTCCGTTGCCCTAATACGTCTTCGACATACTGTACTGCCAGTTGTTTAACTTTTTTTATATTCAGCAACTCAATACGAGCTTCCAAAGTATAGACACCGATAAACGTTTTCAAAATTTACAACTTTGTTAAAGTGGTGAGCAAGCTGGAAAAAAACTCGATCGTCATGTTTTCTCTATCTGGAAATAAGAACTGCTAAGAATTTCAATTGGCAATTTTGATTGGTTTCCGTGAACTAAATCCAAAAGTAGCCAAGAGTTGACTCTTTATTCGTATTATGACCTATGCTGTTAGTATCTTATGACTTAAACTTAGTCTGAGATTAAACTGAACTCCTTTAAATAGGTTACTTGAAAAACGTAGTGCAGGCAATTTAAGCATGTGCACAAATATCCCTGAAACATGAAAAAAAAAATCAGTTGTTACAAAGAAACGACGGAAGAATGATCATGGTGAAGTCTGTGCATATCTCATTAAAGAACTTAAATTCAAGTTTACCTTACAGCAGGTGATTTTTTTTTCTGGATTAGGTTAATTGGCCCATTTATTGTATAACTACCTTAAATTGCCAGAGTAGCCTTACGTATAGAAATATTGTAAAGTACAGTAGCCTACATAGGAACGTAAAGCGTCACAGGAAGGAAGTAGCATTCTTGGCAAACACTGTATGACGGGTAAAAGCAAGGTAAAAAATAAAAATAAAAAACAAACGGAAACACGGTTAAGCCAACATCAATATTTGAATGTTAGGCTTTCAATGCACTTGCAGTTAAGTGGGATCAGAACTAAGGGTAGTGTAATTATTATTATGGCTTGTGCTGCAGTCAGAGGGAAGTTGAAATGTACTGGGAGTCTCAAACCTTTCGGATCCGGGAAGGTCGAGCAAGTTCTGATTTCTCTAGAACGGATGCCACACTGGGAAGCACATGAAATTGGACTGGAGGTGCTTTGGCGCTGGGGGGGGGGGGGGGGAGCACCTGCATCCCTAAGCAGTTGTAAGACTCAATTGCGTTGGTACCCACTAGGCATGGGTCTATACTATCTCAACAAATAGCCGTCCAGAGCAGCCAAACTCGAGTTCCATCATGTCTGACAAACTAAACCAACCTAAAACTAACAATACCTAAATCATAATTAAACGTTATACCGGTAAAGTGATCTAACGACGAATTTTATTCACGCAACTAACCTGTTTTGACTAGTAAGCTACAGGGGAAAGATATAGCTTACCAGTCAAAACGTCCCCGGAAATCGTCCGCGTACCAAAACCGTCACCGTTATTGGTCAAAACGTCCTCATGCCAAAACGTCCCCACTATAAAATCTTCCCAGGGTATAGTTCATAACACCATTACAGCACTCTTGAAAAATACAGTTTTCTTCAAATTTACGCCTATATGCTACAGCAGTACTTTCTGCGCAATAAGTGCAATTTCTCAACATCTTCGCTCAACAGATTCATCAGTTTAGGCCTAGCTGATATAACTTTAAAGTTAGGCAATCATTAAACGTGAAATGACTATTTTGCCCTTCCTAATTATTTTCCTAAATCCCCCCGTAGGTCCGGGTTTCAAATTCCTAAAACATATCTTCCTGAAGCTTCAGTTCGATCCCTAATTCAAATTCTCGCAGTATCAAGGGGCGTTTCATATATAATGCTAGGGGGGAGTTTCATATATATGACACCACGGGGACGTTTTGGTGGCTAAAAAGCGGGGAGGTGTTGGTCTGGGCACGTTTTGAGTGGACAGCCCCCTGCTTGTGTAACAGACGTGAAAATTCCCCAACCCCGGCTTTCTTTACGTACGGCCTTGTTTATATGGGGTCGTTGCACAATAATTTCGTGTCGAGTTGATGGATATACTACATGTATCAATTTGACTTACTTGTGTGTGTCTCTCCGGGAAAGTACGTCTGTGGATGTGAAATCTGAAATGGACTGGTCAGAGGATTTTGAGCAGAAGTACCGGCATGCCCCGGCACCATGGTAGTGCAAGCAATGGTAGGCGCACCGGAAGGTAACGCATGTACCCGTGCAGTAAAGGTATTGAAGAATACCAGAAGACAAACTGAAAACAGATTTACGTAATCCATAATGGTAGTATACAGAATTTCCGAAGTTAAAATAGCCAGCTATTTTTGCGGATAATCCAGAACTTCGTAGACCCTCGCCAGCGAGGTAAAAATGAACGAACTTCGACGTAAAACAACTCTAAAAAGAGTTAAAGTTTTCTGCGCTTAAAAAATGTCTGTTTCCTGTTGTCAGCTTGTCGAATGATATAAGCCAACCGTCTGCACTACTTTTCTATTGTTTACAGTCATAACTAACGCTCACCGATACGATCGCCTCACGTACAACGCAAAGCTCAATACGTTCTGCATATTCATCTCTATCATGTCTATACAAAAGCTGGCCTATAGTACCTCGCTCTCAATCTCTCTCCATTGAACGTGCGCCTTGAAGCGAGGAAAGCAAACTAAGTGTGTTCTGAAGTAAAGCCACCGATCGAAGTAAGTCCTTTGAAATTGGAAATGGATATAACAGAGAGGAGATGCATTGTTTGAAATGATACGTCATAAAAGAACACGACGATGAGTTATATCTTTTTTTTTCTTTATTTAGACACACCCGTTGGCGGTTGTTGTTAGGCAATGGTGATAATGACATGTGACGTCTTCACGTATTTACTTGGTTGGTTGTCTTTACTTTCAGACATCTTACTATACATTGACGGAGAGACATTATTTCATAAAGTTGTCCCTGGCTTCAAGATTCCAGTCTGAATCGTTTTGCATATGCAATCTACATGTTATTAATTAGTGACTTTGAAAATTCACTGCTTCTTCAATAAATCGGGGTCACAAATTACAGATTTTAAGTCTATTATAAGCTGCACTAAGAACCCTTTTAAGTAAGTTGACAAAGATGAGCAAAACTTTCTGATTATAGTGTTGTTAGTATACATGTTGTTAGTACATATTCGAATATACTGACTGTCTAAAGTTAACTAAGTTATATACTCCATGGTTATCCTGGTTGCCGAAACTGCTAAAAATTTCTTAAAGTTGACTGAAGTTTACACTGACTATAGACTTTTGAGTAATCCATTAATAACAAAACAGTCCGACAAGTTCACAAGCAAGATGGTATGAGGACAAGTGATCGACTCTGATTTACGGATGCCTTTAAGTTCGTTGTCTTTCCCTATAGACCTCAGCAGGGAACTCAATAGCACGAGTAGCTTCTACTGAATAGGATTAGCAGGTGTCTATTCAGGTCCGTTTGTGGTTGGCTCACATTAAGAAAGTAGCGAGACATATATAACACTTTATAAGTTGAGCTTAATTTCCTTCTAGTGGGTCGAATTAAGCATAGTTTGTCCTCTCCTCCAAAAGTTGCTCTCACTAATTTTAAGTTTTAATATCTGGCATACACCAGCCACCAGAGGAAACGGAAAACAAAGAGAATCGACATCACATGACCTATGAGTAACGGGCCCACGTTTTCTCATCCATTGTTGCAAAGAAAAACTCCACACTTTTTAAAATCTTTCCTTTATTTTTCGAATTTTTCACATCTGTAACTCTGGTCTCAAGGTGGCAAAAAGTATGAATAAAAATGAGCTATGATTCTGCGTTACTTATCAGTCTCTCACATCACTTCGAGGGGGTGTGAGTGTGTGTTCACCTTTAAAGGCACGTGACCATAGGTTATATCACGTGGTGCAATCTTTTTCAATAGTTGGAGAATGAACAGTAGTAAAGACATCTGAATCCACTTGAGGGCTTATTAGACAGTACATAGGCTATTCCAGTTTAAAAAGTGAAAATAAACTTTACTATGCATCTCACAGTCAACACCGAATTTTCATTAGGCCTATCTTTCTAGTAACAGCTCCTTTCTATGATTCAGTTCGCACATGGCGCCAATAATTTTACATTTTGTTCCCCATGGAACCCCACAGAATAATTTCAAAAGATTTGAAAAGAAGAAGAAGTCAGGGGTTCGACATTTACAATTGGAGAATTAACATAGTGATGAACAAAGTACCGTAAATACCAACATGAACAAGCTATAAACGGTTGAAAAAATGATGGAGTGTATTTGAACATTAGCGTATAAATGTAAGAATACAAAGGTAGACACAAAAATCAGCTTTTAGTCTGATCAGTCCCTTCTTTTAAGTTTACAAAATGAACTTATTATTATTTGTAGCTGCGGGAAGCCATCGCTAACACGCTTTTTAAGTTTGCATCATTACACACTTTTATTGTCTTACAAAACAAAGTGAAAGACATGTCTTGTCATCGCTGAGAGAAATGATTACAAAACAGCAAACAAAATATTCATTACGGAGTCGTTAATTATGGCCATTATGAAAAGGCTCTTTTGTGGTAAAAGTAAAAGATTGATCCAAAATACTACGCCTCGTTACGAAGTACAAAAGACATATCACCTACACGTCTCTCTGATGGTAAGAACTAATAGAGTTTCATGACCATGGTACGTTTGATGAGACGTCACAAGGACTGTTTGCAGGGGAGGGGGGGGGGTCAAGAGGTTTTTTCTAAAACATATTGTTCCCATTTGCAAAGGTGTTTGAAAAGATGACGCAAATTCGTGACAAGTGACATGTCAAACAGTAATTCAGGGACTTTATACATCATGGTTCCCCTGGAACCTTTTTCAGCGAAATCAAACAATAGAGTCAGTAACTTTAATCATTAGTTGGTGAATACATAAGACAAACAATGCACTAAGAGACACCAAAACAACTTAACAGGGTTAAAGCGTTTGATGAAACGTGTAATGACTGAAAAGACCGATGTCTTTGTGGAGTCGAGCAAACTACAGCAAAATACCAGTGCTACGTACCCCCCCCCCCCCCCTCCCACCTCAATCAGTGAGATTGTGACTGAACAGTGAGCTTCAGTGTAGTGAATACGCAATCGAAGTAAGGGCGCAAATACACACAAACAATGTGATAGATAGCTTTGAACACGTTGTAAGTTTATGAAATAAGAGCAGTTTTGATACATAATATGTTCACGTATAGGCATAAGGTGAAACTAATTTACCATTAGTTGAATGGTATTTAAATCATTAAAGAAATCATTCAAATCTGTATGAGCAGTTTACTGAACTCAAGCAACGACAATCACGTGACATTAGTCCAAGAGAAAAGATGCTAAGTTTCTACTGAGAGTAGGCTAATTCAAGTGTGAAAACTAAATGTACTGATTGCATAAATATTGTAACTGATGGCTGTATCATTAATTTTTTTAATGCTGATCTATAAATTACATCAAACCTTATTCTCTGCTTCTTACTGACTTAATTATTTTCCGGCTGCTCATTCTTTGTAGCACCACCCTTTTTATTGTCTCTTTCACCGGGAACATTGGACTTAATTAGGTCTACTCGCTCAATTTCCCTGTGTTTCATTTAGTTTCATAAGCTTTCCAAAAGATCCCACAAGGGTAAAAGTCTCCGACCCATTACCTGTGAACATTTTCTTCAGTGCCGAACTTGAAGTGTGGAAAAAAGATATTCATGTCATAGACCTATAACGAGGCAAATTATCAATGTGGTTTATATAGCCATATTAACTGCAGCTCACATACACTGTGTGAAAACAAACAAAATAATTGCCATATATTCTTTGTTGGTCTGGGTTTGAAAATTTGTCATTTATAGTGGCATTGCCCTCTGAAGTTGTTTTCTCCTACTTGAGTCAGTTTACTACGATTCCTTACTTCAATTTACAGTAATATTTGGATCTTTATACGCATGCTCGCTAGCACTTCTTTTGTTTCTTCGGGGACCAGTTTTGCGTATGCTACTGCACATGCAAATGAAGATAAAGTTCCAACTAGTGATCTTTAATAATGACCTACTGGGGGAAGGCGATGTCTGCACAGGATTTTCTAATAAAGGTGGGAATTTCAATTATAATCAGCTCTAAACAAAGACCTTCGAAGGAAATATTTGGAAAAGTTTCCTTGTATAACGTCGTGCCTCTCCCAGGCTAACCATCAATCACTTCTTCTCACGCTTTCCCCACCTATCAAAATATGCAGACATTTCTTCTGATCAAGCTGGCTATCGTTTACAAAGTTATCGGTATAAGAACCGCTAGCTTTATACTTTATTATGCCATCATCGACGTCTGTAGCAAACTCATAAAAACATTAATCAAAGGAGAGCAAAAACTTTACCGGGACTGTAATTTCTCGGGAAAAATTGATTGCAATAAATGCAAACTATTGCACCAGATTTTGTCGGGTTACAGATAATGTCTGCTCTTTCAGGGGGCTTTTATGAGAACGTCTTTTTCCCTTTCTCACGAAACTAACCAATACTACATCAAGAGAGTGGTGGCGCGAAACTGTTTCTGGTTCAAGTGCTCTCCATTACACCCCTCTGCGTGGACGTATTCATTTAAGCTGTTCCATACAATTTATAAGCTTATTAGTTGCACTTGTGATAACAGGTTAGTGACTAAGTTGCTAGAAACAAAGGGTTTGTATACAGCCCTGTTTAACATATTTGTTTTAGAGCAACAAGGTAGAGGTAAGGGTTATCGATCACGTGATTTTGTTGACATTGTAGAAGTATCAAAGGTTGCGAGTTCGGTTTAAACCGATCGCTAGCATTAGACTGCATACTTTACGGCATATTCGCTCAAACAAGAAAGGACAATGTAGCATATTTATGTTTAGAAACTGTTGAACAATGATTAAATTTCGTCGATAAGCGAGTATGATACTGCTGTTTCGTATGTAACAACGGATATCCAGTGAGGGTGGCTTAAAAAAATAGCAAACTTCACAAATCTTCTGCGATTGTAACTTTATTCCGTAATATAACTTCACTTGTGAGCTGTTTCCTTCAAGGCTTACGGAGTAGTCACAACCACATTTTAACAACCTACCAAATGTGACCTGGAAGAATCAAAATGGCCTCATGCTTACGGGTGTTAGAGTGGACGTTTTTCTTATATTTTGTGACTCATATACCGGCGACAATTTTTATTAATTCCCAAGCCTTACTCCCGTTGTGGATCTATCCAAGAATGGTAAGTCTTGGGCGGCGAAGGGCTGGATCATTTTTATTTGTAATACAGGTAGGAAAAAAAGAAGAAAAAAAAGGGGTTGAATACGAAAACGGCAAGTGAATGAGAAACACGGGGAAACGGAAGAGGGATGTTCAAACTGACGAAGGACAGATAGGGATTACACAATGGGGGTAGGGGTGAGATGACCATACACATAAAACTTTAACATAATAAATGTGGTGACTTAACACGTCATATGAATACGCTGCAAGCTCCCTACAATTAAGAAACATTAAGAAAATATGCTCCTTCTTCGGGTTCTTGTTTGTGAGACTGGGATTTTAAGGTTACCAACACAGAATGCATGACAAAAAAAAAAAAAATGACTGAACTGACGTACATGAGGAATTTGTTCAAAAAGACTGAATTTTTAAATAATTTTGAAATGAAACTTATCGTACTGACAGTTAAAATCGATTAATCGCACAATGAGAAACGTGTTCCACTCCATTTTGCTAAACCGTTCGTCAGTTTTGATTCTTCAAGAAACTCTTTAATATGTCTTTTTAAAAAAAAGGCTCAAGATCTTGTGAACTGGTATTCGACAGCGTTTAAGGACGCCATGGTGAGAGATGGCCCGGCTTGGTATAGAAGCAGCATAGTAGTCGAACTACTCTTCCAACTTCCGTTCTTCTTTGCCGCAAGTTATGCTTTCTATAAAGGTACGAGCCTTTTAATTTTGTAAAGGGGGATTGTCTTAAAGTTTAGACTGATTTAAGGTCAAACATGGGCGTGTAAACTAAATACGCGTATGATTTAGTTTTCATTCTCGAAATCATTCTTGAAAATGTGTAACACTTTTTTTTTTTCTCCTAATGCGTCTCTGCTGAATTCTGAGAAATCGTACTAGTGCCATGGAAATAAAATTAACGCGTTAATAATTTGTAATATCAAATGATTAATTTGGTACTACAAATTATAAATTTATGATAACAATTAAAGATTTGTAATAACAAATTAATTCTTTTGGACATGTTATTACTATAGGTTTTCTTAAGATTCAGTCTCAAGACATAGGCCTACTTAATAGGCAACGAACAACAATTAATGTGCTCAAGCTGCACATATTCGGTACAGAACCCCTCCCCTAGTCCCCGAAAGAAAAGAAAAACTTGGTGTTTGAACTGTAGGTCAGTACTCAAGCATGCGCGGTTACACAGTGTACATTCATTTGTTGCGTCCCCTGTCGCTTCATGACAATATGGGATCTCAGTTGTGTAACAAGAAAAGTATGTTAGCAATTATGTCATCTGACTTATTAAAAGGTATGATGTGATGTACTTCGGGCAAATTGTTGCAAGTGTAACATTAAATATCTCAGAGAAATTTATAGTTTTACAAATTATAAGCGTGAACTAAATACAGAAAACATCTTAATTTTCCATTTAAGTTATTGGCATAGCACCACCACATAGATACGCTGATCCAAAACTCAGTGTACAAAACTAGCCAATCACTTGAAAACGTTTACCCGCCTTACCGATTTCTATGACCTATTTCTATCATTTTTGAGGGGGGGGGGGGGGATCGACTCATCGTCCCTATTCTTGACCTTCGTCCTGGGGGAGGGGTACAAGGGAAGGAGTCCAACTCCTAGGACTTAAGCCAGAACTTCAACTCAGCTAGTCCACAGATAAGTGGCTTAAGGAGAGGTCTAAGGGGACGGGGTACCCCTTAATTTTGCCTAAAGAGGATCATTTTTGCCCGAAGGTCTTAATTAATTGACAGTTCGGGAGGCGCATTGCCAATGCGTCCCACGTGAAATAAATATGCCGACCCTCTGCTGTGGATTGCATCTCCTAGCCGTACACTCGTATACTGCTTATAAGCAACAAGCGCATGTATGGCCAATCGAAACCTAGGAGAATCAAAGATTTCACATCACCTTGTTTCAGTTGTGTTGTCAATCTGTTTCGTCTTTAGTTTTGAATATCATAAAAGATCACGTTTGTGAAGTCAGTTCCCCAGTCTTGCCCCAACTCTTTATCCCTCCCTCCTTTCGTGTTTTTTTTTTGCTCTTTTATTTGGCAACATCATTCATCGCGTCCCTAAAATGTCTGTGGGGAGGGGGGGGGGGATTACCCCTGCTGACTACACCATTGTTTGACAGTCATGCATATACTCTGGATTACGGCAATGGCGGTATGTACTTCATGTAAGCCAACCTCACTCAGGTGAATGGAAATGAATAGACTGAATAGATTCTACTGAATAGGATTAGCAGTAGCTTTTGTCTATTCAGGTCAGTTTGAGGTTGTCGTACACAAAGTATATACCCTTGATGGCAATGGTATACGCCCAATGCAACAGTCATGACTTCCACATTGAGCAAAAAATGAATACATGTGAATCGAATTGATGAGAATCTGTAGTTAGAATCTGTAGTGAGAATTTGTAGTTAATGCCTTGCCATATGTCTTCATCATCTCCTCATCACAGGTGGCCAGAGGTGGATTCGTGTACCTGCAATTGTTTACAGCAGTCACGTGATCACGACGGTCTACTTTATGCTTGCCGAGTGGTACTTCGGAGAATTCGACCAAAGTAGGGACTTCCCCGGACCTCAGACCGTCAGCGAGAGATTCATCGTATCGATGTTTTATCTGCCGTACCTAATAATTCCACTGATGTTGTTACTCACCATGCTCTTCAGCACAGAGTACAAACCAAACGATCTTCTTACACTCGGAAAAACAAAGTACCCTTAGAAACGTGGAGGGGGGGGGGGGTATCATGGATTTCCAGTGCATGCGATACAAGTTACAGGTTTCATCAGCCCAGTGCCAGGAGTTGAAACGAATTTGTCAGTCGTCTAGTTTTCCATTTTCAATGAAATGCGAGCCACGGGCGACCCTCTTTTTTTTTGGTTTGACTCAGAGCAACGTAAGCGGTGGTGTGGCTTGGGTTAGTATCATCATAATTACGTTTATTGTGCATACAAGGCAATTGTTCATATCATCCGAAACTGACAATGGTTTCCTGACGATGACAAAACTTAATTTTTTTTTTGCAGTTCAATGGACAACCTCCAGTGCGGGTTTTCGGAACATTGGTTTGTCCGTTGAAAATTCAGGTCGCCTCGGAGGACAGTTGAAATTACACACCGATGGACCAGCATCACCATGCTTTACTTAACCATGGGACATCTCTCTGATAGAAATACTTCTACGACTTAGCTATATGACAGTCAGGGGCAGCAGGGCCTCAGTGGTTAAAGTGTGCTTAAAGTAGAAAGTTTCAAAACAATCAGTCAAAAAGTTTGAACAAACGAATGCAAATGGTCCAGCTCTCCTATCTTCACCTGGAATTTCTGAGCTGAGATACAAAATGCTGAAGTTTATTCACTCAAATAGCAACGGTAGATCGTGCTATAAGTGTGATGTCATTCTTGTACTCCTCGAAATACTTTCGTTTTTTGAAAGTCATTGCCCCTAATTGTGACAAAATGTGATCACTGCCTCACTATTGTGGGGAGACTGGACTATCAGGGCCCTCTCCATACAACGTGCACACATAAACATTATAATTTCAAAAGGAAACAAAGGCAATGTGAGTTGTAAAAGGACATCGCAAATTATTCCACAATGGACTATTTGAGGTAAACTGAACGTATTTCCAGTTTATATCTCAGTAACGGAACAAGCTATGAAGATGGGAGTTGCATGCATATGATTTACTGCCAGACCTCCAAAATATGTCTCCTAGCGATTCTAGACCTTAGGTACATTTTGACCCATACTGAGAGTTACCTATATACATGCTGCGACAGTCATGATGAAATAATTGCTTCTCGAACATCTTCAGTGTGGCCCTAGTATGCCAAGTTCATACTTTGTCGTTCAACTTTACACATATTGTTTGTAATCCCGTCATCTAATCATAGGACCAGCTTCTTCAGCAACGTTTGGTTTGTTTCACTTCAAATCTTCTCATGCTTGTTGAGCAACAACATAAATACTACAGATGGAGACCAGCAATATGTGGTCATAATTTAATATTCCAAATTTCAAGGTGTCGGTAAATATGAGCTACTTCTTCTTAAAGATATATTACAAACTACAACTGATAAAGTTTCATGAAAAAAAATAAAAACAAAAAAACTGTACATCACGTCTGAACTTCACATATAAACCACTTGATGGACACAGAAGCTACACCGTAAACAGTAAAATGAAGGCTTCTGACCATAAAAGGAGATATCTTGTACATTGTGAGCTCATAGGACCAACTGAATTGTAATGAAATTGACCACTGACTTACAGGTTCATTTATGTATTTAAATGTATTTAAGATAACAGTTAATAAAATCCAAACTGGTATCTAAAATCGCACAATTTTTGGAGGATATGCTTTTCCACAAACTTTTCGAATCATTCATGAAAGATGAGCAAAGTTAAATTCAAAACAATCAGAGTTGTTGAGCTGTTTTCAAAACACAGCAGAGAAGAAATATGTGGCCTTCAGCTCACAATGGAAAATTACCTTTAACAAAATGTGGACACAAAGTTTTATGGAAGCAGCCAAAATTGTGTTTTGAAAGAAGCATACCAATGTTGGCTGGGTGTAATCTTACACTACCTATCAGTAAAAAGAACATTGCTTTAAGTTTCTTAAGTACAGTGCATTAACTAAATTATAGGACTTTGAACATCTGTCAAAGGTTATAAGGGAAAGTTTCATCTCTTCTGGAGATATTTCCTAAATCTGAAGGGACAACCTCCAAACTCAGCTTTAGCATCGATGTGCAAAACCTGCACTCAAGAGACAAGGTCCCCTTTCCTTCCTTTCTCATACAATGACTGTAAACATATCTTGCTTTTGCAATGAAATATTACCCACACCTATGCAATGCCCCTCTTCATGCTGAATGTCAGGTATTGTAAATAAATTTCAAAAGTTCTGCGAACAGCATATACCTCTTGTATTTCCTACTAATTCAAGTACACAATGTCATAACAACTGGATCACTCTGTTTTGCCTAATTGCCTAAAAAGATGATGTGCCCTTTTCTGCTGTTAACAGAAATAAAGTTGCTCTGTTCAAACAGTACACTAATTCTTATTTTATTTTGCTACTTTGATTGTTTCTAGCACACAAAGGATTACATTGTCCACCAGCTACAATCTTAAACTCTTATAAACAAAATACTATGTAACATTTCGTTTCTTCTAATGTAATGTCACTCCCAAAGTGACAAAATAAAAGGAAGGGGACATGAATCTCTCCACCCCACATCCCTGTCCCTCCAGCAAAAGTCATGTCATGCATGGCTTGTGTAACAGATACCCATGTTGGCTTTAGCACATGTAATAATAACGGCAGGGATCCTGGTCTTCACCAAATTCCTGAAGTGTGTATTTATTTGTTCTTCATTACTAAAAGATGCAGACTTCTGCCATGATGTCATCGTACACAAGCAAGATTACAGCTAGAGGATTCTGAGTGACAGGCGAAGTGCTTTTTAGTGAAGTGGGAATGTCATCCTGTGGGGGGGGGGAGGGGTCTAAGGGAATGGAATGTTCAGCTGCCCTTTGCAATATTTTTTTTCCCTTGCAGATTAAATACACTGAGATAGGGAATGGCGCAGTTTTGTCTTCCAATGTTGGAGCTAAATTTTGCAAATAATTAATATTTCCATGAATTTCAGATCTTTGCCAGTGAGCAAGCATCGGTGCTAGTTACAGAAGGCTCATGGCTAGAACCCTAGTACACAAATCTGTCAACAGATATTGCGATGCAAAGCTGGTGTTGAATAATGAACAACCCCTTTTTGTAGGCTAATTGCTATTCACAGTGAATTCAATATCAGGGTTCCATCCTATGCTTTTGATCAAATTATTCGTCACCTGACCTTCAACAGTGTTTCCATCGTGCAACACAGGCCCGTCCTTTAGAGGGGCTCATTGAGTTGATATTAATAGGTTTGTGATGTTTTTGAAGGGTACAATCACATGACAATGCATGTAATTAGCATAATTAGTCAAATTTCACATCCAGTAGTTATGAAAACTGGCCAAACTTTTACAGTTGTTGACCCTGACTTGTACTGGCTGTGCACATATGAATTTAGTCCTAAACTGAAAAGCGTCTAGTCACAAATTTGTAAAAACTAAATTGAATTGTTAATTTCTCACACATCAACTGTTCCTTTGTGTATAACACATAGGATCCTATTGGTTTTATCATTTGTACTGTGTGTGACAGAAAATTGACAGGTATAGGAAAATTGAGCTAAGGTCACAAAACAACTCAATGAGCCTCCTTACGCATTTCAATTAATTATTGCAGAGTATGTGCAACAATGAAATAGACAAAGAGTATCATAATGCTATGAACATCTCCAAAAGCACTACTAAAGCAGCCAAAAGATCTCAGATCCACAGCACGACTGCAACAACGACATCATCATGATGCAAACAAACTTCTCCAATTTGGTACAGCCGAGGCATCCACAAGGTCTCGACGGACTGAGGTGAGAAACACTGGAATGTTACTTTGGCTGCAACCTCCTCACTTTTGTAGAAGGAACTGTTCTATAAACTCTGCTTGTTCAGCTTCTTCCTTCTGCAGGGCAGCATATTGCACTCGATATCTAAAAAAATGAAGGGATGATATGCTTTCATGATATTTGGATGACATTTCTGGGTAAAGCTACGCTTGCAATTTCTTGGACAAATCTCATTCTCCATATTATGGATTGTATTTGGGGTAACACTAAAACTTCATGCAACTTAAGATTAATGCAAGATAGAGAGACAATGTGGGGGGGGGGGCACGATTATTTGGTGTGACATCAAATCAACGAGCAAGAACAAAACAACAGCAAACATACCTTTCTAATTGAGTTTTCTTTTCAGCTATCAATGCTTGTAGTTGCTGTTGTTGAGCCTCCCGCTGCTTGGCCACAGATTTTAATAAATTCCTTGACCCGATAGCCTGTGTTGATGATTAAAAAAGAAACAGGCATTAACCACAGCTGGTGTTACAGATCTGCAGTACCCTGTCCAAATTGGAACATGATTTAGCCAGGTGATACACCTGTATCAACTGCTGTGGCTCCAGGGTGTACAAATTAGCCTAAAACTGCTCCATGCTTACCTAAGCACATGCTGCTCAAACACCTGTGGCAATCCTTGGGTAATGGGAGAGATGTGTACTAAGTTCATACAACAATAGTGTAGTGCATCTCCATTGGTAAATATGAAGCAATTCAGATTAGAGACACACTGGAGAGAGAAACTGCCTCTGTGAAGCACCGTGCTACAATGCAAGAGGCATCATGCAGCTTGCTTGGGCCAAGACGTAACAAATACACAGCACTGGAAGACTTAAAAAAAGAAGAGGATGCTTATTACATACAGAGGTTTAAAGACATGCAAATAACAGATATGTTGATATCCTCACTGGGTAAAGGTATCCTACAAATGAATTACCAATACTCATTTCACACTAAAAAAGGAGAAAAAAAACCCAGAAGCCACAACACAAACAAGACATGCCCATTTGCATTGGTATGACTGGTATGTAGCTAGTGGGGAAAAATGGTGCAGTTTGTGAAGCAAAATCCATTGAAATCATAGCACTGTTGTAATTTCTGTAATTTAGCTGTGCAAAACCTGTCTCTGAAATTGTTAGCTCTGGC
This sequence comes from Stichopus chloronotus, assembly GCA_021234535.1. Taxonomy (NCBI): domain Eukaryota; kingdom Metazoa; phylum Echinodermata; class Holothuroidea; order Aspidochirotida; family Stichopodidae; genus Stichopus; species Stichopus chloronotus. Next base: position 6,979,947 of record CM037837.1, on the reverse strand, counting down.
AAATCCTGCTTTTTAAACTTTTTGACTTAATTAGGATGAAGCATTATGTTAACTAAACATTTAACGAAAAGTGAGGCAAAATAAAAATGTTCGCCCTGGCAATGCAATTACATAATTGCTCCAATGTTTAAGACATAAGTAAGCGCTTCAATGATTAAAACCTAAATATTTTGTTCTGTGGTCACCTTGATAGAAAAACTTAAGCAGACCTGTACAAATGTGACTCAAGCAACTGATCTTACAGCACCTTTTTACTTAGTTATTCTACCATAGTATTGTAGCTACAGACATCACAGTGAAAATCTTACCTTCATTTTCTCATTTTCAACCTCCTGAGCAAGGAGATCGACCATTTCAATAAATCCACCCACTATTTTCTGAAAATCGCCAATTTCTGAAACAAAGAAAGAGAAATTGAAGAGAATTTCCCAAAAAAGAAAAGAATAAGAGAAACAAATAAATGGAAAGCAATGAGACTGCTAGCTAAAAGCAGAATGGACCAAAATTTATTTGAGTCGTGAAAATTGGGTATAGCTCCATGAATACCCTGGAACAATATCTGTAAGTACTTTTTGTCCATGTTATTGGAACGGAACAGATATGGGTCATGTCTTTGACACACAATTCACAAAATGGTGCAAGTTGTTACAAGCTTCTTTTGACTTGATTAATCTTACCACAATCAAGTCCAACACTAATCATCAGGTCAATGACAATTTACAATTTTGGGGACTGCATCTTCAGTCAGATTTACGGGGGAAATACACAGTATTTACACACACAGTAAGTGACACACATACAGTAAATGGGTGGCTGTAAGTTTGAACACATTGCTGCAAAAAATCCCCCAAAACACCTTTTCCACATAGCTGTTCCACAAACAATGACTTAAAATGATCACTAGTATGATGCAGTATTATGCAGATGTTATTTTAGATTTTCCAGGTGTGCTATAAATCAAACTTCTCACGAAATTAACGAGTGCGGTGGGTGTGCTGTTTTGTAAAACTTTCATAGATTGCCTGTGTTCCCATTTTCCTTAAAGTTGTACAAAAAATCACACTTCCCACAGTGATTTGAGGGGAGTGATGGTGTGCAATCACACTCACACGCCTGATAATTCAAGGCCTGATTATGCAGTAGTTAGAGGTGTTAGAACTTACAACCAGTTGTTGTAATTACCACTACACTTAAATCTTCAAATGATCACTTTTACTTACATTTTAGGTCTTATCACCTTTCCCTTCTAAAACATAAGAAATACGTCAGCATCACAGATACTGTATTAAAAGAACATTCAATACCACATTTGCATGGGCTGGATAATATTTCCTTTTATCATGGTAGCTACCAATGAATTATTGCATGCAGAGAATCCTAGTTTGTTCTTCGAATTTTGTGTGTATGTATGTGGTGTTGTGAATCTGATGGAAGTATGAAATGTGCAATATAATTGTGAACTGAAATATACTGGACTATGAACTCTGTGGGGGCTAGAGCTGCAAACATAGGAGAAGGATGTTACGCATGATGAAGCATTAGGCTAGCTTTCACTGTGAAATACAGTGGAATGTTAAAGTAAAATGTTTAACCAAACATGTGATTTTCAAATGAGATTTATTTGGTGCATATGAAATAATTGCCCAGGACGTTATGAAAATTTTGTGCAACAGCTCTTTTCTGAGCATGCAAATGATGCAGGCAGTGGATGCAAATCTACTTTCATTCTAGTCCTGGTCTCAGGTTGGAGGCAGGTACAGGGGATGCTAGAGGTGTATCAATTTTGGGGATGGGATTAGAGCTCGAAAAATATTTTTCAAAGAAGTAGTATGTTGGGCTTTTTGATAACAGATTTTGGTGGAGTGAAAACACTTTGCATGAGTCCAAAATGAATTTGTGCAAAAGTTGGAACTGTCACACCGTGTGTACATCTATACGTAGCAGTCTACAATACTGAGCTAATAAAAACTAATCAGGAAGGTGTGTCTTTTTATAATTTTCACTCTCCCCTAATTTGCAGGTGAACACAGAAGATCTTTTATTCCACAGAGTGCACTCTCTGAAGAAAGCCAAGGGAAACACCCGCTGTTTGCCCATTTTGCTGAACCCACACTACACCAACACTGCTATTGTCTGCAGTTAATCTGGCATTTTTTACCAACTGTCAACCTAACATACACTTTGCAGGAACTGTAATGTTACTTATTACTAGGCGGCAGTAGGCTTAGGGTAACCGCAGCCTCAGGCTTAGCTTACAATTTACCTCGGGCCTAAGTTACAATGTAGCCTATGCGTAGCGTTACTACGTTAGGTATACAGGTACTTGCCCCCTTGCCTATCAGTATCACATGCACGGACACAGAAACAATAGGCTACAGCCAAGTATTCACTCACTTTCGACAAATTCCTTGCATTCTTCCTTCAGTTCAGTTGTTTGACTATGAATTTCAGGCTCTAGTACTCTCACTTTGTTAAGCTCATCAAAATGCAGACCAGCCTTGGACAGAGCTTCGTCTGCCATTTCAGTTCACCGAAAATGCTCAGTTCTATTGGAGTAACCACGGTGATTGTTGATGCTTTCTACAAAGGTATGTTCTTCAAGTGACGAAACCATTCTTCCAATGGTATAATATGCTAGGTAACATTTTAGACAGGTTCAGTCTATTCGCCTGGACACGAGCGAATAAGGAAGCTTATTCAACGCGAGCGAATAAGGAAGCTTATTCGCACGTGATGGCCATTATTCGCACAATCTGGTTCGTGTCACTTTTCGTCCGTGTACGTCCGAATTAGCTTGCTTATTCCTCGGAACTATTCCGTGCGAATAGCCAGTCAGTGCATGAGTGTCTATTCGCTCGCTTTCTTTCAAATAATGAGTCTTATTTGCACGAACTTGTTCGTGCACATATGGACAGGCTCCATACAAATAGCCTCCATGCAAATAGACCTTAGTCTATTGCATTTTCGTCAGTGCACATGCCAATAGCCAGCCTTATTTGCACGAACTTCAGTTGCTACTGAGTCCAACTGATATGCGGGCCCGTAGCCAGTCTAACCAATTTGAGAGAGGAGGGGGAAATCAATTCTGCAGTTTTGCTGGTGTGGGGGAGGGTCTAAGGGGAGGGGTTAGAGTTCCCCTCCCCTCTCTGAAAAATTCTTGCCTTTTCACGGTTTCCATTAAGGGTTCCCTATGTAAAATTGTGCAAGTTTTCTATCTTTTCACTGTCTATTTGTACTCGAAAAAGCAGGACCTTTTATACACAGGAGAAGGACCTTTAAAAAAAATGATTTTTTTTTTGTGGCTTTGCGTGCTGCTGAAGTGCTCTTATAGGGCTATGATCCTCGTTCGTGCCTGCCAAGGACGGTTTAGTTATTGCAAATAGACACACTGCTAATTATGGCTCTGACTCTCCTAACGTACTTTGACACTTGTCGTACTCTGACTTGATAACTGGAAGTAGGCTTGGAAGTTAAGAATATGGAATACTCACCGCTGATAGAACCTGCCTAGTCGAAAGCACTTGTATTATGAATTATTCAGGACGTGACTCGCAAGTCGCATGTACATTTGTATATTGCACTATCATGAGAATTAGTACGTGCAGTTTGATTTCGTATATAAGAAATAATTAAGGCGGAGATTCACTGAATGGTTTGTTTCCACTATTCATTATAATCGTATAATAGGCCTGGGTTTCATTTTTATTAAATCAGATATGATTTTTGTTGGATTATATGCAATATAATAAATTTTCATATAATTTGTGTATTGTTATCATATTAGATATGGCTACAATGTGCTTATCTTTAATTATAAGATATAATGAATTATATGTCATATGATATTTTATCATATAACACGTAATGAACTTTTTTTTAATTATATGACATTTAATGAATTATATGTCATGTTTGTTTTGTTTTTTATTATATCACATATCATATAATGCATTGTTTCGTTTCTATTATATCACATATAATGTGCTTTTGTTTCATTATATGTCATGTAATGTGCTTTTGCTCATTTATATGACATATAATGAATTATATAATGAATTATATATCATATAATTTGTTTTTTTTTAAACCACAGATAATACTTTTGATGAAAACAGTTGTATCACATATCAAACTTGAAAGAATCTTATATGATATATAATGCCATTATATCAAATAATTTAGAACAAATAGTAATTGTCAAATGGCGCTTCATACAGCCACAGGTTGTACGATCCCGTAGGCTCAGCCATGGGTAAGCCGACACTTTTCAAATTCATTCTATTTATTATAAATTAATTTTATGTTACATAATTTTATGTTAATTACATTTTATGTTAGTTGTAATGGTGGGCACTCAGTGAGTGTTTCTCTTGGCAAGTACTTCTCAAATGCTTAATTGTCGTGAAAATTCAGGTCTTTTCATTGGTCCAGCAGTCCCTTATACCGAGCAATAGTACATACTTTAATCACTTTTACACTTATATCCGCTTATCTGATTGGTTGTATCGACTTTGATCGCTAGTTAATCAGATGTTTTTCGGGCGAATTATCGCATTTATTCGCACGAACATTGTTCCGACAATCAGCCAGAACCTTTTAGAAATGTAAACATTTAATACAGATATAGCCCCCTCTAGTTGTGGCACAAATTTCAAACTGAGCAAGTGAAGGCAATAACATACAAATTACAATACACAAGAATAGTGTGTAGTAGTACGTACGTTATGCCAACGCGTTGAAAGAAAAATGCCCAGAGAGGCTACCTAAGCTAGTACTAGGGGCCCGACCTTCTTAGTTGAGTTGCAGAATTTCATAATGCGGTACTAATTTAGAATCGTATAACGGTGGTATTGTGACCTTCCTCTCTGCACACTTTCTAACCCAGGTAACGTTCCAAATAAATTTCCATTGCCACAAATCATTGTACTCAGTCACTCACTTAAGTCTAAGTTAGGCCTCTATTCCTAACATGCCATTAGTAACATAACAACGTTACTACGGTTAGGCTGCCAAAGTTTACAGTGTGAGTAACGCATTCTTAAGCTAAGTACCAACGTTACTCTCTAGCCTTCATACTAACTCAGTAGTTACAGTGGAAGCCTTAGGCCTAGGCTAGGTCGCATTTGTGTGCCTTCACTTTACTGTGAGTACTATTAAGTGTAACTTAGGCCTAGACTTGAGTTGGGTCTAAACTCTAACTTGGGCATTAACTTAACTTAAACTTGTAATACTCCGTGCGGCCTGCAAGGCCTTTTTCAACCACACTAGTCTGAAGGCTGCCCAATGATTGTTTGCAAGTCGTTGACACTTTGCCAGGGCCTATTTCGAGAGTAGGCCAATATCTTCAAATCTAATCTCGTCGACCAGTGTAGTGTTTACACTTTTGTTTGCTATAGCAAACTAATAACAAGGTAAAGACTGCTTGTGCGGTCTTGAGTTTAGCGAGGGGAATGAAAAATAGGTGGAAAGAAATGTCTGGGCTCTAGTTTAGAATCAGTGACCACCAATCAAGATTATTAATGATAGTTAGGATTAAGTATTTGATGAAAATAAACCAAGTTAAAGGTGTAAAAAGCTATTCAGGCCTAGCTTGAAAGGTCTGGTGACACGAAAATGACATTTTGAGGTACTGGGTGCATTAGGCATTCAAAATGTTGAAAATAGCCTCAAATTGCGTCAAAATCCGTCAAAAATTGACAAATTTACAGGCAAATTAGTGTCTCACAGCTGTGTCATGAATAAACATTGGCTAAATATGCAAATTTGTGACGTCACGGGAGGGACTCCTAGGATTTGTCTTATGTTAATCCTTTGTTTATGTAACCTTTATTTCAAGGTCATTTGATAATTTTATATGCCCAGACGGTTTTATTTTGGAAACATGTATTTTCTCCTTCAAAAATATCGATATCACTTACCAATGTGAAACTCAGTAATTAAGTAATTAAGAGGCAAAATATGTAGGGTTAACAAAAGAAAAACTGTCACTGTGCAACACTCCACGTCATCTGTTTTGCATTTTCTGCAAACTTTGAAAAGTCATATTGCAAAAACGGTAATAGATACAAACAAAATTCCAACGGATTTTCACTCAGGGTTTTACTATGTAAAGTTTGCATGAAGGGAGCTCTTTTCTGGGAGCATGTCACCCGACCTTTAACCTAAATAACCACCAATCATGGTTAAAATTGAGAGTTAGGATTAAGTTTGGGTGAAATTAGGCAAAAACAAGGATTTTAGCAAGAATACGTCACTTCCGGTAACTGATTCTAAACCAACAAAAACAAGGATTTTTGGAAGAATACGTCACTTCCGGTCACTGATTCTAAATTAATACCAGAGCTTTTAAACTCTTAAGTTTTATAGTAAGTTAATGCTTAAGTCGTAACTTTACCTATTTTCATAATATATTCAGATTGGGAAGTTTGCTATTTTCCTGGGAGAAATCCCAGAATTTGCAGAAATAAGAACAAAGTGAGCTGTCTACACAATTAGAAAAATATATGACTATAAATATGACTATCCCCTTAGGCTCATATTTCACTAAGTTTTATGTCATTTGTGGATTTCACTCAATCTAAGGATAGTGTGTTCCCATATTTTCGCGTGTCGCTTATTTTTGTAAAGTAGGCACATACAGTATTTAGCCTACATTTATTTTAAGCTAGCTTAACTCCACCAAAATACAACCTCCCCCCATAGTACTGCCTGACATTTCCAGGCTAGGCCCAGGCTACAGTATAGTGTGGTAGGACCTACTGAGGGTGCTGACCAACAATGTCCTCCCACTGCACTGCAAATTCACAAAAAGAGAGAAGAAATATCCACACAGTACACACTTTTATAGACTCAAAAAAAAAAATATCCTCTGCACAGTTTGCAAGCATTCCTGTCTGGTTCATTATCCAAGAACGTTGCAGTAACTATTCATGGTCTGTTGAATAGTGCGATGGCTCGTTGGAGCAAAAAAAAATGGAAAATCTTCTCAATCAGAGCAAATCACTTGAAGACTTTGGAGATTGCTTGTCACTGGGTGGTGGATGACATTGCTGTACATAAAGGGAGTTCCCCCTTCTTAATCTACTTTTCCTACAAGATAGTATCGCATCCAAAAATGGCACTGTAGTTACGTTGGAAAGTATGAACAGTTCAACCAAAGGCAGCCACTCTTGTAATGTGACATCACTACAGTACCTGCTATGTTACAGTAGGACTGTAGCCTGAAACATTTTTATCATTCCTGTAAGAGAATTTGTAGACTATCAGTATCTTGTTGCATCAAGGTGTGGTAATGTAGTTTCTGTTGATGCTTCTGTGGGCTATAGACTATATAGCCTGTACAAATGCTGTGCAATTGTAACTTATCGCATTGATTGACATTCTGCAAACTCATCACATTTTAGCCCAATGATAACTGAGCATTGAACTTTGAAGGTGGGTCTCTTTATAGAAAGACTGTCTAACTTTGTCTCTATTTTTTCTCAGTCACTCAGGTTTGAAGTATACTTGGTAAAGGCTATGGCAATCAAAAGTGAGGGCAGTAGAGTTCAGGTTGCTGTCAGACTACGACCAGCCTTGAGCAAGGACACCACCAACCAGTGTGTTAGTGGGATAAATGACAAGAGCCTTGAGATTTGGAACTGGCGAAATACAGAGCAGAGCCTTCAGTTTGAATTTGACAGCTTTTATGGACAAGAATCTCAACAGAAAGACATTTTCACAAAGTCTGTTCGACCACTTCTGCGTTATACCTTGCAAGGACAAAATGTCAGTGTTTTCGCTTATGGACCTACTGGTGCAGGTACTGTAATTTTTTTTTCTTCACAATTCATTTCAATTGTTACAGTCCTACTGCACATGGAAGTTTCAAGTTTGTTTGCATTCATATGGAATGTGCAGCTATTTCGTGGAAGAGTTTTGTCTATGGACTGCTGTGAATTGATTTACTCAACCCTACAGTAGATACTGTTCAATTCTTCCTTTTGCTCTTGCAAATGTGCAATTTCTAACTGAGATTTTGTATTTTTTTTGTTTGCGTTGATACTCTTCCTTCACACTTCAGGAAAAACTTATACAATGCAAGGCACTAAGGAACAACCAGGGGTAATTCCTAGGTCTCTTTACACCCTCTTCAGAACTGTCAAGAACTCAGAAAAAAGCCCTAATCCAGAGTGGAAACATACAATCAGCTTCAGTTACCTAGAAATTTACCAAGAGAAGGTAGCCAAAAAGATACTTAATATTCTTTTTCACAATAATATTTTGTTTAATATTATTGAAAATGAAGTAAATGTCCAATTAAATGTATAAATTAACAATAAGTATAATGAGTATTTTATTTCCACACGTTTTGTCTATGGCTATATGTAACAATGCATGAATGCAAATTTTAATTCATTAATTGCATTCTATCACCAAGGTTATGGATGTACAGTAACTTTAATTTGATTTTCCCTCAAGGGAACAGGCAAAAGATGGATGGGGTGGGGTTTAAAGGTCAAATATTACTTACTAAATAATTTGTCAAAATTTTGACTTTTTAAAGTCCAAATTTTGACTTTAAAAAGTCCAAATTTTGAGATTAAAAGTCAAAATTTTCACTTTTTAGGGAGCTTTTTTTTCTTTGCATGTCCCTGTCAAGCCACTGTATCATACAGCAGTTTGCCAAAGTGTTTTTTCCTTGTCACACAACCTTTAAGCTAGGCTTGTAATTAAGTACTGTAGTTGATGGAGTACATAACTTTTACTTATCTACAACTCTAATGAACGTTCAGGCACTGTATATACTGTGAAGTCATTAAATACATTACACGTCTTCTCTTAGTGCGGTCAGTATCTTACAAGGAGTATACGTACTCACGAATGACCCATGCCTGGCCTAGGTTTCATTCTGAGGTTATCTTTCTCTTCCTACTTCCATGGTGCACTCCTCCCACAACTGCTTGTGATAGGAAAATGATGTCTCACCAGAAGTAGTGCATATGTGATGTACAGTAGTTAGTGAATAAACGACAATGTTATCTGTAGAATTATTGACTTACTGTAGCACTGAGGGAATAATGTACCATTCACATTTTGGACGGATCTATGTTTCTGAAGCTCCTTGAGTCCTCCATGGTAAACTCTTTGAAGATTTCACATTCACATGTAAACAGCCTAGATCTGCTATAAATTACTTTTCATTTTCATAGCTTGCAATTTGACCACTTTGTGTAACAAAAATCTGATCAGATAAATTATTTCCTCACATTTGACCACATATTTTTCTTTGTTGTATATTTAATTAGATTTAAGCTTAATAGGCTTCTTGACTGTCATGGCTTATGAGTGTTAAAATTTGTTCTTTGTGGTTTAAAATAATCGTGATATTGGAAGATTTCATCTATTTTTCTCAGGTGTATGACCTGCTCGAGGTCAAATCTCATGACCTCCCAATCAGAGAAGATCTTCAGCACAACATCTTCATCTCAAATTTGGCAGAGAGAAAAATATCTTCTGTCCAAGACTTCCAGAAACATTTCCAACCAGCAAACCAGAACAGGTATACACGAGTGTGGTACTTCCTTCTTCACTGTACTCACAATATTTTCTGAATGTATTATGCCAATTGATACAGTGTATTTTCCCTTATACTGAACTGCACACAGATTAATAAAGTAGTAGGTATTAGAATGTTTAACAAACATCTATTCTGAAACTGGAATAGAAATTATCAGTTAGGAATGATCATCATTCCTCTGTGTACCTGTCCCTCAACAACTGACCTACCCAGTCATTACATTCAGACGGTGAAGATGGCCCATATTTATAGAGTTACAGTATTAATATTGACATCAATCCTCTGGACCTGTGCTCTCACCTATAGATCCTTATCCAGCCATTACATACTAGTGTAGACTTGGTGATGATAGCCCAGTTCAGTCGTTGGGTCCATAGGATTGAAATGGATGTCACTCCCTTTGAGTGTTTATCCAACGACGGCAGACCGTCAGACCATTTAGTAGATTGTCACACCTCATGGTCAAGTTAATAATGACATTCCTCCGCTTCCATGTAATGAGAGAAACCTTTTTGAGAATTATTTGGATATTGAAAAGGATTACTGTCACAACTGTCTATTAAAATCTTGAAATTATTACAGCAATGTTTGAAACTGAGTTTCAAACACTTTTGTTTTTTTAGTGCTTTCATTTCACCCAATCATGTTTTTTCCTATCCGCAGGACGACAGCCGCTACAAAGTTAAATAGCAGATCTAGTCGCAGTCACAGCGTTCTGCTGGTAAAAGTAAGTCTCAGCGTCCTGCTTTCTCTGGGATTTCACCGTCGGCTTAGATGATTCTAGGTTGTCTAGTCATCCAAGCCAATATGCTTTGGTGAATGTTTTTTGCAAAAGTTTCAAGTGTGAAATAAAATTAAAAGTAAACAAACACCCGCTACAGTGTGTTACAATGCAACATTTCAGTGATAATCATATTGTTGCACCTCCTCCAAAGGTGCAGGTTTTCTTTCTTCAAAACTGGGCATGATGTAAATGTCCCTCGTGAAGTCCAGTTACAAGTTCATCCTGTGGATTATTACACATTAACATCTCAGGGAGAAAATAAGACACACTGCAGCCTTAACATCAAACAAAGTCATATGAGGAGGTTTGTGCTCAATTGAACATTTGCCAATTTATTATTTCTGCATTGTGGGCAGAATGAATGCCAAAACACTGGAGGGCACAGATCAGGTGATCAGGTTGACATCTGATCATACTGTACCCCAGACCGCCTTTGATGTTGTGAGGTATTAATGTAGGAAGTTTAAGGAGAACAGACACTGCATGGGTGATTTGACATGGATTTGACCCACACCTAACCCTTATGGTGACTGCTTCTAAATTATCGACACCCAGGTTAGGTTTGCTTGTGAAGTGTTAGGCTTGGCAGTTGGTTGTGATAAGCAATTTATCCTACCCACTGGCAACTGCATGCTTTCACTGATCGAATCATCATTTTTGGCGTCTATGCCAACTTGTCCACCATGCTGCATAATGTATAACTGCCCCGTTATGTATAGTAATAGGTGTAACTTTTAAGATGTCTGTACATTTCTCAGACCTTTGATATTTTAAGAGAAAATAAAGATGTCTGATTATCGTCAATCAGGAGTCTCGTATTTGATGCATGTAAGATTTGATATGTAATATCATCAGTCTCTGCAGGACTGAAGGTGGAGAACAAAGACAAGATTTAATAAATGGGATATTATCACACCAGGACCCTTGATGAAGAACATGCATTTCAGAAAATTAATCATTCTTTTCCTTGGTTTTTACATTTGACAGGTCAAGAAAACCAGAGAGACAGAAAAAGAAGTACAAACCCTCATTGGCAAGTTGTATCTGATAGACTTGGCGGGGAGTGAAAATAACAAGAAAACTGGCAACCAGGGAATAAGGTAAACAGTGAAATGGCTAGCTTGCAGACTAGATAAATTGTACACTAGTAAAACTGTCCATAACTGATGTATGTCGGAAATGTGTAACATCAGTTCAGCAGTTTTCTCCTATTAATTTGGATTATGTATGTGCCGGACTTTGGCCAATGACATGCAAACGATAACAGCCCAGGTGGTTATAATATTAATCCTTGTTGGTTTGTTGAGTTTGTTTACCTTGAAAAGAAAAGAATCCTGCTGTGTGCTTTGCGCATGGTAGGAGTATTGTTCCTGTAGACTAAAGCAACATAGTGGTCAAAACTTCACCCTGAATTGAAGACCTCTAAAAAGGTCTTGTTTTTCATACCACACTGAGACAAACATAAGTTTGGCATATCTTCTCACCAATCTCATTGCCTTAGGTCATTTGTATCATCTCAGTGAGATTCTATCCCAGTTAGGTACCAAACAATAACATTGTCATGATATTAAACGTCAAATGCCAAGGTTCTCTTTAAGTTGTATTTCGTGTGGTGGCAGGAGAGGATGAGTTGTCCTGCCCGGTGGGAAAAAAAAAGTGCATTTGGAAAGGGAAGAAGCTTCTCTGACTAACGTACAGTAGCAAGGAACAGGATTTTAAGTGGCCTTGACTCAAATGTGATTTTTACACTCCAAACAAAAGAATCGTTGTAGTTTGCTGTGGACTTTGTTCATTTGCATCATTGAAGCATGTCTTTAATTTTTTTTACTTTGTGGTCACTTCTACACAGATTAAAGGAGAGTGGATGCATCAACATGTCCCTCTTTCAACTCGGAAAAGTAGTGGATGCTCTGAATCAAGGTTTGGTAAGCATTGATCATCAATTCCATTGTCTTGAATACTGTATCATCTCCAGTCTGCAGAATGAAATCGGCGGCAGTGACTCAAATTATGGCTTCCTATATGCACTGCTGACTGTAATCATGATGTAACTGTATTACTGGTATCAATCCCTTCATTCCAATTTTCTATCTCAATACATTACATGTATAGAGATATTGTAATGCAATCTGGAGATTCTGATATTCTTTTAAAATGTTTTCAGGGTCTCGATTCATTGTCAACGTGTGTCAGACTTGTCCATCATGCTTCTTTGCATGTAAGCAAAAGATGTTGCTAGTTTAAGTGTGAAGGTAATACATATAATAAGTCTCTTTTGCAAATTATTTGACCAAAAAAGTGCTTGAAACCAGGAAAAAGTACATGTCCCATAGCTTTGCACACAGTACATAGCATCTACATGTGTTGATTCTTTGTTTGGATTGGTGGGCCCTGGGCAGTAGTTATTTAAGCTCTTCCTTTGATATGCTGTGATTGAAGTGTGTAATAGTAAAGTACAGAGTACTATTTAGGTTTTCAACTCAATTGTGTGTATTGTCAACTTCAACATAAAGTACAAAAGAAGAATGTCAGATGCCAGGTGTGCATTTAAATTAATTACTTACTTACTTTAAGACCCATCAAGTCAGTGAACCAAAGCTGCTCAGTTAGCTCAAAGGTGTTTCATTCCTTTATTAGGCAATTCCAGTTTAATATCAATGGCCTAGCAACATCATCTAAGTCAACTAATCCTTACACAATTAGTTCGCACAGGCCAATGCTGTGATCCCAGGTGTTTAGCCCCCACATTTCCAGAGAAGGTGACCCAAAACTCGAAACAGTGTTTAATTGACAGAAATTAATACATTTACTTTGTTAACAAGGGATGGCATGCAAATGAACTGAATCTTAGAGGCAGAAGTCTAATATTTTTCAATAAGATTCAACCAGAATCAACTAGATTCCTCAACCAGGTGCAAACTTATCCATTTTTCATTTTCTTATCACTTCAATCACAATTGAACTGTTTCTTACATATTCAGAATGTCCTTACGAAGCGACAATAAACAACCAGAGGTATCGAGATTCAACAGCATTCCTGCTCTAGTTTTTTTTTACTCTATTTTTTTGTTGTTGTAAATAACATGTTTTGCATCTGAACTATTTTACTCATGTCAGGCCCCTGGATTCTGTCTACATGTAGGTTCTCTGATTGGCCAATTTTTATTTCCATGTTTAGACCATCAGTTGATGGTTTGTATGCCATGACCAAAAGTAACACTTTTAGCTTCACAATTAGCAATGACTGTTTTTAACTATTTTTGTCATCCCAAAAGGACTGGAAAGTGCACCCCTGAAATTTTAATGAGATGCATGGCAAACTGTTAATTCCAATTAAGTTGAAAAATAGCAGGTGGTCTCTTCTTGTGGTCAAATTATGGCCTATAGAGAAATACCCTTGGATTTTAAATGAAATATACTTGAAATTAAATATAACACTTGAGACTTGTCTTGTGTAATTTAATGAAAGTCTATCATTGAATATGTTTCAATTTATGTAATGATGAAGAGAACTTACACAACTTGACCGTAGGGATGAAATGTGGAATTTTAAGCCAATATTACAAAGCACAAATAGACTTTCAAGGTTGGAGGGTCTTTTTCAGAAGTGTCAGGTAAATTCATGATAATACTACTTATTTCAGAAGGCATGTTACCAATGATGACCCACGGACATAGGGTTGATTTTACGACCCTGTGATGTCTGTTAGATGCTTAATATACGAAATGGTGATAAAATCACTGAAATGCTGGGTTCAGACACAGTCAAGGAATAGGATTGCATCATAGGATTGGTTGAGTGTGAGAATACCAAGGAGACTGAGATACCAGAGTCTGTCACATTTGCTGTGCATGGTCTCACACTTTAACTCCCAATTTACATGCTCTGTTCAGTCAGCCATTGTCCACAACCAAGAAAATCTTTCAAACAGTTTTGTGCCATCGATGTCATTTGGTCTGATCGTCCAACACCCTCCATGAAAACACTGATGATGCCAGTATCGTCAGGTTTTTTTATGTTAATAAAGTAAATATTTTAATTTTGTGAGACTGGTGCATGGGAGCTAGTGTTGCTTGATATTTTGTCAGTGTTTCAATCTGAATGAAATTGATGACTAGGTGTATCAGAGGATGCATGTGGAATTTCATTCAAGTAATGGTTTCGAAATTCAATGAAATCTTTATCAGCAGCTATGGACAACCTACTCCACACCTTTTGGACAAACAACATGTTGTGGCACACTTTGTTTCTTTATTTTTCTGATTCAAGTTTCATCAGACATGCTCATAAATCAGTGCATCTTTCCTCGTTCTTCTCTCGTAGCCCAGGATACCATACAGAGACAGTAAACTCACAAGGCTATTACAGGTAGGCCTACTTTTTGATCCGTATGATCAACTATGTTATCATTGTGTGATGTGCAACTTTCATTGCAAGCAAGTGTAAGAAGCTTCTACCTCACAACTGTACTTAATGCTTAAAAGTCGTTTATCATTTGAATATTTACTTCAACTTTAGTCAGATCTGGGTATAATTGCCTCTGATGTTAATCTCATTCTTTCTGTCATTGTTGGTCAGGACTCTCTGGGAGGCCATGCCCATGCCTGCATGCTGACAAATATTGCACCGGAGCAAGAATATTACATGGACACTTACACCACTCTCAACTTTGCTGCAAAATCCCGTAACGTAGTGAACAGGCCTTTCGTGAGGGAGATATCAGGTATGCAATTATGATGGTTTCCGGTGGTGTTTGGTAGTCATGGTACCATCTATGTATATTAAAAATCTCTTTTTGTTCAATAGTTTAGGGAACTTGTTTTTTTCTCTTAGCCTGTGTTTCACTATATTGCATGAGCCTTGGGTTAAGTTCTGAAGGTGTATTAAGTGAAAGTAACAAAAAGGAGGTAACTGGAAGCTTTCCCTTATGATAAAGAAAAATAGTCTTCCTGCCTCAAACGTCAAGTTTCAATTATTTTCTGTAAATTATGCAATAAGCCTACAACATACACAGTCATGTGAGTATGCATGAACAAACTTACGTTGTGAGCGTAAGGTTCAGCGTCCTGTTCCTGCCATTTATGTTTAGGTATTCTTCAATTTCTTCCTTGTATATTAAACTAAAGCGATGACAAAAGTTCACCAGTGTAAACCTAGATTTAAATGTTGATTTATTGCTGAAGTCTCAGAACGGAGAATGCTGTTCAGTGGCCCATATTCGACTGTTTTCTAAGGGTCCTGCCCAATCTCCCTGATGAAATGACATAAACAGCTGGCTCATTGCCTTAACTGGTTTGAGTCCTCTGTAGAGACATCAGTTCACTCTCACATTTCACAAAGACACTGCAAAATGTAGTCAGAACAGGGTGTATCTCTCCTCTAGCTTTGTGTGCCCAGGTTGGAGTTTCATACTTCAGAAATTTTCTCCATTAAGTAGAAGAGCACCCGTGGTATTTTTATCCCTCGTTACACCGTTGATAATCCAGTCATTTTGACAATTCTCCATAATTTGTGTAACTTGCAACGCAAATGCTTCATCGTTCATATTTCCCCGAAAAACAAGGAAGTATTATGCAATGCCATAAACCATCAAATGCAAAATGTGATCGTGTCTCTTTAATGTGAATCATGAATTACTCGATGTCGTTTCTGTTCCGAGGTGGCATACTGTAGATACTTCTGTAACATCTTTTGTCTGCGTTTTTCAGAAATTAAGAAACTACCCAAGAAACGATCCATCTCCGAGGATGACAAAGCTGACACGACCAAGAAAGCCAAAATGGTTGAAAGTAAGCAGGCCGGAAAATCTCAGGAGATACGATTCAGGTAAAGACACACATTTGAGGAGCTGGAGAAAGGAGGGTTAAAGAGTCGATCCAAAGCTGTTGTCCAGATCCTCTAGATTTGGCATTATGTTGTTATTTAATGATAATGTAAAAGTGATTGAAGACAATTGAAAGAGATATGGGAGGCCAGGATGAATGAGTTGAGGTGAAACTGCAGACCAGATTCCCTAGACAGGTATTATGTTGCAAGTAAACCAGAACATTTGAAATTTAAATCCAAAGAGAAGAGGCTGCGGAGGGTGAATCAGTTGAGGTGAAACTGCAGGTGAGATTCTTCAGACTGGTATTATTGCTGTTGATAACTGATAAATGTGACATTACGGATAGCTGGAAATTTAAATGAATGAGTTGATGTGAAATGTGGACACCATTTTCTCCTGATTAGCCTTACCTCGAATCACAATTTTACATTCTTACCATAGTTAAAGGAGACAAAGGAAAAAAAGCAAGAAAATTTCCTGAGCACATTGTATGAAGAACATTTTTTGAGAATGACAAGCACCAGATATTACAAAACTGCATAATTCTGTATATGACTGGCCAGCTAGACATTTGAGTATTGCCAGTCGGTTTATAGCATCATTACATCTTGCTTGAGTCTCTGTACAATGTGCTTTGAGCAAGCAACAATAATTGTCTAAAACAGAGTCATTCTGTGATGAAAAGAGAATACTCAGGTAGTGCAGGGGTGTGTGTGTGGAGGGGAGAGGGGTAGAGGGAGGGTGCCAAGAAAGGTTGAATAAATGTGCCATGTGATTGATTTACTGATTGAACTTTTAGCTGTGCTCAATATAGTGTAAACTTAGGTACAACATACTTTGATTGTCCAATATACAGTTCTTGTTTACTTGGTCAATGCAAGAACAAATAGTACACCTGAGTCAAAAATCTCCCAAGAGGATCACTGAATCTAATTCATTGACTTTTTGTTTCCTCTTTCCAAAAAAGTCCCCTCATAAGAAGACAAGTCAACTTTGAGGAAAATGTCAAATCCAGGTTGGACAACCTTGAGCAGAATCTACTCCAGAAATTAAGTAAAGTCGCATCCCAGGCAAACAGCCGACCAGGGGATCATTCCTGGACAAGCAGCCAAGGATTGAAAAGAGGCTTGGAACATGGAAGGAAGCCCCAACAAGGGACACATTTTGTCAGAAAAGCACTTCTCAAAAACCACACAAGTCCAGCAGGTGAGTGAAATTTATGTATTTATAAATAATCATTACCTGCTTGATGATGAATTGTGAAAAACAAGTTTTATATGAAAATATATTTCAGATACCATTTTTTTTTTTTTTTTACTGAAATATTAGTTTTAGTTGAAGTAGAGCTCTTAGAGAGGAGGAAAGTTTTCCTACTTCTAGTCGTTCTCATCCCACCAACCATTTACTGTAGAATCACTGCAACCACCCATGACCAGATACTGTCATTGATGAACTTCTAAATGTAGGAATGCCTTGTTCGATAGTTTTCATGGTCCTATTATGGATTTCATTGACGCTTATTCTATCGGGCGAGTCTTGCAGGTGTTGAAATTGAGAATTTGCAGAGCCATTACAAGACACTGGTAAATTTAATTCAGGCAAGACATAATTTAATTTGCTGAAATCTGAATACTTGTGTATTGAAGTGTTGGAGGTATGCAAAAAAGTTTTCATTTGTGACATGTTTTGTGTGTCAGTTACAAAGTAATGACAATTTGAAAGCTATTTATGTTTACTAGAGCAATCTTAATAGGAAACAGCAAACTGAAAATCAGCAAACTTCCATTGGTACTGTTTCAAAACTGGTTTCAAAACTGACAAAATAGGTTATTTACATATTCATTCAACTATGACCAATAATGTTTTTAAACCAACATGAATTACATCCCTGTGAAAAGTTTAGAATGTTTAATGTTATATGTGGTAATTGCCACAGTTTACCATACAGAATGTGCAGAGAAACCCTTTTCCTGATCAAACTGTCTTCACAGTATTGCAGATCTATAGTATTGTGATGGCAATGGAAATAAACTTTCAACAAAACTTATTGCTAGGGATTAGACCAGTTGTTTATAGTGTTAAAATAAAAAACCGATGGTTTCAAGGATTACAATATGTTTCATGATACAGACGAGATTCTGATACAGCTGATGGAGGCAAATTAATCGTAAGGCTGCAGCTTCAATTGTTGGAATTACATAGCTCGTGATTTGCGTGCTATCACAATTTTCAGTTTTACTATACGGCAAACGGTAGGCTACCTGATGATGCTGTAGCTCAAATTTGTCGAAATGTTTAAGCTTCCAATGACAGAAACCTTCAAATAATACCCCTTCTGAAAACACCTCTCTACTTGTGCTTCTCGAACAGACCCGGGTCCATTTATAAGGTCTAAAGCATAACTTACCCTAACATTAGGTTTGATAGCCAACCAGTGACTAAGTTTATCCTACATAGGCCTAAGCTAGCCTATCTGATATCGCAAAATGAGCCAATGGAAATGTCGTGAACAGCATGAGTCCTAATGAAAATAATTACCGACCGTTGCCCGGCAAGGTCTGTAGTAACTTTTTACCTAAATTTTCTCTTTCTGTACCCACCTTTTGGAATATTGTAATCCTGCAAGAGTACTGCTCAAGATGTAATCAAATTACTGAAGACCCTACAACCTTACGCAAAACGGTAATTGATAGGATTACTACCCGTGTGTAGTAGCCTACGTAAAAGTTAGGCGTATCTTACTCGATGCACCATTGCACAGTTTGTGCATGTTACATGTGTACTCTGCTGCATGTACCGCAGTTTGATCGACAAGGCGTTAACGTTGTCAATTGTATTTTAGACTTTTACTGATCACGTCACGCACTTGCTGTATCCATCCGCTCGTACCAAAAGTTCACTCGTACCAAAAGTTCACTCGTACCAAAAGTTCAAAATTGATTGCCAGTATTTACTGATTTGTCAATACTTGTAATCGTTATATTGAAGTAAATTTGCAAAACAAATTTCACGAGTTCATCAGAAATGATTAGTGATATCAGTATGGATGGTTGGTCTTTGTATGTATGGTCTTTGTTTTCACGGCGTACGAGGCAAGGGAGTGATTAAGACTTAGCGCAATCAAAGCAAAGGCTTAACATAAGAAATTCTCAAAAGGAGAGTATGGCTGCATTAGATTACGATATGCTATCGTAATCCAAAAACGAGAGGACTTAAACATTTGAACACCTGCCAGGCTGCTACTTGAAATTCATCAAAGCCACAAGTTTCCTCTGTGCTTAATTTCTGTCTGTTCGCTCATTTTCTCTTCTGCACAGAGTCCAGACCATCACCTAAAGACGATCGTGGGTGGTCGCCGCTCGTAAATTGCAAAAACATCAAAATGAGTCGAAAGACTGGTATGAACAGTCAACAAAAAAATATTCACTTTGCAAAGGTAAGCAACCAGTTGTGCTCAGTCTGTTGTGTGCATCTAATTAACTAATGATGCTAATGATGGTGTCAGTGAAGATTATACTGCTCCTGATGATGCAGTACATAATGATGATGATGATTATAATGACAAAGAATGAAATTTATGTGATGTGATAACTGTAGTCAGTGATGATGAAAATAAGGGTCATGTTGATGATGATGATACTGCTGCTAATGATGATGATAATGATGTAGATGTTGATGATAATATTGAAGATGATGATAGTGATGATGAATAATAGCAATGGGATTACCATGGTGATGATATTGTCGACTGATGATGATACTTCTGCTGATGATGCAAATCTCATGATGGTAATAATGAGGATACGAATGAGGACGATGGTATTTTGTACAATTTTGTTGAATTTGTCGATATGCAGTTCTTACTTTATATTTGTGAAATGTAAAGAGGGATACATTATATCAGATAGAATCACCTTGGCCACTGAATATTCATTACAGGCTGTAACATCGCTAGAGTGTTATGTTTGTCAGTGCGTGAACAGTACGGTATGTGGAGATGCGCTACAGTTGTATGCTTTTTACATTTCTGTGTGTGTGTTGTTCCTTCAAGGTACAGCATATTCTCTAACCTATTCCTAAAAGCATGCTATACCTAAAGTAATTTATTTATCTATTTAGGTAAAAGGTTCCGCAACCCCTGCAGGGAAAGAAAATTTCCAAATCGTTGGACTAGACCCTGAGTTTAAGGAAAGACATGGTGAGATTTTGCAAAATTGTAGTTATCAATTGCTCTCTAAGACCACCTCAGTCTTCGTCCAATATTTAAGTGAGGGTTAGCTGCAGTTATTACCGAAGGAGACTTTTCCTTTTACCCTGCTTCTTGATTAATTTCTTGTGTCTCACGAGTGCCAATTTTTTTGTTTTGTCTTCTCTCCCCAACCTTCCGTTTCGATTCAAAGGTGCAAGGCCATGGATTTAATTGTAGACCCCTTCTGAGTTATACAAATGTTCAACTGCTTGTGATAAATAAACCTTTAGTAAGATTTTATTCCTTCAGTCATCTGTGGTGATTGTATGCCTAAGAGACCTCACCACTTACCAACCACAACACTTTTTTCTAGACACTCATTTGCATTGCTTTACAATTTCCCAACCACCCCCCCTTTTTTTTTTCTTTTTTTTTTTAACTTTGCAATGGTTCATTCAGCTGCAGCAATCTTGAGCGTCCTCAACACCGGTACAGTGAAGCAGCTGAGATCGTTACAGAGCATCGGAGAAAAGCGTGCCCAGCTGATACACAACTGGAGACAGATGTTTGGCCAGTTTCAATCTGTAAGTCCTCCAGTGAGATTACTTCGAATGATTGGTTGTTTGATTGTTTCAGTAAGTTGTGGTGTAACAGCTGAGAAAAAAAATAACAAATAACAAAAAATTCACTTACTGTTATACAAATGTCAGTACCTGATACGATTGACATTTTGGGCAAATCAGATCTTTCTTGATTTCTAAATCTCGTATCCCTTGTTTCATTGTGGGTAGATTGAAGACTTGCACAAAGTCACTGGACTGCCACAAAAGACAGTCAACTTAATAATTCAGGTCAGTGGTATTTTCTTTCCTCAATGTTTTTTTTTGTAATTAAGAGGTTAAGTATTTGACTAATAGTGAAAAAGGAAATGTTTCTAGGGAAATTAGAATTGTGTTTGTCAATATTAAGAATAATACCAAACAACACTGGATCTGAAACTAGTGTACACCAGCACAAATGAAGCTACGGAATGTGTGATGTTCAATGCTGAGTAAATCATAAATCATGGCCCATTTAGGTATGCCGCAAGCAAATTCTGTGTCAAAAGTTTGTGTTATGCAAGGAGGAAGCGGTAACTCAACAGGTCAACAGGAAATTAAGTCAAGTTTTTGTATCATAATCTGTGTAAGGGGCGATACGGTCCAATCAAACTCATGTCACACACATACACATGCACATCCACGCACACCCACACAAGAGTACACTGCTGCTCAGTACATGTTGTAGGCTGGTGAACAATGGCTTGAAATTTAGTCAGACAGTATGTGTTTGAATGTACACTCAATGAGGCACCTAAAATACCCAGCCATTCTTTCTGTTACTATGGTAACTTATGTAAGTTCACCTGCCAGTTACGTAACTGGTATCCAAATCATTCTTTCCACCGCTTATGTGTACTACAGATAACTCACAATCTAACTTTTTCAAGCAATGTCATTTTTTCCATGAAACTTTGGCTAATTCACAAAACATGAACAAATTTTAGCTCATCATCACAAAGATTAGCACTGCAACTCCCGTTTACAGAATACAGTACAATAGAGAGAATGTTATCGTTACTGCAAGCCAATGTGAAATACATCTTTCAAACTTGTCAATACTATGCTGTATGTAAACAGAAAGAATAGCCTGTACTTTAGCAGGTTGCATTTTTGCTTTTGTGTTATGTTATTGTACTGTTTATCATAGCCCAATTGCTTTTGTATTAATTACTGTGGGGCAGCTAGGTCACTTTAGGTTATATTATTGAAATCACAGTGTGCTTTGGCATTTCTGTTACTTTCGTTCAATGATTTAGAACAAAGGAAAAGAGCCAGAATGTTCCAAAAAAGAAGTGCAAAGAGGGAAAGGAGCACTTCTCTGGTACCTTTTAAAAAAGAAAGATAATATGTTGGTTTCTTGCAAGTCTGGTACAGAAAATGCACCATTTAGACTTACATGGTTCACATTTTCTCAGTTGTGTTGAACGTTCTAATAATCACATGCTCTCGGTAAAGAACACAAAGGATTCTTGTCGCGGACTAGTGTGTGCTATTTTTGTTCTTTTGTTTTTGCAATCGCAGAATAATTTAATAGCCATGGAGATTTGACGGTGAACGAAGGATTGCTGGAATCGGCCGCAAGTGATAACCGAATTGGATAGTACAAGCATAAGAACAATGTTGTTGCCTTGAGATGGTCAACATGGTTTACTCTTGTAACTGATAGTGCAAATACCACAATCAGATGGACCATAAAAGAAAGAGGGAGTCAACAAATATAAATAGTAGATGGTGTGGAGATGACAAAGTTAGGGTAAGCTGTGACTGAAATCAAGAATAATAGAATTCAGACAAAAAATACGATTCCTATAGTCCGTGGAGGTCACCGACTTCCACAGCCACAGTGGAAATGCTGGCTTACGGGATTGTGAAGCTTGAAGAAAATGTTGTGTTACTTGGGTTGTGAGTATTTTTGATACATTGTTGGTCGTTCACTTTCAATTACTGTGTGGAATCGATGCGTCACATAATGAGTAAAAGTTGTGAACAGTTGAATGATCAAATAATGGTTGTTACACAGCAGGCAGGCAATCAACAGTAGACGATCATTTGATAGGCACATTGATACGGAAGCTTAAAAATGCCATCAAGATAAAGAATATCTTCACCCCATAACTTGACAATTTTCTACAAAATGTCTTGATAACAAGAAGATAAAACATCAAATCTGAATGCACAAATGCATCGTGGTTTCGATGATTTCATTATGGGGAGCCTTTTCCATGAATCTGACATACGACAGTGTGAGTGTAATATAAGTGTCATTAGATGCTTGGTTATTGTGATGATACAGTAATTTGTCATTTTACAGATTTAGAAGTACAATGACATCTGCTGACCTAAGTTGATGACTGATACTGTAGGTACAGTATTCATCAGACATACACAGCTGCATAGTACAGAGAGATATAGCCAATAGCTTCCCAACATACAAAATATCAAATCTGTGCCAGCTCCCCTTCTTGAGGAATCATGTTTGCAATGTTGTCTTGACGTGACCCCTGTTGACCTCAAATAACCTTTGACTTCCATAAAAAACAAATGGTTTACTTGTAGTCCATATGGTACCCCTACACACCAGGAAACAGACCTCTACAAGCTAGCAATATGTAAACCTTGTTGACCCCAAATGACATAAAAACAGCCTTCTTATGCTCCATGAGGCACACCCAGATACAATCTCTTCGTGAAGTCATTTTGCTGAATATTTGTGTCAACTTATGGGGGCAAATTATTCTCATCTTAATCAGGCACTTTTAAGGCTCCGTACATTGAAGTAAGTGAAACATGAACTGAATATTTCTTTGGGTTTGTTATTTTTATGTTTGGTTAAAAGTCTATCCGCAACCACGCAAAATAAGAGCTTCCTTCTCTTACATTTATTCATGATGTCAGTGGTTTTTGAATGCTAATGTGCTAAAAGAGGTGATTGTTGAAGTATAATATTTCAACATTGAGAAAGACCCCAAAAATTTGGTTATAAACACAAGCATGTGTAAAAGTAGAAATTTATATCTTCTCATAAAAGATCTGCAAGTGGGTTTCCAACACCTCGTGAAATTATCGACTATTACACAGAGACTTGTAAAACCACTCAGTTGTCATCAAAATAAAAGGAAAATCTATCTTCTATCCACCGATATTTGTTTTGTAACATTTTAATTTCCTAAATGAATGAGGTACTCGGCAAATAAAGGACGAATCAGTGCCGTCCTCATATACACGTGCATTTCAGGACTATTTACGCAACATGAACCATGGCAAGTTGGCGACCACCGGTGACTATACTATGACTATACTGTACTATACCGGTGTGTAGAGGCTAGTCGCAGTACATACAGAATGTACAGTAAAATCGCTGTATCCTAAATTGTTGATTATAGGCAATTGTGTCAATTAAACTTCGTAATTTTGGTGATACAGAAAGCTTGTGTTGTCATCTGCAAACACCGTTTGAAAAGTATCGCACTGATTCATTAACTGAGTCAGGTACTCACACACTGTTTGCGACGTGGGAAATAAGAGTCTCTTTTCGATTGTATTTACTTTTGGTTGGCGTAACTGATTCTACACTGAGTAATATTACACTACTCTCACAGTGTCAGTCACAATGTAAGAGTACAATCAACATTACTTCACTGTACCCTCATTGTCATCACCGTTGAACCGGTTTAAAGTCGAGTCCAGCTTTGTCCTCGAAGTCTCAGCAGGCTCAAGTGGCCTCGAGGTCTTGAGGACTCCACACATGTGGTGTTGCCAGCTGCCGTTCAAGGCTGGTCTCAGCCTCGATCAGCCAGGACTCAACCACAAAACTGCTAAGGAATTAACTAGTAGGGGTACACAGAAGGGTATGGATTGAGTAAACCAGTAGGGAGGGTATAAACAAGGGAAGGGGTGGGGGAGGTCATACACCAGGAGGGAAGGGCTTAAACCAACAAGTGTCTAAATAATCCAGAGGAAAACCATGAGGAGATTAGGTGCATTAAGCATAAGCCTGTATTGTAGGCCTGTACATAGAATGGTTTGAATATTTTATTGTAAATTATCAACATTCGTTTTTTCATTTCTCTAGGAATTGAATGGTAATTTTAGACATTTTTTATTTTTATTTCTGTCGTTTGGCCAACATTTTACCTCGATCACAGACGACACCGCAAGGAGCTCCCTTTCTTTTTTTTTTTAAAAAAAAAAAATTGATTTGATATTCTCAACGTCACGTTTCTATGGTTTCATCTTTTGTGTGGAGTGTCCAGAATTGTGTCATCATGATAATTCCTTCCCATCATCAGTCCAAAGTTGTTGGCATTCGTCTGAGCCTATAGGAACAAGCTTCTTTGTCATCTTGAAGTAGACGAACGTTCAGTGGAAAGGAGTCAGGAGAAGAAGCAGTAGGGTGGAGCAGCATGAATAATGTTATGATTTAGAAGAATCATGATGCATCCTTTGTGTTCTCATGAAAAATCCGTCTCCTTAAGATGGATCATTAAAGACTAGACTGGTATTAACTATCTAAGCAAGCTGTACCTACCGTCAATTTGGATATCCAAATGCTTTAGACTTCTGATGCCTTACGACCAGAGGAATACGCCCCGCTGGAATACAGACAACTTATGATAGGACATTATTCACATTATACCAATTGCAATGCGTTTCCCTTGACACAAAGCGTGCGTCAATGATGAAAACAAACTATTAAACGAGAGTTTTCCCTTTTCAACATAAACATTTATTTCTCAAAACATGCAAATAAATTCTCCAAACATTATGTGCGTAACGAGACATTCCAAACACACTATGCTGGTAATTGAAAAAAAAAAAAACATTAAGTCAGTGTCTTTTTTGAGAGTGAAATGTTTCCATTGTCTGACCACGGACTAACTCTGGAGTGGAGTTCGCAACATTTTCATGGGACGCCAACTCGTAATGCCCTAAAAAAACCATAACGTGAAATTCTCTTTAAATTTTATGGATGGTGACAGCTTGACGAATGTGCAAATCAATTAAAATTAAATCGCGGCAGAGGGAGAAAAAAATAAATAAAACTGCTGTATAAACCACAGAAATCGTCTATGGTCTTGGCGCTCATTTTTTTTTATGTATGGCTTGTTTATGGCTGGTAAAATAACATGCAAATTAGAAATATATTTTGGTACATTCTTGTCGTGGAGTAGGTTAACAAGCGCAATATATATGCGCATATACGGAAGGACGGAGGGGATTTTCGGCGGAGAACTTTTCTCACTTTATAAACGTGTTATTCGTGTTATTACAAAACATGATCGATACAATTAAAAAGAATAATGGCGGTGTAACTAACGTACAGCGTTGAGGTATCAGGATCAAATTTGGTCATCTACAGTGTTGATTCGACACATTTAAAATAAATAGAAAGATATTTGCTAAATAGAAAAACGACTGAAAAAAAGAAGAAGAAAAGAAACCACTCGTTCAACGTTGAAGTGTCTGCTGGTGTACGATGATACCGAATCTGTCACCACAGCAAGTAGCATCAACGTTAATGTAAATTAAAAACAATCAAATAGTTTCACTTGTTAATATGCACTAGTAGTAGGTGCTATGTTTATATTGCTTTGTTAATAGCAAGGATTATTTATATCTTAGGTCGAATGACATTCAAAACTCTATATTGAAAGGTAGAAAAACAAAGAACTTCCACCCATTCAAAAAAGGACATAACCATCCGAAATGTTTTTTTTCCCCCACAATATGACTACCTACATTGCTCTATTTTTTGTCTTGTGTGCACGAAGTGGTACTGCATCACGTAGGGTGCTTAAAATAGTTCTATGATATTTTACACTCATTTTCAGCAGCAATTTTCATATCTGTGAAACCATTTCCTATTTGCTTCTAATGTACAGCATTTCAAATGCAAAAACGTAATTACTATTACTCAATTACCTTTTTTTGTCAGTAAGAGCAATTACCTAAACTGGGATAAAAAAGTTCGATACCAAGATAAGGAGAAACGATAGGTCGGTTTTGGTGATGGGTGGCTAATTGCAATTCTGTTCCTTACTTCCCAAAAGATGAAGCCATGCATGTAGCTCCCTGTCAATGCTTGATCAATACAAGACGAATTTTCGCACTTTGTTGGAAAATGATTAACGTCCAGACGTTTAAATGAGCTTTCGTTTACCTCGGTTGCCAGTTTGTTTGATTCTTCAACAAACGATAAAGCTTTTTGAGTCAACCAGTATTTAATCAAAGCTACTTCACCGAATTTCCCAATCGTTTTAGGTCTGATGTCAGTTTCGAACCACTAATATTACCAATGCCACTGGGGACCCTCTAGAATTTCTGAGAGAACTCTCATGATTTCAGGAGGCCCAGGCAATCGTGAGTCCAAGGGGAGGGGGAGGGGGGGCAGGGGTCCCATTCTCTCTCTCTCGATGTGCAATGAAAGTACAGAAAGAAAATGGTGACAAAAAATCACAAATAATAGTTGTTTATAATAGTTTATGTTTCATCTACCTACATCGTGACATCCTTTGCTATTCATTTTTATGAATTTACACACCCCCTCCCCCACTCCCTTCACCTGGTCGCAGAAACTGAATTTTCTTCCAACAAGTAGTCTGGGGATCTGCGGGGATGAAGATGACTAAACTTTCAACTATATTCAAAATTGCTCGAACGAGTACAATATGATGCAATATAAATACACATTGTGCGTGACAAAGCTACTATTGCATGTGTTGGTATTCCCAACTGTTGTTGGTATAGTTACTGTGACAACCCCAACGTGAGTTCTCCTAGACGGCTTAAGAGTCATAATGTGCTTACATTCAGTTTATAATCAGACGTAGGCAGCCGACGGCGTATCTCCACCGTTTTCCTTCACGTGATCAGGCTCACTCGCTGGTTTAACAATTTTCTGCATGCGCTGAAATTAATAAGTTTAAAACATTTAAAACAGATCGTACGACAGAATCATTCTTTGAGGATTCTTCCTCTCGTTCAGAAGGATTTTTATGAGGAGGCTGAGGATTGCATTCTTTCTTTTAAATGGCGTCTAATATATCAAAATGCTAAATGGAATATTCCATTTACTGTAATAAAGAATCGTATGTCAGTAAGAACAGTTTTCTCTCTATAGGCACTTCAAACAATATTAACTGCTGTTGAGGAAAAACAGCTCTGATCAAATATGATTTCCAAGAGAAGAGGGGGGGGGGGGGGCATACGCACCCTGGATCCGGTCCTGAACTGTCAAAACAATGACAGTTAGCATTTGGGAGGGGGGAATAGAATTATCAAAATCTCGAAGTGAAATTGTCAAACATTTAGTTTAGTCTACTGATATCGAATGATTTAATGAGTCATACAGTGTATACCAAACAACATCGTTGGGCATCTCAAATTCCAAACGGGATCCTCGATAAGTCCTCAGGCATTCTAATCATGAAAGTCTAATTCAAAGTGCCATTTTCCTGCATTTTCAAAGAGCCTAATTTGCTTGTAACTATGTTAAAAAAGCATGGAAAAAGCGAAAGGGAACTTACGACAAAACGTAAACATTTTCGAAAGAGCAAATTTTGCCTCATTTTTAGGCCTGCTTCAGTTTCTTTCGGCTACTGTCAGTATCGCGACGTAGCAGTATTGAGACGGAGCTTAAATTTGTGTAAACAAAATCATGGAATGTAGTGAGTGAACTTATATACCCATGCACTGACAATGTTATGTTTGATATTGAAATTAGAAAATTGAGAAAAAAAAGTTGCGTGCTTAACAATAACAGTAGTGATAAAACTTAGTTTCCACAATGTGTTAAAATGACGTAATGTCCTTTGTCCTGTTGATCATGAATTAACCATATCAATGAAGACTATGCTTGATGTATAACCTGCTCCGAAAAATATCAGACAAACTCCAGTGACTAAACTTACCTCCATGAAACTTCCAGGAGTAAAAAGAAACTTGTAAACAGCAAAGAATACCACACAAGACAACGACGAGGCCGTGAGAAACCAACCGACGACGGCGGACCATTTTGGATAGACGTAACCGTTAAAGGTTAACGGTGTGTACGACAAGATACTGAATATGACCACAAACTAAAAAGATGACGAGATAGTGGGACGAGAGAAAAGAAAAGAAAAATATGTGAAACGATAATGATACTTCATGAGTTCATGCCCTACATGCAATTCATAGTGCTACAAAATAGTACTGTCTTGATAAAGAGACTAGATTTCTCGGGTAAAGAACCCATAGCATTATGACTTCCACTGATTTCATGTCAAACATGAAAGATTTTACTGTGCATAAACGAGTAACCTATACTTCTGTTAACAGATGCACTTATCGCAGACGACGTGTGTCAACAACACAAAACTTTATGAACTGGCTGTTACTTCTTCGATTGTTTGGTTCAGTTTCAACATTTACAATAATTAATTAATAGATTCCACTTTTTTTTTAATCAAGAATCAGAAAATCTTTGGCTTCGACTGCTCCTTTGGTGTCACAGTATGTAATTCTCAGAGGTTATTTACATCATGTATTCTAATTCTAGTTCTTTACTTGACCTACTATAGGCCTACACGTGTCCACAAGGAGAGACTACTAGTACATGTAAAGTTCCAAAACTTCGTTACTTTGAGAACAACTACAATACGCCAGGAGATACCCCCTTCCCACAAGATCACCATCAGCGGTTTGGGGACATGTAACTTTCTTTCTGTAGGCACGACACTGTCAACATACATCCTTTTCTATTTCATACAATTGTACAACTTCAGCAGATTTCGAAGATTTAAGAGTATTTTATTTTTTATATCTTATTTTACCAATGTAACCCAGTCAACATAAAGTTGCTCTTCCCCGGGGCCCTGGGTTAAACAACAACAACATATATGAGAAAGATAAACAAAGGAACAAATTATAACAGTTAAAAGTCTAAAATATCAAAAGTTAAACGTAACACAGAAACAAGAGACCTAACATGAAAACAATAAAAAAGTACAGTAGTTAAATAAAGGATAGAAATGGTTGAACTTTGAAAGTATATAAAATTACCGCTAAGAAAATGAAACAAGAAAATGAGAAAATACTCTTATCCATAGTCGTTACTTCCATGATTGAATATATGTAGGCCCTATATGTCTCATGAACAGATTCACAAGTCAGTAGTTATCAAAATTATGCTTACCATCAAAAATGCCGGGCTTATAAAACACCAGCAGACGACCCAATAGAGGCTAGGCTTCATGCCTAACATGCTGTATATATCCTCCATGAAACGACGTCCACCGTATATCCACATCACGATAATAGGTTCCATGATGACGATAAACAACAGGGTTATTCCTGCACCATAAGTATCCAGAAACTGAATAACGTATTGTCCTCCCTGCAAGAATGGAATATGTTATAAGATATATGTTTAAACGTTTCAAGTGGGTAGCACATTCCCTCTCCATAGCAATATTTATCTCGATTTGCAACAGGAAGTGAAACCGTAAACAGTTTCTTCTCAGAAGAAAGTATGAAGGAAAAAAAAACTTAAATTTGGGAAGAAGTTTTTTGTCTTGCGTGCAAAACTGGGACACAGGAAACATAAACTAGTCAGGATGGTACTTCTACTGACTAATTTGACTGACTGGAGTATAAATTAGTCGGTTGATAAGTCGGTGGTCACATATAAGTCAGTGGATTATGTTAGTTCGTGTGGTCAAGACTAGACAATTACTGACTAGTTTGTGATCACTGACTAATCAACATGATTTATTATATCCTAGTCAGAGTCAAATTAGTCAGAGGTACATTCCTGACTAGTTCATCTTTTCTTCGAATGGCGTGATGCCATCGAATCACAGCTGAGTGGCTACGCAATTACACATTCATTTAACGTCAAAAACTTTGTCATAATTTGAGTCCGGCCTTGATTCAATGAATGCAGATACATACTTTTATAGTATATATTACAAATCGGTATTAGAATGGTATTTAATTGTTTGTTTTGGCAGGTTTCGCATATGAGTAAATAACTGACCTATTTTTCATAACAACTATGTACCTATAGATTTGATTTTCATTTGATTTTTTCATTGATAAATTGAAAAAAAAGATAAATATGTAAATTGGTTTAAACACATTGATAAATATGTTATTCTTAAGGAGGCGTTCCGACTGTCATTTTTCGGATCATTCCTCAAAATTTTCCGTCTAATACGAAGTATTTTCCAATTAACTATCCTTCGTATTCAATTGTTTGTGGATGATTAACCCAATAATCTTTTCCTCGCTTTTTTGGATTCATTTCTACTTTTCCTAATGGAATTACTGAAAAACAGTCCAGGTGTTTATTTTACGATGAAAGACCGACACAAAGTTCTATGTTAAGCTATAAATCGTACTCATTTGATGGACGTTTTACAGGAGCTAAAGTAGAATATTACTGCTGACCTACAATGATGCTCAAAGGTCATTTTCTGTAGATTTTGAAATACTGCCAAGGTGAAATTGTGAAAATAGGTACTTACGTAAGTAATGGTCGATAATGCCCCCATAAAGCTGAGCGATACTAGCCCTCCCACAAATACTTCACGGTGACCTCCGACCTTGACAGGAAATTTATCCGAGAAAGCTGTTATTACGGATTCTAATCCACCGAACTACGGCAACAAAACAAAACGAGTCAGATATGGTATTACTAGGTTGGTATTGGATGTGAAGGGAATTTGGAAACCAAGTTAGTACCATATATATATATATATATATATATATATATATATATATATATATATATATATATATATATATATATATATATATATATATATATATATATATATATATATATATCAGCTAGTAAGGCGTCATCGATGTTAATGATGGTACCACTTAGGCATTCTCTAAACTAGTAGGACCTTTTTTCACTCAAGAGCAAAAAGGTTTGTTCCTGTCACAAACGCCAGGATGTAGCCTGCACCCGATTCCCATGCACTGATCAGTTCGTATCATTAATGGGAGATGACCTTTGTTTAGTGCAACCAGCGTTGTGTTATAAAAATATAACTCATGTTTCAAGAGTCGGCAGATAATACTGTGCTAAAATCATCGTTCATTAAAAGAATGGTTGTAATAATTTGAACAACCCAAACTTCCATGTGCACCAGTGGCGCAGTGTTGCTCTTAATCATTACTTAATTAAGCGTTATGATCATGGGTCAAGTTTGAATCCAATTTGTAGTGATGTATCATTCGCCAATATTCTCTTTCACAGCTATAAACATATAGGTATAGAGTCAATTCTGTTGTAGCTTCAGGAAAAGGAAAATATAGTATATCAAGGTCAAAAGAAAAATGAAGCCCGGAGAAAAAAAATAGATGAAATATGGGAACGTAAGTCTATAATGCGCTATCTCCCTTTAAATAAGTATTTAAAGTAATGAACTCGTTGAATGTCACCCCAAAAAGAAACATACCCCATTTTTCTACGCTCATCCCATCAAAAAGAGCGCCATCTTTTTGCTTGTCTTATATAGAACCTGGCGGTCTTGCAGGTTACTAACACAAAGCAGATCTTACTGTTTAATGCTCCTCATGTATTTGTGGGTAATACTATACTTGCTAGGAGTATATGTCCGGGGGCCAATAAAACATATGGGAAGCACATATTATAAGTCAGTGAAGGGGAAAAGCCACTGAGCTACAAGGCCGGTGCAACACTCTCACAGTAAGGGAAAAATCTGAAAAATCTTTTGACGGGTAATATTACAAATCAAAGACACGTTTTGTAAAAAAAAAAGGGCACCGTATTAAGCTTTATATGGTGTTGGGGGGGGGGGGGAGGTAGTTGTAATTACTCTCTTTACTGTTTCCCGGTGAAGCTGGCTCTGGACTTTCGTACGTTCAGTGAGAACGATCTTCGGTAAAGTTGCTGCACACAAGAGTCTAACTCCACACCATTCATATCTCACGGAATATGACCAAATGCTAACGACTGTAGCACAGTCGACGGAATGTAATATAGAGGGATCTCTAATTAAGGCATTTAGAAATGAATAACTGACGCAAATTCTGCTCAGTCATGTTTAACCTTTTGACTTACCGTGCTGTCTAATCCGAGAGTTATGAGCATAACGAACAATAAAATAGACCACAGATGAGACCAAGGTAATGTCGCAATGGCTTCTGGGTAAGCAATGAATACTAAACCAGGTCCTGTAGACAGACACAGCAAACCGGAGATTAAACAGGTTAGGAGATTACAGTCGAAAACAAAAAGTCAAAGCAAGTTATTTTCTTGAAATATGGCTTCGTTACAACTTCTCGATGAGTTACATGTTTGTGATGATCGTTTTTGAAGAGAAGGTGGCTTGATTGAAAGATATGCTAACGTTGTAAACCGCTTGAATTCACCTATACGTCACCGAGAGTTACATCAGATGAGTTCATAATCCCTGTGTACGTGAGCAGATATACCTCATAGCTCACTAAAGACAAAACAAAATAACCGACACCGAAGCACAGTTTGGAACCAGTTAAGGCCACTCTTTGCCTTGATGTAATTGCTTCAACCAACACATTGTGCACTTTCGATGGACATTGACCCGTATGTCGATGGACATCTCATTTGGATGAATACCGAGAAAGACTTGTATAAAATGAAATCGACAACTACCAACAGGTCATTAAAATTATGAACCAGTCTTCAAAGAAAAGACAAAACCTTGTCATCACATACCTGCAGGTATCTATATGTATCTCGCAATGCTACCAGACAGTTCGATAAATTGATATGCTATGTTTTTATCATCTCTTCTATATATTGATAATCAAAAGACATATCGGGAACTGATTTGTTTAACGTTGAGTGATCCCTTAAAGAAATATCATTTTTTTTTCGTCTCACCATCTGTGGCGACATTTTCAACGGTCGTATTCTGTTTGAGTGCCATGTACCCCAGGAAAGAAAATATCGCAAATCCGGAGAAGAAACTAGTCAAACAATTCACGGAACTGACGACAATTGTGTCTCTGTGAAAGGATGGCAACAAACATTAAATAAAAATACAAACATGGTGACAGCGACCCAGCGGTCAGGCTGAATGAGGTGGAGGAGTGGGGGTGGGGGTCATGATATAGGACATTTTGAGTTCGAGAGCGTAGAGCGAAAAACCATGCGTGTGGACAGAGGTCCGCTCAATGGCTCGGAGGGCTCCAGGTGCAAATTTCCTGGATTTTAGGGAATATAAAGGCATATATTTGGCGATACATAGACGATATGTTAAACTCCAATGTTAAACTGGCAGATCCATGTCACCTAAATTTACACAGTTGTACTGTACTTCTATTCTTAGATATAAGTGAAACATTTTCTTTTCTGAGAAATGTCGGGGATCGATGCCGCAGCATATAAATGATTTCTAACTAAAACAATATTATGAACAATTTACTATCTTCTTGATTATCATCCGGGTCGATATAATAATAATAATAATGGTTGACTACCAGGAATGGAAATCCTTCGATATGCTTATAAATACTTTGTTTTGAAGAATTTGTTTGGATGGCTCGATCTAAGTAATATCTAATTCCATGACGGTCTCAGATTAACTTATTAAAGACTTGAATTTAAGATCATTTCCTTTTTTTTCAGACATAATGAATGAAATTCCCTCATTAAAACCCCGTCATTGACGCAAACTCCCTCCCGATATTCCCGTATTCTATACTAGTGTTTAAACTCTGGATAGTTTGGAATTGATTGTTTTAGAGAGCTCATTGATCCTACTGACGGTACGAACTCATTCTGGCAAATTAACGTCATTCAGACTATGTCAATATTTAATGTTGTTTGTACTAAGAACTCCAGGTAACTGATTTCATATTCTCTTCTTTTAGAATCTAATAACGTCGGTCCATATCAATAACCACACTTCTTACTTTTTTCAGATCATTTGCGATCTCCATCCGCTTTCAGACAAACGACGCACTTTTAAATTATGCAACTCTTTGCAAATTTCTGTTGTATTTATGTAATTATATCCATGCTTGTGTTCACAGGTTTGGTTTCGCACTGGTCTACTTTTCAAGATAAGATAAACAACTCTAAGATCAGTAATGACCGTAACTTACCTGTAACAGTTATTGTGTAGCTTGTTGTAACTCGCGAAGGCAAGCAGTACACCAAATCCAGGCCCCAGTGAGAAAAATACTTGCACTGCCGCAGCGACCCAGACCTACATGGATGTAGATGTGTACATACTTAGAAAAACAGACTAATTGTCAAGGAAAAAGGAAGATGCTATTTTAAATTAAAGAAGAATAGATGTCACCCTTCATCACTACAAATATAATAGAAACGTAGGTATAGTCCCCTGCAGTGATTAAATTTTAAAGCTCCTATTTTTTCATGTACGCTGTTTTTGCATTGTCGTCTTTGACAAGAATGATAGTTTTCCATTATCATCTTCCGTGTGAGAATATATCAATTCGTTCAATCAGTTGATAGCCTTTTAAAAAAGAGATTATTTTCTCTCTTTTTTGTCACATTTGCACCGATATGTAAAGGCTACTATCCAGTCCTGGTTTAGAGCGCACATGGGCAATTATTACCTTACTACGGTGTTTTCAATATGATATATATACTGTCAGATCGACGCTGAGATGTCGTTTATTAAAGCACCATTGTCATTGGTCCAAAACTTTGTATTCTTTAAAGAAAAACGATGATTTGATACTAACATTCTGTGACACCATTGCAGTGTTCATAAGTTTGACGTATTGACCTTTGACCCACTATTTCTTACCCCTGCGTCAAAGAGTTGTCCCCATTTCGGCCTTAAGTAGTAGCTGATACCATTACCTGCGCCCTCCAAGGTAATCCCGCGGATGAGTAACACGAAGAGACAGAGGTATGGTAGAGTGGCAGTGACCCATACAACCTGTAGAGAGAAATTATGTAAGAGAGAGAGTGAGAGAGTGCAGTAGTCAGGTGACACGTTTTGAAAGCAGTGACGTCAATAAAAAATATAGATCGTAGTAGTTTGAATATATACTTCAGTCTATGGAATAAAGTTCGGGGCAGCTATGTGACATTCAAAGTGTTACTCTTAATCATGCAACGCCTCTCCTAATCATTCCTAACATGGATTATTTTGCACATTGGTTGGATCCCTCTCAGACAAACTTAGAAGGAATAGATTTAACATTTTTGGAGGTCATGACACGCAGACTGAATGTCGAGGAAACTGTTTTTTGTTTTGGCTTAATGGACAACTGGATATCCACTTTAAAATGAAAACGATATTTATTTAATTCAAAATGACAGGTATACGTGTTGGTACGTTCTGATGCTGCTATCTGAATCGCTCACTGTATGACTGTTATTAAGTGCTATAAGGCGATTCGCTTATACTGTCCATTTAAAAAAAAAAAGAAAACCGAACTTTGAAGTAATAGACATCCTCTTGTCGCTATGAATTTGAGAAACCAACCTTGCCGGATCCTTTGATTCCCTTCCATAGAGAAAAATAAACTATGACGTAGACGGCCAGCAGACACAGCATCAGATCCCACTTGATGGGGCCAATATCATCAAGACCAGACGATAAGTGAAGATTGAGAACTTTGCGGCTGTGCATGTAACGAAAAAAACAAACAAGTTAGAGTCTTGGGTCAAGAGACAAGTTAGAGTCTATAAAAGGGACAAAACAAGTATGAAGATGGATGATTCTTCGACATAGGTTAGGTGAATGATTGAAAGAAATAATAGTATAGTGATCGATATTCAATTCATAGAGTTAATGACATGCACTTCTCGCTTCTGCTTCCCTTCCACTAACAGCAATCCAGCGAAGCTTAAAATAACGACTTTATGATCAATACCATCAACGAGTGGAGGCGAAACAAAGATGCAAGTTACTCTTGATTCAAAAGTGACGTGAAGATGACTGATGATACGGTAACATATGAAATGACCTTTTATCTAGGCAAAATTTTATGACCATGTAGTTCACAGATATGTCATTACAGAGTCAATAAAATCAAGGTATTCTTAACCTCACTAGTGTTTCCAATAATTGACGTCTTTACACGATGTTTGGGCTTAAAGTCACTAACATATAACTTCCTTGTCTTGTACTGTGCACGTGTTGGTGGTTTGGTTAGCTTCAGTACGGTTTAGTTAATTTCGTCCTGTAATTTATAATAATTCATATTACATTTCATACAAGATGTTAAATATTACAGAGATGGTATTCAATTTAATACTTTTCCTGGGATTCTGAGTAGTACTTAGGCAGATATGAGGAGAAAGACGGAGACGGGGGGGGGGGGGGGGGATGGAAGGGTTGGAAGTGGATGGAGGGTTGGGGATGGATGGAGGGGGTTGGGGTGGATGGAGGGAGTTGGGGGATGGGCGTTATTGGAGGATGCAAAACGTAATTATGGTATCTATTTGTAAGTTGTGGGTTGTTCATGATGTTACTATAGTGCAGTTAAACATTCATGAGGGGTGTGACGAATGTGTGTGTGTGGGGGGGGGGGGGGGTGACGTATGACTGGTCATTTAAAGTAAAAAAAACAACATCATGTCAAACAGACTCACTCGAAAAACTCTGCAGCAGGGGAAACGGTATCGTTAGATGTCATTGAGCTATTACTGGACGGTTGGTAAGAACTCAAACACTTGTCGGTGTTCCAAGGATTGTCGCAGCTGGTCCAAGGAAGTTCGGCGGAGGTAAAGGTGCTCATGAGGTAATAGAGGGCCCATGCAATAACGGTGTTGTAATACAACGACACGAATATATTTACTAAGAGAATAGCATAGCCAACTCCTGTGCAGGGAAGAAAACGTAAGAGTAAAGTGTACGGTAGTATGTTACTATGTACTGAGTTACACTGCGAAACACAGGCGAAACGCAAACAAACAGGTGCTTATTACTTTCCTCTCTTAATTGAGAGTTCATGTGACAAAATTCATTTCTTGTTTTTTTTTTTTGAGTATAATGTTCTCCCAATAACCTTTTTTTTTATTTGATGATCTGGAGCCTGAAATTGATCCAACTTAGTTTTAATATACAATATGCCTGTATGTATGTAATACGACAGAGGCACAACCTCTCTCTCATTTGCTTTGGTTCTCCTTTCATCTATTTGTCACAAAACGTCAATACATTTATTAATCATTACAAAGTCGTCGAACGTTCTTATTGGGCAATTTGTGTAGCTTATATGAGGCTTCATACGTGGTTGGTGGATTCACTACGAGTCAGTTCCTACACGCAACCAGTGGTGTACCTTAACTAAATAGGACCTCCCTGTTTTCCACGGTGAATGTTTTTTTTGTTTGCTGCTACGGTCCTGCAGCAATCTTCAGATTGCATAGTTGTAGTATGGTTGCAGGGTTTCTCCTGACATATATTTGGGTGACTTGAATTAAGGTGTTACACAACAGATTAAGATGTCACGGCCCTCTATCTGTATTGATTGTGTTAGCCCTCTGCTTCCTGATTTGTATGGATTCCCTAATCTCCCTTGTTAGAATTTTTGGCTTCATCCCAGTTGATCGTGTGGTTGTGTCGGTTCACGTGGTCTGAGATGGCAGGCTTGTGGTTTACACACACTGGGATGTTCTCCTCTATACCCAGTCTAAAGATGACTGCAGAACCAACTGGACAAAAGTTACACTAGGCTGGTGGTGCAGAAATTTATTGCATAGCTAAAAGTGTAGATTGTATCAGACTTCCCAACGTCAAAATGGCAACTTGGCTAATGCTAGTAGCAAGAAACTTGGAAATCACATTTCAAAACCCGGATATTAAAAAAGACGATTTGTTGATATGGAAAGTGTTGTCTAAACTAGGAAGATTTAAAAAAAAGTATCTGCTGTTGAAAATATTTGCCAATACACGATATATCTGAGTAGCTTAAACCAGGGATAGAAAGCATTGGTTTTGGACAAAACGAGGCAACATCTTGGTTGCTCCTTGCAAAGTGATTTTCATTTACTGTGAGATCTGGCATTTTCAGCGTGAAGCGATGCCCGGGACAGTGAGACTCGAAACCGTGAGACTTTTCAAGTCTGTGGTTTGTTACGCTACGATGTGATGTGATGGCTTGTTGTGTTGTATGGTAAGTCAAATGTATGCTGAGGAAATTATAACATGGTATAGTATGTAACCAAAGTATGGTATGACATATACTTATAGCGTGGATGTTGTGTGACATGGTGTGGTGTGGTATGTGGTAAACTGAGATGGTGTACTAGTATAGGGACTGGTACATAGCATATCGTATCGTTACATGGTCGAGCGCCCTCAACTAGTACCCTACTCCCTACTCAGGAAAGAGATAAAATGACTCATTAATCGTTTCACAGAATACAAAAAGTTACCTTCAAATACAGGGCAAAGTCGAGACCATACTGTGATGGAACCAGTCTGCTGATATTGACCCAACGCCAGTTCCAGGTAAAATAGCGGTACTCCACACAGTAAAGCCATGAGGATGTATGGTACAAGAAATGCACCTAATTCAAATGAATAATACTTTCATTAAAAATAAGACAAAATAAGACTGAGGTGGAGGTGGGGGGAGCATATTTTAGTAAATGCAATGGTACATATTAAAGAAGTTGTGAATACTTTTTTTTCAGCTGCCAACATTATTACATGTAAGATGCCTATATTCATGCAAATAAAATTTGGAAATCCGTAAGTTACAACAACATTAGACTTTACTACTTGAGACTACAAACTGTTCCTTTTTTATAGTTGCACAAATTAAATAACATACGTTTTGCTTTTGGTTATTAAATCTTAACTCTGTCGGCGTTATAGGAACAAAGACGAACTGTCTTGTGGTGATTTAAGCCCATTAAGAGTGATTGCAGTCCAGTTCGTCCATACAGTTTGGAATAGTTCATAGTTCGTGGATGCAATCTTGTTCCAACTGTGAATGTCGACGTTGATGGTTTCTAGACACAGGTTTTCTCAGTGAATTGTTCTGAGTACGTTCATGTCGAACAATGTACACTAAACAGTCCCTGCAACCACATCATTTCTTTGTTTAGTGAGATACAATTTGTTGCAAATCCTCATCGCCTAATGTCAGTTTTGTCATTATTGATGATTCACACGGTCAATTAAACATCGATCTCGTCAAGTAGTTCAGGTGTGTGAATCCAGCGCCTAGGCTTCCTTGAGCTGCATAGCAGGAGGTATTAGATGTCATGTTGGTAGGCAATACATGTGTCATTGAGGTTAAAAGAGGGTCTGATGAATATTTTAGTACAATCATTACATCATGTATCATATCCAATAATGTAAAAAAAAAAGAGAGAACAATGGAATCTAGCAACACCAAGCTGCTAACTGATCACAGCTCATTGAAATATATATATAAATATATATAAATATATATATATAAATATATATATATATATATATATACAGTTATTGTTTTATTCTGATTTCAGCCAAGTCAAGCCACAAAACGACAGTATGAGTAATGGCAAAAGGCTGCTGGTATGTGATATCGAAGCCCCAAAAGCATGGGCTCACTTCATTAAGGGTATCGTCTGCAACACAATTAAGTTTCCATCCTATTGGGAACCTTTCCCAGTTTGAAGAAATTGGACCAACAGGTTCGGATGTCACAGATGGATCTTTCTAATCCTTTCTTTCGTTTCCTTCCTACCTTCTTTTCTCAAAGGCTTTAAGAATGCCGAGCCATTCTGGTCTTCCCAAGGGGGTAAATTATCTCACTTCCTAGTAGCAGATATTTCAATAGACTAACTGAAAACAAATGATTGTACTTAAAGGGGAAATCAGGGTTTGACTGAGAAAATCCACCTTTAGTTGATTTTTCTTTCTAAACTGATTGTTCACCGAAATATAGAGACGTTGGGGAGGTGCTTAAATGTAGAAGAGACGGTAATTATTGCGTTAATTACTGTTGAATGAGAACTGGTAATATTTGTCGGGTACAAAAAATAAACGTTCACGTACAAGACAAGACAGCCTCCTGTATACGATTATACCAAATTTGAGTCGTTTCTCGAAATTGACCACATGTTTTGAGACAATCTTGATCATATTTGTTAGTTATAAGTCATTGTACGATACCGGTGGGGATTGTAGTGAAACAAATTGTGAATTGGGGTGGGAGGTTGGGGAACCTGTCTTAAATGCCTCTCCTCTCCGTTACCTAACCAGAGGTTTTCATCGGGGGAAGATTGTGACGGGGTCCTTAAGCAGAGTGTTGAAATGTATGCAAGCAGTAATGACGTCATCTAAACCGAGCTCCACCATCGACTGGCGCGGAGAGAGTGTGCAGAGAAATTGATTTGATAAAAAAATTCCAGACTC
Organism: Stichopus chloronotus; assembly: GCA_021234535.1. Lineage (NCBI taxonomy): Eukaryota > Metazoa > Echinodermata > Holothuroidea > Aspidochirotida > Stichopodidae > Stichopus > Stichopus chloronotus. Next base: position 6,938,640 of record CM037837.1, on the reverse strand, counting down.
TGAAAATGTCAGCTTAAGTGTTCTTGATATTTTAGAATATTAGGTTTGGAAATTTACCCTTCTTCTAAGAACAATTTACTTCGTTATATTATAATTATAGTTTAGTTTGTTACATTTAGGTTCGTGTCACATAACGTTAGTTGGGGTGCAAATGTGTAAGTGTCCTCTCCACTCAACATAGTTGAAGAGACACGCCCGACGCCCATGTTAAGATCTGTCATTCGCCCTCATTATCAACGAATTCTAAAGCTCTGTGTTACAATGCCACAATGTACGATGTTAGAAGTTGTCGATGCCTAGCGAGTCTCAGTGATTCCACGTAAAGACACTTTCTACGAGAGCATATTATGCTACGCTGTTGAGAAGTATCACAAATTAATAATTAGTTATTACAAAAGAATAATGTGTTATTACAAATTGAAAATTTATCACTACAAATTAATAATTTGTTCTTAAAAATTAATTAATTTTTATTACAAATTGATAATTTATCATTACAAATTATTGATTTGTAGTACTAGATTAACATTTTTTACTTTTTTTTAAAATTTCGCATGACATGACACACAGGTCTTCGTGACTTCCAGTTAAGAGAATGGAACATTTTGTTTGGTAAAAGAATGAAAGTTTAATCAACCCAGGACCGTGCATTTACGATGCACGATTGGGGGTTAATGCTACCGCTGGATGTATACTAGGGGAGTGCATCCAGCGATTATGATAGCACTGACAAAGACAATGCATTGCCTAGGCTACGTTTTTATTGTATTCATCCGCCGGTGATTTTACTCTAAAATTGATGGTGTTGTATCTGTAGGATAATGCACAGTCACCTGACGGTAATGGGATAATACGAGTTTGAGACTTTCCAACTATGTATGAACTTACGGTGATGAATGGACTATGCTTGTCGAAGGTAGTTTGCAAAATTGGAAAGCAAAAAGTTTAAAACAACATTCTAGTGACCATCAACATTTACAGAGAGATGAAATGAAAGATAATCCTTTTCTTCCTATTTACACTGTATAAACCTCAAACCCCACATCAACGTCTTTTTCATAATTCAAGATGTTAGTAAGGACGGACTGGGTGAAGAAAGATTTTCAATCGCATCAATGCTACATAATGTTATAATTTACCTTCAAATTGCAGCGAAAGTGTTTCCTGTATTCTTTAAACAAGTATGTATTTGATCTTAAAATTTGATACCTGTGAACAGTAATATTGATTGGTTTGTGAAGATATTGAGCTTAAAAATGCTTTGTTTGCCACCAAATGTGAACGCAAAGGTTCAATACTCCTCTTAAACATATTTTTGTTATCACGACAGTTCTAATTTACCGTCATTCGCCTTCAAAGTATAGTACTTTTTCCGGCTACCCCCCCCCCCACCCCTTCTTGTCCATCTCATCCGGTTTAAACCTCTCTGCTGTATAATAGCCTAGACATGTTCCTTACAATATAACTCCGTACCACCAAGCTGGGATTCTAAATCTTGGTACCTTATATCATGCTTAATATAACTTGCAGTAGTGCCAAACGGTCATCGATCAAACTTTCATATAAATTCTACCGTCGTCAAATCATCCATTCCTGATGTCAAACATTCTCGTCTACACGGAGAGCAAGAAAAAAGTTTTGGTAATAAATAATGATAATGGTTGACTATAAGTTATGCGACTTACTGGAGGTTACGTTTTTAACTGCGAGAGAGTACACGACGCTAGTGTTTAGTCCCCACCTTTAAATTTGTTCATTTATATATTTAAAAAAAAAATCTTGCCTGTTATGGATTACACATCGCTTAATTATCTAACTACTGAATAAAAACTAACACAAAAACAATGAACAGAAAAGGATGTATCATTTTGATTCTTACCCCCACCGTTGTGGTAGCAAACATACGGAAATCTCCAAATATTACCGAGATCGACCGCGAAACCAACCAGGGATAAGATGTAATCTCCCTTTTTCCTCCAAGATTCTCTCTGAGAGGTTGATCTCGTTACCTCTGACAACCGTTTCCGGCAGTTGTCACTCTGGCAACCCGAGTTGCTGTTGGTAGACGGGGTGGACATCAACAGTCCCCTCCGTGCACTGCGAACGCTGTCTTTGGCAAAGTTCTTCATTTTGCTTTGATCAGAGGGCTACGATCAGAGAAGATGAGGGGAAAGCTCCAGATCTGTCTAGGTCTGGGAGACCGATGCCGCACTTTGAATGGTAATCACTCAGTGTCGACACTTTTGAACCTCTCCGTTCGCTTTTATACGAACTGAATGAGCTTGCAAGTTTTCATCTGTGTAGTGGAATAAGGAAGTAAATTATCCCGTGAATCTCGTTCTCGATGGTGGAATATAGTAATACGCATGAGCAGATGATCGATCCCCCCCTAATGAAATGATAATAAAAGAAAACATTGCTGAGCCTAATTGACAATTGGTATTGTTACCTAATGAGTCCTTACGGAGGGTGTTAACAGTTAATGAGTCCACCTGTATCGGCTCTTCATTCATTAAACCACTACATATGTTAGAAACGACTAAAATAGAAATAGCTAAAACATGCAATTTGCATGAACTAAGGAACCTTTAATTTCCTATAGAGAGAGAAATTTCTCAAGTCACGCCATAAGAATCAGTGAAAGAAAACAAAAATGGATAATTGGGTCAAAATATAGAAACTTAATGAAGGGAAGGCTGAAGTTGGTGAGACAACGTGATCGCTATATGGGTGCGTCGGGATGCATCACTGTGACTGCAGGCCGCTTACAAAAATGGAGAGAAAAAGAAACGAAAAAAGGGGTGAATAACAACACTTGTATCAGTCTGAATAAACATCACTATTCCGTTTGGTTACCAATGTAGAGCAAAACCGGGAGTGAAATCGTCCATAGAAGAGTATTCATTAGGAAAATACATGCACAGATCGATTGGCCTGACGTTTGCATCTCGGCTGGACAATCTTCTGAGTGAAACGACTTCGATCAACTGTTTGGATGTTGACCCTCTGTAGCATATTGCCATATATGGCCCTGCATTTGCCGAGGGGGGGGGGGGGGGGGGGAGGGCACAGGCGTACCTCCGACATCAGAGTCTGAACGAAAGTCATTCAAGTAGCTGCTCGAGTTTGTCTGAGCCCTCACTCTCGTCCCCACCGCGGGCACCTCCTCAAATTCCATCTATTTCGATGAGCTAGGTTAATCAGAGATTCTCTGAATTACCTCATGGCGTAAACTGTATTCTGATTATTTTACCATATTTGGAAACCCTTCCAAGAGAAGAAAGGATATCCGCAACTATTTGGATATGCATCCAAATAGAGGATATTTTTTCTTTTCTTTTGTTTTCTTTTTCAGTTGACTAGTGCTTCAAAGCATGCAAGTTACAGGGAATGAGAAAAAACAAGTAAGGAGAGAAATACAGCAGAAATGATTTATGGAAATAGCATCCCCTATGAGCTGATGGAGATCAGTGAGAATGTTTGTCGCTTTTCTGTGAAAACAATCCGGTGTCACCATTTACACTTTTCGTCGTTGTCATCAACGGGCGTAGGCAGCAAAAAGGCTAGTAACATGGTATTTTTATACCTTTATGTTGACGGTTTTGCATTTACCTGCCCTTTTGTAGACGAAGTTTCCGCATTTGAGGCGATGACTTGTATCATACACAAAATGTTGTCTTTGGCGAAGGCCTGCTCTGAAAATAGGGGGAAGAGGAGTAGGGTCATGTGATTCGATGAATGATTTTAATAATCCCATGAGGATACTAAGGCAAGATGAGGACAAAAACGATGAAAATACTGGAACTGTAAGCAATGATTGGCATATTACTCTTTTTATTAACACAGTTATGCCATTGTACAAGGAACAAGGGAGGGGAGGGTAGCTTTCCCTGTCTCAGACCAACACTTTTCGCCACATCAACAGTACTCGAAAATTAGTATAATACAATACTAGTTTGTAGGAAAATCTCCAAAAGGGCTTTTCCAGGGTGAAATGATCCTTTCAGTTCCTTTCTCACAAGATCGACAGACACGTATACCAAATACATGAAACTTATGATTATCAGTCACGGGTGAATATCCATGGGGTTTTCGATTTGCCTTCGACCCAACGAGTTTTAATCACAGTATGAATCAATGCTGATATATATGCCACACGCGCTACGGTATCGAAGTATATTCACATTGTCGCAAGTTAGCCCACATGTGTTATAGATCAGTGGTGTAGGCTACTGATAATGGTGAGTGGGAGAGGGAGTTGTCCCCCTGGAAAATAATTTGGGAAATATAAAAAAAAAATCTGATGCATAATTTGCACATTTATATTCCTCAGCCAGATTTCATGCGTCACTGCGACATGAAGCGTGCCTGACGCCCGTTCCACAGAAATGTCCCCTTGATGCAGCATGAGTATTGTGAATGTTTTCCTGAATCAGTATTAGCCCGGGCGTTCTGACCTGTGCAACGTAGTGGGAGCAGGGAGTTGCAACAGACTCCCTGGTGGGAGTAGACAACTGTGGAACTGTTACAGAGACAACTCCATGATACGACTACCACTGGCACTTGCACTTTTTGTGACATAAAAGTAGACAGTGAAGAAAACAAAGTCACTACAAGACGGATCACGGGAGATGTCTTACATTATATTACTATTGTCAATCAGCTACGATACGTGCGCCAGATACATTCGGACCTACACTATCGGAACAGTATCATTTTTACATTGTTTGTGCGGTGACAGGGGGGACGGAACTGGGGAAATATGGGTGGTGTTTGTGGGTCTACCAATACTTCAATGACTCACTTTCAGTTAATTCAAATTCAGTTTAAATATTAAAATATTTATAAAGAGATATAGTAACATTACAGTACATCAATATTAGGACATGAATACTTTGCACCAGCTTTATCACTTTGTCATTCTGAATTACCCACGTAAAGGTATAAAAAGGAATCAAGCAAGATGAAAGAAAAATCAAAATCATTACTTCGTAGGAGGAATTCCTCGAGATTTATTCGCTTCAAATCTATCAGCAAATTTCGCACCATTTTTGCTTCTATATTCCACCCTGCATGGGCAAAACCTAACTTCCCAAAGAGGACCGGACACCTAAGGCCCCCTCCTAGTCCGACTATCAGTTACGCGGGGATCAGTTTTCCGGTCTACAATATAAAAAAAAAAATCGCAACCGTAACGCAGGCTCAGATCAGCCCATGTACGCTACTAATGTCCCCCACGCTTTTAAGATCAAATCGACTTCCATGTAACCTTGAAAGTTTCATACAGTACGAGTTTCACGTACATTCAGTACGAGAGGGAGATCATCAGCCGACAAACATCCATACATTCACTGTTACAGGGCAGATTATTTCTCGGCACGATTGAGTGGCTTTCTTTTGTTAACGGCAATTTGATGCGGATCAGATCTTTTGTTGATCTCCTTGCTCTTTCGTTCTGGAGTTTGGCATACATGTACGGATAGCAAGAACACAGTCCTTGTTTAGGTGTGTTCGACTGTTTAAAGTTTACCTTAGCGTATTGAATATTTTTCGTCTTTCTTTTTTGGGGGTCCGAATATATTTGGAGGGTTCGGGGTCCTCGTATTGTGCGTCCCAGGCTGAAAGATTTCCCGTGTTAGGCGCGTTCTTGAAAGATTCGAAACCCCCCCCCCCCCCTTTGTTTTGAAGTGTCTGGATGCACGCCTCGTTTCGTTTCCTCTCAGGTGACTATTTATTTAGAAAAGGGGTGGGGAACCTTTTCCACTGGACGGGCCAGAAATGAGGAATGAAAATTGTCCGGGCCCCATTTGACCAACGACCTGCTACTGGGATTTCAAACCTTTAATTCTGAGGACTTTCAAGTAATGTAAATCTTAATTCACATAAACAATAAAGTATTTTTGATAAGTAATGGAAAAATATAGGCCTAAATGGCAGTATTCAATTTTTTTTTCTTTTCCTGAGACATCTCACGGGGCCGCAAAGGGTTCACTGGCGGGCCGCATAAGGCCCATACTTTGCCAACCCCTGGTTTAGAGTAAAAGCTATTACTGCACTCATGCCTCATACATTAATCTCTTAAATCCACTGAACTATGCAGCTTTGCTAGAGAAGCGAAGCAAAATGGAAGAAAATGGTCATCTTTTCCCTCTCAGTCCTTTTGAGAAACAAAATTGGCTCTTGCAACGGGGCTCAAATGCAAATGGGGTGATCATCACCATATTATTAAATACATATATGTACTACTACTTTTTTCTATTTTCATGTGCCTATATCAAACTAAAACAACAGATCCCTTCTCTAGTCTTTTGGTTTTTGCATGTGCGCCCCCCTCCCCATCCCCTATGACGTACCTTGCACATACGTCGTCGGACTGTTGGTATTGCTGTGACCGCGGAGGAGGAGTAAAGAAAACAATCTATAAAAATGATAGATAGAAGACAAGTAATAAAGCTACAAAGGGAAGAGCCTCAGAGACTCGAATGAGTACAGGGAGGAAGGGCTGAAGGGAGCGGCCTTAAACCAAGTTCGCGAATTCACTACCTACTGGCAAAAAGGGCGCAAACAAGGTGGAGGGAACCACGAAGGCGGAAAATCCCCTGATAGGAAAATAAGAAAAGGATACTTGTCAAAGAAGTCGATGAAGAGGCTTCAGAAACCAATAAGTGAGGTAATCCACGAGAGCAGGAGTCCTTGCAAACGATGAGGAATCAAAAAAAGGTTAAAAAACGACTGAGAGAGAGCACTTCCGCGTGGTAATTTGGGGAGGAAATCGGGTTAGGAGGCGCTATTCTACATCGGACTAGGGGGAGACCGTATGTGAAAAGGTTACCAGCTGTTTCTAGAACGGTATATTGAAACGTGCAATAGTTGTGTGGTGACAGGTAACTGAAGGGCAATAAATTTTTGAATTTTACGACCATTGCAAATATTTTGGCGATCAATTTCCTGAACATGTCTGCTCTACTTTTTGTTCATGTCCTTCATTCCCCTCTTTCCCTTCATTTTTGTTTCTTTTTCTTTAATCAAGGCAATCAAGTGAAACAAAGTTTATTGGTCATTAATGAAAATGGTTGAATGAAATGAAAAAACAAAACAAAACAAGAAGCTACAAACAATGGCATTCAACGAGACCGGTAAAAAAAAAAGTCAGGGAATGACAGGATCAAATCAGACGAATCAAAACAGAACACAGTCACGACTTCAGTCTGTTAAATTGATTTAGTAACAGTGAGCAGATTTATCAAAGTTCCAACGAACCAAATAGGCAATTGTTCATCGTGGGATCCACCAATGTTGGAAGCTTGTGCAAAACATCTTTATGTGAATTATACAAAGTTAAAAAGTACAAATTTAATTATGACTTTTAAAGAATTATAATAATAGAGTACAAAAAAAAAAGAATGGAGTTGATAACAATATCAAGATATACATTGACCAATTTCAGTTTGTGAGACATTGTACAAAAAACAGGTCAGCATATGAAAAGTGTATGAGATTGATCACATGGCGTATGTTTTAAACGTAGGGGGAGGACAAACCAGTTTACCTCTTTGTGAGTCACTGATATGAACAAATGGTAGAAGGATGTAGACAGACAAACAAACAGACTAACAAACAGACATGAAATAGACAGTTTTTTTTTGTCCTATAAGGACGGGACAGTTTTTTGTCCTACAAGGACGGACACTGATAGTTTTCAATATGCTAGCGCATATAATCTTTCCGCATGCTGTCCATTTGTGAAAACTAAGTGACTATCCTTCTTTAACTGAATATATTTTTGAAGGTGGAACATGTTTTCATGTTCTAGATTTCCTAGATAAATCGTGGAGGTTCTAAAAGTCAACGATGAAAGACACTAGAATTATATGAAATGGAATGCGATTAGTAACTATAATAATACTAGTAATATAACGATAGAAGTAACAGTAATTAGAATTCAATCACCTACAACAGTTTAATTCTGTTAAGAACAACAACAGTTAATAACTGTTGAGTAATTATTTTTTTATCAATACCTGAATAGTCAGTACGCTCCACAGATCGGGTTTACATTGTAGCCAGACAATCAGCCGACACGAGTGTACACTTTACCGAATAAATCGATCAAAGTTATCAATCAATCAATCAATCAGTTAGCCAGAGATGCATCACGTGCAAGTAAAGCACAAGTAGGTCACTGTGATTTGCATTCATTTCTACGTTATTTTCAACATTTAAGGAAGCCCTTAACGAAGAACACACTCGTGTGTAGCATTTGGCAGCCAACACCTCCACCTATCCGATTGTGTACTACCATTGATGCTGTAGGAACCAGACCATGGGAAGCATGAAAGCAACGATAACACGTAATGTTAATCAATACGTAACATGTTAGAAACGAGTTTTTGGTGATGAAGGACAAAACTGTTGACTGACAGGAGGTGGGAGGGGGGTCTATTCTATAATTTCCTTTAATAGACCCGAATATACATGATTTACAGCTGCACTGATATTTTGACGCGAATCGTCAAAAAAAAAAAAAAATAAAATAAATAAATAAAATAAGAGAAAAAATCAAACAGAAGGTGGGCATACATGAAGGTAAAGTACAATGCTGATTTCTTTAAGTACTTTTAGAAGATTTTTGTTTTCAACCAGAAAAATGAAAGGAAAAATACATAATTTTTTAAGTTACCTTTGGTTGGAACAAACTGATGTACACTGAATAATGAAAAATACATATTTTACTATTTTTTTTTTGGTCTGAAACAAGACAACAAAATTGCATCAAAAACTTTGCAAAGCTACAAAACTTGTTTTGCAACTCACTTGCCCTTTGGAGGTACGTGTTCTTATATGATTTCAATCCCCCCAATATTTTTTCAATCAAATAAATTTTCATTTATGGATCATAAAACCAAGAATGCACAAATCCATTGTAGTTTCGATGATCCGATTTATCTCGCGGAGTCAAATTGTGAACTGATTTAGTGTTTACATGGTTTTCACAGTTTGACCTCTGTTGACCCCAAATGACATTTGACCTCCACCAAAAACAATAGGGTTCTTGTATTCAATGTGGTACATCTATGTACTACAATATAGGACCTGACCAGGCGTCCTTTCTTGTGATATCGTGTTTACACGGTAGGCGTCACAAACACACACACATACACAGCCGCGTGATTACAAAGGTTACGATTCCATAGCAACTAAAGAGGAAAGCACAAATTCATACCCAAGGAAACGACTCAATCTACTGGGTATCTTTAAAACTTAAAACTGATAATATACAAAGCAGCATGTTTTTTTTTTAAATACAAATATGCAGTGTCACATAGGCTTACAATTGTTAACCGTTAACAAATAGTGAAACTTCCTTATTAAACTTTGTTCCTTTTTAAATCATTCTCACGAATGTCACTCTTTGTTTTGTTCTTGATAATTTGGCCAAAAAAAAAAAAGAATAAAAATTGTATACTTTCACTTGGCATGGGATATGAGAGATAGGAAGAACAAAAAAAGGGATAACACTAACAAAAAACAAATGGCAGGTTAGATGAGATAATACGGGGTACAAATATAATTTGTAAACAATAATAAGACATCTGGGACTGGTAGTGATAAAGAACAATACGGTTTCATAAACAACAGAGAACAGAGAACAATATCTATTGTGTGGATTGATCTCCCTGGTTGTTAAAATGAAAAGATTTGAACAGTCTAATGAATCTGTTTACAGATTTAAACTTTAAGTCAAGAAGCATCCTGTCATTTACCGCATTCAGCATCAATGAGGGTACGGTCTGTGGACAAACGACCACCCTAATTAGCATGCCTGTAAGTCAGAAGCCCTGCAGGGTGTTCTGTCCATTGTCCGAAAAGAGAAATGCCTCAAGCAAGTAATATGATGAGTGTCTCGGGGGGACACATCACTGTGACGCTAACTAAACAAGGTGTATGCTAATTCAAGTCTTCACGGAAAAAAGGGCAAAGACCTTGAGACAAATAACCCCATGTGGAGGTTGTTTTCATACAAGTCATCTGACAAATTGAAACCAGTCTAATTAATTTTGCATCACCCTTTTTTCTTACAGTCAATTTTAAAATCAACCCAAAGGTCTTTCGGACCTGATTTGTTTTTTTTTTCGTTACAAACAAGTACGATCACGATGTGGAGTGATGTACTATTTATCCCTTCTCTCAAACTTAGATTTCTAAAGCCACACTTCTGATAAATGTAAATGCACCACGGGTTTTGAAAACCAAAATGCCGACTGACCTAGAGACTACTTGTCCAGACGATGAGTTCCCATCTTCTAAAATGGTGACCATAACAAAAAGGGGGAAAGGATCCCCCAGTGAACGTGTAATTACACAGAGAGCCTCAGTTTCAGCTTTCAATCATGCAGCGATCAGATTACCACAAACTGTCGTTGATTTCTGGCCAGAAGAGAACTTTGACCTTGACTAAAACAACAGCGACCGGTAGACTCAGCGAGGAGATGTCCACATAGAGGACTTACTGCATTTCTGCAGGCGACAGTTTTACAAGGTGTTTCAGACTTTCTGCTGTTGTAAATCTTAGACGACTTGTGACATCCATGAAAAGATGTGGATCATCATGCAGGCCTCCTCTGTCCTTCGTTCGATTTCTTCCTTGCCCTATTGTGTTTTCAACAATGTTACATCAAAATCTACTTACCCTCCAATGAGCTAAGATCCGTGAACATATGCAGACAAGAAACTCAAAGATGGATAGTAAAAACGGGCTGGCTGACAGTAGGATGGCTGTATCACAAATTTCACACAACATTGTCTTGGAAACACATAACGTTTAGAACATTTTATGCTCTGACCTTACATTTCTTCCCACTTCAACGAAAACATATGAGAGAGTAATGTACATACAAAGTGGAAACTTCTACATCATGTGGCAACATTTTTTTTTTTTAAAATAAGCTAAATGCTTCAGAGCACATATGAATCAGTCACAAGTTAATCTTCCCCTCCTAGAAAGATAACAGGAATCACCTTCTCACTGGGTTCTACATCATTGCCACTGAGGTCTCTTTTCATATAACTCCTACCGCTTGAGATGTGGTGCCAGTTTTGTCCCTTTTTGCAGATAAAAGGCACCAGCAGCATCTTCGGCACATCAACCAGAATGCCAGCAACATGACAGCAAGAGTTCACAAATACACAACTGCGACAAAAGTAGTGTTTTGCATCGGCTGCCCGGATACTCCACCTACGACATGAGGACTTGGTTCTGAAACTGCTAAGTGGATCCCAAACTTCACTGACAAACACTGTGACAAAAGTGTGACAAACTTTAGCATACATGAAACAAAGAACACTTCACTGTCATGCCCATAAGTAATATACATGGTGTTACAATTAACATTTCAGGCTAAATACTGTACTATGACTTCACAAGAAAGTAATTGCACAAGGAAAGTTGTGTTTTTGGGGTGCTCGATTGATTGCAGAATGCGATTACCCAGGTCCAACTTTTGGCCCCGGTGCAAACACAAAACAAAAGACACTGTTCCACACACAGCCTGTTCTCCGCATTTGACATAACAAGATTTACATATGAGAGTAGCATCTGTTGATGGACACATTCCGATGGCTTACCTTATTCCATGGCTTATTTTTCTGACTTGGTCACAACCACAAAAATTTAGAACTACCTGTTGTCTATTGTCAACTGCCAAAATGACAATCAAGAGCAGTGAGAAGGACATGACCAAGCAACACTGGACAGTTTGATACTGCTCGGGTACAGCATTCAATAGGCTTCCTCTAAAATTTCATTATTTATTGCTGATAAATGGGACAGACTGCAAATGAAGGTATTTCAGAATATCAGCAACATCACAGCTAGACATAAAGCAGAAAAAAATATGTATGATCTAACAGATATGTAATATGACCAAAACAATACTATTCCCACTTAGTCAGTCCATTAAATTTGTCACATCATTCATTTAACTTATTATACAGACAAAACTAATGGGGTGGGGGTGAAAAAAAAAAACCACCACAAGTTCCTCATCAACTTGCAGTAATGGACTTCCCAGATCTCAGGGTGTTATTAACCTCCCTTGATCTATCCAACATTGCAGTTACTCCACCAATATTTGCATCCCTCTAATTACTTACTGGACACCTACATTTTCCCTTTTAACACACCTTAGGGTCATCCGTAATCTCTATCACACTACATTATCTTACAAAAAATACAAATAAAAAGATAAATAAATAAACAAATAAAAAAGAAAAGAGAAAGATAAACATTTGAAAATTTTAAAGCTTGAAAAACTTGTTAATATTTTTCAAAGGTTTCAAATTTTCAAATGACTGAGATTTGCTTGCCAATTGGTATACAATTAGTTGTTGAAACACAACTATATAAAGGCAGAAAAAAAAGTCATGAATTAAAAGAAGGAATAGTAAATAGGAAGCTAATGTTAGACCTCTGGCGACAATGATGCATGACTTTAACTTGAACTAAATTAGACAAACAATGCATAAACTTTCAAGAACGTCAACATGATAGCGTAACACTGTTCCATAGATAAATCATATGAGAGCTCCATTTTATATTAAGGACGGTTGAGATAAGTCAAAAAAAAAAAAAAGGGCATTTTGTGCATTTGTAAAACCAGGAATGGTTGGTTGGTTAGAAATGGGTAAAATATTCAAAAGTACCTCTCGCAACATGAAATCATTGTGCACATTGCAGCTGGGCACATTTCGGAACATGGTGACACATGTACTTCCAATGGTAAATCATATTTCCAGCACTTGATGTAACATCAAAAGAAACAGGGGGTCAGTTCTGAGGCAGCAATGTAGTACTAGCCTATACAGAGACACTGTTGTGAATGCTACAGCAGAGGATGTTGCATCAAACTTTGGTATTTTAAAAAAAAGATATCTTAAGAATTAGTTATGATTATAATTAGGTGACAGTCTTCCTCAATTGAGAAGCAAGAATCTTACAAAACATTTATGGAAAAATGACAGAAAAAAAAACAAGAACCAGACAATGAAATAGAAGAGAAATGATCCAATGGAGCAAATTTTCTATAAAAGGGTGATAACACTTAAGAATCTCTTTCTTCAAACATGGGGCAACTGAATTATTAATTCATTTTATATACTTCAAATGTATCAGGCAGAAACTCTGGCCTTACTGACAAACCATGATTGGATGTGACACCATTCCGCAATCATGACAGTTAAAGTGGTAATCCATCGCCATGAGAATCGTCAGATCGGAACAAATTTGCAGATGCTGGTACCTCAAGAGACAAAGATTTCATGTGTAACGGGGGAAGAAAGAGCATCAATACCTCTACATGTGTTCATTCTTTGTTCGACTATGACATCACAATTGCTGGCTTCAAGTTCACTTTGGTTAATGCATAAGATGTAAAATCAGGTCCCAGTGTCACAAGAAAACAATCACTTTATCAGACTGTTTGCATCTTCTTCCGCATCTCAAAAATATATTGAGCATTAAGAATTGATCAAAATTTTGTTCTGATGTCATCTCAGTGTCTAGCTTTAATTTCTATTAGCTTGTGGAATCATCTCCAAGCTATTTAAACTCTTTTATAGGACCGGGACTTCCTGGTGTGATCAGTAGGTCCTCCTCATCCATACTTCTGCCATTCTTGGCTCTCTTTTCTAATCTAGGCTTCCATAAACCTTTCTTTCTAAATGTAAAGGCACAGACTAACGACCAAAAATATAGAGCATGTTTCAAGCATTTTGAGTAACGTCTCACTGGGTACATCTTGTCTGCACTGAGACACAGTCGTACAAAACCTTCCACAACAACGTGCACGCCAGTGCACCTTCCGTCTCCTACTTGGCATGACCGAGAGACTCACTGCTCTTGGTGATGTAAAAGAGGCAAGCGACTGGCCGTAATCAGCACCATGACGGCTAGCAAGGTACTGGGTCACGTCAAGACGTGTCAAGGCGTATCGTCCGAAGCTTCTGTCTGTCCGCCAAGATGCAGGCTGCCTCATTAGAGCCTCCACAGTAGTGAGATGAAGAGAACACGGTCAAAAGCTTTCCTTTCTGAAGGACCTATTGAAGAAGATCACAAAATGAAATCCACTTGTCAGTTTATTATAACTCAAGCTTGTTATGAACGAGTGAGCTACTGCTGGTTGGTGATAGCATTTAAATACTACTTCACATTTTATTTACTTCTTAAGATGCTGTACTTCAACTCTGAGATCACTCTTTACCTCATGATATCCTTGAGAAATGGATACATTTTCATTTAAATCTAACGTATGTCACCCATTCATATTGACTGTAACAATAAATACAGTTGATCCACTACATATGATTGGGAATTTTTCTGCACTGCTGTAAACAGATTTCAAGGAACTCATCCTCCGGGCAAATCCTTACCTGGAATCCCGCTTCCTGCACCTCATGGGCCCGAACCACATGAGAGAGGTTGTTCTGTTGGAGGAAACTTTCGAGGGCCTTGCAGCTGAACATGTGGCCTGTACCCCGCCGGGTATTGAAGACGAATCCATTTGAGGAATCCAGGTTGGTTCTTTGCTCTTTGGTCAGTAAATCCAACCTGAAGGTGATACAAAATAAGAGATAGAAAGGAATAATACTGTTTATGTTTACCTCAATTCTTCTACAGAATATCAACAAGAATGCCCACAGGAAGAACTCCTTAATTAAAAGAAGGAAGAAACTTCTACCGGAGATCAACGATTACTAAGATCATGGAAATTATGGAGTTGTTTCATCTAGAATAGCTGCTGATAACAGCAAGCAAAAGCACCACTGGGTTAGACATTAACATCTGACACACTTTAAAAGGTGTCCTGTTAGCAAATTCATAGTGAACCTGAATAAAGTTGAGATAATTTTTGTTTACGTTCAGTGTACTAGACTCTAGACATATTTATTCGATGGTAATGTGATATGATTAAAGACTGGTTGACTTGTTTTTTAGCAGCATTTTGTTGAGTAATGCTACATTTAATCTTTCTGACTAAACAACATGGTGGCAATGTTAGATATTGTAACAACTTTTGCAGCAAGCATCTGTGTCAATCAAGAACAGACTTAATGAAGGCCTGAGGCTAGGATCTCAAATCACCTAATCACATTTGTGACATTACACCCCCTCACTCCTCCCCCCTCCACCCCCAGGATACTGACAATAACTAATTATAAATCTGCACACCACAGACCAACTGAATCTCTGCCTGAAAGACATGTTGCCTAAAAGCATGTAGGAGAATAGAAACACCGCTGGGGTGAAAGAAATTTAACCAGAGTTCTAAAGTTGTACGAACATAGCATAAGAAGAGAGTGAACATGTCAAACTGAAAAATATTATACCAACACATAAATGCTGATAAGGAATACATTAGACTAATAAACACAAAGAAGGAGCTTTCAAAAAGGGTGTTCTCTTTCAAAAGAAATAAATTTGACACTTCTAGGCCCTAACTTTGATAAGATTATGGAAATTAATCAGTTTTAACAAAATCACTCTGATTTGATTAATCATACATCGCAGTTTGGCTCAATAAATACTTTCACGTGCAACACTTTGAAGTTAGAATTGTTGCTACAGGTAGGTAAGTATATGGCTAAAATAAACGTTTATTTGCTAAGTGTTACCTCTGGCTTTTTTCGGACATTTCCCACACAATTAATTTACATTTTGTATTAAAGAATTGTGCATTTTGAGGTCACCAGAGTTAAAGCAGTGTACAGATATATTAAGGGTAGGCTGAATGTAAAGTGAAAGGACTGTGTGTGGTTTTATACAGTACTCCTTGATTTGATGGGAAGAACTATAACAGTTATCATCATTTACATCATGGCAATTAATCAATTAATCGATTAAACAATCAACCGGTTGAGCGATTATCAAATGATGAACCATAGTTTTACTTACTGAACTTAGCTGACATAGCATGAAGCTTTTAAAGCTTAGATTGTCATTGCAAGTCAACACCTGAAACTATAATACAAACTGGTGGCATGTTTCGGAGAAATTTCTGTAGAGAATGTTTATTTAGTAGAAGATCAGAGACGAGATCCGATTCATGGAAGTGTTACTTGTCCACTGGGAGGGTGTTTGGGAGATTACTCGGTCTTTTGTTCTAGGAATGTGATTCTGATGATGCAGCTCGTTATAATTTCAGGCAAATTTTATGAATTAATTACTAAAGGGAATTGTTCTTCATATTTCACTATCACGCCTTGGCAACATCCTGTGTGTGTGTTGCTTGAAAGGTTTCAGTCGCTTTCGGTTCAACTAATGTTGCTCAACAAGAAAACTGTCTTTTGTCAGGTGTCTGTTCATACCCGACACTTCAATTCAAATTTTATGACACCATTTTTGTCTATGCATGACTTTTAACTGAAATATATTGAGTGAACACAGGAAAAGTCGGTATAACCAACACCCTTTTTAACACATGCTTCTCTTATGCTCCTGTCTTGTGTAAGTAATCAGACTACATGACTCTTATCTTTGTATGTTCTCCTACATCCCCATTTTTTTTGTCATTACTCAAGTGAACTTCCATGCATGAAGTTTGAAATCAATCTAGCTTGACATACTAACACCATGCTCCAACCAACCACCAAATCATGCTCTTAATTAAAGGGGAAATCAGGGTTTGACTGAGAAAATCCACCTTTAGTTGATTTTTCTTTCTAAACTGATTGTTCACCGAAATATAGAGACGTTGAAGAGGTGTTTGAAGGTAGAAGAAACGGTAATAATTGTGTTAATTACTGTCGAATGAGAACTCGTAATATTTGTCGGGTGCAAAAAATAAACGTTCATGTACAAGACAAGACAGCCTCCTGTATACGATTACCGAATTTGACTCGTTTCTCGAAATTGTCCACATGTGTTGAGATAATCTTGATCATGTTTGTTAGTTATAACTCATTGTATGATACCGTTGGGGATTGTAGTGAAACAAATTGTGAAAATAAACCCTGATTTCCCCTTTAAGTGGTCCAGCTGTAGTTTACTTGCAAGAAATTTACTTTTCTTATTTGGTATGTTATAATCATACTGTCTGTGGTATCATAATATCCTCTCTCACTGCAGTGGCAGCGGCATATCAATTTAAGGACCTACTCCCCATAGACTGATGGAAGGGACGAACAGGAAACTTGCATTGACATTACATGACAACAAACAAGGATGCCCTCCTTGAGGAAAACAAAAGAACAGTACACTTCGCTACACTATGTGCGTGTAAATCGAATGACAGAGATGCCGCATGTGCAGACCTGTAAGTGTTTAATTTTGTAACTTATCCCAAAGGAGGATGCTTCACTGTATCACTGTGACATCACATGCAAAGGGGTTTGTACAGAAAGAGACAGTAGATTCTATTTCATTTCTGCCACATCCCCAACAGCGGCATAATTTGACAATTCATGGACTTCCTTGGGATGACTGAATGAACCTGAGCCATCTATTTGGATCAGAACCAGACCAGAGAAGAGTTTCACAAAGATAAAGTGAAACACTGCAATGCATGTTGCATTGATATTGTACAAAGCAGCTCAAAGCCCCTATTCATTGAAAACCAGAAAAGATGATAAGTTTCACATCTACAGATTGAACACAACACATGCAAAGAGAAAACGTCATTTTCCACGTCACTTCTAGGTTTGAGCAAGAAAAAGAATGCAATTTTTACCCATCTGTGGAAGTACACTAAGAAAGCAAAATACTGCCAAATTCACAGCCTGATTTGATTACGTCACAGAATGGAGAGCTATATACATTGAACTATGTTAATGTGCATATGCCTATCATGTGAATGACAGTCAAATTGAACTGCCCACTGGTCTAAAAATCTTATAATTCACTAGTTAGATGTTTTGGGTTAAGATTTTGTAAGCAGAAAGGAAGTTTGATGAAAAAAGATGGAAGGTAGTATAAACGAATCAGCATCTTCACCCAGGAATGTTTTGGCAAGCACCATGTGCCATGATATTCCAACAAGTAATCTGAACTCGAGAGCCAAGACTTTGCAAATCAATCTTGGTTCATTCCAGAGGCCCTTACACCACCTACAGTATTGTGCTGCAGGTTCAGACTTATTCTTCACCATCAGAGACCCCTGCAGGTAATGCAGACCATCTTTCTGTCTTTCCAGGACTTGGAGACTAGCTTTGTCTTGTACTGGATGACAGCAGACAGAGGCAGTTTCGCGAAGTAACAACACCTAATGTTATGCATTAACACTGACTGTCTACCTGTTCATAATGTTGTCATGGAAAGTTTGAGTACCGCATTAGCAAGATGTGTCAAAAGGATACTTTGCAGAATTAGACAATCCCATGTAGAAATTTCATTACAGAAAACGTTGACTAACAATGTCTATTGTTATGAAACACTAGACAACTGTGTAGTGACTACCGTATTTCAACTAAGAAAAGATATTCGCTATCACTAGCAGTCTTGCATTGACTATAATACACACTGTGTACTGCACCAAAACTACAGCATAGCAACTCCCAAAGTATGGAAGGCCGAACAACCTGTGTGGTGATCTTCTCCATTCTATGACTTCACTTAAATGTCAACTCAATCTTTGAGTTTCACAAGCTTCAGAGGGGTTGAATAAAATTACTTAAATTTAACTTATATGGTATGAAAATGTGATATAATTTTTTAGCACACATTTCTCTTTGCAATGATGCTAAATTTAAATATTTTAGAATCAATGAATTGGGCCTTTAAGGGGATGTGTGAGGAAGAGAGAAATAGTAAATTCTTGTGGTTTAACAAGGAAACAACCAGACTGGCATTCACAATATCTTGTTCAGTAACATTTTAATGAGCACTATATTCAGGTTGCAACTGTCAACCGGCAGAATGAGTGTTGCATTTCTCTAACAGAATCTGCCATTCTACTGCTGAGCCTAGAAACGAAATCTAGTATTGACAATTTGTGCTACCATGTTAAACATGGTTAATGCATACTGTTGTATAGTGTTAATAGATATCAAGTTGACTTTGTGCATACACTCAGTAATCAATTCAACCCTATAACAATTATGTGCCAGAGTAAATGCACAAAATCATCAAAAGCCTTCCTTTAAAAATTCTTGGATGATCCAAAGTTGTTCAAAATCTGAATGTTGACAGACCAATTATTCCTCTTATGCACAGACAGGGCTGACCATAGTAAATGAGTTTTTGAGTAAGTCTTTTGAGATACCGTATATTCCCTAATAAACGCCCCCCCTCAAAATTTTTAACAACTGCGTAGGCCGAGGCCGCCTCTTGCTACAGGCCTAAATCACAGATAAAGCCTAACGTTAATGTTACAACAGTAGCCTACTGTACATATGTCAAAAAATTTTTTAGTAAAATATACCCTCAAATAAATGCCCTCCCTTTTCAAAAATGTAACGCCCCCGCGGGCATTTATTAGGGAATATACAGTAAGCTCCCACTCTATCTAAAGGATCAGAGCTTGAGAGATCTACTGTATAGAAGGTGCTCAACTGCAAGAGAGGAAATGGCAAGGACAAATTTATTAGCATTTACTGCTAATCATTGTTCAAATTGGTCAAAAGTCAACCCATTTTGATTAGCAGACATTATGTGAATGATATGAATAAGTTGAAAACTTAACTCACTCAAATATATGCCAAAAGCAAAGTTGTAACTACCATTGTAACTAATTCAAACAATTTGGGAGACAACTCAATTTTTCACATAGGACTGGAGAAAGTATAAATTTACAACTTTGCAAAGCTTACATGAAATTTAATCGCAGCAAGGCTTTCATGGGTTGCAAATTATGACACAAACCAGCTTACTTCATTCCTTGAAACGGTACATAACAAAAAAATATTCCAGAGAGAAAATTTAGTATTTCTCATTTACCATCTAACAGGTGTATGTAAATTGCTAGTATGATTTTTCAGTTGCCATTTTCCTATTTAGTGCAATCATATGGCCTTTAAACATACACTTGGAACGTGTTTAGCAGCCTAGGGTACTCACTTGACAGGGTCATTCCACATTAGCTCCCAAGCTAACAGGCTTTCTTCCTCCGCATCTCGTAAAGGCACAGGGATGGAGTTGATGTCTGAAAGAACTTTGAATCCCGTTTCGGGACTGGGCACACCTCCGTGGACGCAGAATATCTGCAGATGATGGAAACAGCAGCACACATCTTCTTGATTCAAAATATGCAACACACCCAGACAACTAATAGGACAGATTGCTGTCGTATAACAACGAGAGAGAACTGCATGACACACGTCACAGGACTGGGCGATAATTACGTTTACAGAAGGCCCAAGTGCAAACTGAGAAAGTGGGGATAACATTGATTTCTCCTCAAATTGAAATATTGGTGTTATGAATATGATCTGGCACTACTCTTTTTTTGGGTGGGATTTTGTAATAATGATGCATTGAATTTAAAAAACACTGAAGCAAATGAAGCTTTGAAAAGACAGTCTGGAAGCAAGAACCTTTGTTCCTGTCTTATTTGTTCCATTTTCCACTTATGGTTAATCTGGAGCTGTCTGAACAGACAAAACCTTTAAAGCCAGTTGAAATGGTAAGGTGCAAGTTAGTGTTTCAGTTACTGACAAGTAAGATTGGTGAATTTACTTGGGTATGCTACAAATCAAATTTAATCTGAAGGAGGGACCCACAGGTTTGTCACAACCCATTTGTAATGGAGATGCTGTATGAGATGTCCCCCCCAGTCCTGGGGAAGTTGTTTTGCTTTTCTCACACCCTAACTGGTTTTGGTTACACCGAGCATGAAATAATTTCATTCGCTTTGTTTTGAAATAACTGACCCAATTTCTGATCACTATTATTACTATCAATACCACTCTGAGGTTATGATGACTTCTGATGTCGCTGAAGCCATGCAGTCCTTCGAAGAGGAGGGACATCTAAATAACGCAATGCATTTCATTCAGTCCTGTTACCTTTTCATCCACTAGTGCAGCGATTGGCATGGCATCGAAGCACTGGTTGATTGCATCCCACACTTGCTTGCCAACTGCTTTGCCAAACTTCTTAACACATTCTCTGTTCAGAAAGAAATTTAGGAAGAACTCGGTGAAAAAAAAAAGAAAAATGAGGGAAAGTGACAAAAGCATGTGACAATGACAAATCATTGAATGATAAAAGAACAAATCAAATGTGGAGATATTTGGAGACTAAACTTTGTCACTCATTTACTGTAAATGTTATGCAGACATTTGTTCCAGAGTCCTTTAATGGGCTGGCCCCTGATCCTGATTCCATTTCTGATCGCTGCTGAAGGGGGTTCAAAATTTTTAATGGTATGTGATGTTTCTATTTTACACTCACCTTGTTCATGTATTTATTCAGCAATTACACCTATGAGCAACCAAGTCATCCTTTGACAAATTAATCTTTTGTTAACCTAAAACCACACCTCTGCCTAATCTGATGACCGCTTCTGTGATTGACAAAAAGCAGTGGCACTCAACTGATAAACGCCAGGCTGCTTAAATGTACCAGCACTTCAGTGCCTCGGCCAATTCGACACATGCCCTGCCAGCTTAGAAGCTACAAAAGTGATACAAGTCTGACGTTACTAAGCTGATGGAAATGCATTTTCTAACCCTAACCCTAATGATGACTTCATAGGAGATGCATTTCCTTGTGGTTTGTGGCATTGAAAAGAAACTCTCAGGTACGCATTAAGTGCGTTCTTCAGTGCATTCATATATATCCATTACGCAGGGTGCATAATAGGCAGTGATCGTGGGCTGTGTGGGATGGAATCGGCTGACGATCGCAAATGCGAGGATTCACTAAAATTAAATATTTTGAAAGATGACTCTGCTGTCACTAGTAACATAAAGAAAGAAAAAAAACAACTTGGGAGAGGGGCTGGGGAGAAAGAGGACTTAATGGATAAATATTCTTTTCTCATGCATGGGAGTTCACCAAACATGTTTGAGGTTTGTTAGCATATTTTCATTACATGTGCAGCTGGGGTGCACTTTCTAATGCATATTCACTGACCCTGAAATTCCCCCTGAGGATTCTCACTGCCACAGATCATGGTAATAAAGATAATTACTGACTGCCCACCCAGCATACACAACTTCAGTGGAAAATCTTGCAATAGATTGGGACAGTTGTCCTTCACTGCTGCAGTACTTACTCTTTATAGACAGAACACCTTTGAGGCCACAGGGTATTATCAAAACAAACCTTAACAGCCAAGCATCTGTTACCTCACATGAGGTCAAAAGGCAGTCATGTGACACCCCGAAAATTCAGAGTTTTTCCGGAGAAAGACACTCACAAGTTCCCTGGGAATGAACACAATATTTTCTAGCAAGGAATTGATGGGGCACACTTTTTTCTTCATACTTTGCAAAACCACAAGTGAGGTAAGTGGCACATAGTTTACTGTTTCCAGAAAAACTGAAGAACGGAATGTCCGTGTGAATATAGTTTAACATAAACATGCAGATGAGACATAAAAATACCAAATATTGCTGGTCTCTCATCAACATTTTGTGTTTATTGGAACCACTCACGATTTAAAGGTGAACATCTCTTGCACTTTCCGTTGTTCGTGATTTCCACGAATCAAGGTGAATTTATCTGGCGCCAAGATCTTCTGCGCAAGAAGATAAGCCACGACCTGCGGAGATTAAAAAAGAAAAAAACATTTCTGGCAATAAAGGTGGGAAGTTTCTTCGCAACATTCAACCATGTGACAGTGCTGTAAAATGTCACATGGCGGAGAGGCAAACGTTAAAGACTGAAATGGCAGCGTCGTGATTCAAAGGTGATATTGTTAGATAGTGACACACCTTGAAGCAAGATTGTTTGTTTGGGATTGCACCATCTTGGGTCATTGTAAATATGAGAGATCACACATGTGAACTAAATACCAGAGTAGCCATGCTGCAGTCACTCAACCCATTTTGTGTGTGTATGTGGTTGCAACAGTAAGTGATAGGGTTTGCCATGAATTTGTTGTCAAAAAGAAAACACTACACTGCAATGATTGCATGTGTTACTTTTGTGGCCTTACTAGACAGCAAGTTATATTGAAAACTGTGGATGGAAAAACTCTGTTGACACAATATCTGATGATACCACAATACCATACAATATCTCTTAGACAGAAGATGAAAACTGTTGACTGTGAGCATGTGAGTGAGTGTAGACATACGTGAAGGTACCTTTAGTTTAGGGGTCAAAGGCTATTTAATGTCACCAGAGGTTAAACTTTTGTGAACATAGTACTGCAATGATTTAAGAAAGAACTACTCTGAGAAGTTCAACTGTATAGTTTTTTTTCCATTTTACAATTCTGTGACATATTGCACAAAAGAATCTAATACCTGCATCCCGCATTTGCCATAAATTTACTATTTAATGCTGCTTTGGTAGTCATTCCTGGCAAGTGGTTGTTGACTTGCTAAACTGGAGGAGAAAGTTATGCCAAAAAAAAACAAAACAAAAGGACAGCAATGCAGCTGTAGTTCACACAACTGACCTCAGAAGAAGTAGTATTTGTTTATAGCATAAGGAAAATTAATCTCTTGGAAGACGAAACAAACTTACATGCAAAAAGTATTTAGTTGATGTGCTATTAGGCCTACTACATTACCTCATGCCAGTGTGGCATTTGGGCACGTGATCTTGGAAGAAGGCATTAAGTGTACTAGCCATGGTCTGCAGAGAAGGTTAAATCTCCCTAAGGCTAAGAGATGCGGCTTAGTTTGTGCATGGAGGTAAAATTTCCTTTTACCTCCATGGTGTGGGCCCAGTTTTGTATTAATGAAAGCACAGACATAATATGTGGAAGAGACAGGTGTAGAAGAAGGAGAAGCCTGTGAATGTTGGCTAGATGTGGATGACTAAAATCAGAAAAAATGAGATATATCAACAAAAAAAAAGAAGAAAAAAAAAGGAGCATTCCTCCTGTACAGCTAGTTCCTCCAAATCCCCAAAAAATCTACAGTATTATCCAAGAAAAGTCTGCTCGGAAGTTGGAGCGTGTCATTGTTTGTCACCACAAATATATTTGTCATGTGTTTTTGGATCTCTTATTGGAGAGACTGCCCTGCAGTACCACAAATAAACACACTCCCTCCAGATGATCACATAAGACACATGCATGGTGCACTGTTGACGCTGAGCAGGTTTAAGTTAGATCTATAAATGGAAGAGCACAACTCTGAAATGACAGAAAATTATCAATATTTCTTAATTCTGTCAACCAATCTTCTGCAAAATTACAAGATCTGTTGCCATGCTTGTATGGATCATCCACCTCAATTTTTAGAAAAATCTGATGAAATTTGAAAACAAGGAAACCTTTTGAAGACAAAGAAAGACATTTTCATTCCACTCTACCACATAAGCCCTACCCACACTTTGTCTGCTCAGCTTATAAACTAAAGATCCCTCACCCCTGCCCCCCCCCCCAGAAGCAAAATAGAGATAAAAAGAACAGTCAGAGATTCTGCTGTGATACTTTACATCATCATAAAGGTATATCTAATATTCTGAGGCTATTGTAAACCAATATGAATAGAAATTCTTTGGAACAATATTTGAAAAGCTGAGTTTCTGGAAATGAAAGTTTTGCTTTAAAAATGAAAATTGGTTAAAATAGTTCCACATTCATGAAATTAAAATCAACCTTCCATGAGAAAACACTGACACTGACGGAAATAATCGAAAACATGGCAACTGCTTCTCCTTTTCATGACTGTTGACATGAAAGATCTAGATTTTTGTCACAGAAGGATAATTCAGATGCTCAACACTCTAAACTGCTTTGGATGAGAAGATTTGGGAAGTGAGCCCCATACTAAACCCAAAAGGCAAATTTAAGGCAGGTATTGTGCGTCATGTCATCCTACAAAGAGAAATATTCCCTCCTTCTAATCCTTCCCCCCATTCCTTGGCAGTAAACTCTACACTTTTGAAAAGAGTACAGATTCGTGTGAATTGATGAATCAAATTCTGTGCATGAAACATTTCTTTCCAATGAAACAGCAATCAGGAATGGTAAGCAAGCAATGGTTTCTTTTCATTCCCCATGATTTCGACATCTGAAAAAAAAAAAGAAAAGAGTACTGACCTCTATTCCATGGTCGCCCCTATCGACGTAATCTCCAAGAAAGAGGAAAGAACATGGGGTCAAGAGGGGTCCCATGCGCCAGAAGGCCTTCTCGAAGCAAACAAGATCGTGAAAATTGCCGTGGAGATCTCCTGCAAAGAAAGAGTTTGGACTTTTACACAAAGTGGGTCATCCTGACCAAAAATGTTTTTGTAAACGTCTCTCACCGACGGATTACCGAGACAAAGAGAAAGTGTATACAGTGACAGACAAAATGAAAAAAAAAACAAAACTGTGAAATATTTACCTCTGAGAGGACAATGACAACAAACTGGTACTGAGATCAATCAAAAGTACAAGTAGAAGTTACAACTAGGGTGATCTTACCAAGGTCAACCTAAATGGCAGACAAAAGGAGCAGTTGGTGAGCTGCGTAATGTAACATTAGCTGAAGCATATCCATTTACATGAGCTGGGTAAATGTATCCTTCAGCTCTTCAATTGGTTACAAAAAAACTTTTCCTAGACTTTAAGGAACTGACATCATTCAAAAATCTACTGTGGTGATACCAATAAAGAGTATCTACGGAAGCAATGACTTTTGATTATTTTTAATATTATTAAGGCTCAAAATGAGAAGGACGATGATTTTCTAGGCACCTCCACCTCCACACTCGAATATAATGGATAGCTGGCACTTGCTATTTTTCTTACCTAAGATGTAGGTAGGTGCTGACAAGCAGACCAACCTCTTCTCGTCTCTGAACAGCTTCTCTGCATCCCTGCACAGAGACAGCAGACATTTGGCTAAGGACAACATCTCCACCGTGCCCCAGTCGAAAGGTTTCTTTTTCACGGAATCTCCAGAAGGATCTTTCATCGCTCTTTCGAAGTACCGCAGCCCGTTCAGCATCTCGTTGGGATGGGATTTCTGAGTCGAAAAAAAGTGAAGCATAAGGGGTCACTTGTACACTTGAAATATATTCCAGTATTCTAAAGTGGTCATTAATTAAAACTTAGTAATCAAAAGGGGGGTAAATAAGTTGTTGGCAAACTAATTATCCAATTAAACCTGTAGAGAAGAAACAGAAGTGAATGAATCTAATGTTCTGATCATAGTAATGTCTTCTTCTGAGGCAAGCTAGTAAGATAGAACATACAGGAATGATGACAGCACAAGAAAATATCAACCGACTAAGTGAAGAACGGATGAAAAGGTGTAATGATTTTAAGAGACACAAACTCAGGCATGATAAAAGGAATAGGTGGAGTAAATGTATAGTTTGTAAAGGGACAAAGAAAGGATTTAATTACACAGAACAACTGGCATGGTGAAGAAACAATATACAGTACAGTGGAAGAACATACAAATGACAGTTACAATTGTTTTTCCACCATCCGCTTTGTTTGCTTGTTTCTCTTTTTGCAGATCGAAGGAAACAATGGCATACAAGGGTTCAAATTTTCCTAACTTCACATAAAACTTGTCACTGTGATCATGGTAGCACAAATGCAATTGCTCCCAACCAGCTTTATGAGTGAGTTACAGAAGTAGCTTCCATGGAACTATTTAAAACAGCTATAAATGTGAGCTACACAAGGACAGTACCTGAATGACAATAATGTGAGTAGATTGAGCTATACCAAACAGCTGTATATAAAAGTTCATACAAAGGGAGAAACTCAAGCTGTTAGGCACCATGTCAAAAGTTGGCCTCCCAGCCGCTGGCACAGCCGCTGCAGCGGCTGTTAGTCAGTTTAGGAACAAAAGAGCACCTTAGCAACGAGGCCTTGCCAGCCAGTGCAGCCGGCTGCGTTACTGTTATGTTTGGTCGTGACATTCTTCATTGATTCCCGATGCCACTATGGCTGGGAGGCCGCTGCAGCCACTATTAACAGTATGTGTGTTGGAAAGTGGCTGCAGCCAGTGCAGCCACATGCTCTTTATTACTGACTTTACCCTAGCAACGCCCAGCGGCTGCAGCGGCCTTGACAGCCCCTGCAGCGGCCTTGCCAGCCAACTTTTGACATGGTACCTTAGTGCAGGTTGCACGGAGCTACTGTAAACAGCTATAAATGTAAGCTATAAGGATAGTATCTGAAGGACAATAAACACAGGTTACATTGAAATATCACAAACAGCTCTACAACAGCTCTACATTACAAAGGTAATACACCAAAGATATTTAGTGTAGGTTACATGGAAGTATCACAAAAAGCAAGAAATGTTAGCTGCAAGGGTAGTATCTAAAACACAATAACTTGGATTACATTGAATTATTATTTAGAATTCTCCCAAACAGCTGCCACGGTGGGGGGGGGGGGGGGAAATGGTGAAATACTATCTTACCAACTATTACTATAAGAGTATACGCAAAGAAACTTTCTGTGTTGGATTTACAAAATGATCAAAATTATGTGGCTGATGCAGAGTTTTTCTCTTGATTTCAAGTTACTCAAATGTAGTGACGATCTCAAGTTTGACTGCAGGGCCAGATCTCCCCAATTTTCATCTCTGAACGTAGTTAACGAACCATGAGTCTGTATATCAACAAAATGTCCGAAAGAAGTAGACTGATCTGCTTTCATTGCTAGAAAGTAAAAAACAACTGTAACACTGAGGGAACCACAATAGTTTGTTTTGGAATAATTTGTTTGGTGGTAGTAAGTCACGAGAATGGGCTACCCTCCAGATATTTACAAGATTAACTAAACAAGCCCCAATCAGACCTCTACCACAAATTTACAGCTTCAGCCAAACTGTCCATCATCTCAACCAAATCAATCTTTTTTCTTTGTTGCTGGTCAATCTTTGGTTTTTTGCAAATTTGAAAAAAAGAGAAGAGTTTACTCCATAACGTAAATTCCGAGAGTGTTTTCTGGTAATTTGGAAAATTGTTGAGATTCCTTTATCTTGACTGGAATTTGATGTTTTTGACTCACCCATTCAACTGGCGCACTCTGATCAATGGTCTGAATGGCCAGGACACTGTAAACCCACTCATGGAGAACGGAGCCTGAACTAGATAACACACCTTTACAAACTGGCTCAAATTTAGGTGGTTGAACTCGATCACAGCAATTGTATCGAAAAAGAGAAGTATAGTAACTTTGTTGACACCAAAAGGAAAAAAGTAGTTGGCACAATTCCTGCACCTTTTCTTTCAATATGACAAATTAAAATATTTTCATGACAGATACCTGTAACACACAACTGGTTTTACTCTTAAAACCCTTTTTTTTTTCTTGTTTTGAAAGAAAATTTGCTTTTATGTTAAGTTTTCAAATATTTTGGCATTTCATAAGTGAATGCATTCTTTGCATACCACACAACAAACATTCTTTCACAACAAAATTCTTGTATACTTATGAGATACACCTGTACACTAAATATGAGATCTGTCCTTCAAGAAGTTCCCTTCTTGAGATATCATGTTTGCAAGTTTTTCAAATTATTACCTGTTGCCCCTAAATGACCTTTGACCTCTATCAAAAACAATAAGGTTTTTCTACTCAAATGTGGTACACCTACATACAAACAAGAGATCTGTCCAAGCTTCCCTTCTTAAGATATTGTGGTGACAAACTTTTCAAAATTGACCCCTGTTGACCCTAGATGACCTTTGACCTTCACCAAAAACAATAGGATTCTTCCTCTCAATATGACAAATGTACATACCATATATGAAGAGAATCAATGTATTATACCTGGTGATATTGAATGCACAAGGTTTTCAGTATTTGACCTCTGGTGACCCCACATGACCTTTGACCTTCACCAAAAACAAATGGCTTCTTCCTTTCAGTACGATAAACGTACATACCAAATATGAAGAGCATCCATCATTCCTACCTGGATATATTGTGCACAGAAGCTAAGTGTCATAAACACACACACATACACCCACCCCATTCGCAAACGCATAAGTTTCTCTTCCATCGAAACTAAAAAAATGTATTGCTTCAACTATATCTCTATGCACTAGGGGTTATTTTCATCTATCCATGAAAGAATTAGAAAATGATGTATGACACTGCCCACTTCCCTCGAAAAAAAACAAAACAAAAATCAACATCACAGATTTGGTGATCAACCCTTGTGCCAATTGAAGTTAACACAATCATAGCTGAATGAGGCAATAAAAAAGACGCTGCACTGGGTTGCATTGCCGGGACAAAACCAAGTCGTAGATTTACAAAAAAGTAACAAAGCGAGTTTTTAAATATATTTTCAGTTTATGAAAAAGAAAAATTATGAAAATTAAGAGTGAAGTAAAAATAAAGGATATATGATTCTTTGAACTCACAGAATCAAAGGAATCTACAGAAGAAACCCTTGCCATTCTTGTTTTATCTTTCGGTGCCATCTCAATGGATTCACTGACTGCTGCTGTCCCTGAGCGAAAAATGGTATCACCGTAGTTTAGCAGGAATGGGCGTAACATCAAACTCTTAACCACCACATGCTAACTTCATACGGGAATGTGGAAACAATTTTCTGGAGCGAAAATATTTTTCACCCTTTCTAACCAATTGCAGGAGAAGTTCTACGGGTCATAAATTATGTGAGAAAAGTTGTTGTGGCTGACTATATTACTTGTGGCAGCACAAATAGTAATATGCTTGCTGATTTGAGGCAAATGACTGAAATCCAAATTTGAGATCCAAACAAAATATACTGGAATACCTGGTACAAATATTTTAAAAAAGCATGATGGAAATTTCAAAAATATGTAACCATTCACTGTCAGAGAACAGGCGTTTTATTCATTAAATGCTAGTACACAGTTTCACTCACTCAGCCAACTACTGTAAACAACACACTGGCCTCTGCTGGCCGAATACCCTTTGTTACATGAGGAAAAGTTGTTATGATGACCTTTTTACCCACGGCAACGCAATATGAATATGCTTGGTTGGCTGAATTTGAGACAAAACCAAATATGAGGTCAAAGCAAAATTTACCAGACATGTCATACATATATTTTATTGAAGTATGACACAAATTTCAAAAACTGTGCAACTATTCACTGTAATAGAACTGATGTTAAATTGGTAAAAAGTCAGAACACAGTTTCGTTCACTCGGCCAAGTACCGTAAAGGAATGTGACCTCTGCTGGTCAAATATGAATTTTTAGTCTCCACCACGATGTTACACTATGTCTAAATGAAAGAGATCCCCCACCATATGTGACAATTCAAAGCATACATTACAAAATGAGCTGAAGGACAAGCACAGGGAATGCAGGAAACTTTCCTTTGAAGTTTTTGAACTTGGTAGACAGAGAAGGGATGACATAGAACATGAAAAGTGAATATAAAGAAACACAGTATAACGTAACTGAAGAGAGCTCTAAGCAGTTGTGGATATATGTGTAATTAAGCAAAATGTTCAGTGACCATAATTTAAGGCTTACTATTAACAGACAAACATGAACACAACAACACATAGTTTGAAAAAAGAGTTAAAGAAACCCTTGGGAAGTGATTCACAATAAAGAGAAAAAAAATGTCCCTTTGGTGTCCACATATCTTTGGGCGCATCTAATGGAGTAGACTCTACCTTTCATTTATCCAAATGGCAAAAGAAATAATATAAGTAGCTTGTTTGAAGGTTCTTCATTTACAGAGCTGCAGTCAGTGAAGTTAAACCATTGTAGTGTCTTCTGTACAGAATGAGTGTTGTTTTGTATGAAATTTGAATAAGATGAGCACATTGTGGAAAAGCAAAGAAAGCAGCTTTAAAAAAAATAATCTAATTTTAAAACCATTTGGGATTTTAATTTGATTGTCTGAGGATTACTCAATTTTTTCTAGGTTTATGATTTGTTAGGAATGATTTCCGATAGTGTTGACACCCTAATGACACAGCCTACAGAATGAGCAGATGTTTATTTTCCTTTAATTTACAGCCCAAATATTTTAAAATATGCTGTTTACCTCCACTGCATTGTGGACCTACCTTTAAGATCCCAAAGGGTTCGCACATCAGAGAGAAAGCCACTTCTTTTGACCTTGACAGAGTGGGTGGCCAGCTCATAGATGCCTGACTTCCCCTGAGAGGACGACGGAAGCTTTGCCTTTCGTTCTGGAGACTTAAAAATTACTCCAGTTGTTGAGCTGTCAGAGCTACCTGAGGGGCTTGAAATAGCTGTTTAAAAATGCAATTGGATGGTACAGAAAACAATGTCAGAAATGACCACCTAAACGTCTTTCCTACAGGGAGATCTTCTAAAATCTAAAGTAAAATCAAAAGTAAGGTGCCTTTAAAATATTTACTACTTCAGTCTAAAGTCTGTTAAAGTAATAACTTATGTGATTTGTTGTTTAGAATACTCATCCCTCAGCCCCATTCTCTGGGAGGAATTCTCAGTTCAACCCCCAACTATCCCAATCAAAAACTCTGGATATGATAACAGAACATCATTCAGTTCCACCCCTTTCAAACTGAGAACTCCAGGATAAGATACTTGTATAAAACATCTTTCACCTATCATGCAAAAGCAGGTGACACTGAAAATATCAAACGACTCAGACTTCAATAACACTAACAATCTTTTAAACAACCAGTTGCAAATTATGTATAAATGTAACTACTTTTATCTTAAGCACTTATAAGGGAAGAAATTTCACCACAGATAAGGGCTGGCTCTAAGCTGCAATTGCATCTCTTTGGGTTCAAGTAATTTGATTTGGGAGTACAAACAATTAACATGACTGCGGCACAAAATGCATTTATGCGTCAACACTAAAGCATACCTATGAAAACCTATTAGTCTAGTTTTTGCATCTGTATCTGCTCTTTGCACCATAACAAGTTCACACTACAAGTTCTGTGATAAAAGCGACAATGACGTAGGATCGCTCGATCACTGAATTTTACGCAGAGGTTGAGATTCATCGTATTTATGAATTTTTTTTTGATCTGTGGCTCTTGTTGATGGAAAGATAGGACCGACAGTCATTACAAATGTCAAGAAACAGCGTCAATCTTATTTATTTTCGTGCGTAGTGGTGACCAGGACCTAACTCCAGAGTTTCTGAAAGAGCCACCCACCTTCGCAGTCGATTCCCAGTGACCGGTTGTGGTTTGTCTTTTTCCTCTTTGCTCCTCTTGATTTCTCCTCATCATCGCTTAAATCATCAATGTTTTCTCTGGAATTTGAGAAGAAATTACATGAAAAAAGCCAAAAGGCTTTGTGATTCCTTGCCATATGGATATATTGCAGCAAATCTGAATTACCCACATGACAAGTATGAGATCAATTACAGGTGTTGTACATGAAACAACATCTTATTCAGCATTTGACCTTTGACACATTTTGAGACAAAATGACCTTTCACTTGCCCTTAAAACAGTGAGTGCAAACATTGACATAAATCATATTCAATTTGGGCACACAAACTAAGTATGACATCTTTCACAGTAACTCTTCTTGAGATGAAGTGTTTACAAGATTTTGACATGCAGTGACTCCAGATGACCTTTGACTTACACAAAAACAAAAGGGAACAACTACTAAATACGAGCAATAGACATACAAAGTATGAGACCCCTTAAAGTTTCTCTTTATGAAATACGGGAGTTTATGTGGTTTGAACCTTTGACCTCTAGTGAACTGAAATGACCTTTGACCTCCACCAAGAAAAATATGTATCACCTACTTAAATGGTCAACCCCTACATCACATATAAATTTATTGAAGGTTACTCTTCTTGAGTGTTTGCAAATGTATTCACAATTTGACCTTCGGTAACCTCAAATGACCTGTGCCATGAACAATAAGGATGCTGTGAGAAAAGACAGGCAAGCTGTGAGATCTCTAACAGATATGTCCTTCTTGAGATACTGAAGTTCATGACTTTTTACTGCTTGATCTTTGGTGACCCCACAAAAAGCAATATGAATCATCAACTTAATATGAGAAATCCACATGCTAAATATGACATTCCCCACTTACTTTATGTAAATATATTTTTTGCAAAATTTCACAGTGTGACCTCTGATGATCTCAAATAACTTTTGACCTCCACCAAAATCAAAAGGGATCATCTTCACTGTATTACCATCCCTCACATCAAGTACAGGATTATTGACTACCCAACTGGAAATACTGTGTTTAGAGGATTTTCAAATTTTGACCCACAGTGACCTCAAATGACCTTTGACCTCTGCCAGAAACAGTGGGGATCATCTACTGTGCATGAACAATCCACACACTACATAGGAGGTACGTAAAGCATACACTTCTTGATATATCATGTTTTCAAGAATTTCAGAGTTTGATCTCTGGTGACCTCCAACAGCCAATCAATGGAGATCATCACATTAATATGACCAACCCTCACACAAGTATGAGAGTATTAAAGGCTACCATCCTGTGAGTTTGCAAGGTTTCCACAGTTTGACTTCTGGTGACCTCTAACAACGTTTAACCTCCACCAGAGACAATAGGAATCATCTACAAAGTATGAGGTAAGTTGAGGTAAACTTTCTTGAGATATCTTGCTTACAAGCAAAGCATCACATACACACTACATCACCATAGCATAGATTCCTTAGACAAGGAATCAAAAAGTGACTAATAAACAATCG
The DNA here is from genome assembly GCA_021234535.1 of Stichopus chloronotus. Classification (NCBI taxonomy): domain Eukaryota; kingdom Metazoa; phylum Echinodermata; class Holothuroidea; order Aspidochirotida; family Stichopodidae; genus Stichopus; species Stichopus chloronotus. The sequence goes on along the minus strand of CM037837.1, from coordinate 6,904,907 downwards.
TGCTTGTTCTGTTCATGGGAGAAAACATTTGGAGCTAGAGGATATAAAACACAGAATTTCAGGTAGATGGTTTTTATACAGTAGCAATTGCACACAAAATGGTTAACTTGATACTAGTTGAAACAGCATTCGACAGTGAGTTTGTGCTTTTATTAAATTGCATAGCAAGACACTACGAAGATTAGTCATGTGCTGGATGAAAATTTGATAGATATTTTTGCAGTCTTGATTCACGCAAGGAATTGTGGATTCATGGGAGACAAACCAAACCACGCTGACTGTATGTAGCATGAAAATGCACCAAATCTTCTGACAGAGAGTAACACAATTTTTTATTGTTTACATACTTTTAAAGACACAGAACCACAAGAGCACCATCAGGTATATTTGCAGTTCTCCAAAAATAAGAAAAAAAAAAAAAGTTTTGAATAATTTTTCACTTCTCACTCCTACATTAACTCACTTCTATGGGCATGTGTAGTTTGTGCGACAGTGTGCTCATTTATTTTCTGATTTTCAGGATGTGAACATGCACAGTCAAAATTGCAGAGAGATGTATTGAATTTGTGTCTACCAGCTTGACTATACATATTACTGCTGACTTAATATCTTGCTTTTCTACGATGCAATTCCTTGACTGCAATTTCTACAATGTACTGTATTTTGCCAACAACAAGGACACTCACTCTTGGTCATCATTTAATGACTTGCCACTGGCATGTTTTAATCGAAACAGAGTCGATGTGCCGCGAAATTTCAGTTGTCCGACTGCCCTGAGAAATTCCAACAGCTCAAGGCTCGGTTTCGTCTCAGATCCGAAAACTCTACAGGGAGCAAGAGGGAAGAAAAGATAAAAGAAAATCATGATTAATAAACAATATAGCAACAATCATAACAAGAAAACAAAATCCAAATAAAAAAACAAATGAGACCTCTCATGATCATAAATGCCTGAAAGTGAATATGAAAGACCACTTTACTGAGTTATCAAGTGGCTAACATTAGGTGTCTCACACACACACCTTCACACACATCCACTCACACACACACAAATTGTCGGTTCCAAGTCCTTCATTTGGAAGGGGCAAAACTGGTGGTAAACTTTGGAAAATCTTTCTGCCCTGCAATCTTTCTTCACCTTAATGTCCTAAGATCCAATTTGGTGCCACAAAAGTGAATAACTGCGATTCTTCTGGGAAGTTTAATTTTTCCAGATGTAACTGTCCACGAAAAAGATCCAAGTTTTTCAAGGTTTTTTTTTTTTTAAAGAGAACTTTTGTTTCTGTCACAACTTTGAGTGGAACTATGTCCCCCATCACCTCCCCCTTGGATCATCAAGTGCCCATACACATATGAGCTCATATACAATGACAGACAAAAATGACAAAACACAACACAAGCATCTGCTTTCATCAAGGAACCAAAAGTGATTGATTTATTGAGGAACTGAAAATGTGATTACAAATCTATGGACTGCATTTTTGTATCACACCTTGATATGCTTTGACACACCAAACCTTTGACTGCGTGCTGATTTCTGCCGTGCCTCAGATGGAATAGCATAGTTCTGTTTCCATGAAAGTCCAAAATGTTTTCAGAAAATCCTGTTTATTCTTCACTTACTTGGCAAGTTCTGCTGCTTCTAAGCTGACAGATTTTTGATCACAGGGTAAGCCTTTCTTGGATCTTATGTCTTCAACCAGCTTCCTAAACATTAGATTCAGAAAAAGGATAATGGGAAAGGATAACAACATTTGGATCTCGGAGATGCACACTTTAGCACATATAAATACTGTGGAGCTTCCGGGTAACAAGATTTAAACCAGCCTTCAAACACTTAAATGTTTGCTTCTCAGCAAAAAGTAAACAAAGAATAAACAAACAAAAGCTGCAAAGGAGATTAATGGCATCAACAATGTTAAGCCCTCTGTTAAGTCTGATATGAAGTCCATCACAAGGTTCAATCGGTTTACAAAGTTTGTTGGCTCAATGAAAATCTCTGAAGTTACACTATCATTTCTCACTTTCACAAACAAGTACCACTGTTTGACCTCTATATGCAAATTAGCTTTAACTTTGACTAATTTTTACCATTCAGTCTTTTATCAATTAACCTACAAAACATTCCATTCCATAACTTGTCCTTTCTATAGTTTCAGTGGCCTGGAATTTTACACAACAACGCCTCATAAAAGACCACCATCAATCACCTTTTTCGTCAATGAAATTCCATCTTGAATTAACGTATCTTTCCTATGGTAGGTATAAACCGCATGTGATGTCCACTGTATACCATATCTGTACTGTAGTTCCAAAGTGGAAAGTGCAAGTTTTTCACTTCAAAAACTCAAAAAGGGTATAATTCAAGGAGTCATCTTTAATTGATAAACACACAATAAGAGGTTTGACCAATCGACAGCTTACTTGAACTCTTCAAACTCGAGCTTGTCGTCTCCGTTAGTGTCATAGTATCTGAAGATGTACCTGCATCTGAGTTCTGCCGGCAGAGCTCCATGAGGTGTACAGGGCTGCATGGCCGCTAAACCATACAGAAAATCACCAAAATGAAGGTACTTACTACGCCTCAGATCAAACGCTCTGGAGATAGTGAAAGTGAATGACAAAATCTCGTTGGGCAGAAACTCTTTCTGTGAAAATCATTCTATAGATGCATTATTTGGAACTCTACGACAAAATGACTGAAACTCCTGACGATTTCACTCATCACAAGGACAGCAATCGGGTTTAGAAAAAAGAGCATCGATGATGTCATGCCACGACCACGACTGGTAGCGGCACTGTGAGTAAAATTGTTACAAACTCTATACACACATTGTACACTTTAAAAGCATTCATTCAGAGACAATTTCTGATGTGTAGACAGACAGAAAGACAGACAGCTAGCAGACAGACAAACAGACAGATAGACAGAGTATGAAAACAGGTTAAATATCATGATCTTGTCATGTGTAAGTCAAACAGTCTCTAAAGGTGAGATCAACAAATTTCAAGAAGAGGTTCAGCAGTACAGCAGGTCATGCAGACATGACGGGGAACGACAAGAGCTGGTTTTGTGATAAATAACTAACAGCAAAGCCCCTTGCGCAAGTGATTTGTTATGCATTAGAGCCCGGTGACATGAGACCTGTCAATCAACTACACAATTTAATATAATGATATGAGGTAAAAGCAGACTGAAGCTTGTCTTTTTAAAGTAAAATACAGGATGTGCACAGTCACCGCCACATGTCTTAGCAAAAAGCAACTTCAATACAGAATAAAGTGACAAAATTGTCTGCCAAGTATCAGAAAATCTTCAAAACAAACTTTTCACATGCAGGCATTTTGAACAGTGTTGTCAGAAAACAAAATGACATATTCTGATCATGCAAATACCTCAGAAAGCTAATATCTTGCACTGACCTAGAAATCTCACCAAAATGAGAGTGCTTCTCTTAAAGGGGGCACATTAAGTTGTTTTGTGAAATTCCCTAAATTTTTCTAAACCTGTAAAGTTAACTTCACATACTTATACATAACTATGGTAAAAAAAGAGATTCCCCATGTATATGAGTTTTTTTAACCCACAGGTACTGGAGATTACATGACAGTCTAATGACCTGGATTCTACGGCTAGTAAATTCTAACAATTTGTAATCAGTGATTGCTAGTACCACATTACATGACCTCAAACAAAATGATAGCTACAGGGCTTTGGATCACAATGTGAGAATTTCCCAATATAAAAGTTTATTAAAACAAGATTATACACACTTTCTGTATTTGCAAGCAACTCTAAGCACAGTGATTGTAAAAGGTTACACACAGAGGCTTGAGTTTACCTTACCTGAAATAGTGATGGCAAAGATTCTCTGGTATATCTTGACTTTTCATGTATGAGGTGAAGTTTGTTTCATTCATGGTCATACACGGGTGACAAATTGCCAAAAATTCATCTAAAAGGTTACTTTGTTCTGACAAAGACCATGTGGAAAGAAAAAAAAACATGTTTTGTGTGAAAGAACAAACATTACAAAAAACAATAACAGAGCTACGAAATTCACTCATTTGAGGTCAACAACACACAAATGAATGTTGCTATGGGCAAGACTCTGCAAATCTCCAACACTTTAAGTAATGATCAAAATTAGGGCAAATAATTTTATTTACCTCATTATCTATGCAGCTGCACATCAAATATTCCACAGAAGCAGATACCAGTTAAAGGTGATACGTCATCAACTTTTCTTTGGGTTTTTGGAACATACAGTGCTACCCATCCATGTTTGCCACAAGTGTGGGTGATTAAAAGTCAATATTGAGTCTTGGTATATATGAATTAATTAAGGTGAGCGGGGAAGAGGGAAGGACTATCTTGGGGAGGTTAGGATGTCTGGATGATCTTTTTTTTGATAAGTTTGATGCTATGTACAGTACCAACAATTTTAGACTGCACACTGATTCACTGAAAAGCATTCAGCAATTTCAAAGAAGGGAGAGGTGGGGTGGGGGAGGGAGAGAGGATGATCCCTGATGAGCTGGAGATGTTCAAACTATCCAGGTGCATAACACTCCAAATGGTGCACAAGATGTGTTCTAAATCTAATGACCTTTGACTTTATTAGTCATTTACAGTGGTAAAACCAAATGAAGGAGCAAATGGAAACCAGAAAGTTCTTGAGAGGCATTTTAAGGAGAGGCATTTTTACAAGAGTACAACCTCCAAAGTCATTCACAGTAGTTGCTGGTTTATACAAGTTCACATCATATCCAAAGTTATCATACTGTACTTTCAGTGTGCAGTTTGCACAACACAAACCTTCTATGCCTAGTTTGGCAGCAGCAAGCAGTTCTTGAAAGTGGAGCTCAGAGTCTGTCGACATGCCATCCTCTTCAATAGGAAGTACCATCTCTTCAAATTCCATATTTAGAGGACCACCTTGGGAAAACAAAAATGCAACGTTTCTCAAGTAATTTGGGAACTAAAAGCAGACAAGGAGAAAACAGGATAAACTAAAGACAGATGGAAACTTTCTAACCAGTGAGGTTGAAAATTGGTCAATACTTACCCTCAGCTGCTTTTCCTTTCAGAATGTGAGATTTTGGAAGAGATTATGCCTGTGAGTGATACTCAAGACATAGGTCTACACACAAATGTCCAATGTTGTGCAATGCAGGCTGGGGAGGGAGGGGGGAACATCACAAAATTCAATCAAACCAAATCGATTCAACCTCATTACGTTCACACCGACAACTGCACTGAAACTGCACATTGAACCATTATTTCACTGCATTACTTGGAATGATAAACTCACTACGGTTCGGATGCCAGAGTTACTTTTACCGCTTGCTATAAACCAGACTGTAAAGGCATCTTAGTGAAGATTAGTAACTTAAAATGCCATTCTTCAAAATAAAAGCAAGCCAGTATTGAGGGGAGGCATTCACAAGTCACAGGCGAAGTAAAAAAAAAGGGCAGGCTACCTGAAGCTTCGATATTGTATTATGTTAGGCACAAGTTTGCTTGAAGAGCCTCAATTTCCTGTATGAAAAGGTTAAATTTACATTGAAATGATCCACAGATTGTCTTACTGTACATGTAAATTAATCCAAAAGGGGTACAAAAGATATACAACAGCACTAAAACCAATGTATTTCCATACAAAGCTTGAAATCCAGCAGATATTGGCAAATAAATTAAAGGATAATTTTACTGCCACTCACACTGTAAGTCAAAGTTTCATTGATTGCTCAAGTCAAAAGCTCAGTTAAACATTACCTTTCATAGAATTTACGAGTGCGTGGTATCACATACACAGCAATTACAAAGTGTCCAGCCTGCCATGTTCAAATTTTTCAGTAAATCCTATTAAACAGCATCTCATTCCCACTATTTCGATCACTGAAAAGTCTGCAAAATGTACAGAGTGAATGACTCACCGCCGTCTAAGAGTGACATCAACTCCAGAGGCTCCGGGGAAAGAAGTCCAGGGGGTTCAATTTCCTGGAGTTCCTTCAGAGTGAACCACTTCTTGGTTTCGTCATCTGGCTTGTTGATGGCTCCAGTTTGCTTGGCTAGGAAGATGATGTGAAGTGTCCTACACTGTGTGGAGCGGCTGACCATGTGATTCATTTTCAACATTGTTGCAAGTTTGACGGCGCTGCCTAGCTTCAAATCCTTTTAGGAACAAAGACAAAAACAACAAAAATAAACAAATAAAATGATGAAAAACTTGTTGCTACCTGCATAAACTCTAATTCAGCTTATAAAACAACTCCCTCAGAATTTTGCTCATTTTTCATACGCACACAATCACAAAGCAACCAGTGGAAAAGGGAAGGGACAATATCAAAAAGAAAAACATTTATGGGTTTGATGTTACCAGATGCTGATATAAACTAGTAATGTCATTCACACAGCATTGATGAAAATTGTGGTCATGAAGGATGGCATATATCTCTTAACCAAGGTAATTCACAAGTGGATAGAAAGTTCCTGACACCAAATTGTGGTTAAAGACCTAAAATTGTGCAAGTCAACAAAGGCAATCTGGAATACATCTTCCCTCCTCAGGGGTGCTTTTACTGTGACAAAAACAACAAAGTATTTCGTAAATCTGGACAGGGGGTTGCTGGCAACTGGGATGTTCACTGAATTTTTAGAAAAGGTGATAAGAGCTACAGTATGTTAAGTGGTTGTTTGGAGACAGGATAGAAAATGGACTTGCTCCACAAATAGACATAAAATGAGACCAAAGTCTATCTAGCAGCAATATCTGAGCTATTAAACATAGATCAGCATTTGGCAAGTTTCAATATGAAATTTTCTTAATATGAGTGACATTTACTTCTCCTTATGTTCACATTCAGGACATGTAAAACTCTCCACGTGTCCATGCGGGGCTTTTGCATCCCGGACAGATCTTTGGAATGGTAGACCTTAATTATATTCACTTTCATGTCACATTATAGTCATGACAAGTCTCCCATGGGACAATTAAAATGACAGACATAATCTACTCATGAAGTGCTACCAACATTGGCTCTTTGATGTTCTAGATGAAGTCAGTTGCTGAAATATCTCCCTTAATATGTGTTCATACTTTAAGCTCTGGTGACCTCAAATGAACTTTGACCTCCATGAAAAACAATAGGGGTCAGCTACTCACAGTGGGCTACAAACACATTAACTTATGAAATTCAAGCACTTTCCCTTCTTGAGATTCGGCATTTACAAGGTTTTCACACTATGTCCTCTGTTGACGTCACATGAGCTCACATGACCTTTGATCTCCATAAAAAATGACAGACATCATCTACTCATTAGGTTCTACCAAAGATTAGAGTTTGAAGGTTCTAGTAACATTCAGTATAAATTTAGCTATCTCCCTTAATAGGTTTTCTTACTTTAAGCTTTGGTGACCTCAAATAACCTTTGACCTTCATGCAAAACAATAAGGATCATTAACTCACAATGGACTACCAACACACTAACTTTGAAGTCCAAGTATCTTCTCCTTCTTGAGATACCATGTTTACAAGGTTTTTGCACTATGCCCTCTATTAACCTGGCATGACCTTTGACCTGAATATAAGGTGAAAGACATCATCTACTTACTTGGTGCTACCAAAAATAAAGAGTTTGAAGTTCCAGCAGCATGCAGTTGCTGAAATATCTCCCTTAATAGGTTTTCTTATTTTGAACTCTGGTGACCTCTAATGACCTTTGACCTCCATGAAAAACTACAGGGATGATCTACTCACAATGGACTACCAACACACCAAGTTTGAAGTTCGAGCACCTTTCCCTTCTTGAAATGCCCTGTTTACAAGTGTTTCAAACTATGTCCACTGTTGACATCACATGACCTTTCACCTGCATAAAAAATGGCAGACATCATCTTCTCATCAATTGCTAGATTACCAATGATAAGAGTTTGAAGTTCCAGCAACTTTCAGTTGCTGATGACCTCAAATGACTTTTGAATTGCCAAAAGAGGAGTAATCTAATCTCTATGGACTACCTCCACAACAATTTTGAAGTTCAAGCAAGTTTCCCTTATTGAGATATCATGTTTACAAGCCAAGGTGTCTCACACACACACACACACACACACGTACATATGCCATCACCACCACATAGATTCCTTGCCTGCCTTTGACAATGAATCAAAAAGGAACAGGAGGGATGACTAAGTCCCTTCTGTGTCAAGGACCGTGTGGAGAAAAACTGAAGACAAAGCCCTAGAAACTTCTTCAATATTTATCTTTAAAGTGTCCAAAGCATTCTGAAATCCATTCTCATTACCAGAAAGAACCACATCCTCATGTGTATAATTTGTTCCACTCATCATCATCAACCAAAAAAATGTTTATGGCAGATATTCATTTTATAACTACCTGTATTCTATATTTATGGGGTAAGATTCTGTTACCAGTAAAAACAAAGGTAAGAAGGTACCTGTTTTGATGATGAGATGTATGAATGGGGTTAACTTTTACAACTGATAACTGCTACCAGTTGGCACATACTGTACAGAGAAAAGTTTTGGATAAAAATGCCTCTCTTGTTGCGGTTAATGGCACTTCCCAGTCTCTCTGACATTGTGAATTTCACCTAACATGTTCTTTAGTTTTTAGAACACAGGTTCAGAAATTTACACTTCCACTGCAAATCGTGTAGAGGAGATGATAAGAGAATTTCATAAATGTGCGATTCATTGATAAACATCAACATGTAATCATCATTTATGCTGCCTTCCCAAAGGGGGACTGCTCTGAGGGTTTTAGGGTAGGCTGGTTGTAAAGATTCACGTTCACCACTACATCACTGCATTGCACAGTCATGTTTATTACACAATTTGGTCTTTGGCTGAATTGAACCTGTGACCTACTATCCATTTAAACTGTGTCTAACTTACTTAATTCATCCTTAACATGTCAACAAAGACCGTAAACAGTATTTGCTCATAATTTGTTCATTGCTATTTCAATGATAACAAGTTTTGCTTTCACCAAATCAGAATCAAGATTTGCAATTCTTGCTATTTTTGAAAAAAAAGAAGATATATAGCAAGGGCATTCTACCAGCGTTTGTTCAGTTGTCATTTCAAGTGTTTGGTTCCACTTTCATTTTGATCCTGACTATTTACCAGTATCAAACTAATTTATGCTCAGCCTATGTCTTTACAGTAGGTAAAATACATTGTACTATTAGCTGTTTTTGTCTTGTGCAAATTTTGTCCTATATTTTTTTACCTTCAACTTTTGTTGGGGAGGGGGAAGCAGGGGGAAAGACCTTTTCCACGGGGGAGAGGCTGGTGTGGGGATGTCCCAGGCCTAGGGCTAAATAAAGGATGTGCTTTACAGTGTATAGTGAGTAATCATGAGTCCATCATTATCATGAGTCAATCACTGTGTTTTAAATGCCAGCACAGCATGTAGACGTGATGCGATTTTCATGTAAACATGGCCTACAATGTATATTCCTTAAACATCAAAAACAATTATTTGCTTTTTCATTTTTGATGTTCAAAATTAATGTGTTACTTGCAAAGTTACGACAACATTTTTAAGTTTCTGTTTAAGTATAGACAAAAAATTGCAAACACTACTGTACCAAAATTTGTGACCAAAATGTCTCTGATGGGGTTTGTATGTAGAGTACAATTTTAGAAAAGAAAACACATTTTGTCACAAACATCACTATTCTTAATTGTGATGATTGTTTTTCTGGATTTTCTGGAAATTACGGATAGTCCTATTTCTGCAAAGCAGCTAAATTTCACCTGCTTGCAATATGTGCAAAGGACCAACACGGTGCTGGAAATGTGTGATACAATAGGTATTTGTTTGCATTTTGTCTGCAAAAATGATTTATAAAGGAGACAGGTTCAATTCCAGTGGTGTGCCTGCATCAAGTGAGCCACATCTTAATCAGGCATACAAAGGAAATAGGCAGTGAAAGTATAGTACCATCATACGCCTACAGTACCATACAGCTGTACAGCCACGTTTGGGAGGCTCAACTACTGTATGGGTATGCTGACAGTTTTCAAATTCACCATATCTCCATGATAAATGAATCACATTTTTGTTTTGTACGGTAATGTGTGACACTCAGAGAATGTTAATCTTGGCAAGTACAGTAATTCTCAAATGCTTACTCATTGTGAAAATTCAAGTGTTTTCATCCGTCCAGTAGCTCCTTATACAGGGCACTGGTCATTGCAATAATTACAGTGCATGCTTTGCTCACTTAAAACTGAATCAACTTCTCTGATTGATTGTATCGACTTCGATCGCTGGTTGGTCCCATGATGTTTGGGTGAATTATCGCAATGATTCGCACAAATGCTCGGGCAAACAGCCATAACCTTTTTTTTTTTATAAAATCCATAAAATTAAGGAATTCCTTCTTTTTCACATAATAAGGACATTCAATATTCATTGTAAGTATTATGAGCCAAAAGTGATAAACTTAACATGCCACTAATACGTAAAATAATTCAATCATTTCCATGGATGCAATAACTTTAATTATTTTACCTTGACTTTGTGTGGGAGATTCACTTGTCACAGTATAAGAGTCACTGAACAGTATCTTAACAGTTCCTTTGTTGACTTTTCATTTCATAACTAATCGATTAAAGAATCAATTATCATACGTTAGGTGTCATATTGTAGCTAAGACATTACAGAAAATGACAAGAGTATCTTTGAATTGGCAAGTTTTCAAACTTCACAGAGTTTTGAACATATATATATTTAGGTAAAAATGTCTATGTATGATGTATATTTCATATCACGGTATAACTACAGTACCATGATTTATTGTCAACATTTTAGATTTCACACATAATGAGAGACCATAGCTTCAGGGTACAACTACATAATACCCGCCATCAGCTACTGTTACCTGTAAGTCCATGGTGTAGCCGGCTACAGCATCACATGAACACAATAACACCAGGACACTGTCAAGCATTACAACACACAGGAAGTTCAGTAAACTGTACTGTAAATCATTAAGGAGATGGTTGAGTCAATGTTGCCAATCAGGGGCTGGCAAGGAAAAATTTTCAACTCTTATTGTTTAAAAGGATTTCTTCATGATGAAGTCTGTAGATCCAGTGTAGCCACTTAAAGGAAAACTATCGACTTAAAAAATATTTTCAAATCTTACCATTCCTTAAAATATTTCGTCATGATGGAGCCAGCGGAGTCCGCGTAACTTAATGACACTGAAGGGAGAGCCTTTGGACTTACAAATGTTTTGGACTAAGGCATAGCCTAGCTTCATACCCTGTTATGAGTTCTCAAAATAATTCTGCACATTAGCAAGTGGTCAGACAGTTTATTGGCGTAGCCAATCAAATTCAAGGGGTGTTTTCGCATGATGGGATACTCTACAGGCCCTACTTCATCTTCAGTTATTAATATTATGTTGTGTCATTTGCTCAGTAATCTATATGAAATGTATGTGCTAGAGCCACTTGAAACACGAAAAAGTCTTCAAAAATTTAACAGTAATCGGTACAAACTATAATGCTTGGAAGTTGGAACTGCCCTCAATACATTGGCCTACGCCTACTCAATCTACTGTAAGCTAGACATCACCAAAACAGCACTGAAAGAGACCCAAAAAGAGAGGCACCTATCCAATTATTATTGCAAAGATATATTGATTGTAGCAAATGTTTGAATATTTGGTGCAACTTTAGAATCCGTACCATATGAACATGCTCGCTAGCTTCGATTTGATTGTCCGATTCGGTCCACTGCCATCCTTGAATAGCGAATGATGAATGGATTGCCTAACTAGCGTTGGTAAATAGGGTTAGGGGATTGGGTTAGGGGATTGGGTTAAGGGGATCGGGTTAGGTGTCATAATTCAGGGTGGATCGGTTAGGGGATCTGGTTAGGGGATCTGGTTAGGTGTCGTGATTCAGGGTTAGGGGACAGATACTTATTTGTAGTATATGAATATATAAATACTGTTATAAGACTACGTTGGACTACGCTTTTGTGTATTGAATGTATTTTTGAACACTCAACCACCACAACCGCTCTCGTAGCATAGGAGGTTATGTGTAAGACTTATGATGCGTCAGTTATCATGATATCCTAGGTTCAAATCCTCCTCTACCCTACTTCTCTTTCAGGAATAATCTCTCACACCTTTCACAGGTGTCACTACATGTTGTTCATTGCACAGAAAATCGGTAACTTCGAAAGTCTAAAAAGAAAAAAAGGACTTGAAAAAGAAAATAAAAGGGAAAACAAGACATACCTGTACGCCATGCTAGCCTATCTCCTTTACTTTAGTTATCTGATACCTTGTCCGATTGGTACGGATTCCAAATTAGTACCGAATATTTTATCGTACCGACGTTCGTTAAGTGATCGACTCTTGATCCCAGTGTATTGTTACTAAGTAAGTAACACCGCGCCGAAAGTTAGGCCTAGCCTATGCCTGTGAATAGTGTTATGTTCAGGTTGATTAACAAACGTTAGCCTAACTGTAGTACAGTGTAGACCTAGGATGGGACGTAAGACATTTCTACAAACTCACTTCTAGAATTTCAGTGGCAAGAGCTGAGAAAGGTTCCAGCAATAAAGGACTACATTTAAATGGAAACCACCAGCCTTTCTTTTCCGGACTTTGACGGAGGAGACAGCTTCGCGAGACATTGTTATAGACGAGCACTGAGACACAAACAAGAACTTTCTCACTTCCGAATATGGGGGCAGCCATTTTGAAATGATGATCACCGCATTTGCGCCCTCAATAATAATAATAACTACGGCGATGCACACATTGTAAATAATGACCGCCTGGAAAACGTAACTACGGAGGCGCAATAAGGGCATGCAAAGAAAAAAGAGCTCCCTGATAAGTCAAAATTTCTACTATTAAAGTAGAAATTTTGACTTTTAGTCTCAAGGTGTTGACATTTATCCCAAAATTTTGACTTAAAAGCCAAAATTTTACTTTCAAAGTCAACGTTTCTTTGCATGTGTTTATTGTGCCACGGTACGTAATGGTGGTAATCCCGTGACTTAATTGTGTACAGTGGTGTTATTGAGTCCAAACTTGTTGCATACACATAGAAACGAGTCGGAAACAAAAGAAAATTGAAAGACAAATTGTTCAGAAATGTTTACTTCAAAGCTTAGGATGGGCCCTCGTGGTTAATTTTGTAAAACATTGCAAAATGCTTACCTCTTTCCTGCAACTAACGTTAACCAGAGTTAACAAGTTTGTTAATGGTACTCGGTTGGTGATCTGTTTATGGTTCTACAGAAATTTAGCCCCAACGTCCGATGTGGACCCATTTCATGAAACTTTGCAAAATTCTCCACCCAATAGATGGTCACACACGTGTGCAATGTTATAATGATATAGATCATTATGATGCCAATACGTAACGTTGTACTTGACGGTATGTCCGTGACTGCTCTGCGTGACCTCACACATCATGATATCTCCGTCATTGTCAGTATCATTTCAACTCCTCCCTACTTTTAACATTTTGCTTAGGTTTCAATAACGGAAAACTAGTTGATTATAAAGGGCACTTGACCTCGTTTTTTCAACTAAAAGTTCAAGTACTACACCACTTTCTCAGTACTGGCAGCGGCAGCAGCAGAGACAGCATCACTCGTATACATCTCAGACATATATCTCACATACCTCACACAGAGCTCTCTCCTGCCATTTTCTAAATCGCCAAGCAGTAATTCTCTTTTAAACAGGTCATGGTCAACTGGTTAGCCTCTGAGGGCGATCAGGTTGACTGATCAGTGAAATTCAAGCAGATATAACAGACCATAGTGAACTAAGTCAAAGCCTTTACGTACAGTAATTGCAGTAACTAGTAAAACTTCAGTTCTAGTAATGGTGTAATAAACATAAACAGGCACGGAGGATTCTGTCAAATAAAGCACTTTCACCCCTTGATATTCCTGCCAACTGACAGTTTTACGGGTCGACGCGTCGGACTATAGAGTTTTAAGTTTGTTGTCATAGTGGAACTAGGACCTAGGGTGGATAGCTTTGGTATGTACTAGAAAAAAAAAAAGGATTATAAAGACAGCAGTTTGAGTTACTAAAAACAAAAAATCTTTACATCAAAACACACCAAAAGAATCGGTATTAATTCTTCACATTAGCTGGATGAGTGGATGCCTCGCATGCATGTTTCCATTATTCACAGTGCGAATTTCCCGTGCATGTAGTGTTTATATAACAATAAATACAATATTGCAATATTGTTGGACAAAATGGCTATTTACACTATACTTGTGTTTGTTACAGTGGGTGCCAAGCGCATGACTTAATTGTGGGTGGGGGGGGGGGGGGACGCAGGCATGCAAATGCAATCGTCTTTGTCGGACAAACATGTTTTCTGCTTCATTCAAACACGTTTCTTCTCTGTGTAAACAGATCACAGTAGGGCATCTCAACATCGAAGAAAGGAAATGTTACGCTATATCTTCGATGAGCCAAACACATTATTGAGACAATTTAATCTGAGATACAGCACCTCACTAATGTAACTGCAGACGAGTGTTTTACCGCAGCTTTTCATTGGCTGACAGATTACTATGACTATTACTTACTATTATCGAAATGATAGACCATGTTTAATTACTGGGCATTTGGCGTCAACGAACCTAGCTGTTTTGTCGTTGATGAACCTGGTTTATCAACCGATAAACCAAGTTTCTCGAATTATTGGACATTTGTCTGCCGTACATTACTGCTTTTAACTTCACATTAAAGAAACCGGGCCTTCCCCTCCCCCCAAGCATAGTCTGCTCTCATCAGTTCTTCATATTCACTGGAACTTCCTCATGGGATAACCTTCATTTTGTTTTTTAAAGACATTGTAATTGTCATGTGAGCACCTGTAGCTCACTTTTAAATCTACTCTTGTCTTTTTGTATTTTTATCTTTTTTTTTTTTTGCTGACTGTTGTAACATTTATCTGACATGAGGTATTTAATTGTTAACATTAAGCGGAGAGAAAGTCTGTCAGCTCAATTTGTTGCCAGCAGACAGTTTGGACTAATTAATGGATCATGGTCATATATTGAGATCACAGTTAGAGTGTAGTAAATATATAAATAGTATACCACATATTTTCATACAACTTTCACTATTGTGTCATACCTGACATCCTGATTATCACTTTCAGTTTGCAGTTAAGTTGTTTTTCTAGTAACTTTTTTTTTTAACGTCATACTGAACGTGAGAGATCGTGCATTTGGGGGTGATTTAAAAGACATGGACTAGGAATGACCGACCCAGACTAGAGTCTCAGATCCCTCTGCACTCGGACTAGGGGGTCAGGTCCACTCGAGTCCTTCGGCACACAATGACCACTAGCTGACTGGGGAAAAAAAAGGAAAAATACATGACGTAGTGTTTTATATTACTCCGTTTTTAGTTATGTGTGATCCCCTTCGACCGCCTACAAATCATCCCCTCGCAGTGCAGCGCCTTATACTTAGCTGTAAGAATTTCAACAAATGAACTTAGAATACTGCTGCTTCTGACTTGACGCAGACGATGACCCTAAACCAGGACTCGGCTTGGACCCGGGATCAGTGGATACTACTTTAACTCTGAGAGACATCACGATTAGATCACAACTGGTTGTTAGCGACTCCTCGTTTACATTGGTTATGGTCCGATCTATCTCCACCCTCGCACTATATATACCTGTCAGATACATGTACATAATAACCTTTCCATCAAGTTGAGTAAAGATGACTAATGTCAATTGCTGCATAGTCCGAGCAATTGGATAATTTGAATATTTTTTAAGGGAACTTTTTAACCATGTCGTCACATGTACGTGCAGTAACAATCACAATGTTACATATTTTACTTCACGTATAAGTTTTAATTTCTTCCTGAGTGTGTTAATACCTCTTTGGATATCCTATGGTTTTCTCTTTTCTCAGCGATGGTGATGATGATTAAATTGTTTCTATTAATTCAGTTTGATTCCAGAAAATCAATGAAGTAGCAATCAATTATTTCAATCCCATGGTGGTGACCGAATTCTCACCCCGTCCGTTTCACCTTTATGTATAACTTAACTTTACTTCATTTACTTAGCTAGGCGTTTGCGGCACTCCGGCCATTGTGAATCTGTCACTGAGTCACTTCAACTCTTTTTTTTTTCCACAGTGGGGGTGTGATTTATATCGTTTCTTATCAACTGGAATACATCAACCCGAGGAGTTTACTGTTTTGTTGCATAGTGTGTTGTTAATATGTGGTATAAAGAGGGCTTTACTGTCCATAGCACTAAGAAAGTGATCATTTCTAGATTAGAAGGTGCAATGGCGCATGGCTTAAAAAAACAAAACCAAGAAAAACAAAGAAAGTTATTGAATGTCATAAGAAGGAAGTAACAACTTATTGCACAATCTACCGATTTAAAGTGAGTGAATAAGCCTCAACATTTTATACTCAGCTCAAGAATGTCCCTGTGAAGATGGGAGCTTGGACCACTTGAATTCATTTTCAAGCTTTGTGACGTGTACTTTTTAAATATTTTTTTGCAATACCCGTTCAGAGAGGACTCTTATGACGTCATAGGTACAACCAAATGTGAATAGTGAACATTTCCTATTTAGGGACTGTTTCAATGACAATAACATCATTTGAATTACAAATGCAGGTACGTAACTTGAACCAGAATCTGTGTGCTTCAAATCCGTTTTCAATTTGGGTAGGTAATTTGGGCAGGAAAGTGATCACTTGCCCAATCCCCTCTCCTGGTCAACAATTGCGGAATCAGAGTCAAAATGTAAAATCTATGTTACATTGGTACACGGTGGATGTGCACGATGCATTTACAATCATAGGTATATACATCGCACATCATCCATATACTATGCAGTATAGATCAATGTCTCGATCCGCAGTTCCGTATATACGGTCATGTCGATGATGCCGTCCTCACGATCAGGTGACCCGGAAGTGATCTT
This sequence comes from Stichopus chloronotus, assembly GCA_021234535.1. Lineage (NCBI taxonomy): Eukaryota > Metazoa > Echinodermata > Holothuroidea > Aspidochirotida > Stichopodidae > Stichopus > Stichopus chloronotus. The sequence goes on along the minus strand of CM037837.1, from coordinate 6,887,897 downwards.
TGATAACGTGAAGATGATAGGGTCATATTTAGAAAACCGAAATAATTATGGTATGAACCTTGCGTGGAAATGTGAGGTCTGAAACGCCTATAGCAGGGGTATGTGTTTGCATGCAAATAAAATGTGGATATTTGTCGTACTCCGTGTGAATTTCCATGCAATTGTAACCCAAAAGTAATAATCAGTGAACGTAGCAATTTACTAAATGTAATTGACCTGTCGTTCCGATATTTACGAAAGACGAAAATAAATCCCACGCATTAATTAAGCTTGTTGTTACGTGGGTTGCAAGTTCCTATAAAATCAACATGACGAATCACATACTCCGCCATGATGATAGCAACAACTATACTGATTAATCCTATACTGTTTGTTTGTTTTTTTCTGTGAAAAACATTAACATCATGGGAATTACGCATGTCAATACATGGAGAGGAAATGAACACAGAAAAGCGAGTGACACACACACACCCACCCACACACACAAACAGGTGAACATAAAAGGAAGCTACAACAAAATAACAACGACAAAACCATATCAACAACAAAACCTTCCATATTATACTCAACGTAATCATCAGACTTTTTTAAACTCGTGATGAAAATGAGTAAACCGTATTTGACGATGCAGCTTCCCCCACTTTTTGAAGACTGGACATACACGCATTTGTAACATGAAGTATAGGATCTGTCTCAACTATATTTATTTCTGCCAAGTTTTTATTTTCATAATTAAAAATCGTAACATTACAACAACAATGATAATTCCCCTAACGAATCTCTGAATATTTTTATTCATGTTTGCAGACGTTCTAATTATTAAAATCTTCTAATTTAATATCTTGTTTCATTGGGAAATGACTATTTTAGTTGTGGATAGGGGTGGTTCTACGTATGCGAAGGGCGGCTAACTGGGGGTCCTCCCCCCAAAAAAAACTTTGGCAAGTCCTCACGATTGGGAACATGATTTATGTGAACTATAGTTCACATTTACTTATTATTTTTTTTCTGTTAGGAAGACTTCGCTTTCAAAACACGAGATCTCAAAATAAAGGAAGTCTGGATGCTTTTTACGAGACCCGAGAAGTGCTATTTCCTGCAATCTGGAAGGATTTTTTTCGGTCAAAATTTTTTGGGCACCCTCAGCGCTAACTGACGGTGGTGTTCGGCTTAGATGGTAGCACGTGAATTATTCAACTCCCTGCCATCCCAAGAAAAAATAATATTTCTAGAACCTGGCCAGGACTGCGATCCGTATATTTTATGTGAATGTTGATCACATGATCAACGATTAACAAAATGTGACGATATCAGGGCATTATCAGCTATTATACACAATAATAGATATTTACCTGAGTAACAACAACAACAACAGTAAATCGATCAGCCTTCGAATTAAGCGGTAGTAAAATCGGTAACCTTGACTTTTCTTAAACTAAACGCTTGGTCAAGCTTAATCCCAAGGTATCAGTTAGCCAGGAAATGCAGGGGCGCTATACTTACCAGATCTACGCTGCTTGTTGGGAGTGTGCTGCTTTACCTTTTTATCTTGAGAAATACGCTCATTTAATAAATCTAATTCTGAAAGTTAATTTGGTAACAGGATTTCTAAACTGTGGAATGCAAGATTAAAAAAAAAAATATACGGTTCCTACATACCGAGGGGCAAAATACAATTTATCAGTCAAGAAAGAAAAGAAAAGGGGAGGATCTTGTGCCTTATTTGGTCACGGGTGGATGAGTACAGCAGAGGTTTTAATTCTACTAACAGTCAACACAATTTACCATTTCAAATCCAGCCTTGTACGCTACGGACAAACTGGGTGAGTATTTCTTCTCTTCAATCTGGCTTTTAAGAGCTTATATCAAAGACATTGTTCAAAAGGAATACTGGACGAACATCCCTTTGGAGTAATCCATTTTTCTAAACAGGCCTCTTCAAGTTCCTCTGAACCTATGTTAATAAAAGTCTTTGTTATTTACTTATTTATCCAAGCAAGAGTGTGTAATGCGTTTGATTACGTATTTTCACTTTCATAATTATTGTTATTACTATTCTTTTATGATTATTATCATTAATTATACTTGTATACTGATTTCCTTCGTCTTTGATAACTAAATGTCCACGAATAAAAGATTCGAATGTATTGCTACATGTCACATCGACACCGATTAAGGCCACCAGAACTTACATTCGAATGTATTATAAAGAGCGCATGGTTAGTGCTCATGACAGGTGACATATCGATGCCACCAAATGATCGCGAGGGAAGTAACTCATCACCATATGTTATATTTTTGGATAGCAAAATTCTCAACTTCTTCTAAGTTACAGTACGCTTTGATTCACACTAAATGAAAAGCAACGGCGCTCGCAAAATACTTAAGGGGCACTTTAGCTGCAAATTTAAAATAATACATGCGCAAAGCATATAAAGTCCTACTTGGCAACCTTCACAACATGGCAATACCTACCTTGCTCCACCTCTCCAGTCGGGGCTATGTGACTGTTGAAATGCAATTGTCTACTTCGTAATGAATAGATTAGACAAAAAGGTGACAATGGACACGTATAAAATTCAGCCTGCCCAATTTTCAGCTGTATTTCATAGTGAGAGGCTGAGAGGAACAGACAGACTATATCTGTCACTTTTTCTGTGGTCGACCCATGTCCTTCATTATTCTGAGACATTGGAAATAAGAATAAAAAAATCGTGTTTCAGTTTTGCACTGCGTTAGAAAAGCTTTTGGACTACCTTGTGTGAAAGCTAGTTACTTCTTTAGTCCCAGGACAAATTGGGATGAATGCATAAGATCTATAACAAACCCTGGAATGGTAGTTCGATAGGTTTATAGACATAAAATTGATGAATTCGATGATACCTTCTAGTATAATCCGAGCGACAAGGCATTTAGTGGTGAAAAGCTATGTTAACGTAAAATTAGACGAGTATATAATTACAACAAATCAGGTTTGATGATGTCATTATTATTTACGCTAAAGACTGTGATTTTTCACTCTAATGAATAAACAGCGCTGTGAATTCAAAACATGTTTACAAATTATCAAAAAAACTACAATGTATTTGAAAATGCATTTAGTTTGTTCTATTTTTTTTGTATTCTCCTTTCAAACATCGTGCCCACTTCTTTCCTTTTTTTAAAAAGAATTCCGAGGTCACCTGTTGAAGTAAATGGTTTAGTTCTTCATTCAGATAAAATCTTCACGTGTGAATGAATTTGTAAAGGTCCATTATAGTTTCACTTGATATTTTGTTCTGCATCTTACAAACCTTTTGTCAGTTTGATGAGAGATGATAAAATTCGAAAATGGTGAGTTTGCAAGTCTGGCCAAGCGGAACAGTGACGAAGTTCTGGTCAGCTCTAAACGTAGGCCTACCCTAGATCAGGAGCAGTATTGAATTTGAAAATTACCCCCTCACCATAAACAGCTTTACTGAACAAGTCAAATTTGAATCCCCAGAAATTTTCCAAGTGGTTCCACAGGGATTTGATCCGGGGAACCTTTGATTGCAAGACGCGGACACTCTAACCACCAAGCTAACTCTCCACCCTCTAATAATGTCATATTGTATATGCCTATACTCTGTATTCATCCGTCTATACGTTGTTTTATTGCAGCATTGTAATCGTTGGTACCGGCACATAAACTGACACAAAATTCAAGATTTAAATGTTCCTGGTTCATTAATTTGCACGGTTTAAAGCACATTTAAAAAAAAAAAGTGTGCGCCCACTGAAGTTTGGCAAACTTCCATTTATTGACATATAGGTTATCCTTTGAGGTGATAAATAAACACGGCAGATGCCGTGAACCAAAAATCATGAAGGTGACAGTCAGTGAAATGTGCAAAATCTGTAGCAAAGCCCATACACTAGTAAGGTCAGCTTTTTATTATTTTTCAGTCTAGATAATCTTCTTCTTCACAGTGGTGACTGGCGGGGTGGGGGGGGGGGGGGAATCATTCTTTGTAATTTTTTAATATGTATTATAAAGACTGCTGACAGGGGTAGCCCCAGGGTTCCTCGATTTTTTTTGGGGGGGGACTGGTGCATATATTGTCTACGTCTATGATAGGACATGTACTGCTATTAAGTTCTACTACAGTGTCTCAACGATGAAGAAAAGCGGAGAGTTATAGCCTCTGAAATGACTTGCCGATGTAATAACATTCTTCGTTGTACACGTACTTTTTAATTTCCACTATCACCATTCGTTATCAATACTTTTAGAAAATGTTCCCTCGTAATTCTAAATTGGAAACTTGGAAATTGGAAACTTGGAAAATTGGAAATGGTCTGCAACCCTGCAAGTAATGATTAATAAATCACAAGAAGGCTTCTGTACTTCCATCAGTATAAGAAGACGTTGCAGAAACGTCTTTGAGTTCCCCATATATAGTTCCCCCTTAATTCGATTTCTTTAAGCGGTAATTTTTTAAATTAGCCTCGATGATAGAGGTAGGTTAACCATGGCCCTTTCTATCCACAAGAAATATTGGATTATCCCCATGCAGTCATTGACCTCAGAAACCTTAAGTACACATTGTGTTCTCCAAATAAACAGGTGGGAAACGTCACTCAATAGATTTTTTTGCCTTTCGTAGTAGTTTAGTGCACCCTGTATTGCGAAATCGAAACAATGGTCCCTTCGAAACAGCGATATACGAGTTCAACTTCAAGAGAATTTTCAGAAGTAATCATTAGTTTACAAATCTGTATTTCCTGCCATTTAACTCTATGTATTCATTGCAGATGTTGGCAGCTTACCTGAAACTATTGACGGGAGGATTGTTTGGACGTAACGTTATTTTTCCAGGAGGAAATTACTTACTACCGCAAGCAGCAAAACACCTCGTCCCAACACTTGTATCGTTTGGTCAAACACACAGAGATATATGCAACCCAGCTGTCCGTACGTCAATAACAGTAGCGGAACCAATACCTCCCACGGGGAGTAAGTCAGGATTATTTCGAACACCTAACGTATTGCTAAGCTGGGGAAGCCGAGTTCATTTACTTCAACGGTTACTAACGTTTCGTGAATCTCGACATCTCTGTAGTGATCACAGCTCTCTACCAACAATGCCTGCTCTTAAAAAAGGTAAAAGGAGTGGTTCTGTGAAGGATTTAATTTTGGGGAAAAAGAAGAAGAACAAAAATAAAGATGACGAGATCGCCGAAAATGGAGGTGGTGATGAAGTAGATGGTGCAAACGATGAACCAAAAAGCCCCGCTGATTCGACCAGCTCGGATGTTGCTGCGAGCCCTGATGCAGATAGCACAGTTGCGGAGAGTGATCATGACAATGAAGAGAAAGCTGCTGTTGAAGAAGAAAATGAAGCAGAACCTGAAGAAGAGGCTGTTGCAGCTGCAGAAGAGCCAGCTGAGGAAGATGCATCGTCTGCTCCAGATGGTCAAGTTGAGCTAGTTCATCTTGTCAAGAAGCTGGAAAACTTTGCACCACTTAGCCTTGCAGAAGAATGGGACAATGTTGGTTTGCTGGTGGAACCAGCATCAGATTTTTTGGTGTCCAAGATCTTCTTGACAAATGACCTCACAGAGGAAGTCCTTGAGGAGGCCATAGCAAATAATAGCAACTTTATCTTGTCCTACCATCCACCCATTTTTTCACCCCTGAAACGGTTAACAATGAAAAGTGCAAAAGAGAGGATCATTGTCAAGGCTATCGAGAAAGGGATAGCCATTTACTCTCCTCATACGGCACATGATGCAACTCGAGGTGGAGTCAATGACTGGCTTATTTCTGCCTTTGGTAATTACAATCTTTTTCAGTCATTTATTTTCTGTATTGTTTCATTCCATGCCAGGCTTGCCAGCATCTGTCACTTATTTTTAATGCATTGCACAGATTTGCGTAAATATTGTGCCTTCCATTTCTTTGTTGTGATATTATACAGCTAGAAAGTACTGTACAGTGGTATAGTTTAGAGTGAAATGCCTTGCAGTATTGTATACTTTCGTTAAGTTTTTCAATGGCACAAATCCTGAAGCAGGAAAGTAGGTCATACTCGTGAGAAGTCTGTGCGATATCATGAATCAAAATAGTTTGCTGTACAGTTTACTGCCAACTAGGCTTTTCCTGTTACTGTCTAAACAGAGGAATAAACCTACATGTATACACATCCAAATTTTCTGAATAGTTAGAATAAGAAACTAGTTTCTCTTTTATATGGCCTTGCTTTTACATTATGAAGTGTCCATTCACTTCTTTTTGTGTGCTTTCTTACTGTAGGTAACAAGGATGGAACTGCCATCTTATGCAGCACAAGCAGTGAATCTAGGCGGTATAAAGTGGAAGTCAGTGTCACAAAGCAGTTCAAACAAAAAGTCCAGCAATTATTTACAGCTGAGAATGGAAGCCTCTCTAAAGTTGAGAAAAGGGGTGATGGGTAAGTACGAATTGACTACATTTTGAAACTTACAGAAACAATGTCTTAAGATCATTCTTTATGTATGGTACTACTACTGTATGATCTTGCTGTTGATCTGTAATTTGCTCTAGAGAGTGATTCTCTCCTGTATGTATTCAGACTACAGTAAACAAATTACTGTAGTCTGAACTTGGAGACAGTGACAATGTGCTCTGACAGATCTATGTCAATCAAAATGAAAGTACTGTACATAAAGTGATTGTGTGTGTAAGATAAAAGCAAAAACATTGAAATTTCATGTCCAAAATTTTGGCAAGACTTTTAATTGCACCATTCAGACTATTTAGGAAAATAAAAAGGTTTTTGGTGGTTCATTCTGTTGAATGATTTCAAATTCCTAATAGTGACAAAAGTGTAAACTCAAGACAGTTTTCATTCAAATCAATTGTGTTTTTCTTTGAACAAGCCAATAAGAAGTATCCTACAGTGTAATTGAACATTCAGTTAGTCAAAACAACTTTGGACCAGTGATGCTGCAGTGATGTGATCAGTCCGTAGGTTATATGTAAATACTGTACAGTGCTCTCTTCCACCAAATACTACAATTCTGGGTACCGAACATGGAGCAATGACATGTTTTTGATACACCAGTGAAGCATGTGCTACTGTATTGCATATTCATAATGTAGGTACTTATAGCTATTGTCAATTTTCAAGTACTGTATGATTTCTGTTTTTTTATGCCAATCCTCTTACTTTTCAATGTAGTTTCTGTCATTTTTGTTCATTCAAACATACTCAGTCCATGCGCAACCTCGCATGTACATTTAAATAAAGAAAAAGTTAAGGTTAAACATAATCTTAGCTTTCTGGTTTTTCAGTACCCAAACAATCACTTTAACCAGTGAATTCAGTATACAGTGCCTTAATTGTAAGGGACTATTTACTTTACTGTCTTGATTGTCTTGTTGAACAGTTCATACTGTACATGTCTCCAAGTATTACATACTGTAGTTGAATCTAGAGTACCGTAAGACCTGTCTGATGCTTTTCACAAGAGCTTGTAAATTCTCTGAATTTTGCTGTACACTTTAGATTGGATCTGCACTGCTTTGCTCTGGGGATCATACATTAGGGTTAACCCAATTGAATGTAGTGGACGTAGTCTGACTCCTTTCCCTGGTTTGGATAGATTCAAAGCCGGTTCAAAACTGAAACACAGACTTGACCAAAACTACTCTGCACAGTATACTGTATCATGTTTCAATGTTGTTTTGTTTTCTTGCATAGGGTCTGTGACAGGGACTTGTCAGCCCCTGCTCGGCCTGATTCTTTTTGCAATTTATAAAAGTAACAAGTACTCATGCAAATGTTTTACTGTACATGTGCCTAATAAACTTTGAACATTGTCAAAGAGCTGTGCAGATTGACTACTGTAAGTTATTTAATTAATGCAGGCCGTTTTACAAAGAGTGGCAGCTCGTTGGTAGCCTATAATTGGATCTAATATTGCAAATTACAAAATACTGTAGCTCTGGAATGAAACTGTACTGTAGATGTGTAAATTATGAATGTTGAGCTTGTTCTCTTCTGAGGTTCTTATATAACTTCCATTCTTATTGGAATAACTTGAATGGAGAGAAGGAAGGCTTGACTGTAAATAACTTTCTACAGGAGGTCTCTGCATGCAGCATTATAATGTAGTATGGTAATGCCCAGAGCTGTGATACATACAGTTTGTAGCTAAGTACACTTGTATCCAATAACAGTCTGACATTTCTGCAGACCATATAGTATCTAGAGTTATATACTGTACTGTACAATGGATTAATTTTGCTATAAAGCACATTAGTTTAACTGTGCAGTACAGTCATGGAAAGTTAACTCTCATGTGTTGATGTCATCTTGAATTGTAGCAGGCCTATTGCAATGAATTTTATTTAATTGTAGAATTAAAATTATGTAAGAATCACTAACTTCTACTGTATAGTGTGCTGGCCTTTACATGTATGTTAAATGCACAGGATATTCACACATGATGCACTGCTGTTGGCCTTTATTTTTGTGGCCGGAATTCATTTCGGTTGGACAAAATTCCATTCTGGTAGCAGAGGGGTGTGGAAGAAAAATTGTGTAGCCTTCTGGCTACTCCTACAGTAAGCAGCTGCAGCACGACAATTGCCTCATTGTGTATAGTAGGCATGTTGCTTTCTTGTGTGAATGAAATAAGGAAAAAAATACATGACAGTAGTTTACAAACGTGTTCATCTCAGCTTTTGCTGGCAATGTGGCTCACTTATCTTCAAAAGGTCAAAGTTCTAAGTGGTATATACTGTGCTCTACCTGTGTCATACAGTATGTGTTGAATGAAGCAGACAAGTTGTGTAGTGATCTTTAACACTGTGCTGCATATGGTACAGTACATACAGTACTTTAACGTACCGGAACATTTGTCTGGATCGTACGGCTCAGTAAAATAGGGAACCTTGTTTGCTAGATAACTGTATCAGCTGTGATAGGTCAGTGACTCTAAATGTAGAGATGTAGGGTAGAAAGTGCTGAATATGTGTTTGTTGAGCTTTTGACTTTACCCCTGGTTTGCAGTGATGCTACTATGGACAGTTATGAGACCTCAGAGATGGTGAGTTGAATCACCTATCATATACTAGTGCATACAATCTACAGCACAAGATGTGTCCACTTTCACCTGCTAACTTCAAAGCAGTCACTCACCTGCATTCTCACATACTGTACCACATAGTCACAACATCCATAACAGTGTCACATACAGTACAATATCAACCCCCACAACTAAAGTTGCGATGTACTGTACAGCCAGCTGTTTTCCTCAAACATCTTCCATTGCTTGTTTTTGAAAAAGTGTCACTAACTATATGCAATAACCATGTTTCCCTGAAGTATCACTGTTGTAAGATTAAGCACTGTGATACATTGAACACACATTTCCTACTGAAAAGCAATATGGCTGTGTCCATGTAACCTAATATTCCTGGCTGATATCGATAGCATAACTTGAGCAAGTAAACAACCTTTGAAACTAACTACACTATATTTACCACACATAGGAGGGCATCAGTAACCCTTTTCATTTGACATGGTATACAAGTGTTTGAGAACAAATTTGGTTTTAAGTCACAATTATGGCTTTCAATATTTTCTCACATGCTCTTGTGTATGAATGGAAAACAAATGCAGTTTTTTCCTAGGATTCCACCCTTATAGTCTTTGACCTTCAACTTCCGAAGCATTTGAATATACTGTACAGCAAAGTACATTGATATAAAGCTAAAGTATATCTTGCAGTCTGCCTGTAAGCAATGGAAGACAAAAATGGCTTCCTTAAAGAAAAAATGCACCAATATGAAATATGAAGAAAATGGCCCTTATCACAGTTAAACTATTCAGACTAACCAATAAACATCAGCAATAGTAGCTTCATCTTCAAAAGTAACATTATGCATAAGATGAGTTATGGAACACAATGATTTGAATGTGTAACAATGAAAGTTTTGACAGGAACAAATTATTTTTGAGCAAAAAATAACTACCTGTAAATTTCTACAACCTGTGAAAAACTGAATTTGTTGAACAGAAGGCCATTGCTCTGCCTTATTTTTAATAGTTTAATAAATGTTCTTTGTCCAATTCCCTACAGTTTATTTGTAAGTAAGCTACTCAATTTGTTGTGCTGTATCAAGAAGCAGATGATGTTTTACAGTCAATCTGTCATTGAGATTTATACAAGCACTACTACACAGCTATAGTAGTGATTGATCAATTTCAGTGAAATACTCTTGAAATATATTTAAGAGAAATGATTGATATGATAGTGCAAAAAGCATCAACTGAAATTAGCATATATTGTGAAATGCTGTTTTAAAGACGAGGGCTCGTCACCCCAGACAGTTTCGATTCTCCCAACCACTTACGTCTAGTGTTATCAAAACAATGGATCCCTGTGTACGCTGTGTAATACCAGCTACTCTGCATCTTTGGAATTTGCTGTCAATCAAAGAGTTCTGTAACTTAAAACCTGTTGAGAATTTTGCTTTCCGGAAGCTAAAAATATAGCTTAGGGTGATGAGATACTGCCTTTAAGGTTTTCTGCACATCAAAAGTTATGTTCAGAAAACAGGCAGGAAATTTTTAATCAAGCTTGAAGTACTGTAGTCTCAACACAAGTACATGTCATGTGGCTATTTATTTGTGTTACTTAGCCTCACAAATTTATAATGCCAATATTTTCTGAAATTTCATGTAATATACTGACTAAAAGGATTATCTTTGATACCAATATCAACTGCACTTTACTGTACTGTACATGCCAATTGGTGTCATCAATTATTCATGTAAACTTTCATCAGTCATTTTTGCTCGCTTCATTTGTTGTATGCCAATTGGCAAGTCGTATTCCACACATTCTTTGTATTCAGTTCATCTTTTTTCTGCACATCATCTGCAGGTCATATGCCTTCAAAGCCATCTGCAACAAAGCCACATTGGTATCCATGCTCTCAGCTTTGAACTCTCAGAATGTGAAAAGAAATACGCAAATTGTGGAGCTATTCCCGGTGAGTTGGCATATTGCTCTCAACTGAGCTACCTCACATGCTGCCATACTGTAGCCCCTCCTTTTGTGATTGATGAAATTCTCAAGAACCAAGGCTATTTTTCTCAAGGAAGGAAGGGGGAGGGTGGAGTGGGTAAAGGGGGTAGAGTGGGGGTGGGGAGGGTGGTGGATTGTGCACATGTGAATCATCCCATCGTGCATGTACAGCATTGGTTTTAGTCTGTTGCTTAATTATCAGGGAACTGCCTCTGATGTCCTGAAGTTGAAGCGAGAAGAATGAGATGTGCCGGCCTGCTCTCAGTTCCTTCTTTTGTGCTGTGGATTGTGAGCTTTCATTGATCATAACCAGTAAAGTCACTAAGATTGAGTGAGATGTTTGTAAATATCCTAAAATTGGTGATAAGTGTGTATTTATTATTGATCAACTGTTTCATTGTTTTCTGTTCGACAAGGATCCCTGCAACGATACGGGCATGGGAAGATTTGTGACCCTGCTCGATCCCTTGTCTATTGAGAAGTGTATAGAAAAGGTTAAAGCACACTTGGAAGTTGAACATGTGCAGCTGGCCCTCGGACAGGGCAAGACGTTAGGTAAGCCCTGACGTACAATGTGTTGTCTGTATAGCACCAATATATCACTTACAAAGTATGCAAACATTATTAAATTAAGAGAATGAAGTATGATTGACATTTTTTGTTGTTTAAATCCCAATGCAATGATTATGAACATAAACTTAATACTTGAGAGTTATCTAAAGCTCTTACTTTTGAAATGAATTGTTTTAATTATCACATGGATGTGTATTAGCTGTTGATATACTGTACTGTAGCATAAAAAGAAATGTTGTTTCAAACATCCTTAAATGATTTGCTATAGAGGTCTTAAAAGTTAGACTGTAAAATGCACCTGCTCAATGTAAAGCAAGCAGGTGCAGCAGAATGAAAGATAATATGGGGAGGGGGGTGAATGTCAGTAGGACTGTTTACTGGAGCACCACCATTGAATTGTACAAATCATGCAAGAAAAGTTTTAGCTCTAGAAACTCCCAGATGTCTGGAAATGGCACTTTTTGAGTGTTCTAAGCTGCATGTACCCAGCCTTGAAATATGGGATCTTACTGTAGTGTATGTCAGCATTTTGCAATTAATGATAAAAGAATCACTCTATGAAAAATGGTCATACATAATGTATCAGATGGGTTGAAATCATAGAAGAATCATAGTGAATTAGCCCTCCTTTTTCAGTACTCTTGGAGCATTTGGAAAAAAATGGGGGTTCCAAATGGGGGGGAATACTAAGCCCGAAAGTACCCCCCTCCGGTTCCAATGCCACTTGCTTGTGATCAAATTTCAATTTTTTTTTTATGAAGATAACAGCTACATCATGGCTACTCAATCATTTCAAGACAGTGTTAATGATACTGTACATCCACTGTAGATTGACAGATTGTTGGTGTCACACTAATGATAGTACGTTTGTCCTGTCCTGCCAATTGGTTTAATTGAATTTTGAGTTCTTGAATCAACTCTCTAGGAGTCCAAACACATATGCCCTGATACAGGAAGTTATAGTGATTATTATTTATATTGTTCATGTGTCAGTTCCAATTACCTTTATTCATTTACAGTGAGTGATAACAACACGATGAAGAAATAAGGGACATTTTTCCTTCTGTTTTAATTAGTACGTTTCCTGAAAGCAGTTCTCTTTAACGTGTCACTTGTAACTATTTTAAAGAGGTGGTGTATGAAGGAAGCTGCGGAACTTATTGAATTTGAAGATACAGTACACTGAAACATGTCCAGATTTGTCCCCGCTCATACCAACGGTTTTGCTCCATTGTAGTCAATCTTTTCTGAAGGGAGTGTTTTAATTCTTGACTTATGGTAGTGTACAAGAATACTGTGTTCTTTGTTATGAAGTATTTGTGCAAAAAAGTTGCTAAAAGTGAAAACGATATGAAACATTTACATCATTTCAAGGGACCATACATTGAAAATGCAGTAAGATTTTTAAAGTTATCTTGATGTTCCATTAAATATAAAAAATGGTATGAAAATACATTAGAAAGTGGACGTGTTTTCCTTTTATTAATTTGTGATGTAGGCCTCCTTTAATTGATTATTGTTTACAGGTAAGAATGCAGGATTATTGTAAGTCAGATCCTCAGGACACCAGTGGGTCCTCAATGTGACTTTCACAACATGATTGTAGATTGAAGATTACACAGTAGAATACAGTAATAAATTGGATTGCTCATACTGCACTGTGTAAGACAGTACAGTAGTATAAGCACAGTTTTTTTTTCATACTTGGGTATTGTCTTTAAATCTGTGAACCTAACACCAATTTGTTTTTGGTTTTTTTTTTTGCCTCTTTGACTGTGGATATAAGAATAACAAATTCCTGCTGGTCATTGGAGCATAAGTGGTATTTTGCATTCACCAATACTTGGACACACAGCGTTTAGATGGAAAGGCTTCATCTGGAATTCAAAATTATTTTTCTTTTCCACATGTCTTACAAAAGGGAGCAGAATCACAGAAATTCCAACTTGATAGTTTTCTGCATATGGTAAAAAAATATTGAAGTTTCATCGCAGAACATTTTCAGTGCCCTATAATCAGCATCTTGATTTTGGATGCAACAAACTTAAAAGGTAGTACACAGTGCAGGGTATGCTCGTTAAGCTGCTGATAAAGTACACATGACTCCTGATGACTCGTGTTGAGCATCAATGTTACAGAAAGCATCAGGAAGGAATAAAACCTGAATAAGGGTAAACAGTGTGTGCAAGATGTTGATAAACTTTTCAGTGAAATATTCAATCGAAGCCCGTATCGTTCTTCACTAGTTGTTGGAACTCTGGAAAATTTGTCATTTTTCTGAAATTCATTCAAGTAATCACACATATGTCACTTATACCACCAATGTATGTGCATTTGTAAACCTACTTTCTTGTTTTGTTTTCATTGTAGAGTCATCAGTGGAAAGTGTCGCGGTCTGTGCCGGGTCTGGTGGTAAGGTCCTGGGAGGGACAAAGGCAGACCTTTACCTGACAGGTGAAATGTCCCACCATGAGGTTCTAGCTGCTGTTGCTAATGGTACAACTGTAATCACCTGTAACCATAGCAACTCAGAGAGAGGATTCCTGAAAGACTTGAAGAAAAAGCTGGAGCTGTGGCTGGGTGATGTGCCCATTCATGTGTCAGAGGTTGACGCAGACCCTCGGAAGGTGATTTAGTGGGAATGTGGTACTTTGCAGACGACATTAATGGCATCTATTTAACCATTCTTTGTATATTAAGGGGTCATAATCACAAATTTGGGAATGTATCACTTCTCATCAAATCTGTCACTGTGTATGTATGGCCTTTTGAGAATGTCTATTGAATGAAAAAAGGGAATTTTTCATTTCTTTACAGTGTTAGTTAAGGTGTTTAGTTTTTATTAACTTCGCACGATTGGTATAGATAGCCCAGAGAAATTTGATAAAAAATGCTTCTACGTGCATTTTAATTCACATCATATAAAGCTGCAGGCCTGTCTGCAGCTATTTCAGTGGGGGGAGGCTCGATTGTACCACAAGTGGAACATTTTACCCAACAATTATGACCGACAAATTAAAACTCATTATATATGTTGCTATTAAACGTAGGTCTATTATCATTGGCTGAGCGGAACTTCAGATCTTGTGGGGGGGGGGGCTCATCCAAACCCCCTGAACCCCCTGGGTATGGGCCTGAGTTAATGCAAAATATCTTTGTGAGAGGTGTCTGACCGAGGGATCTTTGTCAGTTCACCAGAGCTCAGCATATTTAATTGCTTGTATGTTCTTTTGTGCGTTTAGAATAGGGTAATACCAGTCATATGCTCTCTACATGTGAAGCAATTTTTCAAACTTTACATTAACTTTCAGATGCAGGTGTAGTAACCTGGTATGATCTGCTAGGATTTCCACCTGTGGCTTCACAAAACTCTATACGATGCATTTCTCATGGATAAGGGCACACACAAATATGCAAACCATGTCAGCTGTTTTTAATTAATGTACATCAAAATTGTTCTGTTGTCGTATTGATTTATTGGGAGGGAGCGAGATTTTTCTGTCGGATGTCTTCTTTTCAGGCTGATGTGCTTGTACTTAATTCATTGACTATAGACATCTTATTCATGATGTCTTTTAAGTACATCTTTCTGATCTCTTAACCTGATTGTATATGTAGCTTCTTGCTCAGTTTATTAGTAACTCGATGTATCATGGAATGTTAAACTTTTTATGTAAAATGTTACTTTATCAATAAAATAGATGAATTTGGATGGATTGACTGACTGCTTGATACCTTTTAAAGCATTTGACTGTGAATCAGGCTGGGCAGCGCCAGTTTGCCCAGCACCGCAGTACAGTGACTCAGTCTGATTGCCACTGTAAGATTTTGAGGAAAATACACAGAATCTTAACAATCCTCTCGCTACTTTTATTTCTGGTAATATACTGACTTCAGATAATCTCATACTTTGTTCAAGATGGAGACTGCCAAAGAGGTCAATGGGGCAGGGGTGTTATTTTCTCCAAGAGGTAAATGGGGTTCAGCTGACAGCCTGAGCTTCAAGTCATCAATCTATTAAGATACATCCGGACATTGAAGGCTTTGACTAGTTGTAGTGACTTCTTCTAATGACTTTCTTTAATGACTTAAAAATGTTACCAGGGTAATAGATCCCTTGTATGTGACGTCACAGTGATACAGTGACGCACCCTGGGTGAGGATAATGTCTTATCTTTAACACGGGCACGCACGTTGCATCTCTTTCATTTGATCATGCGATTAGTGAAACCATGTGTGCTGTTCGTTTGTTTGCCTCAGGGAGGGCGCCCTTGTTTGTGATTGTGTAGGGTTCCTTCATAGAGATGACCACAAACATCTAACATATCTAGGCAGCGCGGGAAGAGCAATGCAGCTGTATGGAAACTTTGTATGTTTCTTATGGACAATTTCTAGCAGTAATGTCATTCACTGATGTGACTGGGTGCGTGGGGACTAGCCTACTATTATATTTCCTTGACAAAAGTTTAACTTTTCTTAGTTTTGGACGAAAAATGACTGATTGTATCTTGAGGGCGATAATTGCCATGGTGCACTTCATAAATATTTGTTACAAGGTCTGCACTCCAGTTGACGCTAATCAGTGGCGGTGATCTCAATCCATTGTTAGTGTAAGTTTTGATTAACTATAAGTGTGTGACGAAAAGGGCATTGACTCTGTGCGTGGGTGCATCTCACCCAGTTTGGGGATAAATTGTGAGACCTGAAGATGCACTAAGTTGCAGCCCATGCATAATCTGGTTTTAATCTGTGCATTTTTGACCTTTTGGTAAGACAATTATTTAAACTACAACCTGAATGTGTTTGGAAGTTTGAGTGATTAAAAGATGAGAGATTGTGTTTACCTCAGGGTTGAGAATGTGTCATTTCCCATTATCACTGCAATGATCTGTCAACTCCGAGGAGAGTCCCATTATTTTTTTTCTCTCCAGATCTTCTGTTTTACATTCTATCTTTTTTATCTTTCATATTTTTCATTCTGGAAAATGGCCAAAACAGTCGTAACCTGAGACTCATCTGAGCAGTCGTGAGTCATGCTAGAGATTGTTGCGACTGCAACTGACAAAAGGCGTTGCACTTTACACCAATAGCATGTTGTTCCCGTAGTTTGCACACGCCACGTGACTGTATGTATACAGTATGTAGTAGGTATATGCAGCATATGTGTAGTTGTTACTGCTGACAGACTTAAAGGTTGACAGTTCTGTGTGTGACCCAGCCCCCAGACTGATGTAACATTGGATATCAGTTTGAAGCACTCTGCTCGTTTTTTTGTTTCGATCACAATTATAACTTTTACAATAACAATGGTGTGTGTATATGTGTGTATGTATATTTGTATGTTTGTGATACCTACCTTGTAAACACAATATCTCCTCGGACAGACCTCATATTTGGCACTGTAGGTGTAACTTATTGAGTAAAATAAGCCTTTTGTTTTTTGGTGGAAGTCAAAGGTCAGTTTGGTCAACGGGGGTCAAATAGTGAAAACCTCGTCAACATGATAACTCATGGAAGGAAGCTCAACGAGATCTTATATTTGACTACTTAGGTGTACCTTATTGAGTACAAGAAGCCTACTGTTTTTAGTGGTGGTCATTTGGATCAACAAGGGTGAAGTAGTAAACACTGTAAACACAGTATCTCAAAAAGGGAAGCTTTGACAAATCTGATATTTAATTTGTAGGTGTGCGTCACTGAGTACAAGTAAATTTTAAATTTTTGGTGGCGGTCAAAGATTGTTCAACGTCCACAGGGGTTAAATGTGGTGGAGGTAAATTTCGATCATCTGGGATAGTAGTGGTGTAGTATTAGGTGGTTTCCATTTTGTCCAAAAAGGGTTAATTTGTGCAAACCATATAGCCTTGATGTGTAATGCACCTTAAGACAGGAAGGTTGGGCATATCTCTTTTATATTATGCAGGTATGCATACTGAGCCACAGATGTCAGCTGATGTCACTGTGTATACAGCGATCGTTTTCCCCCTCAATTATTAGTGACTTGACAAATTACCGTAAATACGTCAAAAAACAGCATGTTGCATATTCTCACACTATTCAATATATCAGATTCATAAAAAATTCTCATGAAGAAATAACAAGCGTAGGGCTACCATCGGTTGGCCCGGGCGAATTGGAAACGTTGAAACGTCTCACAAATCACATCAATTGGCATTTCCATGGGTATTTTTGTGGTTGAATTTTTGTCTCACATCACCGATACCAAAATGTACCTCCCAGGACCCGAAATGGACACGATGCCAATGTCAGACGCAAAGGCAATGAAATTTCGTCTGACACCAATGCGAGACTTCAAGTTGCTCAGTCAGACGTGATCATATTTTGACAATCAATAATGTTAAGGAGAAGGGTTTCTAATCCAAGAAAATGCTAGCAGTACCGATTCCAGGAAACTCGTCTAGTCTGTTACTCGAAGAACGATTTTCTGTGATCTACGCGGTATAAGTTTATCAGTAGGAAATAAAAAAACACCTCGTATGCTTCGCGTATACTGATATGGTGGCGCTCCTCGCATACATGGGTCTCCGCGTCATTCTCCGCGCCCTGCACCGGATCTGAGTACTGTCTGGATGAAAAGAATTTTCAAAGCGATCACCCTCCGATCCCCTGTGATAATGTCTCCCTGTGCGCCTATGAATTTAGGGATAGTATATACCCTGTAATTGCCTGTGTTAGCTTACCACTGTTAATTGTCCCATTGACTTAGTCATTAAATTAACGCGATTTAAAAAAAAAATCATAATAACGTGAAAAAGCCCCTATACAGCCTGGCAGATTTTTTTTTTTTCGCATGAACAGACTATCATCTTGATTAACGTTACACAATATCTACAGGAGGAATCGAATAATTTAGCAGGAACTGTCACTGAAGTGGCCTCTAACATTTTGGTTACTATGAAGCGATCAAAAGAAGGAGATCTCATTTGTCTGACTATACTCAATGACGAAACAAGAGTACAGGCCATATGATGTAGAACAGTAGCCCAAAATACAAAACTGTGGTCCAGTTGTCACAGAGAACCCAAAAGCATGCATTCGTCAAAAGGTTATATGATTGGCTAAAAGAAAGAACAAACTTTTGAGTCAAATAGTTTTATCAGGTGACAGAAATGAATTTTTATTCTTCCCCGAAATTTATGTACCACTTGTTAAGGGAAATTCAACCGTGTGTAAACTTCTCATGCAAAGAGAATGTATGTCATGTATTCCTCACAACTTACCTTCCTTCTTTCAGAAATCGCTATAGTCGAAAGGGAGAGGGCTCAACTCGTTGAGAATAAATGTCTGTTCTGGAGAATCGTATACCGAATGAATCAAATAATTGGCAGTGTCCCAACCATTTTACATATGGAGTTTATGGGATGACATTCTGATGCTTACCAGAACCAATTACTACCGCAATTGTGTTCACATGATGTAAGGGCCAATCTCGTAGCTCCCTTAAACATTTTCGTGGATCATGGGTGGGGGTGGAGACTAGAACTTCACATTTTTGAGGGGAGGCTTTTCAGTATGCCCCCCACTTATAAGATAAAAAACTTATCAGACTTAAATCTAACTAAACTATGATGAATGGTTAAAATAAAGAATATTAAATACCGGTAGACTTCTTCGCTTCAAACGTCGACGTCGTCAATTTTCGGTGATATAATTCAAGGTTGTAATCTAATCAGGTGACCATGTATGTTTTCCGTCGAAAAATGGACCAAAGTATGGATTATGGCATTTCACGTTTACAACGTTCCTTGCAACTGGTAACACATGTATTTCTGCCACAGGCCTATAACCTACACGTAACACTAGCCATATATACCAGTATATAACTGGGCGCCGTGTCTCTTTTGTAGTCCTAATTCCTTTTGAAACTATATTAATTTATGTAAACTAGAGCTGTAACCGTAAATGATAGACATCATATCAATTTATCGCACGCGCTGGTGTCGCATATAAAGATTAATGACGGAAAACCTAACTAATAATGAAAAGGCATTCCTTAAAAATATGAAGACTTTTGATTAAAATTGTTTTTTTTTTGTGTTCATATCAGTTTGACTCTGCGAAATCGATTCGTTTGCTCTGCAGATCACATTTTTGGGTGATGGTGGATGGGGGTGGGGGTGGGGCGTGAACCATCATCAAACTCTCCTTGAGTTACACCTTTGCAAAGGCGTATTTTAGTATCAAGGGCAATGTCCATGGGTACCAAGGAGTCAGATCTCAAAAAATAGCAGCTCTAGAACATATTACACTCCATAGTCTCTTCCACCCCCCAAGTTTTACAATTATTGATTACAAAGACCTTTGAATTACAAAACTTATTATGGGTCTTTGTTTGCGCTGTCTTTTGTCCATGGACCTCCCATTGTCTTGATATCCCCAGTGGTGGTATCCTTGTGTCCATGTGTGGATGTGTTCGTTACTTCTTGAAGCTTAAAGCTACTTAAAGCTAAACAGTAACGTTTGGCAGTGCCGATTGTAGGAAGGGGTTGAAGCAAGCATAAGCATAAAAGGGGAGAATAGAAGTCACGTATGTAACCAAGCAAAGTTACAAATGATTACTAACTAATGAGTTTTTGAATCTGCATGACCTTAAGGTGAAGTGAGCGTGAAAAAGATCAAAATGAAATCTGCACAGAGTGAGCAATAAAGTTACAAACTAATCTTACATCTCGTCTGTAATGTATGTGTAACTCTGCTCATATATATATACTCTGATTTGTAACATGTAACATAGGGGAGGGAAAGGAACACGACATGAAAGGGATGTAAGTTTGCTTTCTATATCCACATCCAGTTTTGATCTTCGTCAGGAACCACCGTGACGCAGAAGGAAGGTGCCCAATTCATGTGGAAATAAGGGTGATTGCAACAATTTAAGTGTTCTGGTGAAGACAAAATCATAGTAACTTTGATTATCTCTAATAATGTGGTGGATGGACCTGCGACATACATGGAAGCATTGATAATGATGGGGTGATCATTTTGATTTTGTATGCCCTTTACTTCAAGAAAGAACAAAAAGTGACGACGTTCAGTTAGTTACATCGGATTACTTTAGTAAAGGGGTATTGTGCAATTTTTTTATTTTTATCTGTGAAAAAAAGATGATTGTAGCTACTCTCTTTGACATGCTAGTGTTAGATTGTGAACTAGTATCTGCCAGAATTTACTTTAGTTAAAATGCAATACGTCTCTACAATACCATCAAAATGAGAAAGTGATAAGTACTCGTTTTGAAGATAATATGAACGTAAAAATTAATTAAATATGAAAAATGCACCAGAATAAATCTGGAGATAATGTACACACAGAGCATATATTGAATAAAGTGCACACGATAGGTCGACACAGAACCAATTTACAGAGGAACAGAACCAGTGAACTGGATTACTATTACTATTGATTATCACAAGATTACGAGACAAGGATTACAGAAAAACAGGTAAGATATGGAGCTGATTAAACTGCTACAAGAACCATTTCACTACAAATCATGTATGCCCAACAAAGATACGCTCTCATGGGATATTAGCGTGACTCGAACACATGCTGGTATTGCTTTAGGATAGTTGCTATCTGTTCAGTTTTAGGGTACTCACTGAATCTTAAGCATATATACCCGACATACCGTGAAAGGATAAAATTTTAAACGACAAAATATCGAAGGTGTACATATCCATGAAATATTGACTAAAAGCACAGTACAGTCACGAGAGTCACCAAGATGAATCCGTTCCGATTACGTCATAATTACGCTTCCCAGAGTACATGAGAAAACATAATATCCACCATCTCTCTTGTCCTCAGTTTTTCAGGGAGTTTCATCTGACCTGCTGAGCATTCACTAACATCTAAGATATGTTGTCGGAGGTTCCAAAATGCTTGGGAGTTGACTAAGAATGTTTTTGAAGGATTTATTATTTTGCGCCTCAAGTCCTTCCGAAAGCGTTCATGACGGGATGCAATTCCATCGTCTATTAACTAAAGGAAGGTTAAAGTGAAAAATGAGATTTTCATGAGAAGGTTAAGCTAATATGGATTTCTTCCAAAAAGACACTAAAAAAATAACACACTACAAATTAAAATAGAAAAAAATAGGAAGAAACTCAAATTAATATTTAAGTTAAAAGTCTACAGAAACTCCACAAAGAACAATATATGACAAAGAATATTTGCCTAATATCAGATGAAAACACTCCTTTAAATTTGTTCTTGAAAAAGTGACCACTTTCCCGATTGCATTATATGCCAAACTGAAAACGATTACCTTTGATAGACCTGTCATTTGGTGGATTTCCAGTCTCTGGACATCTTTTTTCATTCTGATATCCACGAAGAATATATAACAAAGTCCATCAACAATGTCATCTAAGAATGATTAAAGTAAATGTGAACTTTCTGTAGTATGATTTCGTCATTTTAATGTGTTAAGTTCTTGTTTCAAGTGACGATCATTCACATAAGTGTGCCATTACTCAATACTTCTGGCGTACGTTCATATGCTTCTTCCACCTGTAGCTATAATAGTCAAAATAATAGTAATGATTGTATCCCCAAAGGATTAATTGTTTACTTTAAATTGTTTTGAGAAATGTTGGGATTATGAAAGGAGAGGTAAATAATTTAGAGGTGAGATTTCGCTCTCATATTTGCAATATTCTATATTTTCTATTCTCTTTCTATTCTATTCTCTATTGCCTTGTCGCAATATTCTTAAAATTAAGCGAACGTAAAAGTGAATAAAATTCGATTAGCATTCTATCGAATCACATGCGTGCATAAGAGGAGTTACAACCTTTCTTTGAAGACTTCGGCAATGTATACTGGGACGTGCGGATATGAGAAATACTCTGACACGCACGCGTTTTCTGGGAATACTTTTGCCGCACGCTCGATATCTAGGCACGCACATGTGTAGGCGCATGCAGGTATTTCGACGCTTACGCGGTGTTTTGCATTACTATATCGTTAACTAACTTGTATGTTCAGCCCCTGGGCACAACGAGCAATCTGAACCACTGATGAAATATACAGCTCAGCGTACTTTTGGAGAATCGGCATGCAAAACGATAGGGATGAGATTTGCAACTCCGTGGATTGCCTACTTGTGATAATTGCACTTTATTCCTGAGGCGAAGGGGACTTTCAGCATTCAAAGTATCCTACAATATTTAATAGTATCAATTGCTTTGACCCAGATACAATAAGAAATCAGTCAGCGAATCAACAGCACGGCCTTGTGCACCTTATCTATGGTTGTTCATACGGGGTTGCTAATACGAAAGTCATATCTGAATAGATTGAAGACCAACTTTGGAATAAGCTTCATAGTCACTTCCGACCTTGCTAGTCACAGTCCCTCTCATGCTTTTGCCTTTCTACTCAAACGGTCGCTCTGTAGATTTCCCTTTCGGGAAATCAAATATGGCTAAAATAATCCCAATTGTTAGTCAAGGTACTATTTCACCCATAAAACAATACTGAATTTTAACAGTTGTACACATTTACCTTGTTTGTTTACCAAATCAGTTACTAAAGAGCTTTCTACAACACAAAAATTATGCAGTTCAACATCGGGCCAATTTCCCACAACTTCTTTCAAGACATCTGATACAATTGCCTGGGAAACTCTTTCGTTGTTAATGTTCAACAACATCGATGTTCTGTGAACAGAATATAAAAGGAAACCATCCGTTTGTCTTTATTCAAAAATCTTTTCATTTTTTGCAAATAATCTTGTCTAAATTAAACAATGAAGTTAATGTTCGACATCATTGCTTTGTAACCAAATTAGATAAATTTATGATGCATTGCATCCAACAATTGCGATAGGGCCTTTTCTTAAAAGGAAAAGAGAAGAAAGAGAAACCAACTTCTCGGTTTACGATATTTCGCTCATTGAGATAGGATGTAACAAGATGTACTTTTACAACCTTTATACTATATTTATGAAAGGCAATTAAGACATCAATAACAGCACTATTCATCTTACGTTTTTCTTTCAAGCTGATAGTTTGTCGAAACTTCAGCATTTGTGTAAAAGCTTCCATCACATTTAAATAAATGTGTTTACATCATATGTAACAATTTAATTTTCTTTTAGGAAACAAACCAGTATAAAGTTATTGCGTCAGCTCCTAGTCGACAGAATGAAAACAATATAAGTGTGATGGCGAGCAGCACAGATAAAAATTCAAAACCAGCGAATTCTGTTTGGCTGTCACTTTATTGGGGGTCAGGCCATTACTGGGTATAGGAGCCAGTAAATACTAAATGAGCATGTAGATTACGAAAACTTTGCAGACGAATTAAAGAGGACGGTGGTACAACCCACCGGACGGGCAGGTAAACTGGGTAAGCTGTTAATAAAATAAAAGTGAAGATTATAAATATATATGCTCATATGAACATTCCATAAAATCACCAGTCACAAAAGAACCTCCTTACATTACACAAGGCCAATAAATCACGTCAAAAACGCTTCTCAAGAATATTAGAAGACTGCAAGATATGGCAGTTAGCACATAAAACGAACCTTCTTATATATGAGAAATAAACACTAAGAATTTCACCGCTAGTGGAAGTAACATTTAAGTTAGGACACGTCTGCCACAAAATCAACCACTACAGAATTCTTGTTACAGTTCTACCCTTCAACAAAATGATATCATATCCTACCCAGCAGGATTTACCTTAACTGATAAGACTATAATTCATAAAATAATACATCATGACCATAAAATGTAAGTTAATTTAATACGAGGTTCAATAAGCAACTGAATGAGATCACTGGAATACTATCAGCTTATCTCAAGCATTCTATAAAACTGAAATGACGGTGATATCCAAATACCATACACACAGAACCATATCAAGCTTTAACGGTACATGGGCGCCGACATTTTGGATTGCATACATACTGCACTAAATTTAACGATACATGGGCGCAGCCATTTTGAATAGGGGGCGTTCTTCCACTAAGACATAACTATGCTGACACCGCATGAAAAGTGCAGTGAGAGGCTAGGTGTAAGGTTAGGCAATAATAAAAGTTTGAACCCTAACTTCAATTAAGTATACAGAGTGGCCTTTAACTTCACCGTAACAACATGCAATCCCAGAAACATTACACTTGACATATCAAAGTGGGTAATGAAACAATTACGTATACAAAACTCAAGGAGATGACAAATGTGCAAACTGTAAGCAGTCAGCTTCGACTGAGTCCAGACAATACAGTAGGTTTCAGAGTTCAGTACACTGTTAACGTTGGCGTTATAGACTATGGGGCATGTTCTAATATAGCTACTAAAGATTAAGCTTTGTTCTCTCCATGTTGGCAGGGAATAAAAATTCGCTTTTCTTGCAGAAAAATGGTATTCCTAAATGAAGTCATGCGATCCCACTCCGAGTCGGGTCACAGTGGCCAGAAAAACAGGATTGAAAATTCTATAAAATATGCTAATTTCAGTAAAAATCCACATGAAGATAAATGTTCAAATTACTGTTTGTGAGTGTATGGAAACCTTGAAATGAAGCGAAATACATGATATTAAAATTCGTAGAAACGAATTTAAATCTAGCAAGGGAAGGGTAGCGAGTAGGGGGTCATTATCTGAAAATTGTGTTAGCGCCCTCACTTGGTGTGCTCCTCAGATTTTCACTGAACTACGTAACTTAAGTCAATTCACATAAAAAAGCCATCTGATATTGCTAAATGCATTGCAGGGGTGGCTCGGGTGTCATATATTGTCGTTTTAAGGATATATTATTTGCTTAAAATTAAAAAGAAAATT
The DNA here is from genome assembly GCA_021234535.1 of Stichopus chloronotus. NCBI lineage: Eukaryota > Metazoa > Echinodermata > Holothuroidea > Aspidochirotida > Stichopodidae > Stichopus > Stichopus chloronotus. Next base: position 6,862,464 of record CM037837.1, on the reverse strand, counting down.
GGAAACTGTAAATAACGAGTCTGCTATGTATGTCTACAAAATTCCGCTCTTAAATTGAGGTCGATATTTAAATTAAAAATTCAGAACTAGCCCCTGAGCACATACACTGACAACCCTCCACACTTTTGACTTTTTAGGTAGTAGTCACTTGATCGAAAATTTGCCCTATTATGTGAAAAGAGCAATGTTGCAGCAATGACCTCCCCCTTCCCTCCACAAGAAAAATCTTGCTTCCGTTATGTGTATTTTAGTAAAGGAATGGTATTTTTTGATGACCTCCCCTTCCCTCCACAAGAAAAATCCTGGGTCGGATATGTGCACTTTACGTAAGAATTGGTACTTTTTCAAAAGTATCATTTTATAGTATAAAACTAAGTGGTCACCGCTACGGAGGTATATGCATGGAATCAGATGCGCGCAAAGCACGTTTTGGTGGCATTTCAGAATTCAGGAATTTCAGTAGAAAATTCGGGCAACATTTTCCCTTTTGCCTCTTCCATGCCGTAATTAGTATGCATCAAGAGATCATGGTGAGAATGGTAAAGACTAGGGCTCAAGAATATCTAGAGTGAGTCTTTAGGGCACATTTGCTACTCGGGAAAAAAGTGGGGGGCACGTGCCCCCTTCCCCCGGTTCCTACCCCCCTGATTGGCCCAATAACCAAAATACCTTTTCAACATCATGTGATATAGGATTAACTTAAACGATATGACTCCTAAAATCACTGACATTGAGAAACATTTCCTAAATACGTAAAATCAGGCCAAATCTATTTACTTGCCAGTCCCACCGTTTTTTTTTTGTTTTTTTGTTTTTATATTTTTTTTTAACTGATTACTCATAAAAACGCCCTGGCTGTTCGAGTCAGGAGTGTACGGCATTTTTCTGGGAATTTCCGAAAAGGTTGTTTTTTTTTATCTATGCGCCAATATTCCGTTCCGCTGCGGCTTTCGGCGAAACAGTTTGGTCGTTGATCTTAGCCTTCCCAAAGGCTGTTAGTGTATCTTCCCATTTTGTCAACTTTTCATGCCTTCTTTTGAGCAAAATTACCCAAAAAAATAGCGAATGAAAGACCTATCTCACAATGTTTATGAAAATGGCCGGCTGCCTTAAAAGGTTTGGTGAGAAAAGACGAGAAAAGATTTGCCCCGGAAAAAAAAAGTTTGTACGAGGTGGGACTCGAACTCGCAACACAATTTTTTCTAAAACTACCTGGGCAAACGGCTTACCACTACACCATCGTGATCTTTCGTACAAAGAGCTTTTGCAATACTATTTGAATGTATTACGCTATAATACTGCAATATTATTGCAACTTAATTTAATTGTAATTTTATTTAAACGTAGGAGGGTGGCGTTTATGCTTACAATTTTAAATTTGACTTATATAAGAGGGCTGGACTGGAATGAAGCTGATGGCTAGGCTATAGCCTGGGCCTGTTACGTTAATTAACGTCTTAGCTATAAAAAAAATATATATATATAATATAGCCTAGGCCTATATATATATCCTATAGGCCTATGTGCGAAGGCCCCTACGCCTAATGCATTAGGCCTATTGCTTGTGTGGTTTGGGTATTGGTTATAACAATAAAATGAAAATATTTTTAAAAGACAATCTCATTTTCAGCGTTTGGCATTACAAGCACTTGTTTCCAACCATTTTCCCGCAAATGTTTGGGCCCTAGGCCTAAGCGGGGGGCATTCATTTGTTTCAAGCTTCAGAAGAACTATTGTAGATCAGGAGTTAGAAATAGCTTCTTTTCACAAAGATCGAGTTATCGATGAGTGGAATGCTCTTCCTGATTCCATTGGTTCCACTTCTTGTGTGAATGCTTTTAAAAATGCTGTTGATCGTTACTTTGCTGCTTGTGGGAGAATTTAGGGTTTTCGGTGGTTCAGGGTCTTTTATGAGGACTTAAGTCCTTCCTGACCTTTACTCTACTAAACTAAGCGGCGGTGCGCCTTTGGGCGGCTGCAAACCGTGAGTGTTGCTCAAACGTTAAGCTTTATTTTTAGCTCTATTAGTCTACGCCTAGCAAATATAACCGAGACAGAAGTAGTACTACAGGTAGCAGAAGAATCTTCCCGTTTTTCATGAGCAACCCTCTTCACAGCCCGTTTCTGTTTGGAAATATCTGTAAAATACTGGTAGCATTTACGGTGGCATCCTCCGTTTTCCGGTATTGGTAAGACGTACAAATCATCACACGAATTGTTTTCAAGAAAACACCTGGATACTTCGGCCTGTTTACCATCTAAATTCTCCCATACTTGTACACCATGCAAAAAAGTTCTCCAAGTTTTTTCGTTAAATGGCCTAATTTCCTCATTTGTTTCAAAAACATGTGCATAACAGACACTTTGAGACATTTTACTTTCGATTTTGATCTTTTTGGATACGTGGGAAGTATTACTGTGTGTACACTGCGCGCACCTAGGCCTAAATTGCACTAGCGGACGACACTCCGTTCAGACAATTCCTAGACGAAATTTGATTGGTTGAAAAGTAATTTATGACTACGTACACCTGACGTCAGTGGCTCCTCGTTCGTGGCGTTATCACAGAAAAGTGGGGATCTTTTCTTCATTATTTTTTTCATTTGTGACCACCTCCACGCGGGATTGATTAAGTTTCTATATGAAAGATATTTTATCTTCATATTCAACATTTTTCCTTCCCCCGCCGTTTGCGGGAGAACAAGACAAGACATTAGAGGCGAACGCCCCATGGTCTATTACCAAAGTTAGCCTATTGGCACCAAATCGCAACCGAAATAGGCCTTACTAATAGATGCATTTTCTTAATTAAGAGATAACACTTTACTGAGAACATTAATAATTACCTTTACGGCTCGTTCATAGTACAAGATCAATCGATTCTTCAGAAATAGGAGAAATAATATCGGATCGTAAGACTGACGATGTTGTCACAACCGTGCTTAGATAGTGTGTGTCAAAACAACGCTTGCAGAGCTAGGCCACAGCAGAAGGGACGGTTTATGCTAAACAATAAAGACCACTGTTTACAGGTTGCGTAAGTCATGATCATTGAACAAAAGGGGCCATTTATAAATGTGCGTAGATACAGGCAAATTGGTCAGGTCATATGGTCAGTGCCGCTGTCGTTACGGGGAGAGATAATGAATATACAGGAGTGATAATTAATATTCATCGTTCCCTCACATAAGAATCAATCAGTACCAAGTATGATCAAATGTTACACATGCTATTTACTACTGTTGCTTGTGTGGCATTTTTAATGGATGCCGAAATTCTTACTTAGACTAAAGAAAACTAACAAGAACGTTCCTCATAACTGGTTTCTGACCCCCATGCCAGTTGTGGAACGCTTTGAAGTTTAACCAAAAGGACAAATTTTTCTACAGATACTATGCTTTAATGTATTAAGGTATTACCTGTAAAGAAATTTAAGTCTAGGGCATTCACCGTAGTATCCAACCACTTCCACGACATCTCTCATTCTGTATCGATAGAGTCCACATGCTTGTGTTACAACAACCTCGTAACTTTGACCAACTTCAAGCTCGTGTAAGAGGCACGTCTCTGGATTTTCGTCATCCCTGTCAAAATCAACTCGGATGAAATTGTAATTTTGTTCATTCTGTCACAGAAATTAAATTGCAATTAAAAGCTAGATTTATTCTATTACATGATCAATAAACACAACTCCGTATTATACAATTCTTCATTCTTGACATGAAGAAAATGAACTGAGAGAAAAGTACATATAATCAGGTTCAATCTATTCCAGATGTTACGAATTGTAATTACAAGCGTCACCACTTTTTGAGTTAAGACTTATTTTCTAGCTGTATAATCGTCACACTTCTCCATGCATAGCGTGCGATTCTGTTCACAAAATTCTTCACATGATACACGACACATATCAATATCATAACCATGCAGATCTGTGAAATATCCCAAAATCGTGTATCAATAAGGTTAAATGATCAAAATGTTTCTCATAATTACAATCATCGTCGTGATGTGGATGATACATTTCCTTCTCTAGTGCCTCATAATCGGTAAAAGTAAAACTTACATGTGGATTTCAGGTATAAACTCAAAGACTGCAACTTCGTGATAAGGTAGAAAAGTTACATCAGGATTTTTTGGCCATAAGTTGACACCCTGGGCACCTTCAGAGGAGCCATATCCATATGAGTAAATGGTAACTCCTTTAAATAAAAAAATGTATATTTTCATTTCCTCCTCCAATAAAATCAAATGAAACAATTGGTGGTCGTATATTAACCCATTCTTCATTGAAGTCATTACTATCAAAAGCCTTAACAACTAACATCAACATATAAATTCATTATGATGATAGCAAAATATGATTACCTTTTGCTACCGTGTCTTCAAGATACGATTTTCTTCCGGTGTTATCAATACATCCAATATACCCAATCGAAGGCCAAATTCGTCTCACAATGCCAATTGGTCCTTTCTTCATCTCTTGTTCAATTTCTCTCGCCCTCACTAGATCACCTTTTCCTAAAGCTAACTGTAATTCTTCTCGAGTGTTTTCGTCGAGTCGAATGGTGGAGGAAATTGTGCCGTTCCTCAAATCATCGACCAATAGCTGCCATTGTTTTGTTAATACTCGCATTGATTCTTCAAACATAGAGATAAATGTAGCTTCTATTACTCCCAGAGACCTTTCTTTAATCCCAAATAACAGATGGATGTACATTGCTGCCGACACATCACTTATAAGTAAACCTGCGGCTGGTGTGGTGTAGGGGACGTAATATTTCATAGCTTTCGGTTCGATAGCAGTCGCAAAGCCCGTAGGTGTTCCGCATTTGGAATATTTGATTTCAGTATGGAAGTAAAGTCTCATAACCCTCTGCATAATCGTAAGTTGTGGAAATGATTCCAAGCTGACTCCCCTGATGACAGCTCTGATTTTTGGCAAAAGTTTTTTGCTGTCTTGAGGAATTATTTTATTATGTCCGGTAGTTGTCCCACTGGTAACAAGAAACTTACTTGGTGGATCCATAGTCATAACGGAAGGTTCTCCTTGTACGACACGTTTGATAAAATCCTTGTAATGTTCATACAAGGTTAAGGGATGGTATTTTTTCAAGTCATCTAAACTCTCAATCCGAGACAAATTAAACTTCCTCCCATACTCCGTATCTTTATTTTTGTTAATTATCTCCCCCAGTAACCTCTCCTGAACGTTTCTTACATCTATACAGTTCTTTTTAAACCTTACCAGAGACCTTTTGCCAATGTAGTTGGCTCGCAGGTTTGTGAAAACCAGATAGAGCGTAGAGGAGATGGACAAAGGTGTTAACTTCACACAGCGTAGGCACGTCACAGCTATCCATACAACAGTTCCAAAGATAACTGAATTAGGGCAGATGATTAAATAGTCACAATAGTTTAAAATGTTAGTTTAATTCACAGATGACCCACAGATCTAATGGGCCTTGTTGCTACTAAGCACAAAGTTATTGACAGAAAAAGGTTAAGCGCAAATCTGTTTTTAATTTTCGTTCGTTACCATAAAGGTTCATATTTTGACATAAAGGTGCCATGTCTGATTTATAATGGACCTAGAGGCATGGCCTATTTTAATGAGTGAATTACACCTTACAAAAATGATACAATTCGGTAAGATCATGAAGGGAACAGTTGCTATTCTGGTAGAAACAATTTTAATGATATCTGTTTTATATATTGCATCAATTACAATGTATAATATAAACTGAGAGTTATTAAAGTTCAATAATATTATTTACCAGTATCGTGGCATGTCATATAACATAAATCAGGACACTTTTGAAGTTCGGTCCTGAAATAGATCCTGCATGTAAACTAAGAAACTAGTTTGGGAGTAAAAAATGATACGAAGTCTTAACACAGTATTTGATTTCATCCAATATGTTATAGATAAAGACGGAGAAAATTTTACTTTGCCAACCTTTTCCGGACTTCCAAAGCAAAAGCATTCACACTTAACCTATTATGTGTACGTCAGAAATAAAAAACAGTCTCACTTGCCATTGATTGCTAGAAACCAGATGATCGAAATATCTTGAAAGACAAAGCAAAACAGTTTGACACGACGAAAAACTGTAAATATTAAAATAAAAATCACTGTTGTCATCAGGCATCGCACGTCCATCTTGGAATCACTTTTGTGGAAAATGTACTGTAAAAATATAGAAACCACCAGCCTTTAAAAAGGTGATTTATTTAAAGTTAGGTGTCTCACTAATTGTTTGAAGTTGATGCTCATCTCATCTCTAACCTAGAAAAGATATACAACCAGCACATTTATTTTAAAAAAAAAAAAAACCTTACAAAGACGTCATAAATAATGGGTAACACATTTCCTAACACAACAATCATTCAGTGCGTGAAATTTGTAAAATCTGTGAACCCTGTTGCACTGATACTGAAATATTATCCATCACTTTATCTAAAGGAGTCAAATCTTTGTGCTTATACGAGAATGAAACCCTATTTTTTTTTCTGTATCTACACAGACTGTAGCCTACGTAATATGCTTTTTCAGACTGACAACATATAGATATGAAAACATGTATTTCAATCGTAAACTATGATGTAAGCATCGACGGTGTGTAAAGCGTGACAGCTGTTTGAATACTCAAGTGCCTGGATGTTGGGTGCAAGTCTCACACCGTATTTCAGCCTGGTTTCACATCAAATAATTTTCAAATCCACCAATAATTACAGTTGTACTTTCCACTTTTTTCTTTTTACTAGACCTGAATGAAGGCTCAAACGAGTGTGAAACAGAGTGAAACAGAAATACAGTATACTTCTGTTGCGCTGGAAATTTAAACAGAGAAGGTAGGGGTGAAGTGAGAATTGTGGGAAGACTGTATAAGGGGAGCGAAAGCTCAGTTGGAGGGAAGCGTACCAGAAAAATAACATGGAAATACCCCTACGTAGTCGAAAATCGCCCTTCCCTGGCTCAGCATGTAAGTGGCAGTACTGTCAGTATTTTCTTTCATACATTTTCAGTTGTTCATGATGAATACTGTACTTGAATTTTTAAGTCTGTGCATGTTCAACACCATCATCATTTTCTGGATACGGAGGGTGCTAAAATGATCAACTTTGCATTTTCTTTTACCTGCCCTTTCAATTTATCTCCATTCTTTCTCCCGTGTTTCTTATCTTTTCCTTTTTTTCTGAAATGCTGAAAAGATCGCCGGTAATCCATTTGAGATGGCCAAGAGGGTGGGGGGGGGGGAGAAGGACCGTCCCTTACTGTATGGTAGTTGCGACGATAGTCACCTCAAAACTATCTGATATGTATTACCATTTTTCATGTACACGTTCCGGGCCATGGGTGAGGGGGGGGGGACTGTAAGCCAAATATTCTTTTGCGCTCCCCCTCAAATTATTTGCGATGCTTCCCTTCAACAGTCCTGCTCTAATGTCGTTCCAACGAGACTGATAGCGACCTTTTCGTGAAGACTGCAACAGTCCTTCGTAAAATTCTGGATCGAAAGCTGATAAGGTATTCTTAGTGTCCAAAACTGTCGCTGTGGTGTCGCCACTCAATCGGAAACAAAGCATCCCGTCAGTCGAAAAAAAAAAGAGATAAACTTCCAGCGATCCGGAATCAGGGACCTTCATATCCGCCTAAAGATATGATCCTAGCTACAGCCCGGTGTATTGTGCACGGTATCTGTATTATATAGTACATATAAATGCACGTCACATCACAACCTTTATGGGGTGAGCTCTTAAATTTTCCGATTTTTTTTTTCGTGTGCGCATTGACCTCTTCATCACGCAAGGTACTCCTCATGGTCACATGAGTGTCGGCTTAATTTTGAAAGAAGGATGGTATCTGTGGAGGAAGCTGTGTGTGTGTGTTTGGGGGGGGGGGGGTAGCTTGTCTGTGATATAATGATGATGGTGATATGATGAAACTGAATACCGATCATGGTCCTGAGGAGGGGCCTAATCAATCCCCTTTGGAAAATTTTTCCTGATATTAGGTAGACTAGATGCAAAATCGTGCTTCGTTTTGATGCCTAGATTTTAACAGATTTTCTAAACCAGGGGGGCATCCAGGAATTGGGAGTGGGGGAGGGTTCGTTCGAGTAGCCACCGCCGAACCTAACCAAACCTGGAAACATAGCGCCACGTTTGACGCGGAGATGCTCCGGAGAGTACAAGAAAGGTTTAGACTTTATAATCCTCAAATGTATGCAACAGCTACACCAGTATCTTAAGCTGCCATTTACACATGAAATTAGGATCTCGTGTCTGAATTTTCTCAGTTAACGAGGAAGACATGACTCTAAGCCAATCGCCACCATCGGGTGGAGGGTAAATCCCGGAATAAAATAAAAGGAATTCATAAGTAAAGAACTTGGATTTCGTATGAATAGAATCCGCCCAACCGAGGATACAGCAATACTGCTGCCCTTGCGTAGCGGGTTGTGAGAATCTCTGATCACCGAAAGTGTGCTCTCGAAGTTTGAGACTCTCCACGAGATCTACAATGGATGACGTATTAATCGTGTGAGAGCACATAAAGCAGTGGCCTCGTCAAGGGCATGGGGGAGGGTAGAAGTTCCCCTTGGAAGCCGCGTGCCATCCCTGTGCCTGGCTCCACTGAGATATTTAGAAACAAAATGTAGATCATCTGTAGTCAGAGGATTCAGAAGTTATTATTATATTGTTTCAAAAGTTATTATTTTATTATGTTATTCATTTTAATTGTAGACCTGAAGTAAATCAATGACATGTTGCATGGAACTTTAAATGCAATATTTAATCAAATCCCACATTGTTCTTCACTGGTTGTTGGAAATTTGGCATGACTATAAAATTCTTTTAAGTAATCACACTTATCACATATGTAACTCCGGAAAATTTGTCATTTTTCTGAAAGTCACTCAAGCAGTCTCACATATCACTTATACAACCAATGTATGTGCATTTGTAAACCTACTTTCTTGTTCTGTTTTCATTGTAGACTCGTCCGTGGAAAGTGCTGCGGTCTGTGCCGGGTCTGGCGGTAAGGTCCTGGGAGGGACAAAGGCAGACCTTTACCTGACAGGTGAAATGTCCCACCATGAGGTACGAGCTACTGTTGCCAATGGTACAACTGTAATCAACTGTAACCATAGCAACTCAGAGAGAGAATTCCTGAAAGACTTGAAGAATAAGCTGAACTTGTTGCTGGGTGATGTACCCGTTCAGGTAGGCCTATCAGAGGTTGACGCATACCCCCTCGAGATGGTTTAGTGAGCATATGGCACTTTTACTCTTGTATATCAAGGGGTCATCCTCACAAATTTGGGAATGTATCACTTCTCATGAAATCTGTCTGTGTGTGTGTGGCATTGTGCGAATGTCTTCTTTAATAAACAATCTAGGAATTCTCTCATGTCTTTTACAGTGTTGTTTGGTTTTTATCAATTTTATGTGGTTTGTAAAGATAGACCACAGAAATTGTATAAAAAGATTTTTCTGTGTGCATTTTAATATACATCATATAAAGTTTCAAAATATCTTTGTAAGAGGTGCCTTTTACCGAATATTTACAGGTTTACTTCAGCCTCAGCAAATTAGATCGCTTGCATGTGTGAAGAATAAAATATATACCAATATGGGATAATAAGGTGTAATACCAGTCATATGTTCTCCACAGTGAAGCAATTTCTCAAATACGCTACTTGGTACATGCGGGGATAATATGATCGACTGAGATTCCCACTTGTGGCTTCGTAGAGCTCTATACAATGAATGTCTCACAGATGAGGGCACACTCAGATATGCACGCCATTCCCACTGTCTTTGATTCATGTTCATCAAAATTGTTCTTTTGTCTTATTGATTTATTGGGGGGGGGGGGATGACTCTGTGATTCTAGACTAGACATCTCATTCCTGATATCTTTTATTTATACCTTTCTGGTCTCACAACCTGATTGTATATGTAACTCCTTGCTTAGTTGACTAATAACTATCATGTATCATGGAATGTTTAACGTTTTGTGTAAAATGTCACTTAATAAAATTGATGAATTTGAATGGACTGATTGACTACGTGACACCTTTGAAAAAATCATTTAAAACCTGCAACCGTCATTTGCTCACGGCAGCACAGCGATTCAGTCTGATCAGCATTCTAAGATTTTGAGAAAGTACTGACAGAGACTCAAAAATACTCTTGCTACTTTTAGTTCTGGTAATATTCAAACCTCAGATAATCTCACACTGGGTTCAAATAACATCGAAATAGATATGGAACGTTACGAGAGATGATCAAAGAACTCAATTGAACTGGAGTACTAGTTTTCTCCAAGGGACAAATGGCTTACAGGTGACACCTTCTAGTCATCGATCTATTACAATACATCTGGACGTTACAGACACTGCTAAGTTGTAATGACTTCTTGTTATGAAAATGTTACCAAAATGTTACACTTTCAATTGACAAACAGTATAGTACCTCACACCAATATCAGGTTGTTTCGTCAGTTTGCGTGCGCTGTATGCATACACTATGTAGTACATACGTACTGCACATATATGTGTAGCTGCACGTGTACAACAAGGGCAACTTGCACCACTCGTATAATTTGACTTGAAAATTACTGACGTTCCTGTTTTTTCACTTATTTCAATATCATTAGGGTTGAAATAAATTATAGATCTTCCTATTTGGTTTCAGTTGTCAGCAGGTTGCCCATTCTCTATATAACCCTTAGAAAGATGTAACAATGGATGTCATTTTGAAGCAAGAAAACTTCAAAAAAAAAAATTCCGTCCTCAACTTCTGATAGACCTCGAAACTGATGAAGATCAAAGTTGGTAGATAGGTGACCCATGGTCTGAAGTATGTCTTCCATCAAAATTTAAGGTAAGATTTCAAAGATCAAATATGTGAAAATGTTATTTTTACTGTACTTCTTAATTCCAAATGCTTATTTACATGGGACTTTAAATATATGACCGGTATCCAAGATTTTTTTTTCTAAAAATCGTGTTTGCATGTGTTTTGAGATCAAAGTCAACGTAAAAGGTCAAACTTGGGGCCGAAAAATTTGCGTTCACAGCCCCCTCCTAGACCACAGTGCTAATGGCACTCAAAGTTGGTAGATGGGTGACCCATGGTCTGGAGTTGTGTCTTGTGTTAAAAGTTAAGGTCAGATGTTAAAGGTCAGAGGTCAAAGATCAAATCGGCCAAATGTTTTTAAAAAGTGTGTCTCGATTTCTTTCTAGATAGTAAGTCTACTGAACTTCAAACTTGGCCGTTAGGTACCTTAGTATTACATTTAGTATCCACGCGATCATCCACGTGTCACAGCTCAAAGGCACGGTTACCACAATACTGTATAGGTTCCATTAGAACATGTTATCAACAAAACTTATTAGATCTTTTGCTTTTTACTCAATATTTCAACCTATGTAACCGTGTTTGGGCTGAGCGATCATGTCTAATAACAATGTCATTTTCCATGCTTTTATAATACCTTCACTGAATATGTTTTTACTGTCGCGTTGGGTTGTTTGCAATGATATGTTTTGGCGGAAAAGAATTTGAAAAACGCAAATGATTATGGCGTACTTCAGAAACGCCCGGAGTGGTCGCTCGCTGATCTGAGAAGTAAAGGAAGTCAAAGGATTACTTGAGGCATGAATCTATTTCTGCTTGGGAGTACTTTGATGCGCATGCGACAAACTACATTTACACAACATTTACCCGTTCTTTACACATCCATGGCCAAGTGTGCTGTGCATAACTACGTGTACTCATTTACTGTGTAGGCCTATATGTATATCGCTGCGTGTTCGGTCAAACTCTTCATCGCCTATAACACCTACATGTAAGAGAGTGAATGCTTATGAACAACGATAGGGATGAGATGCAACAACGCAGCACTTCATACAGTAAACAGAGCCTAAACTGACCGTATTATGGCACTGCACACACGCGGTGAGTAAAAACAAAAACAAGAAGGCAATCCACGGAGTTGCGTATCTCATCGCCAACATGCATTGATTTCAATACAGGGCATGCACACAGGGATTTGTAATAGTTTACTGCAACCGTATCTCACAGAGACCTAGTTCGGGGAACTGGTTGTAAATGAGTAGCAAATATTCTTCAAGCATAAAATAGTGGTAAGCATCTCAATACTGGTATCTACTGTAAGGTAGCAAACTTAAGGTCATATCCTGGAGCTACTAGGCTCAAGTAACGATAACTAATGGCTCAACCCAGTACGCAACAAGCTGGCGGTCCGCCACCGTTTTTACGCCGCCAAACCCCGGCGTAAAAACGCTAGCTACCCGCTAGCGGACCACCGGAAGTAGAGATGAACGAAACCCAGGCGGAAAGCCGACAGTGGGCCGTATCTGTATCTGTGCATATTACGCTACATAACACAATTATAACATTTGGTTATTCCATGTAGGTTAGGCTTAGTGGTTAGAGTTAGGGGCAGGATATAAGAGCATCCCTTTGGGGGTTTTTGCACATAAGTCTCCTATTTACCTGTGCAGGACCTGGGTCTGCTAAAATTATTGTTTGACTTAAAACTATGCTCTCATAAATGACATTATCCACAGGGGCCAGTTCTGCTAAAGATGTTTTGGCTAAAGTTAAAAAGGTGGTGTCTATTGACCCAGGTACTGGCTCCAAGTTTTTTACCAAACAATCATACAATTTCACCAGTTTACTATAAGAGTGATATACTGTATCTTCATTATTGTGTTCACAGGAAAGGCCTTGCAAAATTTTGCATTAAATGCTCAAATACATCTCAAGATATGCTGAAAATACCAATTTTGGGACAAAATTGGCTTTTTTCCTCCAAAATCATCAAATTTCACTGGATTTACCATTACAGTAATATTATGTTGAACAATGTGTTTTCAGGTAAGTCCTCACAAAAATTTAAGTTGATTGGTCTAATAGTTCTCAAGATATAATGCAAATACAATTTTGAGGCAAAATTGGCTTTTTTTTCCCTAAAAAATCAGCAAAATTCAATGGATTTATCATTACAGTAATATTATGTTGAACAATGTATTCTCAGGTAAGTAGTCACAAAAATTTAAGTTAATTGGTCCTATAGTTCTCAAGATATGCTTAAAATACAAATTTTGGGGTAAAATTGGCTTTTTTCTCAAAAATCAGCAAATTTGACTTGATTTACCATACAACTAATACATCTCGCACATATTTGCACCATGCACAACCTTACCAAGTTTAAACTTAATCGCTCATATACTTTTCAAACTATTCTGGAAAAACCACAATTTGGGCAGGTCCGGACGCACACACACACACGCACGCACGCATTGGCACGGACACGTTTTCATTTACACCACCCAACAGGACCCTCCTGTACCCATGGTCATTCTAACATGGGGTACCCTGGGGTGTCGCTACTCATCCACTCCAAGCGTTTCTATGGCAACCATTCTCCCATGGGTGCACAGTATAATATATGCCTCCACTAGCCAAGTGACTACAATATCTCATCTTAGCCCCTATAAGGCGATGAGATAACGACGAACAACGATGTAATGATTGATGTCATAAGGGTTGTTTGCAGGGTGTAGCTAGATTTTCACCGGGACATGAATGAGGGAACCTCAACGAGTGGGATAGACTGAAGAAGTAATATCAGTTTTTTTTATGGAAACCTCTTATAGTCCTTTCATTATTCGAAGTGTTTCGCCATGAAAGCCTGATAAAATTTGTACATTAGTGATGAAGACTGATATACTTGCTTGGATTCTGAAGGCTGAGTATGGGCAACACCATCATCATAGCGTGGATCGGAGGGCCCCAAAAGACTAATTTCTTGATGGAGGTCGCAGGTCATTTAGAGTCAACAAGCTGCAACTTTAAAGTTGAAAAAAAACTTTGTAAACACGATATGTCAAGAAGGGAAGACGGCGCTGATCTCATATTTGTATTAGTCATATTTGATATTGAAGTATATGGCTGCACTGATCTATATACTGTATTTAGAAAACAATTAACTTCTCATTTTAACCTGGCATGTAAAGAGTTTTCAATTGCATTTTCAGGCATAATGTTATGAGCCTTTAACATTTTTCCCTGTTTTTTGTGGGGGGTGGTGGGGATGTTTTTCCCAATGGACACGATGCCACTGCCAGTGTCGGATGTAAGGTATATCAAATTCCGTCTGACGCCATTGTAACTTTTCAAGTTTGGATCAGGCTTGATCATATTTTGACAAGCAATAATCTTAAGGAGAAGGTTTTCCATCCAAGAAAGTACTGCCAGTACCGTATCCACAATACTTGTCTAGTCTGGGATTTGAGAAACTCTTTCCTGATTTTCTAGAGTTTATAAGTAAAAAAGGAAAATCTGGTATCCTCCGCGTCAACTGATAGTGGCGCTGGTAGTACATGGTCTCCCGTCATTCCCAGCTTTTTACCCGTTCTGAGTACTTTTTGATGAAAGGGGAAAATCAGCGCCATTTTGAAATTTTTTAAGGCAAACGCTGTCCGACACCAGTGATATTGTTGCCCGGTAATATATGGTCTTCAGTTGCAAAATGAATTTGGTAACCTACAACTGTTAATTGCTCCATTGACTTCCACATTAAATCGTAAAATTAACATAGAATCCCTATACGACCGTACAGAATTTTTCGCCTTGTGAACCGACTATCATCTTGAATAATGGTACACAATAACTGCAACCGTACAGAAGTCAAATAAGTAGTTTAGCACTAAATGTTGACGTAGCCTGTGACATTTTCGTTATTAGGCCTACATGAAGCGATCAAAAGGAATGGACCTCGTCCATAAGATTAAGATGGTAAATACCACATTGAATTAATGTTTTAATGAATTTTAATAATGTTTAAATCAAGTATTCTTCCTGTGCCTGATTTTTTCGTTCTAATCTATGCGTCGTCTTGTTATGGTGAACCTCAAAAACACGCATCTCTCAAAAGACCTTATATACCTAATTCATCAGTATATAAGAGCCATGACAACAGTTTAAACGTACTGCTTGAGATGAAATGGCAACTTTGGTTACCTCTAATCTAATAATGTGCGATATACATGAAAGCATTGATAATGATGGTGTAATCACTTTGACTTTTTTACCCTCGTAAAGAAAGAACACAAAGTGACGACTTTCAACAAGTCACATTTTATTACTCTAGTATTAGGGCATTGTGCAATTTTCATTAAATGATTTTTTTTATCTGTTAAAATATTGTTGTGGCTACTCTCTTCGACATGGTAGTAGGCCTATCAGATATTGAACAAATAGCTGCCAGAGTATACTTTAAATTAAAGTCTAACGTCTCGGCAATATCATCAACATTAGATTTTTAAGCGATGGAAATGAAGTCGGCAGGTAATCATTTTAAAGATGATACAGACGTAGACGTTAATTAAACATGACAATTATATTAGGATAAATATGGAGATAAATGTACACCGGAGAGTATATATTGGACCAATTGCACACAAAAGATCGACCCAGAACCAACAAAAAGGGGAACACAAAACCAGAAAAAGTAATAGTTATTACTATTATTACAGTTACATTGAATATTAAAAGATTATCAAAGGAATATCAAAGAACAAGTGAAATATGAAGTTGATTAAAATGCCACAAGAACCATTTCACTATAAATCCTGTATGCTCAATATAGGCACACTCTCATAGGATTTTAGCATGGTTCGAAGACATGATGCTATTGCGCTCAGATTGTTATTAGCTGTTACGTTATAGGTTATTGACTGAATACACGGGACATACACGACATACTGAATAAAAGTTTATAAAAACGAAATATCGAAGGTGTACATAACTAGATAATATGACTTAAAGCACAGTGCGGATCAATCCCTCTCACATGACGTCATAATTACACTTCACAGAGTACATGAGAAAACATAATATCCACCATCTCTCTTGTCCTCAGTTTTTCCGGTAGCTTCATCTGACCCGCTGAGCATTCGGTAACATTTAAGATATGCTGTCTAAGGTTCCAGAATGCCTCAGAGTTGACTAAGAATGCTTTTGAAGGATTGATTACTTTACACTTTAAGTCCTTCCGAAAGTGTTCATGACGGGATGCAATTCCATCGTCTATTAACTAAAGGAAATGCAGAAAAAAGTGGAAGTTAATGTCTTCATGTAATAATTGAGCTAGCAAAGGTTAATTCCTCCTAAGGATTTTTCCTTAATAAAGTAAAGCACGGCTTTCGTGGAATCCTCATTCACATTTCAAGGGAGAAATTTCACAAACTTGATCAGTAAAAAGGAATACAGGAAAAATAAGTGTTTGTGATATGTAAGATGGAACCATCCGTTTTAATTTATTATTGACTACATTTTCAACTACGACATATGACATACTGACGTTACCTTTGATAGGCCTGCCATTTGGCTGATTTCCAATTTGTGGACATTACTTTTCATCCTGATATCCATGAAGAAAATATAACAAAGTTGATCATCGATGTAACCTAGGAGTGAATAAGACAAGTGTGAATTATCTGTCTTATCCCTTGCTGAAAAAAGGGCCTTGAGGCCACCAGTTACGTCTATTTCGCAGTAACTTCGCTTAAAAATGAGCTCTGCCGCGACTTCGCGACAAAGAAACCTGTGGCGACTCCACGAAAAAGAGGTTTCCTCGACTTCACGGTGAATGTCTTCCCTCGACCTCACGGCAAAGGTGCTTGCTACGACTTAATTTATACCTCCCTACCAAAGGGTAAGCTGTTTTTGGTTTGGACAAGGACTGTATTATATCTGTCAAAACCTTTTTAAAAGCTGGCCAGATTTTAATTCCCGAGCTATTCTATACTGTAGATGAGTCATGCCGTGCAGACAATATCGTAACAGTAATAAGCGGAATTTGATAAACTGCAAGATATAAAACACATATTTTTACAGCTTTTATTTATTTAAAGTAAGTGAAAACTTTTATCTCTTCATACAAGTGCCCATTGCGTGGGCATATATAGTCAAAATCAAGCTGAGCTACAAGCTAATACTCAACATTTACATGTACTTAGTGTTCACTGCTAGAACATATGTCACATTTGTTACTGAATAGTGTTTTATCCAATGGGATTTACTGCCATGTATATACCAAATAAAAATATCAATATATACTCTAAGCTGAATAAGAATGTACAGGTCACATTTATTGGCATAGGCGTATGCGTCATTAAGTCCACATTTAATTGGTCTAATCTCAAAGCTGCATCTGTACAAACAGCATGAGTAAAATTCATGTAAATCACATGAAGAAATGTAAAATCACATTTAATTAAATAGGTCACAGTTACGTTAACACACAAAAAAGGTAAGATTCAGCAAACCGTTTTACCATGCAGAGAGCTGATAGAGGTGTGACAAATAATACAGTCATGACACGCTTAGACCTGTTTTTGACAAACACTACACATCTCCCACAACTGGTTTCTGTTTCATGCAAAACGTTTTACAAGCGAGAAAATTAAAGTACATATCATTGTAAAAACAGAAGTAAAATCAAACCACCTGTTAGCTAGAGCATTGCTTCTAAAGACTAAAGACGATCATTCGGATAGTTGTGTATTACTTAGTACGCAATACTTGTTGTGTAACTTCATATATTAATTCCACCTAAACCGACTGTCGGTGACTGTCGGTCGAAACACCGACAGTCACGATCACTATTTCACCCTAATGAACGAAAACAACACCGACGATCGATAGCCTTTACCTTGCTTGATCAATTGATCAAATGCTAAAGTGCTTTCAGCAACGCAAAAGTTACGCAATTCAACATGGGGCCAGTTTCCGACAACGTCTTTCAAGACATCTGACACAGTTGCCTGGGTAACTTTTTCGTTGTTGATGTTCAACAACATCGACGCCCTGCAAAAAGAACGTAAAGAACATTCATTGCTTTAAGCATGACCGTAACTGTTAAACGTAGTTAATGTTACACGACTTTTGTAGCTGTGGACTACATGAATTTCGAATGCTTGTTGCACTGTCCACTGGATTACTTTGAAAACACGTTTTTGTTTTACGACATCGCTCTCAGTGATGTGTACATAACTAAATCGGTTTTAAACATTTAGGATACTTTCAGGAAGGACTTTTAAGATACCAGCTGTCCTCGAAGTTAATAGCTTGTCACACGTCAGTATCTGTATAGAAGCGTTCATTTTATTTACATATTAAATGTATTTACATCATGTATACGCAAGAATTTGATTTTAATTTAACATGTATAAATTACTGCATGAACTGCACGTTGTCGATGTAAGATCAATACAAAAAATAAATTAAAAGTTTTCTAATATATCCTTAATAACTTAAAGTAAGTGGAAATTTCCCCTCTGATCGAAAATTGTTCTTTTAGTTCAATACCAAGTATATGCAAATAGTGCATGTACTTTTTACTGTGATATTTGGGGAATTTTCAATGATAATGTATAGGCTCTTGTTTTCTGCATATTTTATTCAGTTAACAAAATTAAAAGGCTTGTTTTCTTTGTCACTGTTTTGCTACTGGTTACTCACCCACTTGTAAAGGAAGTTTGATTGATATTACCCAAAAGGGACATACATTTCAAATATATTATATTTTATAAAATTTCGAAAGGACAGATACTAAGCTCTGATATAGTATCACCTGTAAAGAAATTTAAGTCTAGGGCATTCACCGTGGTGTCCGACCACTTCCACTACATCTCCCATTCTGTATCGATAAAATCCACATGTTTGTGTTACAACAATCTCGTACCGTTGACCGACTGTTACATCGTGCAAGAGCCGGGTCTCTGGACTCTCTTTATCCCTTTCAAATCAATGAGAATGAAACGATAATTTATATCTATCTGCTACAGGAATTAAATGGTGAATGAAAGAAGATTTCTTCTATTACATAATGAATAAGACAGCTCCATGTTATAAGATTCTTCAGTCTTGAAATAGAGCCTATGAAATGACAAGACATAAGATGTAATTGTACTAAAGATTAGATGCTAATTATTAGGCCAATCTATATAAGAAGTTACATATTGTAATTACAAAATTATATGAATTTGTTATTGACGGCTTTTATTTCTTAACAGTACAATGTTCAAAGGGCCCTACATCTTGCAATTCTGTTTTAAAAAATCCTCACTTGATTCATGATACATAGCCTATCATAATAAAGATTTTTGAAAATTCCCAAAGAATGTATTAACGAACAAAATGGCGAAAAATCGTCCTTATTATTACAATTGCATTTCGAGAACAATATATTTTTTCTCTAATCCTTCTTATATATTGTCTCACTTGACGCCTGGTGTTCTACTACCTTACAACCATTGAGTACTTTCCTAATAAAACTCCTGAATAATATCATATTTTCACTTCATTATTTATATGATGCCTATGATAAGGCTCCAATAAACATTTCTGAAAAGAAATGAAAATATAGGTAAAGAGGGAACTTACATTTGACTTTCAGGTATAAATTCGAACACGGCAAGTTCGAAGTAAGGCAAAAAAGTTACAGCAGGACACTTTGGCCATAAATTGACACCCTGAGATCCTTCCGAGGAGCCATATCCATATGAGTAAATGGTAACTCCTTTAAATGAAAGAAAATGTTAAATGTTTTCCCGACCAACAAAACCAAATGAAACAATTTGTATTCTTATTAAAATTACTAACAATAAAGGTTATGTACTGTAATTAAACGCTGTAATGCAAAAATAAACACATAGAGTGTGTTTTGCGAAATATGGTTACCTTTGGCTACTGTCTCTTCCAGGTAGGATTTTCTTCCTTTGTTATCAATACTTCCAATATACGCGATTGAAGGCCAAATTCGTTTCACAATGCCAATTGGTCCCTTTTGTATCTCTTGTTCAATCTCTCTTGCCCTCAGTGGATCACCCTTTCCTAAAGCTGATTTTAGTTCTTTTCGAATGTTTTCTTCAAGCTGAATGGTTGCAGAAATTGAACCGTTCCTCAAGTCATCGACTAAGAGCTGCCATTTTTCCATCAAAACTCGGATCGTCTCTTCAAATGCACCAATGAACGTTGCTTCTATTACACCTAGAGACCTTTCTTTAATTCCAAATAACAAATGGATGTAAATTGCTGCAGACACATCACTGATAAGTAAACCTGCGGGTGGCGTTGTGTAGGAGACGTAATATTTCATGACTTTTGGTTCGATAGCAGTCGCAAAGCCTACAGGTATTCCGCATTTGGAATATTTGATTTCAGTGTGGAAGTAAAGTCTCATAACTCTCTGCATAATCGTAACTTGTGGAAATGATTCTAAGCTGACTCCTCTGATGACAGCTCTGATTCTTGATAAAAGTTTTTTGCTGTCTTGTGGAATAATTTTATTAGTCCCAGTTGTCCCACTGGTAATACAAAACTTATTTGGTGGATCCTTAGTCATAATGGAAAGTTCTCCATCTGCGACACGTTTGATGAAGTCCGCGTAATGTTCATATACTGTTATGGGATGGTATTTTTTCAAGTCATCTAAACAGCCAATCCGAAACAAGTTATGCTTTCTCCCATATTCTGTATCTTTATTTTTGGTTATTATCTCTTCGAGTAACTTCTCTTGAGTATTTTTTACATCGTTGCAGTTCTTTTGAAACCTTAACAGAGCCTTTTTTCCATTGAAGTTGGCTCGCAGGTTTATGAAAACCAAATAAAGCGTAGAGAAGATGGACAAAGGTGTTGACTTCAAATAGCGTAGGTGTGTCACAGCTATCCATACAACACTCCCAAAGATGCCTGGATGAGAAAAGGTGATTAAAAAGTTACACCAATTGAAATTTAGTTTCACAAAAGATGTTATTGCATTGTATTATGGCCATGCTATTGTACTTTGGCCATCGTTGCAACTTTGGATAAAAGTGTTGGCAGATAAATGTTAAAACACAAATCTTGTTCAATTTTCATTTGTCACTCTACAGCGTCATCTTTTGATGCAAGAGTGAAAATTTCTGATTTATTGTGGACCTATTCTCACCTTATTTCGAATTGATAACCTGGCGAACGTAATTTTAACTAATGTTACAGCTCTTATTTAATTCGAGGCTGGGTTAGGATGCTTATGGGGGTGAAAATGCAAAGGTAAGCTTCCTACATCAGTATTAAAAAAAATGATGTCTGTCTTACCTGTTGCAGCCATTACAACCAATTTATATTACAGCATGAAAGTCATTAATGTTCAGTGGAATTATTAACAGTATGGCAGCATGTCATATCAAGAGGACCTACACATATTCTGCAGTCATCAATCAGTACGCTTTTCAAGTTCGGGAGTAAAAATTATTCAAAGTTTCAAAACAATGCATGGTTTCATCGAATGTGTTTTTTTTCTTTAAAAAAATTCCGATTTCCATTTACATGAAACCCTAGATATGTACATCAGAAATAGGAACAATAATACTGACCATTAATTGCAAGAACCCAGATGATTGAGATATCTCGAAAGAGGAAACAAAATAGTTTCAAACGACAAAGCACTGTAAATATTAAAATTAAAATCACTGTCATCATCAGGCATCGCACGTCCATCTTCGAAACACTTTTATGGAAAATGCACTGTAAAAAGATAGAAAACCAGCAGCCTTTATAAAGGTATTTCACTCAACTTTAGGTTCTTCACTGAATAGTCTGTCGCGAACTCTCATCTTTTACCAGAAAACTGTACGACCAGCACATTTAACAACAAAAGGTACAGATTAATGCTCTGTGAGTGATTCTCTCCATTACACAACATCTAGCACATAATTGAAATGCTCTGCACTTTTCACCAAAGTTTATCAACCCTGTCTCTACAGAACTCAAATGTTTGTTTTTAAATTGAGAATGAAGGCTAAATTCATCTGCTGAACTACGCTCTGTCAGAGTGACAACAGAAAGGTGTAGAAACATGTACTTCGAAAATAATAATGATGAAAACATCGACGGTGTGTAATGCGCTATAGTTGTTTGAATTCCCTGTTCCGAGACCAAAGCGAACATCATATCGTATTTCAGCCCGATTTCATCCCAAACAATGTTGACAATTTACAAATAATTAGAGTTGTACGTTCCACGAAAATGAATAAGTCGGATCTTCAAAAATTCTGAGAAAATAGCAATTAAATGCAAGACAGATTTTTGTGTAAGGACAGCCTGTTTCATAAGAAATGATGTTGCCAATCTACATATAATTAGAGTTGAAGGTTCCACGAAAATGAATAACTCGGATCTTAAAGAATTCTGAGAAAATACCAATAACATGCAAAACAGATTTTTGTGTGAATTTTGTGTGAGGACAGCCTGATTTCATACGAAATAATGTTGCTAATCTATAAATAATTAAAGTTGTACCTTCTACGAAAGTTAATCATCTTTCAGTCATTCTAAAAATTCTAAAGTCTACGAATATACCAATTACATGCACAAAATGACATTTTAGTGTTGACAAATATTTGTATATGATACAAAGAAGGACATTTCTCTCTCTCTAAATAAAAAAGCAGTTTGAAAGATTTTTAATCGTTTGCAATCCCTTTCATATCCCAAGTCGACCCATATGTGTAGTATTGGCAGTATATATATTACGTACTACTTATACATCACGGGTATATCCATTAATATCTGTCTATTCCATCCTTCTTACATCGTTTAACTACAAACGATAAATGCTTTGGGAGCCTTCGAATTTACAGAGGAGAAGCTCTAACAGCGCAACGATGAGTTTACACATCTCTTCGCAACGTTGTAAAATGTCGGTGACAGTGACTCGGAGACGAGTCACTGTAACGATAAAAATACAGGTAGAACTTTCGTAACAGACGAAGAAAGCTGATGGCGTTGCGTGTATTGGACACGTGTTCAAAGCGACCCGGTAAAGGTGTGCTGCCAAGGATTGTGTAAGGAAGACACTTTTTCGCCGAAGGGGATTGTGTGACAAACACACTGAAAGTGTTATATATTTTTTTTTACTGCAGCCAATCGTTCTAGAACTCACTGTCCAGTCTCTGAGGTTCAAAAAAAGAGATCAAACATGAATTAGATCATAAAAAATATAACATATATTTATTACATAAATTATTGTAACTGGTGCACGCCATCATTTAATTTTGCATACTTTCCATGTGTACAGCTGCATGCATGTAATGTTTGGCTGAGTGTGAAAAAAGGTTGCAGTATATTCTTTTAATTACGCCTAGCCTGGTAAAAGCAAGTGAATCCAAGCAACATATGACTGCCACGGGATAAGATGTGAAAGGACTCAGATCTCAGATGAGAAAGATTTTGAGGTTTCCAGTGCAAGACAAAATAAAAGATAAACGGTTTTAAGTGATATCATTATTATGTATATAATGACTACTTTAAAGGTTATATTCTACAATCTATAGACACTTATGATTCAAATGATAGGCTAGCATCAGAGAAACGATCGTAAGGTGCCAGGAAATTTATGAAATTTAACTTGTCCCATAACTGATCTCCCGTAGACGTTGATACTTCAGAGATGACGCCACTGGAATTTTGTCGGCGTACCTCGGAAGACGAATAAGAACTTCAAAAGGAGGACGAATTGCCATAAAAGTTAGTAACGTGGAGGGTCATCCACGAGTAAATGAAGAAAAGGATGTACAAAATATTAGAAAGTATCCTGAATAGGAATGGGACTTCGGAGTAAAGTGCCAGTCTTACACAGCAGATTAAACACCAGTTACATAACTGTGTAAAAAAGATTGGTTAGCCAGTCCTCACGGCCACAAAGTCACAGCATGTCATACAGAACAACGGCATGGTAGTGGAGTAGCTAGACGTTTTTCCAGAGGGGACAAGCTCCTAAATTTCCGACTTTTTTTGACCTGTGATCATTACTGCATAAGGGAACCTGCATCATGCAATATAAGTTAGCATATGGTTCATACGTAACTGTACAGGATATTTTCCAGGACGTGTCGAGGACAAACTTCAAAATTATCAAGGTGACATGAGTGCCAGCTTGATGTTGAAAGTGTGTGACATCAATGAACTGGAGGAGTGTTAGCTGGTTTGCATGGTGATACTATGGAGTTGATGACCGATCGTCCCTTTGGTGAGGCGGCTTAATCCACTCTCCTCTGCGACATGTTGCACATATAAGTTGGTCTAGATGCAAAAGTATGCTCCATTTTGATGCCTACATTTGAATTGAAACAGGAATATAAATTTCGTAAGTACTTTATTTTATGTTTTTCCATCTTGCTTGGTGAAGTAGACCTTACCCTGGGGGGGGGGGGGGTGATTTGGCGGCGTCTGTCCAGAATTTTCATTGGGTGGTGGTTGGTCTTAGGGAAAAGACCAAGTCGAATTATCTAAATAGAGCAATTCCATCATTTGGGACTGAGATAACAATAAAATTTTGAACTTTACACATGCCCCAGATGTCAGAAAACGACTCTTTCAGGGTGTACTCCGCTGCCATTTACAATGTCTTGAAAAAAAATTCAAAATTTCGTGTTTGCAATTGTTTAAAGAAAAGCTTCAATCAGTATGAAAAAAATTGTGATAATTTGAATTGATTCTATCCAGAAATGTTTTACCTCAATATTGGTAGACAGGCTCGGCGATAGTGACGTTACATTTGGGGCTAATTCATCCAAGCGAAGCGCCACATCGGTTGGCCATCAGAAATTTTTGGCCGCAAAAGCCTACCACATTGTAGGAAATGCAACTTCTCTTTCATCGTTGTAGGCATCCAGACATTTTTTGTTTTGAGATCTAGTCTTTCAAAAGCTTACGATTCCAAAACATCAAGGTGAATGGTAGTCTCTTTCAATTACTCAGTGGGTGACCATATTTTTAAGCGCCTTTTTTTGTAGACCTTCAACCCCCACCTCCATTTCCCCAATTCTGTTCCTTCTGTCGAAGCACCCCACCAAAAAAATATGATGTTAAAAACCAACGTAGTTGCCAGAAAATTCCGTCGATGGGAGAGGTCTCTCGAATGAAAACCACCCTATCTGCCGGCAATCCCGTGGTAACATGCTCGATGCGGATAGACAAGGGGAATTCCAATCACTTCCTTGCCGGGACTCTTCTCGCATCCCGATAGGGAACTGAATGAGAGTATCTGCTATGTGTGTGTGTGCGACAGAAAATTTCAATTTCAAAAGTAGAAGTCCGCAACTCTTGCTAGACCGCAAAAGCCGGTTAGGATGAAAGTTGGTAGATAGGTGACCCATGTTCTGAAATTATGCGATAGCATTAACCCCGGATCGTGCATTATCCTACAGCTAACACACGGTCCAGCCGTTGATTAACCTTTTAATCCATGTCCGTGTGTACTGTGCGAAGCTACGTGCACTGAACTTACATACTGTGTATCATGTAAACATCTGGGTGTTACTCTTGATCGATTATAATGCACACGTGTTAAAGAGCTAATTATTGTGAACAACATAAGGGGATGAAATGTAACTCCTTGGGTTGCTTTTCTTTGTTTTTATTTCGTTTTTGCCCTCCTTTATTGGATTACGATAGAATATTGTAATCCAGTGCAGTTCTAATCCCACATTTGCCTACATTACTAAAGAATCCAACAAGTCTTATCTGTACGATTAACAATACCGTCATGCTTGAAACTTTTGGTTTTTAATTTTTCAACATCATCAATGGAGTTCCAAAATTTCTGTGTGGCGGAGACAAATTACAGTGTACAAGTTTTGATAATGCTAAAATGATGGCTGGATACAACGTTGGCATAGATGCGACTATCGATTAACGTCTTCTAACCGTAACTTGAGCCTCAGCGATGGAGATTACTGGAACCAGTGTCCCGAGATAGAGGAATGTCCTAACAACACAGAGTGTAGGCTATATGCTGACGTTAGGTGATGAATATAACTAGTGCCGTCGACTTCTGCGGTGTGAGCGAGGCTCACTTCATCAACGAAGAGGTGACTGTCACTGTTGACTCTATTTATAGGCTTTATTACACACGCACTAAGTAAACACATGGAATTAGGTACAGATCGGTGGAAGTATTCTGCAAAGCCTTTCAATTGACGAGGGCTTATGTAATAGTATATAAAAGACACATGCGAGAACCTTCCAATTGGAGAGCTTCCCATCTCTTCTCAAAAACATGTGTTCGATAACATGATACGAAATACAGAAAAAAGTAAGTAGTCTCTCCACAACCACCAATTAAAAGTAAGTCACGTGACCAGTTCTCTTACATTACAACAAATAGCATGTCTCGGAACTTAACTGACAAGGGATGGCAAACTGTTTGTTGAGTAATGCAAAATGAGGCTTTCTCTCTTCCATTACAGAATTGCATCTGTGAGAAGAATGTCTGCAGCAACCATTACAGAGCAGTTAGAGCTTGGAGGGGTGGGGGGGGGGGGGTTGTCCACATGCAACCGCCACCCTTCCAAAAAATGACAATTTGCATGAATTGACCGAACAGCCTTTCCCAGCAAATGAACCAGGCTAAGCATACTAGTGAAGTATATGACTCCAGTGATCTATATACTGTATTTCGAAAACAGTTGAATTCTCATATTAACCTAGCATGTGAAGAGTTTTCGAATGCATTTTCAGACAAAATTGCACAACACTTTTTGACATTTTGGGGGAGGGTGGTGCTCCGAGGACCCCAACGGACATGGTGTCACTGTCGGTGTCACAAATAAAATCTATCAAATTCTGATATCAATGTACCTTTTCGAGTTCGGTTCAGATTTGATCATATATTACAAATCAATAATGTTCATAAGGAGGGATTTCCATCGAAGAAAGTACTGGCAGTACTGTTTCCAGGATAGTTGCCTAGTCTGCAACTCTATGGCGATTTCCTGCCTTCTAGGGAGTATCAGTTAATCATTAAAAACTAAACCAAAAACATCTGGCTCGATCCATGTCAGCTGATAGTGACTCTTCTCGTATACATGGTCTCCCCGTCATTCTTTACCCGTTCTGAGTTCTACTTCGAGAAGAAGCCTCCGACCCATTGTGATAATGTCTCCCCGTGCTCCGAAGAAGGCAGTTGTAATATATACTCTTCAATGGCACATTTCCTACCCCTTATTAATGTCCCGAGTCGACTCCCACATTATATCGTAAAATTAACATAGAATCCCTATAAAACCCTGCAGAATTTTTCGTCAACATGAACTCACTATCATCTTGATGAACGGTACACAGTAACTACAACAGAAGTCAAATAAACAATTTAGCAGGAACTGTTCACGTGGCCTCTAACATTTCCATTATCACAGGAAGCGACCAAAAGAAGGGGATCTCCACCATGAGAGTATTCAAAGACGATACAAGAGCACAGGCCGTATGTGACATAAAACAGTAGAACAAAGGAAGTGTTAATAAATTAAGCTATATATAATGATGAGAACATGATTAGTGAATTCCGAGACAAAATGGCATTAAATTAATACAATTATAACGTCATAAAGGTACAAATAGTTTTAAAATTGTTGGTTATAGCATTAGAGATCATTATAACAATATTGATTTGATTGATTTAATTTATCGATTCACACATGTATATATACAAAGATATAATTAATTGCATAATTATAAAGCAATATGTGAAAGGAACTTCGTATATGGTCCTCGTGTCTGATTAGCGTGTGACGAAATTTCCATATTGCACTAGAAAATATCTATACATGGAAAAAGTCGATTTTTATGCTGTTTCAGTCCTTTATGTAAAAAGACGTTTTTGTAAAAAGTAGAATTTAGTAAACTTGTAAATGTGTCTAAATGTCTAAATTATTTGGAGCTTCTTAAAGGGAAATAGGGCGTTTGTTTTACAGAAAACATCCATACTATTAAAACCAATGTTTGTGGACGCAGAGTGATAGATTATTCAAAATAAGAAAGGACAGTAGCCTTCTTTTCAAGAAATAAGTTTCTTACAGACAGAAACTCAGTTATTTGTTGCTCGACACTTATTTGTTCACCCAAACTTTTCAAAATTCAAATGATGCATCTTCCGTTACTCATCACATGCATAATGTTTTGAGGCGATGAAGCTTTGGCAGGTGTTTGTTGATGAGACTGGATGGTTTGACAATGACTAAAGCTATTAATTTTGTCATGTCATTTTGGTGTATTCTAAACGCCTATTTTCCTTTAATGTATAATGAAATCAACTAGTTCAGCCAGATTCTGTATACGGCTAGAGCAACAGTAATGGCTACAAGAGATTTATGATTATAACACTACGCCGGTGTCTGTGCGTATAGTGTCTCGTTTGTTGCACTAATTTATTTCAAGACCGTATGCTGGCATTGTTTCCATTAATGAGATCTCTACTTGAAGAAAAAAGATACTTATTGAAAGTTGCCGGTATGTAAATGACAGACATTAATTTATCACACGCGCCGGTGTTGCATACAACGATTAATGACTGAAAACATAACTAATAATAATGGTACCAAATTTGCTGATTACGGATAACGACATTGTTCAGGATGAGATAAGTCTTTTATAATTACCAATCCTTTGTGGAATAGTTCCTGCAGTGAGAACGCAATACTCGACAAGACACATGGATGAGCAGAGCCCATGTTAAATGCAAGTCAATACACCAAACCAAAGTTGAATTTAACTGACCCGATGTGACTGAGAATCATGCATTGAAATATCTTCAGATTTTAAATAAATTGCGATGCTTCCAATTTAATCGACCTAATGCTCTGATGTAAAATGAAACGCCGTCCTTTAAGAAGGATGCTTCATAGTTGAAGAGTAATATGTACCGTACGTCTACATGCTGCGTCATTTGCCCAGATGAGTACTGTATATTCAATGGGATTAAAGGGAGGGGGAGGGAGGGGGGATAGTAATGGTATTTTTGCTCTGCGAAAGCAGCCAGTACCCAGTATCTTCATGTTGTAGCAAGGAAGGTAAATAATAAACGCTGATTTAGCCTGATTCTGTTAGTTCAACATTTTATCGAGCCTTTGCGGATGGTCCTGTCCCCTCTTTTTCATTCGCCATCCTGAGATTCGTAGTCTTTGGTTAGTCCTAAAGTGAACCTGTAATCGCCATTTCTAAGTATTGCGATATTACTAGAAGAGGACTGGATCTCCTGAGCTCGTCCCTGAACATCTCGACTGGGAGACTAATTTCGGCGCGACTGTCAAAAAATAAAAATAAAATCTGTCAGAACAAAAGACTATGAGTCGAATGCTTGTTTTTTCGCTACAGCAGTTCTGTAATCGGTACAAAGACCTCAGCAAATTGAAAGAATGGCATTGCGTTATTTGACCTGGTGGTGATTTTATAAAGTACTTTTGAAAGTAAACACTGATTCATCTATTGTACGTTCTTAGGCTTGTTCTTAACTTAGGCTTTTATTCTAATCACTAGGGCAACACTTTTATAAACGAAGGTAGTAGTTCCATGAATATCATAGACATCATACACAGCTCAATGGAGTTATGTTCACTCCATTTTTATGTTTAGTGAAAATTGTTGGAAAAGGCTATTTTTTCAAAAGATGCAAATAATCGTTTGTTCGTGGTTTGCAAAACTTTCGAAATACTCACAAGTTAAGATGACTGATGAAGGGTGCATGTCCGTGTACCGCCACCAACTCAGACGACTTTTATGGCAGGCCAATTGGTTGATAAGCAGCCGATAAATCGCTGACATCATAGAGATATTTATTAGTTGTTTTAGAAGGGGGCTATAGATTAGGCGATTTTAAGCATGAGTTTCTGGTTATTATACGCCATTTCAGCAGGCCTCTGCTTCTGGTAAATACCACAGGGCAATTATGACTGGTACAGTTTCTCTCGGCAAAAATATTTTTGCTCCTGAACAAAAGGAGGGGGCAGAACCCTTGGATTCCTCCCCTGTAGCCGCCTTTCATTATACTGTGATATACTGCTTTTGCGCATCCAGGGCAGGCATGTAGCAACCAGGTGGACAATGTCCAGGGATACCAAAGACTCATATCTCAAATAATCGTATTCACCCACAGACTGGACATATAACAGTACGTTATCTCGTGTCAGTTCCCCACCCCCCAAGTTTTTCGATTATTACTGGCGAAGACCTTTGAATTACAAAACATATTATGTCTTTCCTTGAAGGCCCCTCGCTCTCTTTTGTCCATTCACCCTCTAGGGTCTTGATAATTCCCATTTGGTAGTGTTGTCTGTAGGAATCGGTGGCACTAAGCATGACTATAACAAAGGAGACTAGTAGGTTTATGTAGGTAGTATTCAAAACTAGTAATAACTGGTTAGTTTTTGACTTTAAGTTGAGGTGACCGTCAATATGATCAAAATGAAAGTCTGTACAGAGTGGGCAACAGAGTTACAAAATCATGTTATAACTCTTTGTCTGTAATGCATATTACACTTTCACACACTTCATATTTACTCTGATAGTTAATGTGCAACATGGGAAGAGAAGGAACGCGTAGTATAGGGGATCCAAATTCTATTTTTCATATCTACATCCAGTTTGGATCCAAATACAGTACTACATAGCAGGATGGTGTCTATTACCTCGGTATACAAGGGACATTTCAACAATTTCAATTGTTGGAGACAAAATAGTAACTGTGATTAGCTCCAGAAAGGTCGTCGAAGGACCTGCGACATACATGAAAGCAATGGTGATGATGTTGTAGTAACTTTGCATTTTGTATGCCACCTAAGGAAGAACAAAAACTCAGGACTTTCAACAAGGAACATTGCAATAAATTAGTATTGGTGTATTGTGTAATTTTCATCAAATGTTTTTTTTATGTGTGAAAAGATGATTGTCGCCACTCTCGGAGACATCCTAGTGTTAGATATTGAAACAGAATTGCCAGCCAGAATTAATCGTAATTAAAATGTGATATGCTTCTGCAATACTGTGAGATTAGGTTGGGGTTTTAGGGGTTTACAGTCGTGATATGACTGCCCCATCGACGGATACCTTACGTTAGTAACCCAGAGCGAGACGTCAGAACAAGCCTACATGACACAAGCCTACATGTACACAAGAGACAGACGATGTTTACACTTCGATGTCCAGAGAGCCAGTGTCGGCCTTTGTTGCTGACCCGTAACCTCGTGTCGTGGCAAATTGGCGGGGTTCTATATTCACGTGGTCTACCTGATAACGTTGACCAATCACGGAACAAATATTGTATATGACGACATATGCTGATGGTCTCTACCCGTGATCTACCAATCAGGAAAGTATTGCGACATCTTTCTGGGAACAGGGTCAACGTTTTCTATTTTTAAAGTATTGCCTTCTCTAATCTGACTGTCTGAGGGGAATAAAGAAAAAGTTAATAAATCTGGAGTAAACACCGGAAGACTGAACTTTGTACGACCTTTTGCGTACGGTGGGGTAGAATGACCACCTCTATACAACGATACCATCATCAACATGAGATTCGTAATGAGGTCGGTAGATTATGGTAGTTCTTAAGATGGATGTGAGTTGAAAAAGTTCAGTTCGGTATGACTTTATTCCAATCTCTTACTATTATATAAAAAACATAACAATATTCTGAGAGTGGTAAAAGTAACGAAATTACAGTATATAAGGATCATCATGCTGAGACACATCATAAAATAATTACTTTACTCAACATAACAAGGTAATAGACTGAGGAGTGGCAACAAAGCTCCTAGAAGCTTGTGGGTGTTGACACCCCGTAATGACAGACAGAAATACAAAACATAAATAAGAAAAACACAGAAAACACCAAGAACAGAGCACAGAAATGCAAAAAAAGAAAGAAAAAAAGACGGTAGTTCAAAGGTAGTTTGCAATGAAATGAACTTTAAGCTGCTTTTTAAATGCATATGGTGTTTTACAGTTTGTAACTTCCAAGGGGAGAGAATTCCATAGTTTTGCACCTACAAATTGAAGACCAAATTGAGATGACTTAAGCTTACAAAGGGGGAGTGATAAACTGATGTGAAGCACGACTAGGGTAAGGGTAGTGGCTATCACGAAACTGAAAATGAGTACTAAATATTGACGGAGTTCTGTTATGTAGCCAGTCAAAAATAAACAACCCGATATGATACCGATTTAAATCATAAATATTAAAAAGGTTTAAAAGATTAAAAATTATTAAAAAGACTAGCGAAAGAGGTGCAGTATGATGACGATAGTCTACGTTGCATATACATCTAATAGCCCTTTTCTTTGAAATAAAGAGAGGTTTAATTCTGGTAGCATACGTGCTCCCCCAAATGATATTACAATAATTGAGATAAGGGAGTATAAGGGTATTATACTGGGAAACCAAAATGTTCCTAGTTAGAAGTTGTCGAAATCTCTTAAGTACAGTATCCCCACACCTTTCATGCTAACATACTGGATATGATCAGTCCAGGTGAAATGAGAATCAAGAAAAACACCAAGAAACTTAGTAACATTTGAACCCTGTATGTTAATACCACAAAGTTGTATGTTGTTTACACTCAGGCTGATTAAACTGCTTAGAAGGTGAGGTAAAAATAGCAAAA
The DNA here is from genome assembly GCA_021234535.1 of Stichopus chloronotus. Taxonomy (NCBI): domain Eukaryota; kingdom Metazoa; phylum Echinodermata; class Holothuroidea; order Aspidochirotida; family Stichopodidae; genus Stichopus; species Stichopus chloronotus. The sequence continues at coordinate 6,829,936 of CM037837.1, read as the reverse complement.
TTGGTTTTCGTTACATTGAGAGATAGCTTGTTTGCACAAAACCAGTTGTGAACATTGATAGAATTCATATTGTATTACATTTAGTAGACAACTGAGGTCATTACTGGAATAAAAAAGATTTGTATCGTCAGTATAAGAAATTACGTGAAATTTATTACTAGCCCTGTGGAGATCATTGATATAAATAATAAACAACAAAGGAACTAGAATAGATCCCTGAGGAACACCACAAGTAATAGGCTTACGTATAGAATTTACATTGTTAATGCCAACATATTGGTAACGATCAGTAACATAACTTTTAAGCCAATCCAGTTCAGTACCTTTAATACCGTAATGTTCGAGTTTGCTGAGTAAGATTCTATGATCCAATGTATCAAAAGCCTTAGACAGGTCAAAAGAATGCCTGATGCATACTGATTATTTTCGAAGACATCTGTTACTTTATTTAGTGAAGTGTAAAATAGCTTGCGAAGTCGAACGCCCAGGAAGGAATCCAAATTGGTCATACAATTGATTTTGGTTTAAAAAAAAGAAAAGAATATAATCGGGTAAACATAAGTTTTTCGAGTACTTTGGAGAGACATGGTAAAATTGAAATGGGTCTGTAATTATTAACCGAATCTTTGTCACCAGATTTAAAGACAGGAACAACATGTGCAATTTTGAGAGGACTAGGAACAATACCCTTCTCTAACGAAAGATTGAAAAGGTAGGTTAGTGGGGTGCACAGGGAATGAGCCACATTTTTGAGGATCATATAGGAAATTCCATCAAAGCCAGCGGCAGAATTTTTAAGTGAAAATATTATATTTGACACCTCCTCGCATGTTGCTGGACTAATGAATAGAGAGTCGACAACCCGATTGGACAGATACGACTTACAGCTACAGTGTGAGGGGGGAATCCCAGCCTGGGTAGCAGGACCAATTGCAGTAAAATAATTATTAAAGATGTTTGCAACATCGAAAGGATTCGAAACACTTGTTCCATGATGATTTATTTTGTCAGGAGTAAAATCAGTACCTCGACCATACAACAGGGTACTAATTGAGCGCCACGTAGATATCGTGTTCTGTGTGCTATTGCTGAATAAAGTAGAGTAGTGAAATCTCTTAGCCTGTCTGATGACAGAAGTAAGACGATTTCGAAATCGTTTATACTCGTTCAAAGCAGCAGACCGACTACGGAGGTAACTTCAGAATAAACGATTCTTTGTTTTGCAAGAGTTGAGGATGGCTGGGGTGATCCAGTTCTTCGAATTTCGGTTACTACACCTTTTGGTATGGGCTACACAAGGAAGACAATTACTTAAATGTTTTAAGAATAACTTATTGAAAGTATCAAAGGCGCTATCAACATCAGAAGAATTATAGACATCTGCCCAGGATTCGTTTTGAACTGCGGAGCGTAAAAAAGTTAAGTGATTCATGATGTTGAACCGAACTACCACGTTACAGAATTTATCCAAACTGACAGCTCTGATACCGTCTTTTACCGCTACCGCATGCGCTATTGTACGTGCTACTCTGTGAGTAAGAATCTAGCAGACACTAGAGAAAGAATAAAGAGAACTCCTTTTCGAAACAACAGATCGCTTTTTTTGTTCTTACAGTTATTATTTCCAAGATGATGTAAACGTAAACGGTTATCAACGGTTATGAAAAATGTACCAGGATGTATCTGAAGATACATATGTAACGTTGCGTTGCCTATGGTTGGTCGGGATCTCGATACCAACGTAGGGGAATTAATTTACGTTGTAATGTTCACACACAAAGAGATAAGAAACTGATTATTTTAATTTCAGGAAACAACCTTACTTGAGGCATGTATTAAAGACATTAAAGAAAGGATACTCTTTGTGCATTGCATTGATGTTAAACCATGATATCGAATCCAGGAAATCAGGATCCGTTTTATCTTTTTTTGCGTTTTATCTCGGCCATGTTGCGACACCTAAAGACTAGCTTTCGGTAGCATCATTGGAGACAGCCTAATTAGTGTTGACGCGCTATTGAACAGAGACGCTTACCCAATCCAGTTAATGTACAGATCTGTGGATGTTGCAGGTACGTAACTGCGTCACATCTCTGTGCGTATACCAGTGTAAAACGTCCGTGCATAACCATTGTCAACCTGTGCATCTGTTGTGTTGGTGCATAAGTAGGTAAAACCTGGGTGCGTCGTAGACATTGGTGCACGTGTGTAACTGGCGTCAATTCTCGTAATCGGCGTAAAACCTCCGAACACCTAGTCAGCGTTAACCACGTGCGTCACTGCCGTTGGTGCACGTGCGTAACTGGCCTCTATTCTCTGTGCGGCGTAATCGGCATAAAACCTGGATGCGTAGCCGAGTCACTGGGGGTCACAAGGCGTCAAATATCCGTGGGTAACCGGTGTCAACCCTTCCTGATCACCGACTTTCTATCTGGGGTCCTAAATCCATGTCTCAACTCTGCAAATCCGTACCTGCACCACCAACATCTGAAATGATTGTACCTTGGATTCCGGAAAATCATTCCTCAGTACCTGCTCTTCCAAAACTTCTAGTTCCGTACTGCAAGAACAACGTGCCTCCAGCTGCACCTGCGTATAAGTCCTTCCCGACTCCCTGAACTCTGCCTTGGGACCAATATCCCGGTCACAAATCCATGCTACTATCAAACCCTGGAATTAACTGTACCTAGGATTCCCCCAGCTCCCTAGAATCTTAGCCTTAATGTATGGTAAACGATAAGCTCTAACGTTCAACCTCAGGGGCCATACAAAGTTTCCGGTGTTTACCAGAGTTTATTCTCTTCCGTCAGTCAGTGTAGACAATAGAACACATTAAAAGTAGAAAGGGCACACACTCTTTCGTGGAAAGATTCCATGCTACACGATTGCTCAGTTCACGTGTAGCAACAATTTACATTCGGTGACATAAACTATGTTATTCACTCTTTCCTTCTTGGGCGTCGGTTGGTCAGAGGTCAAAGTGTATTCAAAGAAATTACAACAACACGGCGCGTAGCCAACACAGCAGGTGCAGGGAGATGAAAACAAAACACCGAAAAGTGAGGAAGCAAGAGGAGCTAGAAATACTTTTAAAAAGATTAACTTCGAGCAGGGACGTGCAATTGACAAGGAGATACAACATGACAGTTAAGTTCTGATGGGAGGTTCGTTGCCGACAATCAACTCAAAACCACTGTGTTAAAGATCGAAACGACTGCCTATCTCTTTGGAATCAAGACAGACTATAAGAATGTAAGAATAAGGTATATAAGAATAAGAAACAGACCTTTGCCATATGCACATTACGAAAACGATCATAAGATCGATCATTTTACTGTTGGATTTTATCAATTTTCTCTGATTTTCGCAAGTTTGTAGAGGGTCTATCCATGTTCAATAAGTTACACAACATCAAATGTTTCTACTGCGATAGGCGTCGGACCTCGTCGGAAGTTGAGAACTGATTTTCAAGAATAACGACTGGCAATGCTATAGCTATAGACAAAATTTTCGATCGGTAATTTACAACGGAGTAGACAACAAAGACCCTTTACGTTAAGTTCCTACTACCCTTTAATCCCATTGAATCTGCAAGAGATAAACAAAAGAGACGACTTCGGCGGAAATTAGGCTACCTCAAAAGAAGACGCATCTGTTGTATCTCCTTCTCAATTGCACCTCCCTGTGCTAGATAGGTTCTTACTATTGGCATTACACGATTGCGAATAAAAGATTATAAAAGAACACTCCATTTCCACTTCATTTCAATTACATTGCCATAAAGTATTAGCAGGACTCAAAACATGATGGTCTTTCTCTCGGATTGTTGCATTAGCTATTAAGGTTTATTATATTAATTGTGTCGTGGATGTACAGGAAAGAAACCATGAAAGTTTATAATGAGAAAATATCTAAGGTGTACATAGCTATGAAGTATAGAGTTTCAGCACAGTACGGCAGCCAATGTCACTAAGTTCCTTCCCTCTCTAATGACGCCATATTTACACTTCCCATAATACATGAGAAAACATAATATCTACCATGTCTCTTGTCCTCAGTTTTTCAGGGAGCTTCATCTGACCTGCTGAGCATTCGTTTAAATTTAAGATATATTGTCGAAGGTTCCAGAATGCTTCAGAGGTGACTAAAAATACTTTTGAAGGATTGATTACGTTACACTCCAAGTCCTTCCGAAAGTCTTCATTACGAGATGCAATTCCATCGTCTATCAGCTAAAAGAAGTGGAAGTTGTGGTCTTAATGAGAGGACTGTGATGTATAATACAGGTGAATACATATATATCTTCCTTAGAGAGTACAACATGACATTTGTAAAATTCCTCCTTTCATTTCACTTAAAAATCCATAAAATTAACATCTTCTCATGGAAGAAAATTGTGGAGAAAAAAGTTTATTGTAATACATAAAAAATTACTTTATTATAGAAAAAAAAGACTACATTTTTTTTCTTTACAACGTATGCAATACTGAAAATAATTACCTTTGCTAGGCCTGTCATTTGATTGATTTCTGATTTGTAGATATCCCTTTTCATCCTGACATCCATGAAGAAAATATAACAAAGTCGATCAGCGGCGATGTCACCTGGAAATAAATAAAGCAAGTGTGAACTTTCTGTTGTATGATTTCTACATTTTCATGTCCAAATTCCTGACTATTATTTCAGCTTAACGATGAAAAACTAGTGTAGTGCACCGAAGTGCCTAAGTCACTACCTTGCTTGTTTACCAGATCAGATACTAAAGAGCTTTCCACAACGCAAAAGTTACGCAATTCAACACGTGGCCAATTTCCGACAACTTCTTTCATGACGTCTGATACCATTGCCTGGGTAACTTTTTCGTTGTTGATGTTCAACAACATCGATGTCCTGCAAATAGAACGTAAAAGGAGGTGAACCCCTTGGTTTTACGCAAATATTATTTTTAATTTTTGCAAAGGACACTTCTTGATTTAATCATGACTAGAACTGCCAAACGTTGTTAATGTTTCAAGACTTTGTGTTATAGCTAGGGACTTCATGAATTTCAAACAGTGACTTATGCAGTGACTGTTCTTCTAAAACATTCTACATTGGGACGTCACAACATTAAATGAGGTGTGGGTTACGGTAAGATTACAATCTTGTCATCTGACTTGTGCCCTGAAGTGTTTGCCCACAATGTAGACATAATGTCTTAACAAATTTTTCATTGAGCAGAAATTTTCTCAAATGACTGTTTAAAATGCTAAGGCTGTATTGTACCTATTTTCCCCCTAGGGTGATAATATGTAATCAAGCAAAGAATAAGCATGCAACATACTTTAAGAATATGAGGGACAGTATAGGTGATTACTTATCAAAAACGTTTTCAGTTTACGACATTGCTCATATTGATGTGTACACCACCAAATCTGTTTTTCAACCTTTCCGATACTTTCAGAAAGAACTTTTTTCAGATAGCAACTGCCCCACCGTCTTCGAATCTGACAGTTTGTTGTCCGTGTTTATATAAAAGCGTCTATCATATTTTCATAACTGTAGCTACATCATACATATAGTTTGGAGTTTATTAATGAAATTAAGTATCAAATTACTGTATGAGTTATATGTTGACGGTGTCAGAACAATACAGACAGCCAATTCTCAGGTACAGTATTAACCGCGAATAAATCAGCACCATTACACAGTAAAAACTGCTCTAAGTTAGCAAAATGTAACGCAACCAGGTTCTCTGTCAGACAAGAAAAGAGGGCGTTTTTTATTGGGTGAGCCTAGAAAGATGGGACATTTTTAATGGGGCTTGTTGGGGTACTAAAAGGCAATTGGGTAGAAAATAGAATTGTCCAATATACCCTGATTAATTTACATTAAATAGAAAATTTCCTTCAGCAATGAAAGTATGTATTTATAGTTCAGTGCCAAATATGTGTAAGTAGTGCACAGTCTGTTTCAATGTACTTTTGCCTGTGGAATTTTCAATGAAAATTTTATTTGAAATTAATCATATTTTCTGTATACTTATTTAAGCAACAAAATTAATGGTTTGTTACTATTTGCTACTGTTTAATGACCCACTTGCATTGAAAGATGGTTTGATTAATTTTAACTGAAATGGAGAATCACGTTTTTACAATATATTATACTTTATAATGTTTTCAAAGGACCGATACTTAGCTTTGATGTAGTATCACCTGTAAAGAAATTTTAGTCTAGGGCATTCACCATAGTATCCGATCACTTCCACCACATCTCCCATTCTGTATCGATAGAGTCCACATGTTTGTGTTACAACAATCTCGTACCGTTGACCGACTGTTAGATCGTGCAAGAGACGCGTCTCTGGACTTTCTTTATCCCTGTCAAATCAATGCAAAGGGGGTGATAATTTAACCGTATCTGCTACAGAAATTAAATAGTAATTAAAAACTTTATTCTATATAGTACATAATGGATATTATAGCTCCATATTATACCACTCTTCACTCTTGATACAAAACCAATGACGAGAAAGCTCGTCTTATTAATAGGTTCAATCTATATAAGAAGTTACATATTGCCATGCCAAAATGACAAGAATTGGTTATTGAAGGTTTTTATTTCTTTACCATAAAATATTCAAAGGGCTCCACATCTTACGATTCTGTTTTCAAAATTCCTCACTTGCTTGGTTCAGGACACATATCATAGCTATGAAGATTTGTGAAAAATACCAAAGCATGCCTTAACGGGCAAAAGGAAGCAAAATCTCTCTACTTATTATAATTGCCATGGAACGGATAGATGTATTTCCTTCACTGTTGCTTCTCAATACAAATGATATGCATGCTAAAGAGAAAACTTACATTTGACTTTCAGGTATGAACTCGAATACTGCAACTTCGAAGTAAGGCACAAAAGTTACATCGTTACTTTTTGGCCATAAATTGACACCCTGGGCTCCTTCGGAGGAGCCATATCCATATGAGTAAATGGTAATTCCTTTAAATGAAAAGAATATTAAATGTATTCCCGTTCAACAAATCAAACAAGTGTCATTCTTATTCCAAATATGAATGTCAAGCAATGAATGTCATGTATTATGATTAAACGTTTTAATGCTTAACATCAACTTAACTCAGTGTGTCTGTGTGTAGCAAAATGTGGTTACCTTTTGCCACTGTTTCTTCCAGGTAGGATTTTCTTCCGGTGTTATCAATACACCCAATATACCCGATGGAAGGCCAAATACGTTTCACAATGCCAATTGGTCCCTTTTGTATCTCTTCTTCAATCTCCCTTGACCTTAGTGGATCACCCTTTCCTAAAGCTGCTGTTAGTTCTTTTCGAATGTTTTCTTCAAGCTGAATAGTAGCAGAAACTGAACCATTCCTCAAGTCATCGACCAAGAGCTGCCATTTTTCCATCAAAACTCGGATCGTTTCTTCAAATGTAGCAATGAACGTTGCTTCTATTACACCTAGAGATCTTTCTTTAATTCCAAATAACAGATGAACGTACATTGCTGCAGACACATCACTTACAAGTAAACCTGCAGGTGGTGTCGTGTAACAGACGTAATATTTCATGACTTTTGGTTCGATAGCAGTCGCAAAGCCCATAGGTATTCCGCATTTGGAATATTTGATTTCAGTGTGGAAATAAAGTCTCATAGCTCTCTGCATAATCGTAACTTGTGGAAATGATTCTAAGCTGACTCCTCTGATGACAGCTCTGATTCTTGGCAAAAGTTTTTTGCTGTCTTGTGGAATAATTTTATAAGTCCCAGTTGTTCCACTGGTAATGCAAAACTTATTTGGTGGATCCTTAGTCATAATGGAAAGTTCTCCATCTGCCACACGTTTGATGAAATCCGCGTAATGGTCGTATAGTGTTAAGGGATGGTATTTTTTCAAGTCATCTAAACTGCCAATCCGAAACAAGTTATGCTTTCTCCCATATTCCGTATCTTTATTTTTGGTTATTATCTCTTCGAGTAACCTCTCTTGAGTATTTTTTACATCGTTGCAGTTCTTTTGAAACCTTAACAGAGCCCTTTTTCCATTGAAGTTGGCTCGCAGGTTTATGAAAACCAGATAAAGAGTAGAGGAGATGGACAAAGGTGTTGATTTCAGATAGAGTAGGCACGTCACAGTTATCCATACAACAGTCCCAAATATGCCTGAAGGAGAGAAGGTGATTAAACAATCACAATACGTTAAAATTTAGTTTCACAAAAGATTTTATTGACCACGGACAATTAAGATATTTTTGCAACTGTGGACAAAGTTACTGACAGGTAAAAATTAAGACGCAAATCTTTTTCAATTTTTGTTCTTCACCCAGAAGGTATTAACTCACATTACAGCTGTTTTTCAATTTGCGGCCTTATTAGAAGTCGTATGGGGTTAGATGACCTAAGGGAAACCTAATACGTTGGTAGAAAAAAATTTAATAATGATAATTCGAGTGAATTACGTGCACTGTATATTATAACATGAAGCAATGTTCAGTAGAATTGTTTACTTACAGTGGCGTGTCATATGCCCTTACTTACCGTGGCATGTCATATCAAGAGGACCTACACACGATGTTCTGCAGTCATGAATCAGTTCGCTTTTGAAGTTCGAACCTAAAGGTGAATCCCATGTTAACGAAATTTTAAAAAAAGCTTTAACACAGTATTAAATTTTGTCGCATATGTTATTAAAATTTTATTTGACATCATGTCCAAAGCTTCCAAAGCACATAAAAGCATTATATTGAACCTAAAATGTATTCATCAGTATCAGAAGCAATGTTACTGACCATTGACTGCGAGAAACCAGATGAACCAACCATCTTCAGATAGGTGGCTAAACAGTTTGAGACGACCAAGCACTGCAAATATTGGAACTAAAATCATCGCTGTCATCAACCCTCGCACGAACATTTTGGAATCACTTTAACGAAATATAGTCCGTCAAATTATAGAAAGCAACAGCCTTTATAAACGTTTTTCATGCAAAGTTAAGCTCTTCACTAATTAGTCTGTAGTGAACTCTTATCTCTCACAAGAAAATGTACGACCAGCACATTTATCAAAAACACATTACGAAGATGCCATAAATAACATGTAACACTGTTCCTTTTTATCAAAGTGTAAATACCACTGCTGTCTAAAAGGACTAAAATCTTTGTTTCTAAATGAAATTAAACACTAGAATTTTCTGCATCTGCACAGATTGTTTAAACTATGCTCTTTCGGATTGACAAAAAAAATATGGAAACATGTATGTTACACTAGAAATTCAATGTAAATATTGACACTGAAGGTGCGTTGATACGCCATGGTGGTTTGAATTCTCCAAGTGCCTGGATGTTTCATATTTAAGACTGATTTCATCCCAGATAATGGTGGCAATCTGCAAACAATTAGAACTGAACATTAAACGAACGTTAATAACGTGGATCTTTAAAATACCACTAACACCCAAAAAGACATTTTAGTGTCGACAAATGTTTGTATTCCATACACAATTTTTTTTTTAAAGTCTCTTTGAACGAATTTTGGTTTATCGTATGGTCGAGTTTTATCGTTTTATGGATGTAGGTCTACCTTTCCATCCATAGTATAATTCCCTTACCCAAAGGGAAATGTTTGCGGCGAATGCACATTCGGCACATATGATGCAGATGACTTTGCAGTAGTTCGCAGGAAATGACTGTTCCCTGATAGTTCGTGACAGGTGCCCGTGGGGCAAATATGGCAATATATTCGAGCAAAGTGCGCAAGGAGACCTTAAGTTATATTAATCGGGGATAGCTGGGGATTCCTGTGGCGAACACTCATTCTGATTCAATCATCAGATGAAATTCCGTTCTCATCTAGGTTGCCATGGCTACCCTTAACTTCCAAAGGTTTTAATTTTCATACAACTTCATTTGGAGTGGTTATTGTTCACACATCAGTGCTCTGAAATGGTGTTTTTGTCAAAGCTTGCCAATCGAATGCTTTGTTTAAGCACAGTGTCAGCGGGTCAATTCTCTAGTATTGTTTGAATTCAGTGAACAGTTTCTGTAGGAAAGCTGTTGAATACTGCAGTAGTTGGTAGAGCAGATGAAGTTAACAGACTGTTGGTAGAGGTGTGTACATAGTAATTTGACATTATCCATTCAGCTTATACTGTACCATAATTCTTAAAGTGTAAACATTTATATGAATGAAAAACGTATGAACAAAACTTGCAGACAATCACAACATTTACATATGTCTTGGAATGTTAATACATATTAACCAGTAACATGCACGTAATAGAAGTGCAGTCATTATACCTGCTACCTGGTTTGTAGAGTGGACTATATAAGATAAAATTAATACGTAGGGTTATGTTGGTTTTATAAATGTTATATTTTATGTTATATTTCATATATGACTTATGCCGTCAGAATATAGTGAGTGACAAGAATGAATCGTGTACATATAAAATTGTATTACGTGTACATCATAATACAATTTTAGGAAAGACATTCTGATTTTACAATTTTGCTGCTATGGGTTGTAATTAAATCAATTCCAAAACTCAGCAAGACACAGTAGGATTAGGAACTATATTAGTCCTGTGCTCCTTAGGCTAGCTGTTATATCTCTGCAGGCCAGTTTAAAGATCTGAAGAGCATGCAGAGTTCATAGTCACATGTACTGTCCACAATTGGTTCCCACTTCATAAAAGTGTTTTGTTTGCGATTCTGTTTTGGTTTACGTTCTAATGTGTTATTTTTTAAGTCTTAGTGACAAATGTTCTTTTTTTTTTTAAACATGTTAGTAGAGGATTAAGTTACTAAGGTACTGTAAGCTTATAGCATGGAGAAGATTCGATTGGTTAGACAGGTTATATTTAATGATACAAAGTCATTCATTCTGCTTTATTGCAGTACATTGATATCATTTGAAGATTTGCTTTGTTTTCTAAGGTGAACTGAAGAGCAAAATAGAGTGCATAACATCCTAGTAATTATCTGTGCAAAATCAACCGTGGGATTATGAATCTGGAGACTGTGATTTGCCAATTTGCTCCCAGTCATTTGCGAAAGCACGAACGAACAATAAGGATGCCTCCCTATGTGAATTCATGAGAGCCCATTTTCGGCATGCGGCTGGATCATGCTGATGCACGGGAGCGCACACGAGTGGGATTCATCGCCTCCTGCAACTTCGCAGCAATGCAAACGTGCAACAGAAAAGGCTGCGCATTTGCGGGAACGTGCGACACAGGCCCGTCGGAGGGTATTTAAAAGTGGTGCGGTATTTTGGGTCGACCGGTGACAATCTAAGCGGAGCGCCACCAACGGTTGGCGCGGAGCGACCAGAAAATTTTAAGATTTTAGCATACCCCAGATGGCCGGAAATCGCATTTGCGAGTTTAGAATGAGCTCATATCTGGTTGTAAGAACTGACAATTTTTCGTGAGTTTTTCTAACCTCCGATGCATTTTGGAGACACGTGGAACTACATGAGATATTGCTGAGCTATTGCTGCACCATCGGTTGGTGAGAACGCCAATAATCGCATTGTAGAACCTGTGTATTATCTACTACACCTCCGATCGACAGGGATCTGCCAAATAAGATTTCCCATAAATGTCGAACGCCCTGCACAATCAGTCGGTGAGAATGCTGGGAAGCGAAGTATGGAATACAGCTAGTGCACCTCCCATCGACGATACTTACATAGAATGCTATAATTCAATTAGAAATGGCGAGAAATCTAATTGGTTATTTTAATTATATTTACTGGATTTCATGGGGGGGGGGGGGGAGGGGAGGGGCGAAATTATATCATTAAACATATTTGGGGGGTAGGGTTAGGGGTATGTTAGGAAAATCAGTGATGCGACACAGAATCTTGGTCGAAAAATCACGAAAGTTCAAGTAACCGTTCCGCGATGTTGAAAACGTTCAACTATTGCAGGGATATACGGCTCTGAAATGACACTTCTACAAATAGAGGGGGCTACGCACAAACTGGATCCGGCTCATCGGCGTCATAACAGCGTCATAATATAACGGATAGAGGGTCGGCCTGTGTCATGGAGACACGGGTGTTTTGTCGATTCAAACTGCATTTTCCCACTGTCCTACCCCTTTTCTCCTCCTCTCTCTCCACATCTCGCTCCACCTCTCTCTCTACCTCTCCAGCTCTAACTCTCTCTCTCTCTCAAACATACACATACACACACACACACACTTTTTTAAACTGAAAAGTGGTACGGTAAATACAGTACTTATCTTAGCGGGTGCGACGGGCCTGGTGCGACAGACACAGTTTCTGCATTTCGCGTTAGGGCGCATTCGCGGAAGAACTCTTTTGCATGGCAAATTGCTAATTGGAGGCAAATACGAGGCGAATTTGCTGCTGATTTTTTTTTGGGGGGGGGGGGGACAGGGTTTAATCGTGGGTTTGATAACCAAACGTTATTCTGGGTGACTCAACGTTTTGAAGTATCGACACACTATGAAACAGCGAGTGTATAGTACTAGAAGCATGAAAAAGGTTTGGCAATTTAACTTCACTTGGTCTCAATCAAGTTTTATATTTCATCTTCATGACTATGAGGGCTCGAATTTGAGCACTTGTAGTTACCAGCTGGCAAATGGTAAACTAAGTGCATAATAGCATGAAATCTCTTAGTTATCTTATGGCCCTATATGGGGCAACTGATATGAGATATTTTAGTCACTTAGCCAGTGGAGCTACATTGTACACCGACTGGAGAACGGTTGTAATGGGAACACCCATCCCCTTGTATGTTTTTTTTAATGTAAATCCACATAACACAAACAGCCATGTGAGTGGCCCGTATTCTAATGTGGGCACTTTTACTCGCACAGGCACTTTGTAAGTGTGCCACAGCTAGTGTTCCTACACATACACTGTATAGGCATTCACAATCATAGATTTGATTGTAAGAGAAATCAAAGGTGTTGTAGTGACATCGGTCCGTGGGCATTGTCAAAAGGGAGTGGTACACCTTTCAAAACTTCACCTCTCCTAAAAATTGTGTGATAGGGCCAGGCAATTATACAAATCACATGACAGGTAGGAAATCTCTGATATGACGTACCTTGCATGCACTAGGGGCCTTCGAAGGTAGTATTTGGTGCATAAGTTGATGGGAGAGCTTTATGGTACAAAAACACAGTAGATCGCAGTGTTTTGTCGTCTGCTATCTTATGGTAACATACCCTCTGTCATCTTATGTTAAGATACCGATATTAATTGCCTCATTACACATTAAATCGTAACAAAATGTGGTCTTCAAAGTCGTCAGGAAGTTTCCGCATATACGACCTACCACTCTGTAAAAAGGTGACGTTTTGAACATTCATGGCAACTTCAATTTTCCATACGTTCGGTGGTTAGAATTTACACTAGAGGTCAACCATCTTTCTAATGTAAGTGAAGAGGTTTTAGGCAAATTTTTCCTCCGGATACCTAAGACGTTGGAAAAGGCCATAACATCGTCAAACGTATATACATCGATTGCCCTATTTGTCACAGTACATATACTTCAACCCACCTGCTTCCACATCCAACATGTAACATATTGAAAAGGACTGATTTTTAGGGCCTTTTACCGACACTTGATCATTTGCGGTGAATTCTCCCAACTGATGTATGGGATTTTGTACCTTATATCATAACGAACAAAACAATGCTGGTACTTTGCCGATAGCGCACGAACATTCTTACTATGTTGTTAATCGTGTTACCTGTTCTCCCTGTTCGTTTTCAATAAGCAGTCTCCAAATTTCTTGTCTTTCCGTCTTTTCATCAAAGTCTTGCTCTGTATAATGAATAAGGTTACTCAACTCTGCACCTGTGCACACTCCACAGTTGATATGAAGCTTAACATGACGGCTGTGCCTTGCTTGCACTAGCCCGTATAGTGCATTGTCCTCCTATTAATGCACGGTCTAACAGTGATCAACCTTTAACCAGCAAGTGTCAAGATCGCTGTGTTTGAATAAGACACGTGAAACGTGAACAAAAATCGTTTGTGCAAAGTTGAAAGAGGCAAGCGCCCTAATATCGAGTCCTGTGGTACGTGTTAAAGAAATTACCATTTACTTTATACATTCCTACAAGAGAAGCAGTTTACTGTCGGACTAATCCACTGACTATTTTGTGGCCTCCGAATAATCCACACACTATTATATCCTAGTCAGTCAAATTTGTCAGTATAGAGGCACGTACATCCTGATTAGCTTATGTTTTCTGTCAGGCCTAAGTGAAATGCGATGAAGACGCCCCTTAAAGGGGAAATTATGACCAACAAACATGCCGGGCTAATGAAGATGGACATGAATATTGTACGTATTAATGTCCTGTTTTAAAGCAGGGGTGATCTTCCAGATTGGATTGAGAAGTGCATGGTATTTAAAATTGTACCTAGTTATGCAACTCGTAATTCAAAATAAAATTCTTACTTTTAACTTCAGTTTTCATTGGAAGTGTCTAATGCACATGGATAACAATTTTCAATTTATTCTTCTTCTGTTAAGAAATGTTTAGAAAACTACTGTAATGATTAATAGGTAAAAATCAAACTTGAGGCACATATAAGCAACATACAGTAGATATGGAGAGTAAGGCGAATGACATGCGAATGATATTCTCTTTATGCATTCACTTATGTGATATCAAGCAGCCTACATGTTGTCACGCTTTCAACAAAAAAGGGAGACGATTTTTCTCCGAAGCGAACTTTTATGACCTTTTCAACAGTCAGCGGCGTAACGCCTTTGGACTCCTGCGGGGCAACCCAATGGGGCCCCTTTGTTCGGGGCCCCGCTGCACTGGTGTACAGAACTAAGAAGAGGGGTCCTTTTTTTTGGAAACTGCACTTTTCAAGAAAAACAAAAAACAAAACTTTTGTCCACATGTCAAAGGACTTACGCCACGGGGGGAAATGTCAGTGCTGGGAAATATGCATCTTTATCTTAATTGGACGTTGGTCATTCGTTCTGTTTGTCCTTTCAATCTCTTAAAGTATTCTAGCTTTGCAACATATTTTTTTCCATGTTTCCACCTGAGTATATGACAGACAATCCGGACCAAAAATGTTTCTATGAACACAGATTGGCCCCACAATCTCAGCCAAGAAAATAACCACAAAATGTTCCATATACGGCTTAGATTGCAGCAGAGAGCTCGTAGAACCCCAGAGCTTCCAAGGCCCTAATGAGGTCCCGGGACCAACGCCTTTAGGACTTCGCGTTTGGCGCTCGTGATGTGCGCTTCGCGCACATAGGTTGATTCTCCGCAGCAGCCAGGGGCCCTTCCTTCGCTACAACCAGGGGTCCCCAGACTCATCGTTACGCCACTGTCAACAGTCGTTCCAACTTGGCCGTGACCTCTTGAGAACTTCGGTGCACGAAAATGTTTGGAACTTCCTCGTCTTTGAGCTTTCTGTCTGGGTTTTCCCCTGTTATTTGGCTACGTAACTCTACCTAGAAATTTTCTAGACGAAAATTATCCTGGTGAACAACCTTGCGGTTTCCAAATGTAAACTTACAAGCGTGTCCAGTTCCAATATTCTTAAGCTATTTTGGACTAGTTCCATTTTCAGGAAACTGCTTTCCGTCCGGGTATGACATTAATCATTGACATTGAAAAATTACTTAACGTTTTCTTTCCCCTTACTCCTCTTCAAATCTAACACTTTGTGCTTTTTACGCTTCTGTCCCCAGCCAAGCGTATAGTAAGTATTATTGCATATGCGAAGTATACAATATTGCTTAACTCGTTTACGTCATTTTTGATTCATCTTTCTTGAAAGTGACTGCTGACGATGGGTGCGAAAACATGAAACTGGATTGTATTGTTCAATTTTAACAATTTTAATAGTCCAACTCAGTACGGATTATGCAGTAACGTGGGTTGAACTCACCGGAAGATAAATGACGATTAATAATAATGGCATTTGCAGGGCCAAACTAGAATTTTTCACATTTTGGTAGTTAGTTCATCTTTGTAGGAGTATGAATTATACTTGTGTGAATACACTTGTTTGATTAAAGTAATCAGTTGTAGATTCATTGGATGTATAATAAAATCTGAAAGTATAAAAATGTTTACGACACACGGTGATTCATAGCGGAAATATCACTAAACCACATTTAAATGAATCGTAGTGTGCCGTCCATGTAGATCACAATACCCAGTGCCCCAAAGCAAGAACTCTGAGATACTTCAAATTTTTGCTTGAAAATTTTTATCGTTTAAATGTAAATTATTACTTGTAAAATAGCTGTAAACGACAATAGTTTCTCCCTTTTAAATTTTTAGTGGCGGCGCGATACAAGTTAACATCCAAAGCCCCCGAAAGTTAAGTGTGACACGTTTCCTGGTAAGATAAGTAGGGACCGGGAACCCCTTCATGGGGATATGAACAACTTGTAATCCCACAATAACGACCGTTTACAGTCAGTTTACCAAAACCGTATTCAGCGTCCCTCGCAGTCGAACTGAAAGTTGCCAGTATGTTGCCAGAAAATGATAGACAATAAATTTTTTCTTCATACGTACTCGTGTAGCAAAACGATCTCTGAATAAACATCCGCTACTGTCATTAGAAGCATCCCTCTGTCCAATGACGAAAGACAATAAATGGTAAAAATGCAGGTCTGTCTAACCTATGGATCTAAATAGCGTGCCAGCAACGCGATGTACAATTATAGGCTATGGAACTGACTAAAATACAAGAAAAAAGCATTGCACTTGAAACCCTGTTGGCACAATAAAGATACAGCTCATGGAATATTAGTTGGACTAATACATATTGGTAGTTCAGTTGAATTGGTTTTAAGCCATTGAACCAATTCTGGACATACACGACACTGTAAATGCTTCACAGAATCTTTTTCATTACATGATATCCAAGGGTATATATCAATATAAAATATTGACGTTCATCACAGAGAAGAAAAGAATATCAGTAACAACTGAAAACACCGACATACGGTATATATTTACCTTTTTTGTTTTCCAGATCGATCAGATACTATAGTGCTTTCTGCAACTCAAAAATTATGCAATTCAACATGAAGCCAATTTCCGATAAGGTCTTTCAAGACTTACGATTCCATGGCCCGGGTAACTTTTCAATTTTTAACGCTCCACAACATCGCTGTCCTGTGAACAGAATATGAAAGAAAAGTTTACTTTAGTTCCCTCATCAATCGTAGACAATAGCGTCTATTCTTGGATTTTAATAAGCTCGTCGTGTGTTTCATTTCACTTTTTCATCCCCCGTGGTGCCCGAGAATATTTGCGTTATACGTTTTCGTGCATACATACGTACACTTATTTGGTGGATTCTTTGTCATAACAGAACGTTCCGCATTTTTAACACTTTGAATAGGATCCCTGTGATGTTCTTACACTGTTAAGGGATGGGATCTTTTCAAATCATCTAAACTCTCAATATTCCCTATCTTTAGTTTTGGTAATTATGTGTGTTAACAACCTCTGTTGGGTGTTTTTTTTTTACATCAAAGCAGTCCATCTTAAAGCTTACGAGAGCATTTGCCATTGCAGCTGGCTTGCATGACGTTTTAATCGTGCTAAAACCATGCTAAAGCTTTCAACAGACCCTCTTTCATGTTTGATTACACATGTATTACGATAAACATGACACCTAATACCCCTTGCCAGGCAGCTCAAGAAAGCCTAGACATTGGATTGACACACCTGAATTACTTTAGGAGAACGATGTTTAATTGACCATGTGGATTATCACAGCATGGGGTGATAAAACTGACCTAAGGCCATGACAATTGGCAAAAAGGTTAAACCTCAGTAGAACAAAAGAAGACTGAGGTTGAAGTCAATCCCATTTTAATGAACGAATAACGGCATGTGCAGGTTTGTGAAAAACCAGGTAAATCAGGTAGAGGAGATGGACGCAGGTGTTGACTAAAGATAACGTAGCCAAAACACAGCAATCCATAGTCCCAAGTATGCCTTAACAGGAATAGGTAATTAAATCGTCACAAAAGTTTGAAATTTAGTTTCACTTCCGACTTCGGAAAAAGTAATTGTCACAAGAGAGTGAATACTATACTTCTGCAATTTTCGTTTGTCAGTTCTATTTGTTACCATTCAACAACACTAAATGTTCGCCATTCATGGTCATCTTTCGATTTCAAGGAGTATCAAAAGTATGAATATGGTATTAATAAAATATATTTTGATACGATTACATGACAGAAGTAACTGCATCTCATTTCAAAAATGTTGTTTCATTGGAGGATAGGCCAGAAGCGTCGAAGTGATTTCAAATTGAAGTGATTCCTGCGCATTGGGAAAAAGATTGATATATATTGATGATACAGTGTCTACTTTCATCAATTATGCTATTCAAAACATCTAATAAATTATGCTTTGCCAACCCACTTCCAAAGCATATGAAAGCCAGTAGAAATTTACATTAAAATTCATATACATACATCTGAGACAGAAACTATATTACCATTGATTCGCAGAGATCAGATGATGTAGCTATCCTGTAAGATAACAAAATATTTTGAGACGACGAGACGTGGAAATTGAGATTACTGATCATCAGCCTTCGCACGGCCATCTTGGACATTCCTCTGTAACAAAGTATAGAACGCAACAGATTAGATAAATACAGTCATGCAAATGTATGGGTTGAACTATTGTTCGACCAGCACATTTACGATGAACTTATTGGAATTGGTACTTTGTAGACAACCATCGTAATAGTCTCCATTACACAATATTCCTTATACCGGAAACAGGTAAAACTACCAAAAGCTGTGAACTCTGTTGGACTCTTTTTACAAACATGTCACGTCCTATCTGAAGAGTAGAAATCTTTGTATTTAATTAATGTTTCAACGGAGTAGAAAGACATGCTGTGAAAAGGACTCTGATTGGAAGAAACTTTCAGATGCCCAATTCAATTGTCATATGTCGATTTAAGTTTACATTAGACAGTTTCTTTCAATCAGAATTCTAGAAGCTGCCATATGTCATAATTGTCCAATAGGATGGCGAGAAATTGACAGATACCGATTTAAATTGTCGCATGTCAATTTAATCTTACATATGACAGTTTCTTCCAATCAGAATCCTAGAAGCTGTCATGTGCCCTATTTTGCCAAATAGAATTACGAGAAACTGACAGATGGCGATTTAAATTGACATGTGACGATTTCTTGAACATAGGACAATTTCATTCAATGAGATTGCGAGAAACTGACATATGACGATTTAATTCGACACATGTCAATTTCTAGACTTATGGCACGCTAGGCGCACCATATACGTATATACACATACCTACGGCCGGTGGTCTGGTTGGCAGTTTTCCGTTCATGAGTAGTTGGCCCTAGAATTTGTTCTTTGGATATCTAACAACACGTTGCAGGGAAGACAGACATGAACTAAAGGCAACCATTTGATTTTGCCTAAAATTGCAAATTGGAAATTGCCCGATTACAATTTACAGGGAAAACTACGCCCCAACGTTAAGCAGTCTTCGAGTTGTATTGTCCTAAAATTTCCGTTTTATTTGTGTAACGCGGTTTCATGTGAACACTTTACCACACAGAGTATGGGCTTCACTTATTTTTCCATTACTTCAGTCTCGTTTATCTATATATATATATTTCTCTGGCTAGGCCTAACTGGAAAACGTGCTCATATTCATCTACTTTAACAAACGCATAGCGTGTAATCCAAAGGGGACTTAAAACGTAGGCCCGGTTACTTTCAAAGTTTATTGAGAGATATAGACAAATAAACTGATATATTTATATAAAGGTGCTAATAATATATAGGTGCTAATTCGGAAATGGTCAACCAAGTTAGCCTAGATATATTTTATAACAGCAGGTTCTGGGTGTATACAATAATGCAAAAGTAGCAAAGAAGGATAGCATCCATCAGTAGGAACAAAGATCCCGGAGATCGACAAGTAAGTCCATACGGTGCTGTGTTTCTGTCGTTCAGATAGTCGAAGAGTCAACACTCACTACAAGGTGCATTACATCGGTTATGGGAGTGATTGTAATCAGTTAATTACAAAAAAGGAATAATTCTTAAGCAGCACAGCAATCCAGTTGGACCTTTAGAAGAATTGTGAAACTAAAAAAAAAAAAATCTAAAAGAGGCTTGGCTTGTAAATTTGAAAAGAAGTCTCATAAACAGAAAGAAGTGACATCCTGGTATTTGTTTCTCCATCAGTTGTGATCTTGATACTTTTCACCACATCCTTAATAAAGATAGAAAGGTCTTTCTTTTAAATTCTGAATTTGAAAAGAGTTTGTTTACCCTGAAGAGGGCATAAGAAAAAGATTATTGGACAGTGGACACTTTCTCAAGTTCTGTTGTGTGAGAGGAGATGGACCAAGCTGGCAGCTGTATAAAGTTTTAATTCGTGAACAGTCATAGATGTTTCTTTCAGTTATCTAAGACGCCATATTTTATTCAAAGTAATGTTTTTTTTTCAATTGGATATGGAAAATAATTTTGTCACAGTTAATGTAAGTTTTCTTATGGCAAAGGATTTCTGTGGTCAAACACCACTTTAAACAGGAAGCAACTTTCTTTCAGCATATTTTCTTTAATTGAGAAAAATTATTGTTCAGGCTTGGTCTTTAATCATCGATTAGAAGGTCAGATTAAAACGTATTGTACACAACTCACAACATGTATCAAAATAGCAACACGTGAGGACTCTAGTAGAAAAACATTCATTTAGTGGTTTAATGAACATCCTGTTTGGAAGTTCAAACGTTTGATTCATAAATTTCCGAAGCTTCTGCTTAAACATCAAAACTAAATTCTAAGAACTGGATTGAAAGGATTGAAAGTTTGAAGTTTGAAACAAGGTATCTTCATTAAAGTGGAATCATACCTTTAATCTTAGGGTTTAGTCAAGATTTTGGCAAAGGCAAAGAAAACTCAACTGTTCCTTTCCAACCTCAGCAAGTGTAGGCTGACTAGAGCAAGGATTGCCTATAACAGGTGTCATTGCCACAGATTACTAAAACAAATGAGTGAGCAATGTGCATTACCTCTTGAGTTTCTCGGCTTTCAGGGTTATAATGTTCGGATAGTTATTGTGCAGAACAGAGCAACGCAAAAATCAGAAATACTAAATATTGTTGACAGTGCCCAACTTAATTTTGAAAGAAAAACCAAAGAAGGCAAAGTGGTTGCAACTGACTAATTTAAAGCTATGCACAATATTTCAGATATATCATACGGTAACATTGCTAAAATTATTCAGTCATCACTATATATGTCTGTATGTCTGCTGTTAAAAGAGAAGAATTATAAACAAAACATTTTCAATAACTGAAACTCAATGTAGCATACCAGAAATTCAAAGTGATTTAAGGGAAATAATACAATGTAAGATTGAGGAGTTAGCAAATAACTGAGTCATTGGTCAAAAGAATAGCGCAATTACCTTGGAAAGAGCAGACAATGGCACTTACTTGGCTTGGGAAGCATGTTCATGTAGTGAATGTAACATGTGGGATCATAAGTGAAGGAACAGTTAATTCTCCACAATTATCCTGTTGTAATTTTTCGAGGATCAGAAAACTACACTACTTTAAAAGAACAGCCGCTGTTCTGTTACATTTACAAGTGATAATGGCACCTACGACATAACGTACTGCTTATGTGGAGACTATAAATTTGTTCTTTGTATACGTGGATTAAAGTCTGCTTCTTCAAAGTATCCATGCCTGTGCTGTAAATTAGAAAAATCAAAATTCTGGGACAAAATTGTAGTCGCGCCAAAACGAATTTGAGGAAATTGCCGAAAAGTTAAGATCCTTATGCA
Organism: Stichopus chloronotus; assembly: GCA_021234535.1. Lineage (NCBI taxonomy): Eukaryota > Metazoa > Echinodermata > Holothuroidea > Aspidochirotida > Stichopodidae > Stichopus > Stichopus chloronotus. The sequence continues at coordinate 6,808,088 of CM037837.1, read as the reverse complement.
TGCTGCCATGCGCCAATCTTCAACTACGTAGAGTATACATAAATCTGCTCCATCTTTTTCTTGGTATATCAGATCGGTTTACAATCAGCTCATTCTACAGATGCAGAGATTGGATAGTTTTACAAGGAATTCAAAGGTCAACATTTTTTCCATCACCAGCTTGCAAATGTGCCAGCTGATGATATTGGAGTAACTGGCTTCAAATTTTATATTGGACTATAAAGCAAAGGGTCAATGTGGCGTGATTTGACTGTTCCAGAAAAGCTACAACTCTTCAGTGATTTGGGTAAATTAGAGACAGTTTTAAGTCCTTACCAGACGTTCTTTGGAGTTACGACTAAAATGCTGTGGGAAGATTTCTTCAAAATCTACGTACATGTACAGTCTTTTTCACAGGTTGAATCTGATGCAGAGTTTACATCTAAAATGGAAGGTTTGAAGAAGACGAATTTTGATTGGCATGACAGTTTCTGGGAAATATTTCAGGCTGGTACTGTTACTCCCTACATGCATTTTATGGTAAGTCATGTCGCTGATCAGTTGAAAATGTGTAGGTCTTTGTTGAAGTACAGTGGTCAGGGTCTTGCAAAGGTCAATGAAGTGACAACCATTGACTTCTACAGGTCACCAAATCACCAAAATTGGAAACGCATTATAGAAAACTATGGCTCACGAAATCAAACGTAACAAAAAACATGAAATTCATTGGTCAGTCTGCAGGTCAAAACAAGAAGACATGTCTGAAAATTGTGACCATAAGTTTTAAAAGTATCCTGCATTCTTTCTTATCATATAATCATCTCATAATGATCTTTTTGGAGTATTTTTAAATAAATCTGTCGTTGGTTGCTTGGTATTGACGATATTTCTCTGTTATTAGAGAGTCACGCGCTATTTGGGTGGGAAGTGCGCTTCTACGATTCTTTTCTTAAAGTTAAGATTGTTGGCTTCTATACTTAATGCAATCATTTTTACATTGTTAGTATTAACATTCAGGTTCTTAATGAAATCGCAATTGCAAAATTGCATAAGTTAGATATTAGAGCTGTTTGGTGGATTAACTTATTATGTGAACAAGTAACTTGAACAAGAACTTGCTTCAATTTTTAAAGTTTTGAAACTTGTAATTGACTGCACAGTAAAAATATCCTTAATTCCTTCCCACTGGAATGTCAGCCCTTCATGAAGGAAGGTTCTCGAACCTGGATCACATTATACTTTGGCTTCTGACCTGCAATTTTGACGGAAGACACGACTTTAGACCATGGGTCATCTATCTACCAACGTTGACCCTCATCGGCTTTGCGGTGTAGGAATTGCGGAAGCAAACCTGATTCACATAGAAACCTGCAGTAATCACTGCGCCTTTACCCTGTTGGCTAGAGACTGACGTTTCCAGTTTCCATTGTGCTTGCGATTGATAGTAGGAATCCGTAGTAACTGTGGTACAACGGTTTAAACTTTACAGTAATTACCCTAGTCTACATGTGGAACGGTTGTCTTTAGGGAAAGGTTACAGCATTGCCCCCAGTTTCAATATCTTTTAGTCAAACATACATAAAGGGTAGTCCGTTACATTTCATTTTGGTTAAAAACATGTGCCGATGAAGAAAGCGATACTGTGAGTAGTGACGTTTTGTGTTCCGCACAGTCATACAACCGGGGTAAGATAAAGATTCTGTTCCAATTGCATTCCTCATCATTCGTTTGTGCCCTATTTGAATAGATTTTGGTTGTTTTACTTTTTCTTAATCCAGCTCTACTAGATTTATTTGGTTATTTTTTCGTGACGTATTCTCCTTTGTGATACGTTGCTCATTACCATTAGCTTTTTAAGGAAGGAGAATGCCTTCTTAACAAGACTGGGATTGTTGATACAGTAAAAAGCTAGATAGTAAAAGTTTGACTTAACATAACAAGTTTCATCGACATAAAACGATAAAAACCTTTAATATACTATTTAAGAGCTTCATCGAACAATACTTTCCATAATTCAAAATTGTTAAAAATTCGAAAAGTTTGACCCACTTATACTTTAGACGCACGGTGTTAAATCATTGACATCAAGGATAATTACATCTCCCCTATCATTTATCATTTACTAAACATGATTTGATTTTACTTTGTCAGACCTTTTACACCATATGATGCCAAACAGGAAACATTCAATCCATCTGAAAGATTGGGTACTTGGATTTGGTAAAGCTGAGAATAAGCAAACAAGTTTTGAAATAATTTTAAGAGAACAATGTTAACAAAGGCAGTAAGGTCTCTGGAGGACCAGGCATTATCACTCTTTTTAGTGAGGGAAATTCTTGGAGCATAATTCAATTTACAGAATTCCTCTTGACGATAGACAACCGCTCTTCACATGGTTAAGCTTTGGACTAAACAGGCTCAGGATGATACAATTGAGACGATCAACCCCCCCCCCCCCCCAATGAACAATTTCAGACGATGGTTATGATTACGGTTGATCAGGCAAACAAGAATACAGACTCTACAAAATCAGGATATATCTTTACATCAGTGGATTAAAGATCGTTCAATCGCTGCCAGTGGTGAAGCTATATAAATCATTCCTTTTAATTTAAGAAATTTCCGTTCGATCATCTTTCAGAAACGACACTCTCGGTGACACAATAACAAATGAATTAAGTCACAGTCGAGAGAGACCTTCCTAGAATGTACATTAAAGTAGCCACTACAATGTGTTAAGAATATTTGATGTCCAAGGGCAAGGAAATGTGCAGCAAACTATATGGAACACCAAGAGAGCAATTTAGGTCTTACCTAAATTTTAGACATGAACCCAACGACTGAAACATTTGTTACCACAAAATGACCTTCTAATTTCTGTAATTGTCTAATTCTCCTTCATCTAACCCATAATCTGATTATCTTGGGAACAACACAAAGTTGCTCCCTTAATCTTCATAAGCAAAAATGGTGATCTCAGAGATTAGAAGTGGGTCTTTAGGTTAAGGAGTTACACAGTCTCTGCTAATTTCACCTACCGGTTAGGAATATTTCACTATCGATTTACTGATGGTGTGCTACCAGATTTATATTGTTATCCCTGTAAACAATTTTCCCTTCAAAAGCAACTAAAAGAGCGAACTAATACACATGGCTTAAAAAAGACGACGTCTTCAAGTCAGAAAGACGAAAATTATATATTAATGAGGCATTGTCTAGCAGAACAAGAGAACGCTTGATTTGAAACTGCCATTCATGATAGTATTAGTTTTTGCCGAGAATGCAAAGCTTGCAGCAGCAACAATTTCTCAATCATATCATCTGGTAACTCTCACTCTGAATTAAGGATCAAGGGAGCACTATGAAAAAAGAAGCACAAGTCTACTCTAAACGATCACCAGCATCATTATCGATGTTCTTTCATATTATCTGCAATTTGAGTTTTGCTTTCTATATATCACTAGTAATATTTGCTCTTTAGAATTCATAATTCATCATAAACTCATTGTTTCTTTTTCTTCCTGAATAGGAAGAAAAAGAAACAATGAGTTTATAATGAATTATGTTTATTATGAATTCTTTCTGAAAAGAAGTGAAGTCTTCGAAAACGTTTGTCTTTTTCAAACCATGTGTTTTCAACAGCTCTGTGTATTGATAAGCGCTCTTATTCCTTTCTATCATCGTACAACTATTTCCAAAAGTATTGCTTTAGGACTGCAATCATTGAAAAGTCAAATTAAAATCAAATCTTGTGGAAAATTAGATCTTCACAACCTTCGCTGGTATTTCAAAAGCAAAATTGTGTTTTACAGAGCAAAAATACTGTTCTTCGTCTGTTATTTGCAGATGACGACAATCACTCCAGTAGATGTGCTTATGTGCAATAACTATTGGTCCAAACAAATAACCACTGGAGAACACTACTTTCTATTGTTTGAACTAGAAATTTTGCCTTTTGCCTTTGAAGGAACTGAAATGTTTTTTTTTTTTCTATAAACCTAGTCACATGAGAAGATCACATTTAGATCACAGCTATATGATTGCAATTTCTTTAAGAGAAGAAACATAATAAATAGTTTTAAATGTGTACGAAAGGTCAATCATAACTCACTCCCTACTGAGCTTGATTTATACAGGCTTTCGACTTACGTGTAGGGTATTAAAATATTTTCGTAAAAGACCTATTCAATATAATTGAGCATAACCTTGGAAGTTGTAACATATTCCATTCAAAGCTTCAGTGGAAACCCTGTCAAAATGTTTGTTCGAGGGAATTGTTTATATTGTAAAAGGTCAGCTTTTCTAAAGACTTTCTAGTGACTTCCTTGACGATTCTCAGCAATCTTGCTTTTACCCACTTACTTGTCCCCCGTTAATTTCGTAAGAGCATATGAGTAAGAAACACTAAGACACTCATTATCTTGCTTCTATACCCCTATATATTTTGTATTTATTGACATACACATAATTTAGTTGGTGAAAAATACAATGCTCTATCATTAGGCATATATATTAAACACATGCAGGCTTGCACATCACAGTTTCTTTTAAATCGCAAAGATGTAATTATTATTCGTTGATAGAGCGACAGATCAGGACATATTTAGCTCATAGATTCAGTGTGTAAGTGGCAAAATATAGCAACATTTTGCATGTAAGGCCTTGGAAACAGTAAATAAGTATCGAAAGGGAGCCACCCCTCATACCTCTTCACCGGGACGTAAAGAATGTCCGTCACACTTACAATGTGGTTACGCCCCTGCTCTTGCACCATGGACATCCAGTATTTCAGTGCCATTTATATGAAGATGACAATATATAAATTCGTTCTAGTGCTTTGCCTTTTAACATGTGATTTCTAAAATCTAAGTTTGTTTCATGTATGCAATGCGTATGAAAAAATGTGTATGAAATTTCAAAAACGCAAGTAGCAACATTTGACATTTTGAAGTTATCAGACTTTCTTCGTGAGGGAAGATCGTGACTTATCTGTGGGTCACACACACATACACTAGACACGCAGACACACTGGTTTCAAAATGCTCTCCTCTCCCCAATGGTTTGTTGTAGATTATGTCATCTGTGCACTACATACCATTCTGTAGGGCCAAAGACCGACCCCATTACACATTATCTTTCAAAGCATACGTACCATGACGTGACTTTAGTTGGAAGCTAACCTTTTTGATTTTCTTACCTCATCCAACGTGGTGGTTCTTCGGTAAGATGTAACGCCGGCCACATAACTATTTTATTGGGTTATGTTTTAAAAACAGTTTTATAGCACTTTTTTGTTTGTACCTAACACAGAGACAAATATTACAGGAGCTTCTCTCTACACAGCATTAAAAGTTGAAATGATACCATCCCGAGTACTTTCCTGCACTTCAGGTAAAGGTAAATTCTTGTCTTACTCTGTAATCCCAATTCTAAACAGATTTTCTACGTCAGTACAGTAAGTAATTAGGTTAGAATAAACGGAGAGCACTATAGGACATACTATTTCACATGTATGAAGATCATGTATCGAAAGAAGTATGGTGCCAACATGATTTTGGATTACACACTGACAGGAGTTGGAAAGACCTTAGGTCACATCAGGTCACATATTGAGTTATGTGATTAGGTAAATGTCATTACACGGTCTTTAAACAAAATTTAAACCCACAATCCATACATATAAATATATATATATATATATATCCATTTACTAATTTTCAACCATTTCAATCCAAATCCTATGGCCCCAAATACGACATCTGAATAATTCCTTCATTTTGCACATGCAGTTGGGCCCAAACAACCCTACAGTACATCTATTAAGACGTTACATCAATCGTTACGTATGCAGGTATTAATTCGTGCGACATACAATGCTTGCAACATAAAGACAATCTGTACCGTAATATACATAATTGTATGGTATTCCCTGTGTAGTAAACGTCATAGCAACCTGAGTTAATTTTCGAGCAATTTGTTGTGTTTTAATCAGTAAAGTTTACACTTCCCAGAGTATATGAGAAACCATAATATCCACCATCTCCTTTGTCCTCAGTTTTTCAGGCAGTTTTACCTGCACTGGTGAGCCTTGGCTGGCGTCTAAAATGTGTTGCTGTAGATTCCAAAATGCCTGAGAGTTGACTAAAAATGCCTTTGAAGAATTGCAATGTCCGTGCTTCAAGTCATTCTTAAAGGTTTCATGACGAGATGAAATACCATCGTCTATAAACTAACAAAATAAAGAAAAAATCCAGAAGTAATCCGTTAAATTATACATCCCCCAAACATATTACCATGCACATGTTTGGCATTACAGTAGCACAAAGTGTTGTTCAGATAAACATTTCAATTCAAATCTATCACTTAGTTCGAAAGGTATTACAAAACGTAAATATTGACATGATGTTGCTTTACATGGAATAAAAATGCCCATGTTATGGCATCCTGTGGAACGTGTAATCTTTCGCTAACATTTCTCTTAAACGAAAATGACTAGATACTCAGTTCCTATAATTAAGGAGAAGAGGATTACCTTTGATAGACCTTTCATTTGGCTTCTTTCCAATTTCTGCAAATCTGTCCTCATGCGAATGTCCAAAAAGAAAATGTAAAAGAGTCCAACGTCAATGTCATCTAAAAATGAATAACGAAAAAAGTACTAACTTTTTATCGAATGATTTTGTTTTATGTTTTTCATAAACAGAAATGGCGATCCCTTTGAAGGAGATGCAGGGTCACACAGTAATAATAATAATAATAATAATTGTGTATTTATAAAGCGCCATCTATCTATGTAACATATTCCGAGGCGCAAAAAGGTAAGGTACGGATCAACAGAAAGAACATGAATATATATATAGGAAAAACACCAGTAAGAAAAGATTAATTGAAAGCAATAGAGAACAAATAGGTTTTAAGATAATTCTTGAAGGTATGTAAAGAAGTGCAACTGCGAATGTCCAATGGAAGAGAGTTCCAGAGTTTAGGAGCAGCAACAGAAAAGGCCTTATCGCCAGCAGCTGCTGAAGTTCTTGGGATGGCTAGAAGATTTTTTCCTGCCGATCTTAAATTACGACCTGAGGAATATGGTTTGAGGAGTTCTGCTAGATAACCCGGTGTTTTGCCATTTAACGCTTTCCAAGTGAGTAAAATTATTTTAAAGTCAATACGATGCCGGACTGGAAGCCAGTGAAGATGTCTCAAGATGGGGGTAATATGATCGTGTTTTCCAGCGTGTGTTAAAATCCGGGCCAGTAATAGGTCTTTGTATCGTTCTTGACATTTGAATAGGACTTAAGCAAGATTAGAGAGAAAACACAATAGGGCGTCGTCTGCTACAGTTAAAGTATAAGTTAGGAGGATTCTGCACAGCAACAGCATTGCAAGTCGTCTAGAGAAAAATAATCATTCTGAGGGTTGCTTAAGACAGTGTAGCACTGAGGTTGCAAGTTGAAAAATCTATACTTGGATATGTCAGAAAAATTCATGAAACTTCTCAACTATAGTTGACAAAATATTGAGGCCGGTCCAGACTCCATATCACTATCATGATACGGCAAGCAGGTGCTACAGACAATTCCCATATGGTAAAATATACTCCTTTGAGTGATAATTTCACCTTAAATGTAGCGCAGAACAGAGTTGATTTTTATCAACTTTTATAGTGTATAGAGCTGTATAAACGCTTCTGATTGGCTGATTGATTGTCGCGCGATTTCTACGGAACAGAACAAATAAGCGCTACCTAATGATTGCGGTTGAATAAACTATGAATAAACTATCGATCACCAGCGCGCAGAATTGAAACCCATTTTACGATCATGAAAGACAGGTCAATACAGATATCACGAAGAAGACGAATACTTAGACAGTTGTGGCGTCTCAAGTTGCATGCTACCATAAATAGATTGGTGTGAATGAACGTTACCATGATATTAGTTTGTCGTGGTCTTCAAGCTACATACAGTACTACTAGTATACACTGTACCTACCACTATATAAGTACAGTAGGCCTATACACTGGTAGTTGTCTACAAATATGTACGTATATGTTACCCAGCGGTGTGTTGTTTTCACAGAAGTAGTGTTGTTCAGCAAGAGCGTGCAACTTAGCCTAGGCTACAGGCCCATTAATCACGAGGAGACATCTTTAGGATCAGGTTTGTTCTAAACACAATTAAACCCCTAGAAAGCAACAATGATTTAGAAATTATATTACGGTTTCACATTGCTGTAAAGCATCACGTATGAATCAGTTTTATAGCAGTAAAGCACGAGACTGCTGTATTCCTTTAATATAGCACACTATATTGTATGAACCGGCCTTAAGAACTTTGCGATCTTCAGTTAAACTTTACATCTCTTGTTAACAACAGGGATAAATATATCAATTTATGTCAGCATAATTGAAGTCTCCAAATTTTGCCACAGTATATGAAAACGTAGGCGCTTAAACACCTGGAATCAAGGCATTGTGTCGAGCAAGCTAGTTGTTTAAGGATTAGTTAACTTAAATGATGTTGCAAGATGAATGATATTGAACTGGAATCGCCTAACAAAGGACGGAAATGCATTCCAGTCACATGAACAGCTCATCTCCATTGGAATTTATGGGTGGTAACGTTTTAGCAGTGATCAATCTCCTAATAATAGATCCGTGTCATACATTACACTTCTCGGTCTTTTGTAGTTTAATGAAAGGCCTTTGAAGTTAACATGAAATAGTAATAGTTTGATGTGTTAATTTTCTATTATGAACTTTTCTGATCGTAAGCTATCCTAAGGACTCGAAAAGGATCTAAAATGACTGAAATGAATGAAAATTACGTATACCTTTCCCTGTTTGATTCCCATAGTTTCAAACATTCGAAAGTATTTCATAAGTGTAAACAGTAATACAGAATGTTAAACGATCACTTTTCTAATGTCTGTGTTAATATTTCAGATGAGTTTCCGTTAACATGTATTCTTTTTAGAACGTTTCAACAAATTTGAGATATTTTCGTAGCTACTTCCGAAGTTTCAAGGTGTTTCAGGTTGATTTCAAACTATCTAGCAGTTTTCCAAAATGCAACATCGATGACATTCACAACGTTTTCATAACAAGAAAGCTGCCATTCGTAATTATCTGTACTCACATTTGATCAAGTGGGATAGGGCTTCATATTACAAACATAATGCGTGCCACACATCCTCACCGTATCATAGTAACTATAGAGAATAAGTGAATTTTGGTTTTATTGGTCAAAACATTGAATAATTCAACGTATTCTCATGCATTCCCACCCTTGATGCTCAGTATTGTGGAAGATCACACAGGGATTAGACTTAAACCGGAATTTAATAATTCACTCAAAAGAATTTAACAATTCACTTTTGAATTACAGTTGAGCAGTATTTCAAACTGAAACAAATTTACCTTTCTTTGACATAAATTCAGATGCCAAAGTGCTCTCCACAACACAGAAGTAATGTAACTCAACATCAGGCCAATTTCCAACAACTTCCTTTAAAACATCTCTAACTATCGCCTGACTTACTTTTTCGTTGTTAATGTTCAATAACATCTCTTTCCTGAAAAGAATAGAAAAAAAAATGTTTGCCTTAATTTGGGAACAGTGAATTACATTTACATGAGTGTAAAGAAATCAGTTCATTAATGAAACAGTCAACCGGCCTTTTGCATGTACTTCCCTTGAAAACTTGTGGAGCACAATATGACAAAGTGTGCTTCTTTGCGCGTTTTCCTTCAAATGCTGTATCAGTATTTGCATAATATTCCGTGATCTAACAGAAAACGTCATAAAATGGGTTTTACTAGAGGAATCTGTGATTAAGTGACATAACGATTTGTGAGTGATTTGACGATATGTTAAACTAAAAACATCAAAAGAAAAGTTAATTCCGAAAATGAATAAAAATAAGACAAATGTGACATATTACCAAAGGGAGACAGACTTATTCATTTTTCATAATTTACATTTCTCAGTAAACTTTAATAGTAAAGTACTAATACGTTAGGTTAAGTTTCATAGTAAAGTATTTAAGTTAACTCAAATGTAAATAAAATTATGATCATAAACATAAGACGATATCTACTACAAATATTCTTTCCTGAAATTCTAACCTAAGTTTAAGGTTTTTTAAGTGGTTAAAGGTATAATACACAGTGAACCAACTAACATGTGTATAAGCTCGAAGGAGGAACGAAAAGTTGTTTGCTAGTATCAAGTACAATATCTGCCACAATAATGACTTCTTCTTATACGTTTTACCTAGGAATGAAATTCAAATAGACTCAACAGAAAATAAATAAAACCCTTCTTTTATAGCCCCCTTTTGCACACCTCCCACCTTTTAACATTACCTGTAAAGAAATTTAAGTCTAGGGCATTCACCATAGTATCCGACCACTTCCACTACATCTCTCATTCTGTATCGATATAGTCCGTTTGCTTGTGTTATAACAACCTCGTATCGTTGACCAAATTTCACCTCGTGTAAAAAGAACGTCTCTGGATGTTCGTCATCCCTGTCAAAATGAACATTTGTGATAAAACAGTGATTATGTTTAATCCATTTCAGAAGTTATTTCTTCTGAATAGGTATATCTTTGGAACTTATTCCTGTTGACATTTGTAATAAAGCGTTTTAAGGTAAAAGTTTCTTTGTTGTAAGTAATGAAACGTGTTCACATTTTACAATTCTGTTCACGTGATAAGAGATATACATCATAACCATACAGATTTTAAAAAGTCCTAAAGCATGCATTAACAGTTTCAAATGACAAGTAGAAAACCAAATTCTGTAACTACAGAGGTTGTGAAGCGGGTGGTACATTTCCTTCCCTAGAGCTATTTCATAGGTAAAGAGAAACTTACATTTGCGTTTCAGGTATAAACTCGAACACGGCAACTTCGTAAAAAGGCAGAAAAGCTACTTCGGGATTTCTTGGCCATAAATTGACCCCCTGGGCTCCTTCAGTAGAGCCATATCCGTATGAGTAAATGGTAACTCCTTCAAATAAAAATTAACATTTTGGGGCTTATCAAATAAATGTATTTTCATTAACCGTTATTATTTAAGACATCAACATGTAAATTCAGTATTACTACATCAAGAAATAGTTACCTTTGGCCACTGTCCCTTCCAGGTAGGATTTTCTTCCCGTGTTATCAATACATCCAATATACCCGATTGAAGGCCAAATTCGTCTCACAATGCCAATTGGCCCTTTCTTCATCTCGTGTTCGATCTCTCTTGCCCTCACTGGATCACCCTTTCCTAAAGCTGATGTTAGTTCTTTTCGAATGTTCTCTTCAAGCTGAATGTCGGCTGATATTGAGCCGTTCCTCAAGTCATCGACCAAAAGCCGCCATTTTTCTCTTAAAATTCGGATTGTTTCCTCAAAAGTAGCAATAAACGTTGCTTCTATTACTCCCAGAGATCTTTCTTTAATTCCAAATAACAGATGGATGTAAATTGCTGCAGACACCTCACCAATAAGTAACCCTGCAGGTGGTGTTGTGTAGGAGACGTAATATTTCATAACTTTTGGTTCAATAGCAGTCGCAAAGCCTACAGGTATTCCGCATTTGGAATATGTGATTTCAGTGTAGAAGTAAAGTTTCATAACCCTCTGCGTGATCTTAAGTTGTGGGAATGATTCTAAGCTGACTCCTCTGATAACAGCTCTAATTCTTGGTAACAGTTGTTTGCTGTCTTGTGGGAATAATTTCTTATTTCCAGTTGTCCCGCTGGTAATACAAAACTTATTTGGTGGATCCTTAGTCATAACGGAATGCTCTCCATCTGCGACACGTTGGATAAAATCTGCGTAATTTTCATACAACGTTATGGGATGATATCTTTTCAGGTCATCTAAACTCGTAATCTGAGTCAATCTAAACTTCTTTCCATACTCTGTAGTTTTATTTTTGTTAATTATTTCAGCGAGTAACTTTTCTTGAGCGTTTCTTACATGGAAGCAGTTCTTTTTAAACTTTACCAGAGCTTTTTTGGCAATGTAGTTGGTTCGCAGATTTGTGAAAAGCAGGTAGAGTTCAGAGGACACAGGCAAATGTGTTGACTTACGCTGGCGTGCACATACAGTTGTCCACACACAAGTCCCAATGATACCTGAACAGAATTTAAAAGATATTTAATTAAACAGTTACAGTCGGCTGATGAAAATGATGAGTTTTTTTTTTTTTTTTTGCATGTGGCCATATCACTCTATTTATAAATGGTGTCCCTTTGACTGATTCATTTAATTTTTAGGGCAAAGTTAAGCTCAATTTGGTTTCAGTGTTCGTTTGTTTCATTTACCATTTGCTATCATCTAAGATCTGAAATGGTTATCGGTCCATGTGATGGTGCATAAGTGGCAATAATATGGTAAGTAAGACAGTACTGATTAAAGAGAGCAATGAGTTCCCTTGACAAATGAAAGCACACTTAAGACAAGGTACATTGTAGGCTACGTTAGACACGTCAACAGATTATCTATCACTGGATGAGGTAGATATTTTCTCTGCCAAAAGAAGCAGACAAATAGATAAACAAACAAACAACAAAATTTCATTCGCCCTCCTGATCATTTTGCCAACTGTATTCACCTTGTATTTTAACTTGTAATTCCTCTTAGATATGTTTAATATAAATTATGCAGTTAAGCATTATTCCTCTCAAATGAAGGTTGAAAGGAAAGCTATTTAAATATTGAAAAAGATTATATTTTGTAGTTGATGAAACTTTTTTTTCAGTTCAGTGTGAACAAGGAACCAAAAGGATCTACAATTTTGTCGCAATATTGCCATTAAAGTAAGTACAATTTACCAGAATTACGTGTTACTAACATGCTGAGAATGCTATCTTAATTTTGTGATTCTTAACGAAAGAAAGAAGAGCGATACTACCATTGATTGCAGTAAAACAGATGATTGATGAGGTGTCTTGTAAACTGTCACCAAATGGATGAAAAGGAAGAATCCAGACGAATGTAAAAAACAAGATCGCGGTTATCAGAAGCCTACTCACAGCCATTGTGGAATCCCCTTGCTTGGCCCACTAAAAGCGGACTGACGGAAGCGCTATAGTGTAAAAAGCAGAGGCTGTTACGCAAAATTGATTTGTTCGGGATATCAAATAGTTAATAGAAACAACTTAGACCAGCACAATCAACAATAACCATAATGGAACACACCTCAGAGACACTCTAGGTTATATCCTCCTTTTCTTGATCATGTCGTGAAACTGCTAAAACTATGGGTCCATGTAATACATGCCTTTCCCGCACAACTCCATCGTTTCCGATCACTGAAAATAAAGGTCTTCAGTTTGGAATTAGATTTTTCAAAGGCATACCATCTTTTGTTGCAGGTAGAACAGAGTGTAGGGGGGCCACATTTTTACTATCAAAAAGATAAAAATAGCGTGTGAGCTTGGTTGATAAAGGGAAACTAGTGTGTATTCTCAACGTTACGACTGTCATATTGTTATATTACTATACCCTGTCTTTATGACGTATATCATAATGAGCTGATGAGGAAGCCTGATGCCGAAGGAAAAAATAGTTATGATTTATTAAAAAATGGTTGAAAGTTGTCTGTATTATACTTAATATAGTTACTGTTTTTCTTTTCAAAACTTGATAACGATAACGACATAATCGATTTTACTACCAGCAAAAAATATAGTGTCAGTTTATGGCGACAAGTGCAATTGCAATGAAATTATTTTTTTTAATTATGGGCGAATTGATACTTTTCCCTTTTCATTGCATCAAACCGAGCGTATTGAATAGCGAAATAAATATTCATCTCAGTGGTGTTCTGGAGATCATTTTGAGTACAGATAATGCCTGAAAAGATTAATTGTCACATTGTCACTAATATGGTCACTTTTGACTCTTTGAATTGTGACACCGTCAACCAAAGAATAAGGAAAGCCTCATATCATTTAATAATATATCATATGTTATAATTTATTACAGATTTATTTCAAGTGTATCAGAAATAAACTATCCGGTTTGTGACTTCACTGTTTCCATTTGTGTATTGTTGATGTGTATTGTAATGCCGTCGTGTGTATTGCTTTACCACAGCTGTTGATTTCTTGAAACAGCCCCATGTGTAATACTGCTATGTCTTGTGTACGGATACATTACAAATAAATTTTCCTTATATGATCTATGCAGCTGTCAGGCTAGTACTACACACTATCTCAAAGCACCTTAACGCCGACTTCGAGGTTCATCAGTCCTATCATCCAAAGGGGAATATTGAAGCAATTCACTCAACCTATTAGATATCTGCAAAACTACAACAATAATTCTCTTGCCGTTAACAAGAAACTTTTTTGGAGCAGATTGTGATAAAATAGTAGTTCCAAGTTATTTTTTTGAGAATGTTGACATTCAAGATATTTAGTCATCAATGTTCACTGACTTCGTGAAAAAGATACCAAATTTGATTTCAAAAACGTAAGGTTGGTGGCCGACCGAAGTGAAGTTGTAATTTATAAGCTACACGCCTCCTCCACACTTGTATGGTCGCTAAGCGAGTTAAAATAACTGGTTCTCAAAGCCTGAATTACATATTAGTATAGTTTGGAGTAAAATGTTTGAAGCATTAGCACGATGATCACGCCTTTAGTGGAGTATGTTGTTTAGTTGACATTCACGGCGTATTGAAACCCTTCAAATATTCCAACTTGGAAGTCATTGATACATTATTAATGGCAATGTTCAAGTCTTTTTTTCGTTTAGTGTCCTTGGCATTTGATTTTTTACATCACAAGGAAGGCTGTAGAAGAAGACACCGACGCACTTCTAAAACCGCCGTTCAGGCCACACACATTGGCTTTTCAATTCTGCCACCAAAAGGTAATCCCAGTTCATGCGTGTGTGTGTCTCTACAAGAGGAGATTGAATACATTCAAAATCCACAATTATTAATACACGTTTAAAGTAAATAACGACATGCTATTATTCTGGTTGTAGTGTTCCGGTGAGACGTGATGATTTCAGTTACACCTTGGGTTATAACCGAAGCTCGTTTGTGAACTTTGGAATCGTTATGAATGAATTAATCATCATAGGGTGGCGTCCAAAATGATATTTACATCGTAATTATACATCAGCATAGAACGAAGAAGCTAACCATTTTCACCAGGTGATATTTTTATATTGATATATTGCTTGAGCAACTTTTAAGTGACTGAATTGTATTTCTACGAGTTGTGAAAAGAGGAGACAATTTTATCTTTGTATTAATATCACATTTATTTGATTAATGCTGTCAGATTTCTTCGCTAACGTTAAACTCTTTGTTTTCCCCTGCAAATCCATTACGACAGGATCCCTACTTACTTGAAATGAAGTCTTCCGAAAATCAGGTCCCAGTGTTAGCAGTAATAGCGATGTATCGTCCCAACAATTTGAACATTGGAAAAACATATTTAAAAAAGAATAATGTCAGGGTAATCAAGACCGTAATACCTGGAAGCAAGCACATAATAGTAATAATACCACCAATAACGTTAGACATAATAACATAAATAATCAGTAAACCAATAAAAAATAATGAATAAACACTTATTAATAGGTATATGTACAAGTAAAATAGACACCAACTATAACCACTGTTAAGTTATTATAACGAACGTATTATCTCCACAATTGTAATCATTACGATATCGACTTTAAGTGATCAAAAGCATACATTATGTGTGTTACGACAAAGAGCAGTTCCTTGTGGTGACATCAGTCATGTTTACACTTCCCAGAGTACATTAGAAATCATAACATCCACCATCTCCTTCGTCCTCAGCTTTTCTGGTAGTTTCATCTGTATCACAGAGCCTTGACCAACACGTAAAATGTGTTGTCGAAGATCCCAAAATGCTTGCGAGTTGACTAAAAATGCCTTTGAAGGATTGATCAGTCCACTTTGCAAGTCATTTTTGAATATTGCATGACGGGACGAGATTCCATCGTCTATTAACTACAAAAAGAAAGGAAATGCAACGTATACGGTGACGTTTACCTTTACGTTAGCAGTAAAGCAGGTACAAGTGTTATCGTGTTATAACACAACACTGTTTGTACTTAGCAACGATCATCTCCCATTAACGTTACTAACTAATCTTTCTGTGGGAATTGGATGGATAAGAAGATGAGTGAAGCTTAAACACTATTTTGAAAAGCTATAAATATCGTCCACGTAACCTTTTTACCAAATAAGCTAAACCATAGCCATTTTACGACAACGTTCCATGAGGCCTTCGTCAAATATGGAGATGTGTGAAGTGCAAAATGTAATTTTCTTTCTAAACTTTGTAATCAAAGACTGTGCAGCAATTACGACAAAGACAAAAATGTGAAATGTTACCTTTGATAGCCCTTTCATATGGGTACCTTCGAATTTCTGGGTATCACATTTTGCTCTGACGTCCAAGAAGAAAATATAACAAAGTGCTATGTCATCCGTATCATCTATGAAAAAATCACAAAAGACTAAATTTTCTTCAGTAATGTTTACACTGTGTGATGTATCACTTGCTGATTGCAAAATCCTTATCTAAAAACACCAAGATGTTTAGAGAGTTTATTTGTGTAAATCAAGGGAATTATTTACCCATTTGTCTTCAAAATGTATAGCACTTTAGTCGCTCAACACTTTTTTAAAGGACAGATATGTAAAAATATGAAAAGCCATTGCCACACTTTCTTCACGTTTCTTCTTGCCACTTATTTATATTTATTCATAGTTTGGTAAATGAGAGTCACCTTTGAAATTCACATTTAGCTAATTTGTTCTATTTTCCTAGAAGTACGATGAAAATGAATGATCTGTCCAAGTCATAATTCAGTTCAAATTAAGACTAAATGATTGTAATTAATGCTTTTTAAATCTTTTTACCTTCACAATTCATCATTCCCGATGCTAAAGTGCTTTCCACTACGCAAAAATAATGCAATTCAACATCAGACCATTTTCCGACAACTTCCTTTAAGACATCTGAAACTATCACTTGACTGACTTTCTCGTTGTTAATGTTTAGCAGCATTGCCTTCCTGCAAAGATTAGGTTGATACAGAATGAGCAATTCAATCGGCAGAGAATTGTACTAAATCTGTCTTAGCTTACCGGATAAAATTTCATGAAGTTTCTCATAAAATGTGCCAAAACAAAAATCATAGCGTACTTTAAGAGACTATTCCTAAGGCACATGTACTCTGTTACTGTGTGGGATGGTGGGGCAGGGTAGGGTGTTATAGCGTTTCATCAACTGTCCCTAATATCCCTAAAACTGAATTTCTACATGAAGCACTAAAGTCTATGTAATAATTTAAAAAGCGCTGTGTAAGAACGATGTGATATTACACCTTATTTCCTAAGGATAATCCTCTCTAAATTGGTAAAACTATTTGTGGTAGTGGAGGGGGAGGGGTTAATGTGAAAAGGTCAACCCAAGATTGTATTGCATTCGTAACTTGAACAAGTTAAACACCGATAGTCCCGTTCCTCCTTTTTATAACTCATTGTTTTGTAGCATTTGGCTTTATTGTTTAATTTGGTAGGAAAGTAGCCTTGACAGAAAAGAATCGTATTGCATCAATTCGTAATCAAACGACCATCAGACGTTGTTTTATGAACGTTGCAATGTAGCTAAGTTCAGTGAGTTCTCAATGATACAGGCACCCTCATTATGTAAATCATAATAGTGCCATAGTCCTTTGAAAAGGTTGAATGAAAATACCTAATGCAACTAAAAATAGACAAAAGTTTTCTTTTATCTCTCGGTAAATTATTTTTTTTAATTAAAGTCTTAGTCATCAAACCTTTTATTTTTACTCTTCTATATCATGTTTTATGTGTATATTGTATTCATCATCTTATCATCTTTTTAAGGTTTGTACTATATTTTACACTCGTGTCAACCTCCTTGTCTATTGATTCTAACCCACTTCTCTTTTAAATATTTGTGTTTGAAAGTATTGTCTATTTGAATATTTGGTGATCTTTTGATGTATTTGTACTTTTTGTTTTTCGTTTGCTCTGCGATCATTGAGTTTTTCCTTTCGGTTCTTAAGAAAGTTGAACTTGAATTTAAAAATGCAACCTTAATTACGTGTAACATGCATTTTGATGATATTTGTGGTTACTGTAACAAGACTGAAAATCTCTCTTTATAGATAAGGTAACCAAACCTCTGCTACGTGTAACATCACCTGTAAAGAAACTTAAGTCTAGGGCATTCACCGTAGTATCCGATAACTTCCACCACATCTCCCATTCTGTATCGATAGAGTCCAGATGCCTGTGTCACTACAATCTCGTACCGTTGACCAACTTTAAGCTCGTGTAGAAAATACGTCTCAGGATTTTTCTCATCCCTGTCAAATTTGACAAGGTAATGCAATTCAGATCTCTTCAAAAGTTCACATGGTAATTAAAACATTGCATTGTTCCATTTCATTATTACATAAACGGCTCTGTATCATACATTTCTCGATCATTCCTGCCGAAAAGGACATTAGTGTTCTTAACTGGTTTAATCTATTGGCCAAAGTTATCGATTAGTTAAATCTTATCACACCGACAATCCGGTCTTGAAGACTTTTCATGTTCAACCACCTCCACATAATATAAGTAAATGAACGTTCCTCGTGTACTATTCGATAGTATTTACAATTATACAGTTTTGTGTGATTTCAAATATTGATAAATCTTGTTTATCTAAATTTGAGAAACACTTCTTTTTCAATCATTGCAAAAACCACGAAACTAATGATCATTCCTTATCGTCTCTGGTGTTGATGATGGTTCTGTGAAAAAAAAAGAAAACTTACATTTGCATTTCCGGTATGAACTCGAACACGGCAACATCGTGATAGGGCAAAAACGTTATTTCAGGGTCTCTCGGCCATAAATTGACACCATGTGCCAATTCAGAACTGGCATAACCATATGAGAAAATGGTAAGTCCTTTAAGATGGAAAAGAGCAGAAGCAACTGTTGATGTGAAGCGTATGAAAACGTTTTTAAAGCAATTGCGTTTTCACACCCATAATCGATAAGCGCGCTGTTACATTAGTATTAGCAATTGTACACTCTAAATTCAGTATGGTCAAAACTGACGATAAATTGGATAACTATGCACCGACCCAAAATATGGTCAAATTGTTACACGGAATTTAGTGAATTTAGAGAGTATTACACTAACACACAGTGCAACTAGAATAACAAAATAAGCAAAAAGAAAACATACCTTTTGCTACTGTCTCTTCCAGGTAGGATTTTCTTCCCCTGTTATCAATACATCCAATATACCCGATTGAAGGCCAAATTCGTTTCACAATGCCAATTGGTCCTTTTTTCATCTCTTGTTCCACCTGCCTTGACCTCACTGGATCTCCTATTCCTAAAGCTAATGTTAACTCTTTTCGAATGTTCTCTTCAAGCTGAATGGTATCAGAGATAGTGCCGTTTCTTAAGTCATCCACCAAAAGCTGCCATTTTGTCATTAGCATTTTCATTGCTTCTTCGAATGTAGAGATAAAAGTCGCCTCTATGAACCCCAGAGAATTGTCTCGTATCCCAAATAATAGATGGACGTAATTAGCCGCAGACACATCGCCGATGAGTAAACCAGCAGAGGGCGTTGTGTAAGACACACAACGTTTCATGGCTTTGGGTTCGATGGTAGTCCCGAAACCTATTGGTATTCCGCATTTACTATATGTGATTTCAGTGTGACAGTAAAGTTTCATGGCCCTCTGTAAGACCGTGATCTCTGGAAACGATTCCAAGCTGACCCCATCGACTGCCGCCATGAATCCTTTGGTCCTGTCTCGTGGAAACAATTTTCTACTTCCAGTTGTCCCGCTTGTCGTGCAAAACCAATTTGGTGGGTCCTTTGTCATTACGCAAAGTTCGCCATCTGCAACACGCTGAATATAACCTGCGTAATGCTTATACACTGTTAAAGGATGATGTAGTTTCAAATCGTGTAAACTGTCAATCCGATACAAATTAAACTTTATCCCATACTCTGTATTTTTATTCTGGGTTATTATTTCTCTAAGTAACCTCTCTTGAGAGTTCTTTACATCCATGCAGTTCTGTTTAAACTTCATCAAAGTCTTTTTACTAACGTAATTGTTTCGCAGTCTAGTGAAAATCAGGTAAACCGTAGAGGAGATTGACAATTGTGTTGACTTCACATATCGTGCACACATTACTGCAGTCCATGTAGAAGTTCCAAAAATACCTGAAAACAATTGATTGACGAATAGGGTGATAGAGATCTTCACAGGTCATTGAAAGTTTTAGATGTTATGTATATTACCTCTTACGGTGTTCACTCTATTCCTCTGGCATTTACTAAATTATTTTAACCACTAGCAACTGATTATGCTTTGTAAGAATTCAAGAAGGGGAAACATATGAAACCTATGCTATGTCATCCAAAGTATACTTCCTGCTTTCAAAGGAAACATTCGACGAATGACATTTTCAATGTATGACAACATTTTAAATAGCACTAAGCAGCAACGGTCAGAATTTTATGTTTCCACAGGTAGCCAACTTTTGGGGGGTTTTTTGAGAGAGAAATGAAATTATTAGAGAAAGAAGCATTACCACTGATTGCAAGAAATCAAGGAATTGAACTTTAGTTTTCAAAATTTTTGAGAATGATACAGTCCAAAATAGTAATAATGGTAATAAAATCAAACTTATATCTAACTTTCGCACAGTCACCTTGGACATAACTGTATCGATTGCCTTCGAAAAATAAGCCAACTTATCCACTACAGATATAATTGCCCTAATTAGCGTTTTTCGAAATGTGGATGATACACAGTTGCTGGCAAGAAAAACTTCCAGGGAGCAAATTTTGTTTAGCTAGGTATGCACAATGTTCGCACAATTTTCTGTTTAACGACGTATTTAAAGCAGCATTAGAAAGAGAAACATTACCGTTGATTGCGAGAAACCAAATAATTGAACTCGCATGTAAGACGTAGTCAAGTTTATTAAGAAGAAACAACCCGAAACAAGTGAAAATTAGGATCACAGTTATCTCCAGCGTTCGTACAGCCATCTTGGAAATAATTTTGAATCGTTTGCTGATATAAAAAATCCAATCTAAGTATATGTCGATTGCAGTTGTTTTATGCACATATAATTGGTCTAATTACACAGTTTGTAAGGCGGAAAGTATATATTTGCTGGCAAGTAGAGGAGAAGCAAATCTTCCGAGAAAAATGTGGCAATCTGAACTACTGAACTTCCTCAACAGGCATTTTTAATGAGCAGGCTGCGCAGGCGCTGATGGGGGGGGGGAGGGGAGAGGCACATGTCCCCAACTCATGTGTTCCCCCATTAAAATGTAATAGGCATATACATTAATCTTAGTGGAAGTGTAAATTTTCTAACTTATTTTCTAATTTTAAACAAATTAAGCAGACATTAGAAGGGGAAGAGAGACCGAGAAGCGCCATTTCCTGCAATCTGAAAGTTATTTTTATCATTTTTTCATAGACTACGCAAGTCTATGAAAAGGAAGTATACAGCGTTAATGGAGTCATTACTTCCCCCCATTTCAATCCTTTGCACAAAGTATCTTTGGGCTAGTGGAAGGGGAACGGGGGTGGGGCTCAGGTCTATTGCTGAAGCTTACTTAATTCTGCTTTTCTTTTTATAAAACTAAAACTTACCCCCAGTTGTAGCTAATCATCAAAATAACTGGGGCGTTACGGCCACGAAATGTGGATGTAACTAATATGCACAACTTTAAAAAAATATTTTCCATTTTTGTGAAGAATGCAAATGTAGGACAAATTTTAGCTTCGCCCTCTGTACCCGTATAAGAGGTTGCACGGATGGCCCCAGCAGGGGTCCTGAGGCGAACCCCGGACACCACGCAGACTTGCTGGCACGCAAGTTCGCATGCTCGTTTTAGGGCAAACAAAGACTAGCGGTAAACCAGAACATTTTCAGCCATGCTCCGAGGGAAATTGAGCAAGGTTTTCCAACACCGCTGGGAGAGAGGGTGGGGGTACGTTTAGCTGCAACATTTGCCAAGTGCTCAAAAATATAAAAGAGGATGCATAATTTAATTGTATGACTTTCATATGACGTATTACCTCAAGAAATCTTATGTTTTTTTCATTGATGGAATTTTCTCATGATTAAGAAATTGCGGACATAAGGTCCCTATCTGAAGGCTGGCTACATGCATCTTATAACACACGAGAAGTGCCGTTTTCAGCCATCTCTGGGGTTTGCAAAGCCCCAAAATTTCTTGTACACTCCGCCCCAACAGATGGGGCGCTCCGCTTAGATAGTAGTGCTAGTACTCACCCCCAATTTTCTATTTCGTTCTACCAACTTACATCATGGCTTACACCACTTTTAGAAAGGATAGGGTAACGGATGTACCCCACACACACACACACCTTCAATATCAAATCGACGCCCATGTGCAGTAAAATGGCATCTACAATTATGGTTTTCATAGGGAGAACCCCTAAATCCCCTAAAATGGGGGTTGCGCCTTCAGCCGGCGCTAGCTAGTCGACCGTGCGTGTCCCCCCTTTCTCCAAATCCTGTATCCGCCCCTGTTACATACTCGAGAGATTCTGGAATATTCATTGCATGTGACCTTCCCGGGTTTTTTTTTTCTCCCTTTTCTTTTGGAATGTGGATAATTTGTCGGTTGTAACATAAGAAAACTCGGTTACACGAAAAAAAAAAGTCCCAAACGTACCGTTTGCTCTATACCTTGTTTGAAGCATTGTTGTGTTTGGTGAATAGATAGTTGATACCGTCAAAAGGTGTATCATTTTGACCTGGCAACATTGATGAGGACATGGATAGTGTACCCTGTGGAGACCACACTCAAAATTCCAACTGCTGTCAAACTTAATATTTAACTTTTTTATGTATTTTTTTCTTTGATGACTGGAGAAAGTAGTTCCTCGCCTCTTCATCTGGGCTATTTTGTCACGCAAATGTCATCATCGTCTAAAGTGGCAGTAATTCTACCAGTTACTCCAGTGAAATCTCGTCTTCATGAAAATTGGTTTGAACACATAATCACACCATGCTTAACCCATACGAACTGCGTTCGAGAATGTACAAACATGTTTTGCCTCATGAAGTAAATACAACTGTTTAAAATAAACTATAAGTCAGTGTATATTTTCTTCCTCTCGGATTGACCTTGCAGGTAATTCTTAATCAACAAATACCAAAGAATGAATCATGTCCCAAAAATACGATTAGTCCTGACTAGCGCACTAAGGTCTAAATAACACTTTTAGTCTTAAATTGAAATCTGTTGTTGATAACCTTTGATGGGTAATTGGTAATGGGATAATTCCTATGTATTTGCCTGAAATTAAAATGTTTATTTTAGTTAATGGAGGTGGGGATCATGCTTAAACTTGCATCTGTATTAGCAAAACAATCTTTCAATATTGAAACTTTTGTTATGTCAGTAAATTTGAAAACGGTGAACGCCCGGGGAAAATATGTCATCTCAAGCATGCATGCCAATCCGTTACAAATGTTAAACTGAACAGTCTGAAAAAAAGTGTGAACTATTATATTTCAAAAGTGATACATATGTGAAATTTGGAATAATATAAGTGATGTCAATGTGATTTGCAAAAGAGTAAAACCTATGTGAATCATGGGCGTTGATTTGTTATTGAAAGTGGGGGGATCTGGTCTATAGACGTCTCCTAAAAGTGCCGTAAACTAGGCCCAGGAGGACAAAAAATATTGGGAAGGTGGTTGAGTAACCTCATAACTCAACTCTATGCAGAGCATCACCATCAGTTGACGCGAATCGTACATGTAAATTTCTGGATTTGGAACCCCCCCCCCCACCCCCGTCTCTTCAGTTCTCCTGCCGGGTATAGGGCTATTTTCGTGAATTGGGTGGGCACCGGGCTCATTTCGAATTTAAAATCAGAACCGACCTTAGGTATCGAAACGGCATCTTCTACGAATCGTATGATGTCTTGACGATGTCTTGACGATATCCTGCCGGTCATCGGGCATATCGTCCGGACGGCGAGTATATCTACCATTTGCCTATCTTTCTCCGTACGGATGACTTCCGGGCTGCTCACGCGATGAGTCGTCAGACAGGTCAGAAATCGGACCGTAATCGACTTTCGCTAGGCCTAATACCGATGAAATGTATGTATGTACAGGTATGTATGTACAGGTATGTATGTATGTATGCATGTGTATATGTAAGTATATATGTATGTATGCATATATATGTATGCATATATATGTATGCATATATATGTATGTATATGTATGTATATATATGTATGTATATATATGTATGTATATGTATGTATATATATGTATGTATATATATGTATATATATACATACATATATATATATACATATATATACATACATATATATACATACATATATATACATACATATATATACATACATATATATACATACATATATATACATACATATATATACATACATATATATACATACATATATGTATATATGTTGCAAAGAACAACACCAGTTACGTTCCTTTTCACCAACGCACTGCTCTTGCGGACTTACTGGTGTCGTATTGAACATAATTCAGAATGGAGTTTCGCCAGGGTCAATGAACTTTTCGTTAGGCCCTAAATAATCAATGCATAGAAGTCAATAACGCCAAACACTAGACAAGGAGATTCGTTTCTAGATTATCAAGTCAATCTCTAACCACTGAGCTGTTAGAACAGTTCCCCGCTTTAAGTGAGTATCTAATGTCTCTCTTGTTTCTTTGTTTATGTCAGGCTGGTCAAACATGCATTCGCCAGTCTTTTCAATTAGCGTATTTGTACTTTTTATTGGTTTGAATTCAGATTTCGTAAGAAAAGCTTATAAATGTAGATAGACAGTCAAAGACATAGATAACCCTGACTATGTGGTTTTACTGAAACTTTTCAATGGCAATTTTTGACTAATTTAAACGAAACTACATGACCTATCATATAGACGTTCACTTGTCTGTGTTATCGATATCAGCTTGTATGGTTGCATAGGCTACTACGAACGACAGGTCCTCGGAAGTACGTCATTTCCATTTGGAATACCAATAACAAGAAACAGACACAATTTAACCTTTTCTGCTATTTCAAAAAGGAAGTGACTGGACCACTGTAATCTTTGCAACTGCACACCAGCGAGTATATCGGTGGTCTGTACCTCACTAACTACACAAACAACTAATGAGCGAATCGATCTGTCACCATACGTTCGTCATGTGATGTTTTACATTAAGAGATCAGTTCACTCTAAGTTGTGTGAGTCAAAATTTGAGAGACGACATTAAGACTTAAACGATCACCAAGAGAGGCGAGATGATAATCGCGAGACCCCGCACCGTGGGTAATATATCTTGTCATCTATGTGTGTCTAGGACAAACAGTTTCTGTTTTGAGCGGCTTTAGATTCGATTCGAATTGATAGACGTTGTTAATGAGGGAAAAACATCTCTCACGTTAGTGGGTTCCCCGGCCATGCACTGGGTGATTTAAAATTGAGAAGGAACATTTTACCCCGAGCGTCAGTCGTTAAAAATTCACAGCAAGTAAGACTTTGTTTGGTTGATTTATATACTTCCCATTAACAGAAAAGATAATAGAATAAATTTCACTAATGGACTAACTGCTTCTTTCGAGCCTCGTTTTTATATATACCTTAAATTTTGCATCAAGGAGCATCTTATGATAGATAAATATATAAATATATCATTCCGCCAAAGTAAGAGTAACATAACACAAAGTTGAAGCAGTTAGGTCGGCTTGTTGTTGAAGTATTATACGCAGTTGGTGGTAGTATAATGTGTCAATCCTTTGTGAATGTTACGATCTGATAGTCTTTGGAGGATATATTTTCGTTTCTCGAAGGACAACAAAGGACGAAGAAGCGAAGACTAACATGGAGGACGGCTCATGGATATCAGAAAGGAATTTTACGCATTATGATAATTTACCTCGCAATGTGACTGATGATGATGATGTCAGTGTTGACCTCTGGGGCAGAGGTACCACCATTTTTTTGTCCACTTATCTGTCCATCGTTATTGTAATGAGCACAACGGGAAATTCTTTAGTTTTGTTTGTGATATTAGGATCGAAGAAAATGCGAACAAAGACCAATACATTTATAGCAAATCTTGCTGTTGCCGACCTAGGCGTGACTCTGCTTTGCATGCCTTTCTCCTTGGTAACCCTCGTTCTCGGCGATTACAAATTCGGGATGGTCGTTTGTAACGTCAACGCATTTTGCGACGCGCTCTTCCTGGTAGCTTCTATACACGGGCTCATGGGCATCAGCGTACAAAAGTATTTCGCTCTTGTCAGACCACTCAGCAGAGTGATAACCAGGAAACGCATCAAGTACATGATAGCCCTCGCATGGCTCACCGCATCAGTTTCTGCAATTGGTCCTCTCATTGGCTGGTCCGAAAACACCTACAAGCCAGGATCGTCCCAATGCGGGCCGAAGTACCCAGAAACCATTAGTGAATATTTACATGGATACTATAATCTTTTAGTCGCTCTATTGATTCCGTTGTCTGTCTGTCTGTTTGTGTACATAGCTGTGTTCAATGCATCCCGGCAATATAGCAAACGGCTGCAGAAAAACACAACTTTTGACGTCGAACGGATATTTAAACAGCAATTGCAAATCGTGAAGACTATATTTGTCATCGTTATCGCGTTTTTCTTCTTCTGGACCCCGTATTTCATTTATGCGGCATGGGCCCTTTGGGGAGATCACAACGAGATTCCGTTCTGGTTCAACACTTTCGCATACATGTGTGGCTTCACAAATTCGGCCTTAAATCCGATAATTTATGCTCTCAGAACAGCTTCTTTTAAAAGGGAATTAAGAAAGATGTGTGGATTATCTTCTTCAGGATCACCCGATACTAGTGGTAAGATATAGGAAAATTGTCTGACTTTTTTGTTAGCCCTGCAAAATTCAGACACTTCAAGAAAGCATAGCATGCTCTCAGTCCCCATTATCTGATATCCAACCAATGGAAATAGATTTGAATATTCATGAATACAAAAATATGGCTCAACCATGTTTTTCGCCAGTGTATAAAATATTTCCTCGGAATTTTGCTTTTACTGACAAACTTCCAATTCATATTCCAGCTTCAATTAGTTCTATGAGGTATCATTTTGACTAACGGTAGTCAAATGATGTTTCATGAAACTGTTGAAGACTGTTTCGACAAACTTACTTGAAAAGTGTGCTTAACTTTATTTCAAGAATTAATGAGAAGTTTACATACCCTCAAGGGTTTTATTTTTGAAGCGCGTATTTTCTTCTTTAAAAATATTGACGTCACTTACCAATGTGAACACCCAATAATTCATTGAAAGGCAAATATATAGGCCTAAAAGAATGACACTCTGCAACACTCTTCATCTACCGTCTTGCATTTTAATAAACTTTTAAAAGTCATATCATAGACACGGTAAAAGATAGAAACACAATTCTAACGGATTTTCCTTGAGCTGGGTTTCACTCTACCACCTCTGAATGAACCCAGCTCTTTTAAGATGCTTGTCACTTGGCCGTTATTCCGCATAGTTGTACATTCTACAACTACAACGGGTCAATTATCTGCCAACTAAAACCTTTTAATGTATTTGTGTTTGTTCAATTGGTTGTTGACTTTCACACGATCTAGCCAAGCACAGAACGTATCTATGATGGAGCTCTAACAGGATTTGTAAATCAATATATCACGGTACAACCTGAATGAAAATGGTGGTTTAAAAAGCCGAATGTTTGTTAACCTGATCATAGAAGAGTAAACTGTCTCAATGATTTCGATGGGAATGGCTAATCAGCTTTAGTAATTCAGCTTTTAAAATTGGAGGATTTTCGAAACGCCCGTATCCCATGGTGTTCACAGATAGTATATATATATTGTCCATAGATATCAAAACTAAGGTCACAGAACTGTTGATTTGACTAAATTAAGGAAACTTGTCTCCAGGATAATGAAATAAAGCAATCAGTGCTGCAATCTGTTTGTCACATGAAATAATTACATCACATAAAAGTAAGTTATCATTTTGTCACCTTGTGTCTCAAAGTCAAGCATTGTGCTTTGTAAGTAACACGTGACCTTAGTTCCCAGTTTATGGATTTAAATGAAACCTATTTGTCAGTAAATGTGACCTGTATTAGTTCTTGTTGACTAAACGGTTAAGCACACAAAATGTTGTATTTTGAACCAATATGATGGGTGGCTATTTTCAGGATTTACCTCTGGATCAATAATTTGTAAAATAAAATTTGTTGTTTCTTTTACGTATTAGTCATAAATATCCAAACTTAATGAAACAACCACTTTTATCTATATTATTCAAACTGTTTACTCTTTTCTTTTGCAGAGATAAGAAGTCAAGTAAATTCAACGCCACACTTGACTAATCAGGCCTTTAAGTCGTTTACAAACAGAGCAACAATTGGCAAACTGAAGCCAGCATACAGTGCCGAAAGTTTCCAATTTATCAATATATTGATCCAGCACGATGCAATATCAGTAAAGGACCAACGTTTCCTGGAAGTGTTCAGGAATACACAGAAGGCGGCATCCACGAACATTAATATGTATCAAGAGGTTTGGGAAGATCTATCACCTGATATTAAACTTGACGAATCTAAAGCTGGAAAGGCTCGGATATTTAGCGACGGAGACAAAGATGCCCTGGAGAAACGTCATTTTGAGGATGAAACTACTCACCCTAAATTAATGACGTATAAGTCTTGTCCTACAGGGACATATGACGAAATAATGATTTGATAGCTTCATTGTCAAACCAACTGCGAAGAGAACAGTACCGTGATAGAGAATTTGCCATATATTTACATATTACAAAATATGCAACAGCTGTTTTGTTTCGATGATGGCTTTGAAATATTCGACTTTCAAATGTGGTAAAGCTTGCTGGTAGAAAAATAAGAAGCGAAAACAGAAAAGGAAGTAAGCTGTAAATTACAGAAACCATAAAAAAATAGTGTGTGGTCTAAAAACTAAAAACTAGACATGCAAATGGTGTTTACTTGCACATCATCTCTATTACATGGGCATTAAAAAGTTGTAAATTAGATACCAACTGAAAAACGAAACACACCATTGCATATTCATTAATTATACATCTTTCATATTCCTGATTATCAACTCTTACATTTGTATACCAGATGGTCACCAGTTATAAAACTTTGCGCAACCAAAGCAGAACAACGTAAAGTACAAGTATAATAAGTTGTAAATTAGATACCAACGGAAAAACACGTCACGTCATATGCATTTTCAGTAATTAGTTCCAGACTATATAGTAGGTGTTTCATATTCCTGGTTATTGACTATTACATTTGCATATTCGATTTTCACAGTAAAGACAAACTTCGAGCAACCAAAGGAGAACAAGGACAAAATAAGTTGTCCATACATAGGTTACTTTTATGGTAAAAATAAGAATGCCGTGCAACGTATCTGGGTTAAGGCAATGTGCCAGTTTATGTATTGACCGTTATAGATATAACATTAATTAATATTTATTTATATTTTGAACCTCCCCTGCACAGGTCAAGTATCGTAGGTAAGTGAGTTACTTGGAACTATATTTTATTCAAATTTATACCTTGAACATACTTTTGAGGATGACGAAACTGCAATTGCTCATGGTAATTCATCCATCTTTGATGATGAGTCTTATAACGAGATATCTGTACAAAGTTAAGAAATGTTGATCTATGTTCTGTATGTTGTCCTCACAGGGTCAAATCTAACAGATACCATTCAGCGTGCTTTCCGAACAGCAATCATTTTTTTATAGAAGAAACTATTTTATGGGTTTGTCGACCGGGTTATTCAATGCATACATAGCCCAGGCACGTAAACGAGTATGCAAAGGAGAGAACATTCGTTACAAAAAAAAAACAAAAAAAAAAACAATACAACTCGGAAAGGCGGTGTGTGAGATTTTTCTGTTCATTGTAAATAATATTCAATTTTACTTTTCCAAGAATATGTAAATATGATATCATATTATACTGGATACTGATATTACACTATATCACTACACTTTTTATTTTAAGAACTTTCTGCATACTTCAATCAATATGACATGTAATATTTTGTTTCATTTTTAGTACTAATTTAAATACCTCCTACTGTATTTCATCTTCGAATGAAATATTGAAAGACATTTTCATGTACAAATTTCGATCTCTTTTTCAATTAAATTTACTCTTCTGTAAGTGAAATTCAGAACGCTTCACTCTAATACTGACAAATGATTAGGTAGTCAAGGTATAGTCAATTTTATTCAACAGTAGTTGCTTTTTTTTTTCTTTTTTACTCCAACCACCTTATATTAATTCTTTATGCATTGGATGACTACATAATCCCTAAAACGTGATAGATCAAGTAGAGACTGTTTCGCTGTAACTTATAACCGTTGATATGACCATTTCCCGAAATCTGGTGAGCCTTGTGACAAATCTTTCCAAACCACGTTAGACAAAATATTGATACTCTTCCTATACAGCTTACCGGTTATTCATTTTGGTTCGTTGATTAGTCTAATGAAATGGATGAAGAATGACCAGGCCACCCAAAAACCGAGTCAGATTTACTTGGGTTCTCAACCCTCTCCAAGGGTCGAAGTGTACGGAAAGAAAAACTTGCCTGGTAGTTTTCTAAAGGTATCTTATATCTGGAAAGTTTAACAAATGATACCATATCAATGGCTATACATTCTCATTTACATACCAATATCGGATATACGAAAGTTGTCAATGGAACATCAACTTCTTAAGTGCATTTTTTGTCTCATTCTAATAGTAAATAATCAGCATCCTGAAAGTAAAAATGAATCAGACCAAAGCTGTCGTAGATCATCTAACGAATTTTGATATTTTGTCTCAAGACACCTGCTCAGTTGATTGTGACGAAAATTGGGTACTTTCTTTCACGCAAAGTATTTTCTTTAATAATCAACTCTTTGAGAAGCAAACAAGAGCTTGCATGAACAATAAAATAATATTATCAGATCATTAATGCTTCATTAATTATCTCCAAAGACTTTCCTGATAAAAAAAATATTACACTGCCTACCTTTTACACCCAATATTAGGCTACGTTTGTGGGGAAAGAAACTGTAATCAACTAAAGTTTGCCAAAAATCGCCAATATACCGGTCTGGGGCAACAATAAATTTCACAAAAAATGTTACAGAAACAAAGGTGAATCCATATTCACGCGAAAGAAGATTTGTGCTTTTATGAGTCTCGACATGAGTCTCGTCAGGAAAGCGTTAAACATGCCGCCGGCTATAACGATAGAGTTATACAGTTGGACAAACATTATTTCAACAGATATTGCAACTAAAAGTTGAATTTATTCAATTCTTGACAAAATATTATCACAGTTCGCAACATTTAGTCAAAAACGAAATTTGTTAATAAGTTTGAATGAAGTCCCAAATGAACGAACTTAATGGGAGGAGGTTTACGGGCATGAAAAACGGTTTTTATCTTATAAGGTTCCTTAAGTCCACTTTCATCACTACGTTTGAAAAATTAAAGCAAAGGAACCATGAAAAGTTTTTCGACTTAACAGCATGTTAATTTAATTTAAAGTACTATGTTAACTTAGATGTCATTTCTGCACCATCAGAAATTATTTTAGAAGTGCCGAATGTTTTTCAAACTGATTATAAATATTGCTATATTGTTATGATGACGGCAAACAGCAAGTATGTGACTTAACAGGTAAACATGTCAAAATATATGAATAACAAGTTCCGATCACAAACAGACAAAATGACATCTGATTATGATATTTGCTAATTTAAATACAAATATAAGATGAAACAAATATATGATATCACAGAAATGTCTAGGCATTGTCATCTGTCTCTGCAAATTTTTTGATTGCGTTTGTCTTGCTTGCCAACGTGGGACGAGCTTACATCTGGTGGTGGTTGTCTGGTTCATGATGCTCATTATTCAAAGATGATCATTAAAACTAATATATGTCATGCATAAATTATTCTAATTAATTCAATGAGTGATATTTAACTTTAACAGCGACTTTTGTATTTAATGTTAAAAGGACCAGCATTTGCTTGTATCAAAGTTATGTTTGCTCGTAAGGAGAGAAATAAAATATAGAGAAAAATCATCATTATTAGAAAGCAAATGCATGTATTAGTCTTATAATTATCTCATTTCCGGTAATTTTCATTTACAAACATGCACTTACTTCCGATTCTTATCTCCAGTAGTCCAAAGATCTGAGTGAGGACCTTAAACATCTTTTCTTGATAGGATGCAATATTATCAAACCGTGACATTGCCATGTAAATACGTTCTCTTGTCATAGTAGACCTGTGGTTCCCCCCCCCCCCCCCTCCTCACCTACCAATACGCTGTCTCTCACCATAGCTCCATGCTCTCACTCACTGGCAGCCAATCGTCACATGATATCATACATAAGTTTTCATGGGAGGAACAAACCATAACTATGATGGTATGACTCGATATCACCTCATGCTCTATTATGCAGAAAAGGGTCTTCTCGAGACATGATGTTTGCACATTATGGAAATTCTGTGTGGACTAGGTGTACACTATACTGTCCATGGCGTCACGGAAAGTAGTTGGTAAAGTTTCATGTTCAAGTTTTAGAAGCAGTTCCTTCGTTTACATTTTGGTTTCGATGAAAACCAGTGTAATCATGGGTGCGTCGATGTGCGTGTGTGTGCGTGTGTGTGTGGGTGGGTGCGATTGTAACGCCTTGTATGTGAACATGATATCCCAAATACAAAAACTTAAAGCTGATGACATGCTTGGTATGGATATGAACCATATTGGATAGCTATTAAAAAGCTTATTGTGAAGGTCAAATGTCATTTGAGGTCAGCAGAGAACAACATTGTAATAAAAAAAAACTCGAAAACACAAGCTTGCCTTGATCTCATGTATAGTGTGTCACCGAATGACGTCAGATAAGGACATGTCCCTAAGCAGACAATAGAATAGAGTATTTCTCCAAGTTTCAGTGAGATATATTATTTCTCTTTCAGTCTTTGGGTTCAGACAGATTCAGATCACAATGTACGAACTATTTCTTGATCAGGTTAAAATATTTATGATGTTCAATGAGCTAAAGCTTACCAATTAGAAATAATAAACTAACGAGGGTTTTATTTGGTTAGCTGCAAATACAGACATTAACAACAATGCAGGACTTTTTATGCTTTTCATCCAGATCGGTAACTCCAACCCAAGTTATTATACACAATAAACTACTTCCTGGTCTGGCTCACTGACCCACCTGGTTTGAATTGAATACCACAAGAGGTGTAAAATTAGATACAATTTAACTGTCATTTCTCCGATTAAAATTGATAGACAGAGTTCATTATCTCCTCCTCGTATATATTGGTTAGATAATAAAGCATGCTACTATGTATGGGACCTGCTTGAAGGAAAAGACTAGAAAATATTCAAAATATTCTCTTAAAGTCCACAATATTGTAAAAGTACATGTCAACAACTTTCAGCCTGCTCCGAGTCTTCGAATATCCGATCGTTTGAAATGGCCAACATTTTTGAATAGCCCCAGGCTATGGAGCCTTTGACGTAGAAGTTGCACTCAAACAATGAACAACGAAACTTTGCGAACTTTAGGTCATCATGTTGTGACTATGAATTGTTCGTACTGCTGTTCCGGACGTTATTTATTGTAAAATGTGTTTCTAGGTCAATATTTTTGTGGACCAAGTAGGTGTTACTTTAATGAGAAAATGACTTGTTGTCTTATTGGATAATCTCCGTTTGAGACATGTAGTTTGGTATAACTTTAGAGTATTCTTTTATGTGCTTTGAAAAAAGTATGTTATGGATTTACCTCTTCAATGATACGTACACGATACTGCCAGACAAAGATCCATCACCTTTCCCATTACGTCCATATGTCACAAGAACTTTGGAATGTTGTGACGTCATAGTTTAATGCATACTATAGGCGGGTAAAGAATCCTTAAATAGCGTCGAACCGAATTGTGCATGGCAGCTCTCTCCAGGAATAAAATATGTAGAGCACGAATAGCATCGCAAGCCTTCTCCAAGGTGTCACACCTTCAACAGTTTTTGGACATCGGATGTACTAATTTTCACTGTTGAAAGGGGAGGTAAGAGCTAATTTATTTCCGTTAAATGAATTACAAAGAATGAAAGCAAAGAATGAAAGCAAATAATGATTTTGCAATCGATACCACACAAAATTATTCGAAACTATGTAACATTAACTATTTACTAACTTGTAAAGATTGTCAAACGTGTGTTTCTTGCAGAATGCCAGTAAAATATGTGTAGTTTCTTCGGCCTTTTCCAATGGAGCTATCGGCCAGTAAGTTCGTCGTCTACGAAATGGAATACGTGTAAAATTGTCGTCTTGACGTTCCTATCTGCCATAACTGCGATCTTTATACTCATGATGATAATGATGATCTTCATCATGAAGTCTCGGTAGGTACAGGACATTTTTTCATTTTATCTGAGACAAACTACTGGCTGACATGATGAGCTGCAACCTGAGTCATTTGACAACGATTGCCACTTTTAATTTTGAGATATTCTTATTCTATAGACATAGAATAAATCCCCATACGTTTTTAAACATCGTTTAAGGTACATTCATATTATTTTCGAATTAGATTGCACAAGGGGTCGAATCAAGGCTGAGTTTACTACACTTATCTTCTAGAAAATATTCACATTGCTTTCTAATTGGCTGACATGATGAGCTGCAAAATGAGTCATTTGACAACGATTGCCACTTTTAATTTTGAGATATTCTTATTCTATAGACAAAGAATAAATCCCCATACGTTTGTAAACATCGTTTAAGGTACATTCATATTATTTTCGAATTGGATTGTACAAGGGGTCGAATCAAGGCTGAGTTTACTACACTTATCTTCTAGAAAATATTCACATTGCTTTCTAATTGGTCTGTTGCACGTTTGACAAACTGGGCAACGTTTAATGCAATTATTAAAAGTTGATTTGCATTAATCGGTAATGTTCGAGTGAAAATCATAACAAAACAGTTTTTTAGAATCCATGGATACTGCAGTAGTTTAATTTCAGTCTCATCAACTTTACTTTACTTTTTTCAGCAACTTGATTAAATACAAATACAATTAAACATCAAAATAGAATAAAAAAGCCAAAAGAACTGGGTAGTGATTACAGAAAGCTTGGAAAAAGCTTGCGATGGTAATCATCTACAACATATATATAGAGAATGAGTTTTACCCGGTATGTGCAGCACATTAACAACACATTAGTTGTAACAACAAGTTCGTAAGCTGAGAAAATCATTTTGAATGTGGCAGAATGTGGATTGGACGTAAGGGATACCGAATTATATCTCATTATAACACAGTCTAACAAAATAGACTGCTTAACTTGTATCCTTTCTTATTTCGGATCCAGTTCAGGGCGACTACAATTTCCAGAAGAAGTACTTTTTGATGGTATGTAGGAGTCACGTAATATTTATTGAAACTTCATATTCTCTAATTACGTACCATTAAAAGGTTCATAAAACATCCTGCATGAAATTGCTTTATAACTTGATGAATATGAAGCTTATTGCATATGACACAATTTAGAATATCTTATTCGCTTCAAATTACCGTATGGTGAGAAGTTGCCAGTCATGTCATAAGCTACTCCTATAGGACTCATTTCTGGGATTTTGACAACAGTATGGGGCTGAAGTCAGTCACTTAACAATTCACCTAACTTTACGGTACATTAAACTCATTAGTGAGGGTCTGTTTTATTCCATCACAAAAGATTTCCCACATGTCTGCCCACAACTGTCATTTAACATTGTTATATATGTTATATTACACAACATGCGACATACGTGCATGCAAGATCGATCTTTGCTCATGAAAATAGTATTAAAAAATAAATTCTGCGCTTGCTAAGAGAATAAGATTTAGGTCATTCAAATGCTCATTTGGAATAGTCAAGGACCGGTGGGTATGTATCTTTAATTCATGTAGGAGTGGACTGCGATCGTCCATGCCAAGAAGGGGATGTTCGAACTTGTATATTTAACTGGGAAGTTCAGTACTATTACTCTATGCTAACGGGCCCAGGTAGACCATGCGGCAACTGTCCATTTACACCAGAAGACTGTGACAGAGAAATGTGTGTCACCCTTAACGGTATACAACGAACAGTGATTGCCGTAAACAGACAAGTTCCTGGTCCGAAGGTCATTGTAAGTTCAAGTTCATAAATTGATCAACTTCTAGTACATATTGTCACATATCGGGTAGAGAGAGGCAACTAGGTGAACAAACGTATCATGTGACTATGTTTTACATAAAACAATGTTGTTTCAGAATGACTACATCAGAAAATCAGATTATAATCGCCATAGGTACAAATGGCCACTTTGTAATCTCCGTAACAACGAATGAAATAAACATAGTACTTGTAAAGCACTTCATCTCTTTATTTGTAGGAAACATTTAACACAAAAAATCTCCATAAAATGGTGAATAAAAGTGCTAAGAAAATTATGTGAACCAGACTTAATCACTCTTTTTGCTTCACTTCAGAATAACAATGTATTCACCGGTTAATATCTGGTATGTTTGTATTGCGAGTATAGTATGGCCAACCCACGGTATAGGAGTGCTTTGAAGTTATTGTTAAATGACGACATATTCTTTCATGGTTGTACTTCTCGTTCGTTATTCTGACCTTCAGGTATGCCTGAATGATACCTTAATTGTTAACGTCAAGAATAGTATGGAGGATATGTCCGACGTCACCATCCACTGGCATGGCTTGACACAGTTTCACTCCCCCGCAATGGATGGTCCATCTATGATCACTCAATGTCCAATTCCGTTTGCCACTAAGTTTACTTACAAGTTTGTTGCAGACCGTTCCGGTACCCATTTTTGGCATGCACACTTGGGCACACTTCGGGGTGACGGGCTAGCAGGACCTTTAGTTGTGCGTGAACAGGTATGATGTTTCGATATTTTCATGTAAGACACCTCTTCAAGATATGCTGTATTATCGATTGATCTAACACTGAATTGTAATGTACTGAGCTGCAATCATGACCGCTTTTTTTCTTCATCTTTATTTACTTTATTTTGTCATGAACATGTTCTGACAATTAAATGGTTTGCCTCAAAAGAAATAAAAACAGATAGTCGTATAGTAAATTTAAATGAAAATAATTAAGTTATTTTGAAGTAAACGATATTGGAAAGCTGTAAAAATGGAATATACGGCTTTCTTAGTTTCATCTGCTAAATTCTCTCTACCTTTATAATGAAATTAAACCCTACAAAAAATTAATTTACTCTTGGAATCTCAAATCCAGGTTAGTTATCGTAAATGTAATACTTACGATGAAAATAAGGACATGGTAAGGATGATTCAAAAGCAATTTGTGACCAAAGAAAAAAATCCTGCTTTGAAGAGACAAATTGTCTCCCAATAATTGTTTGATCGACATCTGAAATAAAATTAGAAGTAACTTTAGGCTACATTCCCCGAAAAGATGATAACTTAAATCTCCCTACTCGCCACAAACAGTACATAATGAATCTTGTTTGATTTTACGATGGAGAAAGTCGTTAGTAGCAAGTAGTCTATGAAGCCATTTGAATTGAAAATATTGAATTCTCCTCTCACGAACAGAAATAAAAGGGAACTGAAAAACAACGTTTCAATCATTATATTCTATGTTCCACTTTACTAATGAGGTTGGGATTTTAACAATATGAGAAATACGTTGTTTGTAAAGTGCACGAGACCCATTTTGTTTACATACACTGTAAAAATGTCTGTAAATTTACAGATAATAAAACAAAGAAATTGTCCTGAAACTACTTACCAGAACATTTCTGTATTACTTTTGTATGTTTTTATTTTATTGTTTTATAAATTTATATTTTGCAATTTACATTTTTGACAGTGTACAATATTAAGACTAATATGAGTGTTGGTTTCAGTATTAGTAATACACTGTTTCCACGTAGTAAAAAATGATATAATAATGCAATAATATAAAGTGAAAGGACAATGTCATGTTAAATTAACTTTTAAAAGCTTTGTAGAGAAGTAGTTTGCTATGCTCATCAAATATGTCCTTTAAGTAACAGCCTTGTCATACATATATCTTTATAAAAGATCATTTTCAAAAAGATTATTGACTCTTAGTTTTTAATTGTTGCAGATTATCCCATTACCAAAGTTACAATCAGTTTCCTTCTAAGCAACTGACCCAACGCTTTACAAATATCATTTAAAAATTAGTTATTACCATTTATATCTCACTTCTTAAAGTTTCACTGATATGAAAAGGATTTCCCATTTTTCTCCCAACGAAAGTGAAAAAAAAGCTAAGAGGCTGAAACTAGGAATAGCCTATGAATTGCATACCTTCTGAAATAGAGAAAATCATGGTGTTACGTTTGATTTTATCAGTAACACTAGACCAAATAAAGTTGAAAATGCAACTTCCCACTTATTTCATGAAACTATTAGATAGGTTTGACAAGATCTGAAAAAGGTACACTAACTGAAAAATTCCGAAGGACTCAGCAAGAGTTATTCTGCCAACAGGAGTAAGGTCACGTTGTGAACAAAGGCTTAACAGTATTAAGAAGTGAAAAATTAGGAATACAATTTAAGCTATATAGATTATCTTTACAGTAGTCAAACGTTATGCCAAGTGCAGTGATAGGACCGAAGCAAAGCTACAACTACTAGTGTAACAGGGTTTATTTGAAACAAAGAGGTTCAAGAGGAAAAATCCTTAACTTTTAGGAATTTATATTTAAGCCAGAGTAACTCATAGCTACCTCTTCAAGTGACGAACGAAATCCAAAACAAAAATACAAGTATGATCTGCATACTGAATTATTTGTGTTACATGCCTTAGGACTCTAAGACCGGTAATGTCATGGGTTTAATAAATGCGCAAGGAGTGAAGTTCAGCGCAAAAAACAGAGAAGGACTAACAGGACATCCTTGCCTCATTCCTCCAGTGACCTTAAAAAGAGGAAGAATCACCATTATTACACACTCAGGCAGTGTAATTTGAGTAAAGTGTATGTATCCACTGGGTAAAACTCCAATTAAATTTAACGAAATGCAAACAGCTGTGAATAAAATTCCAATCAAGCCGGTCCGAAGCTTCATCAAAATCAAAAGAATAAAGTCCTGACCATTGTTTTCGTCAAAATACTCAAGTGAATCTAAACTTTGCCTACTATGTTCTCCAACACAACAAAAATATTCTTAATAAAAACCAGTTTGATAATCATTTATAAGTCTAGAAGTTACATTTTTTATCCGAGATGCCAACATTTTTGAACAAATCTTATAACCAACATTAAGAAGAAGAATGGAAGGTCACTTTTTTTCTAGGGTCAATTTTTATTTGGTTTTGGGATAAGAGTTATTACACTTCTTCCTTGTTCATCAGACATTTTTACTTTTTCATCAACGAAATTAAGCGCACTAGTTTCAGTGGTGTCAATGAGAGGCCAAAAAACGTTTGTAAAATTCCGCAGTGAACTAGTCGCTTACCGTGCTCTTAACATTACGCAACGAAAACAAAGCTGTCCTACATTCCTCTAAACTAAGCTCCCCGTCGCAAGAGGAAGCAGCCTCCTCTGACAATGTTTCATATTAACAATATGATGAAAAAGGTTTGGTACAACTCTCACGTGTGTGTACAGTAACTGATAGAGAACTCTTGTAGGATACCATGACAAAATAAAATCTTATTTTCATCTTTTGCAATAAGTTTACGAATAGAATTATGCGTTTTATTTCTACTTTCTAATCTCGAAGGGAAATGCGACGTTTAGAAGACACCAACATTGCATACAAAGAAAATAGCTTTAATGATTGTTAAAGCTCAGTATCATCAATAAACATCTGCAAAAGCTTCATCTGCTCAAAACATTGTGTGATGATTGCATGTGATGAGTTATGGAAGATGCATCATTTGAATTTTGAAAAGTTTGTGTTAACAAATTATTTTTGAGCAACAAATAACTGAATTTCTATCTGCGAGAAACCTAATTCTTGAGAAGACGGCTACTGTCCTTACACATCTCTAAAATAAAGGCTCAATCAAATGTATATCTTTTTCCTTAAAATAATTTACCATCTGTTTATATTTGCTTCATAGCCTTCACATAGAGTTGAGATCATTTCTATGGCGGAGAATGAGTAGATGAGTCACTTCATGTAACCATTAGATGTGTCATATAATATAAGTATCCTTGTGGGTTACATTCCGATCCATAATGTCGAAAAGGCCATTCTCTCTGTCATACAATTCAGACATACTCTCTAGCTTTTGCGAAAGTATGCTATAAATATCTTTGTTATATTGTCCATAAATAAAAACAAATAATAGTTTATTCCTAATATAGTGTGCTTTGCGGCTCAGACATGCCATTCTTTGACCCGGTAACACAAACAATAAAACTGGGATCCGTTCATTTGGAAAATATATACTACAAAAAGGGGATGTCCATGGAGTTTAGAACCAGAGCCAACAGTATCTTTCCATTTATATTAGAGGCACTAATTTGAGGCAAGTTTTTTTTTCTTTCATTGGTGCTTCATCCACTATCTCTGAGAAAGATCCTCAGAGTAGACGCAGTTTGTGTCTCTAGACAGATTAGTACTCCTTATGGGAGTTATGAAGACACAAATGCTTCACAGTCCCTTCGTGGGAAAAGTCCTCAGAGTCTTGGTACTGACTTTAATTTGGACAACATTATGACATTTATAATTTT
The DNA here is from genome assembly GCA_021234535.1 of Stichopus chloronotus. Lineage (NCBI taxonomy): Eukaryota > Metazoa > Echinodermata > Holothuroidea > Aspidochirotida > Stichopodidae > Stichopus > Stichopus chloronotus. The sequence goes on along the minus strand of CM037837.1, from coordinate 6,767,138 downwards.
ATATCTGTTATGAACAGTTTGTCTTCGTGCTTGTACTTGTTTCGCAATAATTATCTCTTTATTCAATCATACATTTACCGCATATTCAAATAACGTCCTGTTTCTCTCTTTGTCGTTCCTCAGAATGATGTCCATAAGGAACTGTACGATATAGATGACACAGATTCCCATATATTATTTCTTCAAGACTGGTTGAATAATATGCATATCCTTAATTTTTCCAACTATCTTTATAATCATGGAAAAAATTGGGCTGATTTCATACTTATCAATGGAAAAGACGAAGGCCCCCCCATTACGGATGGTAAAACAACAGGGTATGTTCCAAGAGTTATTCTTAACGTGACTGAGAATATGAAGTACCGGATTCGTGTCATAAGTAACGCCTTAACAGGTTGTCAGATGGAAGTGTCAATCGACGGTCATTCTCTTCTAGCTGTTTATCTTGACGGAAGTGCGATCGATCCGACCCCAATGGATGCATTCGTCCTCAATTCAGGAGAGAGGCTTGACTTCATTCTTCATGCAAATCGAACACCGGGGAATTACTGGCTGAGAGTGACGGGGTGAGTTGTAATGCACAAGTTACATGGTTTGCAGTGCATCACAAATCGCTGAAATCTTAAACCGATGTTATTTGTTCCTCTTCAATTGGAAAGTGAAAAAAACAGCGTCGATCGCCGTGATATTGTTGTTTTATTCTTCATGCGTTATGTAGATAGGATCAGTTTGACAAAGTGCTGTATTCAGTTTCGATACTGCTTCTAATCAACTACCAAACGAATACAGTTTCCAGTCGTACAATTCCATACTTGTGCGGTAGCTACCGATAGACGTATATTACATGACAGAAACTTTGTTTGTGTAACTCTTGTTTCAAACACTCTTTAAGAAAAAGGAAGACGTTGTAAAAAGATGTCATATACTTGTCAGATGTGATTTTATGCTGCATCTGGGGTAACTATTGTTTAAAACCACATAGAGTATCAGTAGCTATTTAAATTATTCAAATCTCAAGATTCAATAGGTCACTCAGACGTCTTGTACTCGCCCTCTGTGTATCATTTGGTGACTGTGTTTACATGTACTCTGACAGAGTTGGTAACAATTGTGGCGGTCGGTTGCAAGCACGGGCTATCGTAAGTTACGTTGGAGAAGGAAACTCAGAACCGAATTCTACCTACAGGAAACCGGGGAATGTTTTAAACGTACCAGTGAACCTAAACAAGGATGGAATATACGCTAACACCAGAACGCTCACTAGTCTGACAACAGTGAGTAAGTAACTGTTAGTCTCCACTACACAGATTATACAGAAGACTTATTATCAAGTAATTCCAGTGAGTCCTTATCATTCAGAGAGATAACTAACGATGAAAAGCTGATAATTGATTAATCGATTAATTTTTTATTCATTTTGGTTTTGAGATTACTACTCAGGCTATAACATGATACTATCATGATTAATGGCATAATCGGTGTCACATCTCAAGACAAAATGGTTCATTGAATATTGTGTGTTCATACGCCAGCGAGAATTCGTTCTCATGATTGAAAGTTTCTTCTTTGACTTGTTACAGCCGACTTAACAACTGGTTTTCCCGATATTGTACACAGTTAGGTAATTACTGGAACGACATGTCCATAAATATGGTAGTTAGCAGTTTAATAGTTATTTTGATTAACATAAGTTAGTCGATTTAAAGTTAATTTAACATTCCCAGTAATAGTTAATTAGTATATTTACAACTGTGACTGTAACATGAATAATCATGATTCGTCTGCAAGATAAGCCAGACTGTTCCTTACACAAGGTTAATGATACAAATATTTATGTTCATAAATCAGACAAAAAGGATGAAAAATCATGTTGGAAATGTGGGTAGCGAACTTCTTTGTCATATTGCCCTAATTGTGAAACAGGCAATTAACAGCATATCGTCCAGAGTAGATTAACCTACAGAGAAACGTTTGAGATGAGCATTGGGAAAAAAAAAAACAAGGAAACTCAGCAAAATATAATGCAGTGGTATTTCTATACACAAAACTGTTTTTAGTCTCGGAATGTGACATATAGGATACGAATCTCATGGCAAGGAGTGAGCTTTTGGTCTTCTTCCAAAACTTTTTGTTTCACTTTACAAAAGGGGGTGAAAAGGGGTATGGGTATAAATTTATTTGAATTGTGACTTTGACTGAGATAGGGTCTTCAAAAAATTCTGGCAAAATGACTTTGCTATTTGTTGAATTGACAGAAGGGGACACCTGCAAAGAGAAATCCCTACGAATGAAGTCTCTTGTGTGGCACCATTTTATTTATATTTCAAATGCACATAAAGTGTTGCATTTTAGATTTTCTCTGTGGAGAAGTCAATCACGATCGCATAATTCTTCTCAATCTCTTTGCATTAGGTAGACTGCTTCACTAAATCTAACGATTGTTTAAATTGTATTTCGTTTTGTTTCGCTTTTCTCGTTGTAGAACAATTTGAAGAAGCTCTCGGGAAACCGTTACGTACCTACTACTTATCTCTTGGCGTAAATAAAGTAGAAAATTCTGATCTGTTGGTTACGCACCCTCTACCCCAAATCAATTACATCAGTTACCAGTTTCCTTCAGTTCCCCTCTTAACGCAACACAACGAAGTCAACCAGTCACTTTTTTGCGACGCTACAGAGACGCTTCATTGGAAATCATGCAGAAAAAGTCAATGTTCTTGCACCCATGTACTTCATGTGGATCTGTGGGAGGTAATTATTCTTTTAAATTTAGTTTCTGTCACATTTATTTTAAGGTTTAGTTGAAATTTCAGTTAGTTGGAATGGGTACTTTTTCTCGAGTGCTTGTTCGCATTTTTAACAGAACATAATGCAATTCACATGTCATTTACTAACTATATTTGCTATGTTAGTCGAGTTAAAATATTTTCCTTTTAACTACTCGTTTACCGAAAGGTATGGTACTGACAAACAAATCAAAAGTTTATTTGAGAACGAAATTAAGGTCTGATTAAACTTCTAATCTAAACTTATGTATGTAAAAACATATATAAAATCAGATTTTGCTTCTTGAATTTGATTACATGATGCTGGAATGACCTCATATTATTATTTTTTTTGTCAGAATGTGGAATTATTCTTTTATAATATCAACGATGACGACAAAACTGATGCAGCTTGCCACCCGATGCATTTGCACGGATTTCGTTTTCGTGTAGTAGGTATGGGCCGAATGATTGATGGGATTACGCATGAAGAACTATATCAGCTTGATCGACCCGAGGACACACCTTTCCATAGAACTGACTCCAGGATAGCCCTCTACAAAGACTCAGTCTGCATTTCTCATAACTCTTACATGATAGTGCAGTTTGTGGCCGACAATCCTGGTTGGTGGTTAATCCATTGTCATTTAGATTTTCATGCGTCGGTAAGAAGAATTTGTTCCATCATTAAGTGAGATGTACAGTAAATGTAACAAGTGCTGTTGCGCCATGATAACGTTCCAAGCAAATAAGAAGAGTAATTCACAATTATCACAAGAAATATATGTACAGATATTAAGGCCTAGCAATTTATTAGAATAAATTGTCCCGAAGTTTAGGCCATTCCCAAACGAAAAAATGAAATTTAAATATAAACGAGATCATAGATATTAATTCCTTTTAAACCTACTGTACAGTATTACAGCACCAATCGACAGACAAATGAAGACATACTTCATGTCTTGATATATATATATATATACATATATATATATACATATATATACATATATATACATATATCCTATCTATCCCCATCTTTTTCATGGGGTTATTGCCAGTTTTGCGATGATAGATGATGGTTTTCACGTTAGGCATACAACTCTAGGATATTTTTCATTGTATTTCTAGTATTGCATATTTTGTAGACTGGGTGATCCTTTGGGAAGCATTTATCGATTAGCTGTAAGAACTTCTGACCAATGTTTCTCTTCATGATCCTATCGTTGGGTGGGTTGTGCCATATTATGTTCCACTGTCGTTTTCTCTTAGGTTTGTGGTCGGTTGAATCATTCGTTAGGTCTAATTGACAGTATTTCCATAGCTTTCTGGTGTCGTGGTTTCGTGGTGTTGAAGTCACTTTCTGATGAAGATATTTCCTATAGGCGCTTGTTTGCATCGCAAATAGTGCGTAGGGTATCATTCAGGAATGCACCGTGCTCGCTATTGTGCAAGACACAAAGTCTGAGCAAGTATATTGGCGAAGGGGTAACTGCCTATTGTTACAACTCATTCGCTTCATTAGTCTAGATTTAGATCAAATTTTCTCTTCAACAACTTGGTTTATGGACATGATTAGCAAAAACACTAAAACTGGAAAACAGCTGAACATATTTCGTTATCAAATCGCCATTAATACATATGACGTTATATTTCCTTGCGGAATCGCCATTACTGCATATGACGGTATAGTTCGTTACGGAATCGCCATTAAATACATAAGACGGTATTTTATTATCAAATCGCCATTAATACATATGACGGTTTCTGCACTTTCAAGAAAATATGTGCTTTTTTACTAAAACATACTGTTGGATGCACAGTTAGCCTTCCTGTCGTAAGACTGCTATAGCAAACCTATCACTCGGGCATTGCTTTCAGTTGGTCAGTGCAAAACAGATGGTAATAAAGAACACAGGTATTTACGCATAATAGCAAATGATGATATTCTGTATTTAGAAGTATTGTTTAAGTATCTTGCTGATTACTTTTTGTCATTTTATTAAAAGGCAAGGCTCAACAAGCACGGGCATAAAAGAGAAAACTCCAAGGACTGAAAAAGACCCATCCTTAAAAATCTATTTTAATATCGGAATGACATACTTTCGTGTACGAAATACATTACGAGGCAATTCCCGTAAAGCGCTCTACAGGTTTGGGGAATGCGAAATTGCTAAGGTATATAAATGGAATGAATAAAATGCTCCCAAATGGAAACCAAGCAGTCTGCAAAAGTGTCTTACTAGAATTGACAGTAGCAACACACACATAAAAAAGTATAATGTAGTTATTTGGTTCTCCTTGTCTCATTTAACAGCTTGGAATGCAAATGGTGCTGCGCGTTGGATCAGATGAAGACGTGAAAGATTACATCCCGGATAATGTTAGCAGATGTGGAAACTTTCAGCCCCGGTAATAAATATTCCAGCGATTTTGATGTCTTGCATTTCTCTTAGGTGAAACGCAGAGTGTTTGCTAGTTACTTTTCCTCCGAGGAAAATTGCATTCTACCTTCTCGAACTCTGTTTCATCTCCAATTTAATGCCATCTTCGTGTCAAATATAGATGTTCGACTATTTATACTACAGTCCAGGAAGACTTGGTCATGTGATGTGAAACGTTTCCTCGGGATAGATCATTTGCTTTTATTGTTCTACATGTTTCTGAAACATAATCCCTCTCCTCTCTTTCTAAGTTTTGGTGACCAGCTATTGATACTTGATGTCTTACATTGTCTTTACCCATAAATTTGCCTTGCATGGCAATTATTGTGGACATACGACATTTGCCTTTCGTCACCATATTTGCGATTCCTTCCAAGTAATAAGTGACGTTACACTTGCCAGTGCCATAGATGTTGTGGATGGATCTCTTTGTCCTTCTGATAATATCTCTCATGTACTCCGAGAAATATGAGGTGTAGGCCTATTTAGATCTTTAAATGAAATGACGGTGTATAATTCAGCGGTACCATGCACATATCTTTTCATCAATCATGTTGGTTACTTGGAAATTGACAGAAAACACGTACATTTTAACTGGAAGGGAGCCTGGTTTCTAGATTGTCAACGTTAAAAACAACCTAAGAATCATATACATTCACCCTTTGTCACTAGAGAAGAAATTCCTCTCAAAGAGATTTGTGATGTAAAAAGATGGTATTACTACTTATATCACTACTGACATTCTCTTTCAAATAGCGTTTAGACTTTTGTATTCTTTGTAGTAGTTTAACTATCACTTGGTAATAGTTCATTCACACAATGCGAACATACGTTGTATCGAAATGTTAATATCTTATTAATATTTATTGGCTGGCCTAGTCAGGTAATCTGGAGGAAAAACAAATGAGAACCACAACAAAAATTTATTCTTTTGTGGTCTTTACGTGACAATTGTTGAGAGAAAATCAAGCGAAAATATGATCTCGTAATGTACTGGGTATACGAACATATTTAACAAACAGTGCAATGATAATGCGATCATGAAACACATGATGTAATGTATGGTGTAAGGATAATGACAGAATAACATAAAGGTTATAATGGCATAGAGGAAGAATTAATGCCTGATATCATCTCAGTTCGAAACTCAAGGACGTAATGGAAAGTTCTGATATTATTCTGTATTTTTTACAACAACAACAACAACAACAACAAAAAGAACTTAAGAGAATTACAAACGATGAGAACCCAAAACAAACGATGTAAAACATTTATCACACCAGAACTGTGTATTAAATACATACAAAAATAATAAATAGATCGTTCGTTATATGCAAGAAATAACAGAAAATACAACAAGTAGCAGGTGGTTACAGAGAAGGATTCTGTGTTTTTATTTGAATACTAAGTTTTGTTCTCAACTATAGATCACGGATACAAACGCATTGAGGTATGTGCGCACTGGTATGTGGTCTAGTAAACAACGATTCAACACGGAGGGTCAAACGTCAGGGTAAAAGAAGCTTATACACAGAAGAAGACCAAGAGTTGAAGGATGCGACATTTCGAAAGAACATACCAAATACCAGAGGACTTCATCGATGAAAAAATACCCGATTATACCATTGTTACCAATCGTAACCTGACAAATACGCAGTGCCTTTGTTATAAACTTAACAAATTACAAGCATGTACACATTATGTTTATAACAGACTGTTCAACCTCGTGGAACTATTTGTGGTGATGACTTTGACTTACCGAAATGACATAAATTGTACATGTCATCGTATGAAAATTGTTGCTACCCATGAATTAACCAATGATATAGCATTATGGAATCTTTCCAGGAAACAGTGTCTGAGTTTTATATTTTTAATGTGCTCAATTGGCTACACTGACTGACTGAACGAATAGAGAAAAAACTTAATAAGCTCTGGTAAACACCGGAAACTGAACTTTGCATGACCCGAGTCACCACACACAACACTACTTCTCACGGCAACTTCATCTCAACCTTGTGTAATACTACCACAGGCTATCACTGAAACGACCCATCATACTGTGAGTGAAATCGTAGCTGATCAACAAACTAAATCGTCCGATGCTGTAAACATCATTACCGCTGACATTAACCAAGTCACCAAGATTCTCTACGATTTGTATACAGATCTATCCACAGAGTAGAGGCAGGAGGTTTGGTGGAAGGTGTCACCTTTTTTTTTTTTGTCAATTCCATGTACAAACATATGTTAGACTTAAAAACAGTGTCCCAAGTGCATCTGTTAATAGGAGATTTAAAAATGATATTGTTCCCAATATCGATTATCCTCGTCGTTGTGTGGTGTCATCTTTTCTATAGTCACACGACATACTTCCAACTGCCAAAGCACACCGCCCAGCACACATATTGTCAAATATCTACAGATACGTGCATCTTGTGTATTATTGGTTAGAATGGTAATCAGCCACGTTACAGGCAAGAGATATATCCACCTTCATCAATTGGTGTGATTAAAACAGACTACATGTAGTCGCATTCAGTTGTACATCTGAAAGTGTCTCAAACAAAAAGAAAAACAGCTCATTGCTTCTCTCCGAAAAGTAAGCTCCAACTGTATTGTAATGTAACTCTCTATCTGTGAATCTGTCTATCTTTCCATCTCTGCATCTCTCCATTCATCTATCCATTCATCCATCTGTCCATTTATCCATCATCTATCAACCCATCCGTTCATCCATTCATCCATCCATTTATCAATCTGTCTATCTCCCTGTATATCCATGCATCCACACATCCACGTATCAATTTATTAATTAATATATTCATCTACCCATCTGTCCATCTATTCATTTATCCACCCATCCACCCATCTATTCATTCATCCATTTATCCATCTATCTATCCATTTCCCCATATGTCCATTCATTCATATATCCATGAATCCATCTATTCATCTATCCATCCATCCGTTCATCCAAAGTAACATTGCTAGCGTAAATATAGTCCATAACAAATCCAAATAACTTAAAGCCACCACATGACAAAGCGGCACAATTAGCTATACAGAAACTTTCAAATGATATTTTGTGACAATTATTTAATATGTTAGACTTATTTAAGCTATAGTAAAGCATACAAAATTATAGCAAAACAAACTAACCAAAATGGTTACAACACATTATTTTGAAGGTAGGTAAGAAGAAAATTCCTTTGAACACAAACCCAAACAATGGTGTTTGTTTTATCTTCATTTAATGCGCTACGTACTATCTTTGTAACCTTTCCTTTAACTTCTTCGCTAAGGTGACACATCTACAAGGACATTAATTCACCATGCATGCGTGGACTAAGAGGCTAAAAAGCTCAAATTGCTAAGATAAAAAGTAGTGGCGTCCTTGTGAAGAGGAGCATCACTATCAAAACTGACAGGCAGAGACTGTTCCAATCCCTAATCGTTTAAGACAGGAAACTAAACTTTGTCCTAGCATACAGATGACAGTAGTGCAGATCATATTTAAAATTCGTCCTACGTGCCCATCGTTTAACTCCACCAATGGGAATATAGACCTGGCCAAAGATGAGCCTTACAAAGAAAGATAATCTACTCTGCCTTCGTCTCACAGCCAAATGGGGCAGGTCAAGCTCCCAGTTGAGAAGACCAATCATAGATTCTGTCTCCCTAGAATAATCGGATGCAATAAACCTGGCCGATCTTCTTTGAATATCCTCAGGTTTATCACGTAAATAGACCTGGTGAGAATTCCAGACAGTTCTGGCATATTCCAGTGCTGGTCCACTAAGACCGCTGCAAGCCATCAACTTTACATCAAGAGGGCAAAAACAAAGACTCCTATGAAGGAATATGAAGGAATGAATTTCAACACTAAATTAAAAATCGAATTCATCTCTCTTCGAGGGGAATGTCTTCTGACAAAATGTGTCATTTGTGGACCCCTTTTTACCACAAATCTGTTAAACGGATACCAGATTTAGGAGAAAAAAGTGCCAACAATTTTGTTAGATGTCATGCCGTATTTCTAACACTAAAATGATAGGACCCTCCAACCTCAACTCTTTATTTTTTACTGAGGTTCAACTTGTTGCAAGTCCCCATCACCTTAGGGCGGTTTTATCACCTCATGCTGTGATGATCCACAAGGTCAATTGAACATGAATCTCGCAAAGTAGTTCAGGTATGTTAATTCAATGTCTAGACTTTCTTGAGCTGCAGTTCAGGGGGACGGAACACAAAAAGGGCAAAAAATTATGACGATGACGTAACTAAACCCGACGACGACAAGAATGCATTTAACGACGACGTAAATATAAATGGTGACGACCGCAATCTATTTAATGACGACGGGGATCCAGTTAAGGACGACACACAATTGCATGATGATCGCGCAAATGTATGTGATGACATTGTAATTTGATGTAATGACGATGTAAAGGTACTAACGATCTCGTGAATATATTCAACAACGACACAATAATAAATGACAGTGTAAATGTACTTGACACTTATGTGATGAGCAGAAATCAGTTAGTGTTAACGCAATTTTATTTAACAACGACACAATTCCATACAACGACCTAAAATCAAACGACGTAGATTGAAACACTGAGCCTTGTCCGCTTTTGATGCAGGGACGCAAATTCATTTGATGACCGCTTTTGAGTCAACGATGCTGTTCAAACAATACAACAACTTTAGAGGCAGATAGGGACAATTACGAATACCACAAATCCGTCAGCTCACGGGTCATTATCAATCTGAACAGGTGTTGAAATATTTATTACTCTTTACAAAGGCAGGAGTTGTACTTTTTGACGAAGTCAAAATGGACTGCTCTTACATTAGGGCGTAGCAATTCAAGGGTTATGTGTATGACAAAAATCGGTTTGGAGGATGGTTTGACCGTTTGAGCACATAGCTAACATAACCATATAAGTTCAAATACTTTAGTTCACATTGTACCCGATCAATGGCGAATTTATAGAGGTGGGGGACGACTATCCCTTCTTAGATCGATCGAGGAAAATATAAAAATATGCAGTTAAAAGATAAAAGTCGTTTCAATGAAAGACACATCAGGCCCGTATGCAGCTTTTTCAGTGGGGGGGGGGGGGTTTCGATTTCACCATAAGTGGAACATTTTACACCACAATTATGACTCACAAATTAAAACTCATTGAATATGTTGCTAACGGAGGCCTGCTATCAAAGACTGAGCGGAACTCCAGATCTTGTAGGGGGGTTCGTCCGAACGCCCTGAACCCCCTCCCCCCCCCCACGATAGGGCCTGGACACATATTGCTGGACATGTCTGGTATACAGGGTATGGTGAAGCATGTGATGACATAATTCTATGTGTTTAAGTGTTCATATATTGCGAACGCATTCTTGAGCTTCTCCAAATCTTACAGCAAATGCATGAATAGCCCATAGTCTAGGACTAGAACGCTATTTTGCTTCGAAGTTAGGATTCTAGTACACGCACTATTCAATCCGATGTTTCACAGAGAAGTGTAGAGAGACAAACGAACTAAGCACTTTATGCAAACCCTTACTATTTTCCCCTCCCATGATTAAACTATACACATCAAATTCATTGAAGCTTGACCACACAACTTGAAGAAGCATTGTTAACAGATAGGTTAGCAGGAAACCAAGGCTGTTTTCAATATTGAAAACTTTGCCTCAGTTTGTCTCTTTGAGTCCGTAAACCTACTATGTGGCTGCTTCGTTGTTTGTAGCTTTACCTGTGAATACAATCATATGGTGCCTTAATTAGTCTGAATGAAGTGTGCAGTGCGAGAAGTAGCCCGCACAACGAACGTGCATTCGTAAAAATGCAAAGTTTGAGAGAACAGCTCAACGCCTTAATTACCACCTGTTATTTTTCTTTTTATTGGGGTATAAAACAAACGAGTTTGTAATCATGCGATATTATCCTCCTGAGTTGAAATATCAACAACCGAATTTCAATACTTCATCCCTCTATCAGAAAAAATAGAAGTCAAAGTCACCAACAATGGATTTCAAATATTTCAGAATACCGACATTGAAGGGTTAAGATTTTCATTCGGAACAGCCGTTCACAAAATAGTGGAGAGGGCGTTATTTATGTTTTACAGTCGCTTTGTTGTGCAAACCCTCAGAAACGTTTGTGTTTACAACGTAATAGTCCATAAACTGTTCTAAAAAGCATAAAATAATTCTTATACATATTTACAAGTTTCTTTTCAAGTAATGTTTTTTAGGTTAAATTGAAAGGATTTTCAATCATACAAAGGAAAGACTGTCAAGAGGCTGAAACACGACTGCTATTCTTCGCTTTTCGCTCGCAAAAAGTGGTGCATACCAACACCAACTGGGAAAATTATGGAAGTAGTGGTATAAATACGTACAGTCCGTGTTGAGCATGAGTGGCAAGGCGATGCGTTTCCAGTCAACCACTTGGTTTTATTTTACGGCGAATAATTGTTACAACATGATTTGAGGGACTAAATCGAAGGCCATTTTATTCGATATTAAACTTCCCTTTAAAGAGGTCGCGAAATGTACAATAAAATGCCCTAAAACTGTTTTGTTTTTAATATATGGACAAATTGATATCAAAAACTGCCTTTGGTGTAGTTGTGACGTCATCCAATGTTATGCAATCGAAGCTTTCCTTTGAAAATCTTTGTTCTGTGTGACGTCACATGATGTCATATTACCTTAATACCTTATACCTTCAGTGTGTTTATGGAATTTTACCCAATGTCAAAGGCCTGTGGCCCATCTTATGAAATTCTGCAAAAAGTTGTTCTCCTTCAAATCCTCTTGTACAATATTTGATGATTTGACATAATGGTACGCTGCAAGTGACAACTTTAGGGTGTTCGAATACTGCGTCCAAAGTCCAAGATAGGCTTGAGGGACCATCTTCAGCCTTAGACCCATTATTTATGTATACTTAAGGTGCCACTAACTGAGTATCGTAATAACAACCATCGATGTATTGTACACATGTATGACAATCTGCAGGAGGAGAAGCATTTTGCAGAGTTTCGTGAAATGGGTAAAAGGGTCCACACTTAACCATGGACCAAAACTTCTTTAATACAGATCACTAACAAAGAATCACTATGACAAATCGTTAAGGTGACCGTCGACACGATGCTGTCAACTCGGTTTTAAACTAATTGAAGATGCTAGTATTTTGCAGTATTTAACAAGATGGACCCCAGGGCTCATCTTAACATTTGGACCCAAACTTCATGAACACCGCACCGGTGCCACCTGAGTATCAATATGAGAAAGCATCACCGTAAAAGAGAATCTGTAGGAGCAGAAGCATCTTACAGAATTTCATAAAATGAGGCCCATATGTGACCTTGGACCAAATATTTACGAACACAATGAAGGTTGACTAACAACGTATGTTGGTGAAAAACCATGAAAATTGTACTTGGCAATTTGCAGTGGAGGAAAAGCATTTTGCAGAATTTGGTAAAAGGGCCAATGGGTCCACATTGGACCTTGGACCAAAACTTCCTGGACACCACAAATGGTCAAGGCCTCAAAAAAAAAAGCAACTCCATGAAGACATGTGCACGTAAAAGCATTTTGAATTATAATGGATGGATAGGGCGTGCATGAACGGGCTTCTAATATGACGTCATAACCTTTGTAGAAAGAAAAAAAAATGACTTTTTCAAGAAGGAGATTCCAATTGTGAAAACAATCAAACTTTGATTGTATAGCATTGAAAGACGTCCTTTTCAAGAACACCAAAGGCAGTTTTGAATATCAATTAGTCCAAAATTTAGGAAAAAAGCAGTTTCAACTGAGTTTTAGTCTACGTGTCATAGCCGCTTTAATGACGTTGGAAGAAACACGTTTCTGGTTGTAAGTGGGGTGGGAAGAGGTGGTTCTTTCCAGAGGTCCAAAGGCCAAACCTCGGTGGAGGTCCAGAGGTGAAGACCTCGGACGCTCTGAGGTCTCTGGGTGAAAATTTAAACCTCAGGATATGTAAGTGTTGTTCAAAGTACGTCATTAAACGAGAAGACAAGATCAGAACGTAGGACTCCAGGCGGGGTTCAAGGGACAAAATCCAGGTTGGAGGGGAGGGCCTACAAGCTCTAAGGTTTTAGGCGAAAAATTAAGTGACGGGATACTGGTATCCTCGAATATGAAAACTTAGACGATAGGCAAAGACTGTTGGGAGTCCAGGGTGAAGTTTAGCGGTTTTTGCATATCTCTGGATGAAAAGTAAGTCTCACGGACTTCCTAGAACAGAAAAGTAAATGCTTAATTATGAAAAGGCCGGAGCTCGCCTTCTTTGTGGGCAATCCCGTGATAACTTGCACTACTCCGAAGAGGAGGAAATTCAGTCACTTCTTACGGAGGATTTCCTCCTGTTCCAATGAGGAAAAGTGTGCCAGAAAGTGTTGTGTTTGTTTGTGCGAATGAAAGTTCCAGTTTAAAAAAGTTTGCATCTTGCAACTCCTCCAAGACCGCAAAGTCGATGAAAGTCAAAGTTGGTGAATAGGTTACCCATGGTCTGAAGTTGTGTCTCTTGTTTCAGGGTCCGAGGTCAAATGTGTAAAAGTCTTATTTTTTCTTAATCCAAAATGACTCTTTTGTTGGGACCTTCAAATATATGACCAGTATACCCCATTCTATCTACAAATCATGTGTATATGGGTTTTTAGATCAAAAGTCAAATTTGACACTCAAAAGTTTGCGTCTGCAACTGACCCTAAACTGCAGTGTCGATGAAGGTCACAGTTAGTAGATAGGGGACTCATGTTCTGAAGTTTCTCCTATCAAACGCTCATAGATCAGAGGTCAAAGGTGAAATCTCAAATTGGTGACATCTGTTGAAAAAGTGTGCCTCGATTTCCTCCTACATAGTAAGTCCAATAAACTTTAAACGTATTCGTTAGTTACCTTTGTATGATATGTTGTGTTCGCTCGATCGGTGACGTCATAGGTCCAGGGTCCACGGTTGTTGCCACACATAATAAGGTATGGTAGATTCTTTAAGTGCAAGGTGTCAACATAACTTATTAGAACATTGCTTTTCCATGCAATGTGACTTGATATTTCAGTCTAAGCAAGCATGTATGGGTTGAGCGATTATGCAGTTTTTCGTGTTTTTGGTAATAGCTTCACCATGTTTTAAATGTTTTCACATGCATGTATACACTAATACATATACAACTGTGAACAATATGCTGAAAAGAAAATTTAGTAATACAAATGATCATGACTATAACTATTACAAAACTCCCAGAGTAGCAGCCCGCCCATCTGATAAATGTGAAAGGACATGCGTTCAACCAGAAATGTATTTGTACTAAAAACATAAAAGTATTCAAAAACATAACAGAAGAGGATGCGTAGTTCATTACGATACTTCTACCACCAAAAAAAAAAATAAAACATATGTACCACAACTTGTAGCAGATTGATTTTCCTTTTCACATGAGTTGACGAAGTGCAGACATTATATTTCAAGTCTGGGTACATTCAGATCACGTGCACCCGAGAAATGCCGTTTCCTGCCATCTGGAGGTTTGAAAAGCCAAAATTTCTTATTGGCTCCGCGCCAACCAATGGTGGCCCTCCGCTTAGATGTTAATTCCACTAAATAGTAACAAAAATAATTCAGACAATCTCTGGCCCATCCCCCCAAAAAAAAAAAATGTCTAGGTATCGGTGTTTCCATGTGTTCAGCCACAAAATATTTGGCAAGTTCTCAAAGACAGAAGAAACTGGAAGAGGATGCGTAATTCATTATGATTCTTGTCTCACCTCTGATATCTATTACCACTTTTCATAGATTTTTCTTTTCACATGAATGAAGGAATTACAGAAATGATCCCCATACTTTAATACTGGGTACATGCAGCTCAAGTATACCCGGAAATTGCAGACTGTGATTGTGAAGAACTGCACCCCTTCAATTCTTCCCTCCTGGGAAAGGTATTCCTAGCGTCTGAAACTGTGGTGAAGTCGCGACATACTTGATAAAAACACCCAGTGCAGTCGGAATTTTTTACCTTCACACCCCATAAAGATGTGACCCTAGCTACGGTCCTGCCTCTATTTATGTAGTCCCAGACATATGATTGTCTTAGCCTATAACTGCCTTGAAAGTACTTATTTTACCGTCGATCGACCGATTAAATCTAAAAGAAGACCACAATTCATTTAAGAAGCTATTTATTTTAATCTACTACGACCCAATTTACACCCTCAGTACACTTGAACAGGAGAAGACACTAAACAAAACTGAAGTTGATTACTTTACTACGAAATTGAAGGCAGCAAAATCAGAGTCTAGGCCAAAAGTAGGTTATACCAAACAGGATGTGCCTATTCGACTCTGAGTGCTGGGTACATTAAAAGTGCCTTTTTGTAAGGTAGCATACCTCTATTAATTGCCCCATTGTCTTACACACTATATCGCAAAAGCAATGTGGTCTCTATTCATGGCACTTTCAATTTTCTATACCTTAGGTGGTTAGATGTTCTGCTAGCGGACGTCGAAGTTAGCATTACTAGTCACAGCCAGCTAAAAGTCCATGACTTTTCCATAATTGCGTTAATTGGCACCATTTTTAACACCTCAACTCGCCTATTTCAATACTCAATCCACAAAAAACCCATCTCACAGGATAAAATACCAAAAAAGTTGCCCAAATGTCCCTGATGGCGACTTCCAAAGACAATGAACAAAATGCGCAGGAAGTTACGACTTCCATATAGGGTATGTTACCGTAAAGGATGAATTTGATTGTTTTTTTTTTTTGTTTTTTTTAAGAATCCTGCAATCAAACAACGTAATTACCTTGCACCACCGGAGTCGACACATCTTAGCAATCAAGAGTAGATAAACAACTGCTCATGACTGATTTATAGCCATGGAAGAGTTGTACATCTGTAAAACCAAATAAAAGTCTAGAGCAAATCAACACAAAAATGTTCTTTAAATCCGTTGTTGTCACGAACGTTTTCGAAGAATCACTTCTTCCTCACTTCTTCCTCTTTTACGTGGTTTTAACATGAGTGATTCATTTCTAAAAAATCTATTAGGCTTTTCTCACATACAGAGACAGGGCAGATCAATCGTCGGATAGTATCAAAAATATGAGATGATGAACCGTGAGAAAATTTCTTTTAATATCTATTAGACAGTAAATATAATACTGTCACAACAACTGAAAAACGTAAAAGTTTATGGCATATCAAGTGGCCTTGTCCACTTGATGGGGTGAATGATCATTGCAAACTGGTACAATCTCTAACAGTTAGACGGATGATCACAGATTTTAGAAGGAGGTAAAATTAAGCACCAGGGGGAGCGAAATTGTTACATCTAGGAAAGTTGGGAGGAATCAAGCCTCGAAGATCATCGTCGGTTCCGACACGTACTACCATGGCCATTCCAATCTAAGGGAGACAAACGAAAACGTCCGAAATATTAAACATTTATCGTATCACAAAAAAAAAAATTGCTTGCAGATGTTTGGAAGTCACGTTTCAAAATGTAACATTAAGAATAATATTTGTACAATACTAGTAACTCCGGTACGGTATCACATTAATTCCTGTCACTTCCTGGCCGGGACTATCCTCGTGTCCCGATAAGAAAATGAGTATGAGTATATGAGTTCTTCCATGGATGCATGGAAATATTAGTTTACATTGTATGGAAAAGCAAATATCTAATAAGTTATGTTGCACCTTGTACTAACAGGACAAAATAAGCTGAATAGGGTTTCCCGCGACCCAATTCCGAAATTTAGAGAGGTAAGATTACCGTTAGAAGAATTAGCACTGACATTAACACTGTGCTGTTGTTACGTATGCTTGCGTACATTTACATTTTACTTTCAGCAGGCATAGGCCCTACGTCTAGGAAACGTTAGGTCTACGAACTTCAAATCATACGTTATTTCATTAATTTTACTTGTAATAGTATTAGCCATTGTGATGTCAGTGTAAGATATACCAGACTGAAAAAAGACTGTCGATCTACGATTTTATTGTATTCGTCTGTCCGTAGTTGTCCGTGGCTTATCCTCTTGGTTTATCAGCGGATACCCCACGGTCACCTGATTGGAATGGGCCAATAGCAGTTGAGGATTCTTTCCAAGTATGTATGAACATACGTTAGAACCTTCACTCAGTATATTTTAAAGCGTAGCGTATGTGCGTACTACACAGTTGTACAGGAACTCAAGTTGTTTGCGCACTGTGAAGATATTAGGCTGTTTTCGCAAACACGACGGAAGCGCCGAAAGTACGCGGAATTAATCAGTCGTGACAGTATGTGTACTCGGACACGCGTCGTTCATTTGTACGGTTTCGCCCTTTATGAACGGAGCGCTCAGGATGAAGCATACCTAATAGCATGTGGTTACTGGCCGCGCGCACCAGTCTAGAACGAACAATAGGCTGTTTTCGCTAACAGGACGCGGGCGTAGAATTCAGTGTGCAGTGTGCAAAAAGGGACAGTCACCATAGTGACCACGCGAATATGCTCCGTCCTGGCGAAATCTGCAACCGTCCTCAGGCAAACAGGCAAATTAACATTCGTTCTAGACTGGTGTGCGCCACCAGTAGCACGTGCTATTAGGTATGTTTCATCCTGAGCGCTCAGTTCATAAAGGGCGAAACCGTACAAATGAACGACTCGTGTCCGAGTACACATACCGTCACGACTGATTAATTCCGCGTACTTTCGGAGCTTCCGTCGTGTTTGCGAAAACAGTCTGTTTATTTGCCTGAGAACGGTTGTAGATTTAGCCAGGACGGAGGATATTCGCGTGGTCACTATGGTGACTGTCCCATTTTGCACACTGCTCACTGAATTCTACGTCCACGTCTTGTTTGCCAAAACAGCCTATTACTGAAGCACGAACAACGCGCTTTTCAGAGCATTCCAAACATCCAGAGAGACGGCGCGTGCTAAAGTGAGGAATTATTTGACGCCCCCATATTTTTAGGAATATTTTGATGCACACCCGATTTCTACGCACATGGGTACGCACAGGCATGTATTTGTGCCGTTTAAAGCATATGCGGTGCAGCACTAAACCACTAAGCTAAGTAACTTGAATGATTAGCACTTCCATCCACAACGAGCAATCTGAATCACTGATGAGAATAACAAACATAAAATGATGTACGAATGACCATGCAACACAATAGGCATGATGCAACTCCGTGGATTGTCTTCGTGTTACACTTTTGCTTTGACGAGACATATTCATGATTAAAGTAACAGAATCCACTAACCAAAGCGTGAAAGTCCAGATGACAATGTAAGAACCACCAGCCAGGGTTATCGGCTACAAACTGGAGTATCAAGTAGGAACCATGAGCAACACACATGGTATCTTTGTTTGGAGGAAAATTGGTTTGGAGGCGAGGGAATTCCCCGTTCATGTCACGTCTCTGAATTTCGGCAGGGGAATCATCAGTAGTGTTGAGCAGCCCCATACCAACGATGCGGTATGAAAAACCGTGTAAGTGCATGGGATGACATGTGTTGTCTTGTGGAATTCCATTGTAGAAAAACAATTCAACAGTCTGCAAGGATGGAAGACATGAAATAGTATCAATATTAATCTTAAAAGGAAGATATCTTCGAAAGTAATTGCATCTGTGTGCAAATGAGAGCAAAACGTCACCATCTCCATGAAATGACAAGATAGCTGTGGAAGTGTTTGAAGATAAAACTATCCAGTGAAAACTAAAACTATTGACAGTGATTTACAAAAAACAAAAAAAAATAATGTTAATAATGATAACACTTAACTCTTCCTCAGCGCTAAACAAACTATAAAAACGGATTTTACAGAGCTTAACGTATTCAGAAGTATAGTGATTACACATTAAAGGCGCTACGATCCTTGACAAAAATTATGGGACACTTGGTACACAACCAGTGATGTCTGCATTTTACTGCAAAACCATGAAAAATTCCCTTTGTTATGGTTACCCGGTTAACAAACAAGTAAAAACAAATGAATCGCCGAAATAAAAAGTACGTACATTTACTCCTTACGATCAGAGTCTAGTCTCCTGAATTTTTGCTAAGAACTGAGACTGTCCAGGAGGATTGATTCCTGGCGATCAACGAATTTGTGTGAGTGTTGTACGTTTGTGTACAGGTGTCCCATCATTTTTGTCATATCGATGTACATATACGTAGATATAATTTTTTTATCTTGGCGTGTTGATAGTGCATTTCTTCCTTCCCTTTTTTTTCTTTCCTTTTTTTCTTTCTCTATTTCAATAACTTCGCCAACGTCGAAGAATTCTAAGCAGTGTCAATCCTCCGTTAGGATTAGAGATGAAGACAATAGCATAGTTATTCAAGAAACTGAAACTCAATCGGTTGCATTTTTGTTATTTATTGTGTAAACGACTTCAGTCTTTGGAGAGCCTTAGGTGAAATAATTTTGCAATGTCAAATTTGCTGCAGTGACACGGAAAACGATACGTCGCGGTTGAAGTAATAAATGAATGCATGTAGCGAAATAGGACGACTTTCGTTAATTGATCAGATGAACAAAAAGGTCTTGGTTGTGAATATTCCATTCATTCCTATGAAAATCAATTAGTAAATTTTAGCAAGAGAGACAGGCCTCATTTGAGGCCATAGTTTCACTGAACGTTGAACGTCAGGTCATACCGGTGGAAGCTAATTGACCGGTCGTAATGGAGCTCTTAATTGTATGTCAGCTAGCTTACTCAATCTAGGAATAATATAGTTATAGCCAACTACTATTTTGGAAACTCATGCATTTACGTCTCCTTCTTATGATTTTCGAATTGTCCACCATAGTATAAACAACCATCATTTTAGACATACCTTTATCAGTAAGAAATTTCATGTATTTTTGTGAGAATGCTTGTATGGATATAAGATATTCCTTCATGAGGATCCTCTGCGTTCTTCGGGTCTTATAAGACCCATACTTTTCATTTGTTTAATCCTGTACCTCCGTTTTTCTAGAAGCTATATAAATGGTTTAAGTGTTATGCAAAAGCTGATACACTGTTACAATGTAAATTGTAAAGTAAACATTTACACAAAGTAAAATTAAAAAACACAAAAGAAATACACAAATGTTCTGATAGTCAGTTTCCAGGCAATTTCTTTCTGTCATTCTAATTTATTACTTTGTTTTCATTAAAAGATATCTTTATAGTGCACTCAGATCGTTTCAGTGAAGTTTGAAGGGGTTGGTATCGAATTCATTATGAAAAGAATCGTTTACATGATGTTCACATTCACCAAAATGCAAAAATATGAAATTTTGTCCCCAAAGAAAGAATTTTTACCAACCTTACCAATTGACTGGAACTTTGCTACACCTTTTAATGAACTTAATACATTGAAAACGACATTTGTAAACCAAAAGGTAATCCGCTTTTTGAGCTACCTTAAAATAAGTCTCGAAATCAATTAAATTAGTGTAAAATTGTCCAAAAAACATCTTTCTCAAACTACCACCTATTTCAAAGTATAAGTTAATGCGTTTCAATAAAATTTTAATAAAATGCATTATAATAAAATGCATTAATTTTAGCATAGCCCTACTATTTAGTAGGGTAATCCTAGCTTGAAGACAGTTCACACTTATGGGCACTCATCCTTAGCCCGCTACGAACACGCAGTGTGTAATGTATACAAAGTGACGTTGTTTACAAGAAGACCTGCCAGAACATTTCCCAAAATCTTTGGAATTTCGAACTTGCCATGGGACTTGGGAAATCGGCTGAAGATTTTTGTCCATTCAAGAGAGAGATTCGTTTTATCTTTGGAAAGTTTAATACACTAAAAGCATTAGAGAATTTACCTTAAAACAACTAGAAAATTGGCGTAATAACCTACACAATAGACAATAAGTGTTTTATTTGTCTGGTCACTTATTCAACAACAGGGCAACTTCTTGCAGAGACGCAGACATATCATAACATACCGACACCTGTGCTATTCATGGGCGTCAAATGATGGTGACGGGGACGCATGCCCACGTCTCAGCTTTCGTTGTTTACATATCCACTGAAGTCGAGTTAACAAAAGCGACGATGATTGACCTTATAATTGCGCTAAGCTATTCAACACGCACTCTTCCATGCTCTATTACAAAATGTTTTGCCTGTCGGCGCGTCTAATGACACACCTTGTCATGCAGCTCAAGAAAGCCTTGACACACCTGGATTGACACACCTGAGCTACTTTACGAGATCGATGTTCAATTGACCATACGGAGTTTCACAGCATGAGGTGATAAAACTGGCCTAAGGGGATGATGGTTTGCAACACGTTGAACCTCACTAAAACAATGAAGAGGTGAGGATGGATGGACTCATTTTTGTGTGAGAGCATGATTCGCGCCACATGTGATTTGGCAGCTTGTTGCTCACGAGTAATTAGGCCTACGTGTACATTTATTGTGATCATATTCAGGAGTGTTACAGGCCAGACTTCAAACTACTGCACATTTGTGGCAATGGTTTGTAATGAGTTAGAATTTCAGCAGGTGGACGTAGGGTACACAAACACCTCAGTATCATACTCTCATAGTGAGGTGAAACATCTTCAGCCTCCACATCCTTTTCCCTAAAATACTCAAGAAAATATTCAAGGAATGCCTACTGACCCTTTTAAACCTATACAAGATTGTTAACAAAATATGCATAACCCCCTAGAAAACGTTGTGCAATTAGTCATCTCTGTTCAATGTCTTATTTTAAAAACTTTGGACTAAACTTTGGCCCAAACGTTGGTAAATGCTGTCACAATGTTTCTATATTTGATCTCAGAGGTTCCATCCATAATAATGTTGATGGTGTGGAAAGAAAATATATTATCAACCAAAAATGTCACACCTAACGTTGTTACCACTGATTGTGGTGTTCACCAAGCTTATTCCAACGTAGTAAGGTAGAATTTATATATGTTACCACTTTGCATTCAGCAATCTCTTGCAGCTATTTTAGTGTTTATATTATCTATTATTCCACTCATTTAGGCTTAGCACAGTTTTGAGATATAGCTTAATTTTCGACAGATATGAGTGTGATTTACCGCTCCTTCATTTGGCAATGTCGCACGAAGCATTTGTTGTATTGTGAGAAGTAACAATTATGGTGTTGACGTTCAAAGCAAAAGCTACGGCAAAAGTGTCAAAAAATACTGACAAAATATTTAGTGCTGCGGATCGTGAATTAATGCATTAAGAAAAATGTTAGTCATTTTTCCATATAAGCCATACCTGGTGCAGATCAACAGAGACAATCTGGGTACATTGACACTGAAAATCAGTGCAATTAGTCCATGTCCCAGCTTGTCTGGCATCACAAAAGAGAGATTGATCAACCTCGTCATGTTGAGTTAAAAGAGGTACAGGAGGGAAGGTGAAAGTGATGTGGTTGATCTGTGGCAGTTTATCACGTAGGGCTGGATCCGACCTCTTAGGATTTTCAAGACCAAGTGGTAGATAATACCGATTCACTTCCGCATCTGGAGAAAATTCAACTTAAAACGAAAAATGGAAATATTACAGTATCCAGTCGCAACTAAAATGATTAGGCTTACACTGGGCGTGTGAGACAGATTAGACGTATCGACCAAGACGTTTAAATGTAAGCTAAATTAATGCTATTAAAATATGTGTGATAAACTGTGAAAATTGATCGTATTTAATTTGTCGTTTATTGATCGACAATGCCAGAACGATGTCGAACAGTAATAAGTTGATAACAATGATGAGTTCTATGCCGATGACACGTTAATGCAATTGATGCAAGTAAAATGTGTCTGACGATCACTTGACAATACCTACTTAAAGACGTCATATTGATTATCCTGATAAAAGTAGTCGCATTCACTGATGATCTTGCTGGTGCATTGACAACGATGTCAGCATTTGGAACAGGTCTCTCTGGAGACGTCGGATTTTCATCCTGTGCACCTCTATACCTTATTATAGCCAGTTCCTGAAGGGGTAGCGATTTACAATTGTCACCAACTCTACAAAATATATATGAAAGCGTAAGGCAGTAAAAGGAGTCAACTGCAAATCTAAAAGTTGTTAAGGTGTTAATTAACTTTTGTCTATTTGGTCAGACTTCTTCAGTATAAAGTAGGTGGGTCAGTATAGTTCTTACATTGTCAAACACCAGGTCAAAGGTAAAATTGGCAAAATACTCTGAAAAAAGTCTGTCACAATCTCCTCCTAGATGGTGTAATCGGATAAACTCCAAACTTGGTAGATAGGTGCCTGCGTATGTGATGTAGGGTCCCCCAGACCAATGACGTGATAGGTCAAAGATCAAGAGTCAGAGATTATGAAAACGAAAAACACATTTTTTGCATTATCTCAATGTTGAAATGTCCCAGAGATATGGAAGTACCTGATGCGTAAATTAAACGATAAAGAATTTAAAAAAAAATAGTGATGCTTTTACAAAAAAATGTGTAACGATCTCTTCAAGACGGTACGTAGGATAGACTTCAATCTTGCAAACTAGTGTACGTAGTATCGTCCTAACCGATGATGTCATAGGTAAAGGTAAAAACTAACGGTTATTATAGCGCATCGTCCATTTCGTTAGGTGCTTTGAAGAACATAGTGTCAACATGACTTTTTGACCTAGCCTTTCCATGAAATATTTAATATTTCAAACATTGCAACCATTGACTGGGCTGAGTGTTCATGTCTTGTAGCAATATCATTTTCCACGCGTTGGTACTACTTTCACTCAGTATATATGTTTACCCTTTCATTTTTTTTTATTTACTTTGAACGTTTTGTTTTACTTTTTTTTAATCAAGATGCTAACTAACTTCTCAGGATATTAAAAAAATCAAGAGTGACGGCAAGTACGATCTGAGGAATACTTTGACGGGCACACATTGTCTGGGAATACTTTTGACTTACACTCGATTTCTAAGTACATAAGTGTACGCGCATGTAGGTAATTGTGCCTTTCGACGCATACGCGGTGTACTGCAGTAAGCCCACTAAGTAACTTAAATATTCAGCACTTCTATCCACAACGAGCAATGTGATGAAATGTACAACTCAGCGCACTTTGGGAGTAATGATCATGCGAAACGATGGGGATGAGATTTGCAACTCCGTGAACTACCGACTTGTTTATCCTTTTGCCGACAGCTAACACAATGGCCGGTTGTGTAAATACTTGAATTGTAATATACTTGCCTTAATACAGAGTCAATTTTGCCCTTAAGAAAATTTCGAGAATGACAAGAAAATTTGTTTGTATGATATCTAGCTAGTTCCTTCGATATCTTAAAATTATAAAATATTTTGTCTATTTTTCTACAACATTGACAGTCAAAATAAAAATTAAATAACATATTACCATGATGAGGTCAACAAGCTCTTACTTCTAGTGTCAAATTCATGCACATACAATGACGTAGGTGCATATGTATATTGAATAAGTAGTCAGTAATCTTACCCAACGACTCTTAGCCAGTAATTTCCAATGGATTGGTTTGCATGAAGAACGAAATCCAGTCTTTCTCCTGCATTGCTGATAAGACCATCAAATGGCACCGGATTAATCGGATAGCTGTCTATATTTATAGCAAGAAGTTTATGGCTGTCGACAGAAACCAGCATTTGACAACCGGTGAAGGCATTACTGATTACCCGAAACCGGTATCGTAATGACCTTTCGACGTAGAAGACCTCTCTAGGAACAAAGAACGAATTGTTATCCTTTACAATAGCTGGTCCTTTACCCTTTCCATTGATGAGCAAAAAATCAGGTTGGTTGTTCCCTTCACCGTAAAGGTACGCCATATAGTTTGTGTTTTGTGTTATGTTCATCCAATCCTGGATCACCACGGTGTGACTTGAATCATCTACGTCGTAGGTGCTTCGAAGGGGATCGTTCTGCAAAGAAATATGTTTAGCAATACCCAGAAAATATTTCGTCAGTAACGAAAAAAAAAAACTGTACCAATATGGCTTATTTCGGAGAGTACAAAATCTCACCTTTATAAAATCCAGTTAAACTTGTTACAGTCACTCATGACATTTGATCACACTCAAATATTGTCATCGGAAGAACATATAAACTAAACCTTATTTTTACTTCCATTGGGTTCAATCAGACTTTTTCCTTCTAGGACATTGGACTCATTTTTGTTTGTGGCTTGTTTTGTCATTCTGGAATACAATATCCCACGGGACCTCACCGATATGTCACAAATGTATGCGAATGACGTTCACTCTGACGTCGATACATTCTGCATGTTAATAAGTTTGTTATCGTGAAACGAGCTGAAACAAAACGAGCTTTCGTAATCTTTGTTTTAAAGATTTAGAGTATAGACATGTGGCGAACGAGTCACTGGAACAATAGATCTCAAGACGATGTTTCTACCCGAAGTCTTCTAGTTTGTTCCTTTAGAAATCATGGAATATCTTTACCTCCCTGTACATCCTGGAGATTATTGCAAAGTTTAGTGTAAGAGTTTACAATAGTAGGGGCTTAGAGGATTCTGGAGGAGTTCTTACTTCCCAGGTTCGGATGGAGGGAGGATGATTATGGAAGTTAAGTTATTTTGGAGTTTTTGAAGCTTGGTAGAACTAATATTATGATTACTTACCACTTCTCTGATCACTATAGCACCAGCAAGACCGTCTGCGCGGTTTGATCCAATATGAGAGTGCCAGAAGTATGTACCAGGCTCGTTGGCAATGATCCTGTAAGTGAACGTCGTTGCGAATGGTATCGGGCATTGCGTTATCATCGAAGGACCGTCCATTGCAGGTGTGTGAAATTGATTCAAGCCATGCCAATGGAATGTTATTCCAGTCATGTCATTTAACATGTTTGTAACGTTCACAATTACGGCATCCCCTTTGCACACCTAAACGGTATCAATAAAAGAAAGAAAAAAAAGCAGAAAGAAATACGGGTTACGTAGCAAAATAAAGGTTGGACACGCTGTGGCAGTCGAACGCAGCTGAGAATCGTAGCTCGGTAGGTCAATTGGGCGTCAAATATGGACATCTCGACTGACTTACCAAAGACTTAGACTGGAATTACCGACTGAGGAAAGCAATGGGCTTATTTTTGTGTTAACATCACGGATTCAACGTGGAGCGTGTATGCTTGGGTACATGTACTGGGTCTGTCACGATCGCTGGTTATACTGTAGTAGGTTCAATGAATTTCAAGGTCGTTGGTAGAAATCGGTCATAATACGTCAATTTTATAGAATTTTATTTTATTACATCAATTCCAGGAAGGCAAGGACGAAATGTCACGAGAACGAAGAGTCTACTTTTTAGCACTATCTGGATGTTTGTAAGATACATAAGTTAAAAAGTTATGTACACGTTAAGTAAACTAGACAGACTTTTAATTTAAAAGGCGTTTAGAAAGTACAAGAACATGCACAGTAGACTAGACAAATTTTTAAGTTTGATGGAAGGGTGCAGTGTGTGAAGTATATTGACCACCTTAACAATGCCACCAAAAGTCAAAACTCTGAAGTCACAGAAGACTTACTTTTATCATTACTTGTTTGATAAAAGTCGTAAACACATCGAAATGTTATTTATTTGGAACAAAATATTGTGACGTTGTGTTCATTAGGTCCATAGGTCAATCGTCATGATTGCGCATGTTAAACAGGCCACAAAAAGTGTCTCGATCTGCTACTAAAGTTTTGTCTTAATGAATTCTACATATGTGATGGATAGATGTTCCAGTATTAGATATTGATAGTCTTACCAATTTCGTTATCGTGGAATCAAAGACAAAACGTGTTACGTATTTTTTATCTTATTATGTGCATACCAATGTTTACGAAAAGAGTGTTTTTGTAAATACTCACACTCTGCACTTCTTTTGTCACACTTACACTTATATGAAAGTCAGACAGGTGGGGAGAAAAAGAATGTAATGGATTTCTCCTTCCAGTGTCACTTCTACTATTGAAATCGTTATTGGCGATACGATCACACCACAGTCTCCGTAGGTCTTAGCACGCAATGTAAGAAATCTGCGTCCTAGTTGTATTCTTCATATATCTATGTATTGTCGTCTCATCTGTTATATTATTAATTCACTGTATAAGATGCATGTCAGGTCTGTTCGTAATTGCACGATCCAGAATTCCAGAACATTTGAACCGAAAATTTGAGCAGGTTAATATTGAGCAGATGGATAATGATTTGATTTTTCACATCATGTGTACATGCTGAACTGCAGCCACTAAATATCCTGTTTTTTTTTTTTTTCAAAACTCACAACTCTTTAATGTGTAATTATGGTACATGTTGGTACCAAACCCCATCCCTTACGTCACTTTTATTACCACATAAATGTTCTGTCAATATAACTGATTATTCAAACTGCAAACAAACACAGCTAGTAAGACATCCGATCGCTCTCAAATGTCTAGATTTCTTGAGGTACATTGTTGAAATTGGTACTTACGATAATTTTAGGTCCTGGTACTTGACTGTTTACAGTAACAACAGGCCGTTTGAGTCCGTTTAAAGTAACACATCCCTCATTACTACAGTCTTGCTGGTTAAATGGGCAGTCCCCGCAAGGTTTGTCTGTATTCGTTCCTTTATTAGTCAACATCGTGTAATAGTAGGAGACCTGCCAGTCAAATACGCACGAACGGATATCCCCATCAATGCAAAGACGATCGCATTCTCCGCCTGGAGTAAAATCTGTCAAAAATAAGAAAGTACTCGTAGCTAAAACACATGTGAATGACGTGCAATGGAATTTTAGAAATTTACGTGGGAAAAAGCTTGAAGCTATCGCTGATGCACAGGCATGGGTCTTTCACAGAAGAATAGTCTGTGATGTTCCATTTCAGATTCATTGGTTTTCATTAGTATTGCTATGAATTCAGATTCATTAGTTTTGCTATGTGTACATACTACAGATCGTTCAATATAAACGAATTCAAATTACACGTTTGATAACTAGTTTTATATCATTATCATACCATCAGAGGTTGATGTCGCTACAACTGGTTCCTTTGTCGGTTGTAAAACTCTGTGTAAAATGAAGAGAAACGTCAGATGTGGCATAAACACCTGTCTCGTTGAGCTCATAGAAACCAACCACAACACAATTCTAACGAGGCTAAAATATGCTTTGCTCTCATTGGCATTGAAAGAAGAGGATGCACAAGAAACATTTTTAAATGACTTTCCTTCAAATGACGAAGCTTCTTTTCGAGTCATAGCTTAGTTAATTATAACTACTTTGCTCGTCCTCTGCTGCATGGTAGAGTGGTAGTTATGTTTCTAATACTTAAAAATATTGCTTATATATTGTGCAAATGTTCCGTATGTTGAAGAGTAAATAGTGGTCCATATGTCTACAATTTTATCAAACGTGGTCCGAAGGCTATCCGACTGTACACTTTTCTTTTCTGTACTTTCAACAACTTTTTTTTGTAACTCACCTTTACATGAATGTGATTCAACTATAGTCCGTTACATCCTTATGTCTTGACATTGTAACTTTAGAACTACTTTTAGTTACTATGAACACTTTATATCAATAAGACGGAAGGTTTTGTACTGGTTTGGAAAGACTAAATATCTCTCTGTGTCAGTGGTGGCCCCCAATACTGAAAACAAAGACGAAATGCATTGCTGAGCACATCTTGATCGATCTCCATATACTTCATCTTTCTATATAAAATAATCTCTATAAATATAAAAACTTCAACTTACTGATATTGTTTTGATGGCATTAACACTAAAAATATTACAATTGCAGCAACAACGACTAGGATGAAAGTCAACAACAACAGCGTTAATCCAATCTTAACATTCCTTCTAGAGGACTGTCCATTTCCATCTGATCCATTAGATGATGCAATTGAGAATTGTTGTACGGCACCAGCGGCTTGAGTTGAGTGAGACATCCTCCACCTGAAGATGTAATGGAGATACAAATCCTTCTAGATCACCATCATGTGACATTAAGATTGAAAAAAACTTGATATGACACACAATACTGTGAAAATGAAACACAATCACTCATGCTGCGCAAGTTATAGTAAACGTAGTATTCTCAATTCTCAATAGCTAGTAGACTGTTTCATTCCAAGCAACAGAATCCTCCAGATTAACCAGGGAGTTGCTATTACAAATAGCAACTCCCTGGATTAACGGAAACGTTGCATTCTGTGTACATAGCTTATGTCACTTAAATCAGGGAGTTGGCAATAGCAACTCCCTACTTAAATCAGCTTAAGACTTCATTTTTGGTTTTGATGATGATCGTAAACTTTGTAATCATGCGTGGCGTGTGTGAGTGCATGTGTATGTATATGTGCATAGGTTATTTGGGACTAACGTAAGATAAATTGTGAGCATCTTGTAAACATGATAACTCAAGGATGGAAGCTTGGACAAATGTCCTATTTGGTGCGTAGGTGTACCTCATCAAGTACACCACCCTAGGACGTCAAAGGTCATTTGGGTCATCAGGGGTCAAATTATGCAAATCTTGTAAACACGATATCCCATGAAGGAAAATGAAGACAAATGTCATATTTAGTGAGTAGGTGTGCATTGATTAAAAGGATCCTTTTGCTTTTGGTGGAGGTCATAATTCATTTTGGGTCAACAGGACTTCAACTATATTATATGTCAGATTCAGAAAAAAAATCCTTATAATGAGATCATCGAAACCACAATGACTTTGTGCTTTCTGGTTGAGAGAGAACGTAGTGTTCTCGTTGTAAAAGAGGTGCACTCATTCTAATATCCAAGTATATTATAAGCTGTGGTTTTGGTTTGTGTCATAGTATCAGTAATATCATATTTTCAACTTAAAAACGTCGTTGCTTTCATATACTTGGCATGCAAAAATACGCAAAGCACATTTTGAAAATACTGTTGGGTGTTTTTTTTTTCCCCAAATATTACTCAAACTTTGGTTAATACCGTTGGCGACTATTTTATATCAAATGATTAAATTATAAATCTGTAGTTATCCGTTTAGATTGGTTACTAGGAGAGAAACAATAAAATTCGTTACACTATGACCTCAAAATTAGCTTAACGATATGCCGCTATCGTTGCTAAAATCCACTCTCCCGTTTTTTTTTTTTTTTTTTAGGAATTGGCATGTTTGTAAGGTTTTCTAGATGTTTTCTCCGCTGACTTGTAACTAATTTCAACAAATGAAATGCGCATGTCACATTCCCTCCCTCGCTTAAAAATTCGAAATGTTCGTTGTCAAACGTTTTATTCCTATTTTACACGAATGCTAAAGCCATTAAAGTCATTAACGGAACGCGTAATTATTGTAGGATTTTGTAGTAAGAGGTGACGTCGGTTGGATTGAGGTGTGTCAAAATATAATAGAATAGCGTGAATTTAATGTGAAACTTGTACTTGACTTGATGGTTCTACCCCGATGAGATATCGTGTTTACAATATACATACACACACACACGTACACACACACACACGTACACACACACACACGCCCGCCATCCATGATTGCAAAGGTTACGATTATCATCGAAACCAAAAATGAAGTCTGCACATAGTACTTCTCATGTTCTTCTATCATGCTGTGTACTATTAGGGATATAACGTCCGTTAAAGGTGTCTGTAGATTTTGTGGAGAAAACGTGTAATCTTACAGTAGTTCCCGTGGTATTTTTAAGAATTTTACCAAATGATAACTTGCGTTTAGGGAATGAAGGGGTCGAGTTAATTGGAAATCCAAGTGATGCTATTGAGTATATTGATGTAACCATGGAGAACTGCTACCAAGGAATGTCGTTGGCAAATGAAGTTTGATCGACAATTCCTGTATGTATCCCTCCCCCATTTTCCTTCTCATCAACTATGCAGCAGGTTATAGAAAATCTTGCGGTACTCACAATTTATTTTTGTTTTTAAAGCGGGACCTTTCTTCTTGTTCCTCTTGCAAAATATGGTTATTACCTGATTTTCTCTCACAAAATTGTATTTTGCTTTCTGTCAGTCGAATAACAAAATAAAACTGAGTTCTGATTGATGACCAAATAGTCAAACTCTTGAGTTCTTGGACTAATTCTCAAGCCCTGGCCTAGTCGAAATCTCTCTCTCTAACGCTAGCGCGAACCAAGCCGCTCATATCAGACTAAAAACGTTCGGCCACTCCAAAACAACCGGCATAAAACACACAAACAAGATCGTGAAATAGTTAAATATTCACACCTGGCTATATATAAACTCTTGTATTCTTGTAACCTGCACCAATCTCTGAAGCAATTTCCAGATATCCATATACTTGTGTCCATATCAAAAATAAATCGTTGCTTATCTTGCACCAGAAAGTGTAGGTACCTCCCTTGCTGTTGCGTCTGACATGATTACCACCAATCAATTCTCAATAAGAAAGTTATAAAATTACTTTAAAATAACTCTAACTAAAATAAAATTACTTTAAATTAAAATTACTTTATTAAACAAACCTCTTTTGTGTCAACCACGACTAATCCGATAAGTAAGTTTGTTTCTTGAGTGGACTGAGTTCTTGAGTTTATTGAGCCCTTGATGAAATTGTGCAAAACGAAAGATAAAGTCATTCTATATTTAACGTTGCATAGTTATTTATTTAAATGAAATTGCTGCCTTTCTAAGAAGACAATGATTTGGTATCTGTGGTAAATGTCAAAGAAAACAGGATTCTGTGAGTTTTTTTTTTTTCATGCTGAAATGAAAAGGATGAAAGGATTGACTATTCAGTCCATGAAATCCGGTTCCTGGTTCTTCTTACAAAGACAGTGAAACTAATGTAAGTCATCAGTAGTAACGCTCAAGCCATGTAAAAATGTGTCACAGTTCGAAAGGAAGCGAATACCCACGAACATTTGTTTGTACTAGTCTAGAGTAATCGATACGCCAAAACTGTATGTTCAGCCAATTTTGTACACTATAAAAACATAATATAATTACAGAAGAAGAGGGAAGTTCGATGGTCACCGCAGCGAGTTTAAAACAAGAGGATTATTTTTCGATGGCCGTGGCGGGGTCAAAACAAGTAAATTGAAATTTCAACACACTTTTGTTTGAAGAAAAAAATGGTACTTTATTCTAAGCCAATCTGTTCATTGTCAATTGTAAGTTGTAAGTAATTCGATTTATAACTTTGAAATAAGATGCACATGCATGCACTGTTTTCTTATTTTTAAATTTTGTTATTTTTCTCCTTTTCTGTTTTGTGTAACCAACATTTCGACCTTATATTCCAATGTTTTCTCTCCATGCTACCGTAATTGAAATTCATTAAACACTTTGACATACTTACCCATGGAAGTTATTTTAATGCATTCTCGTGTCTTGCTGACTGTCGAATTGTTTTTTTGTTTTTTTTTCAAGGTTACATCAGCTATGCTCACCCATTGTTCATTGGTCGTTTTTGTATGATCCCAAAGTCATGTTCTAGTGAAGTTTGTCCTCATTTCTAGTACCTGCAAGTTTAGGGAGAAATTCTCTGAAAAGTAGCGCGAGTCACGTTTTTGTGTCTATCCGATGACTTCTTCATCAGACGAGATTCTTTGCGCTACACTAGGAGACGAACGAAGGATTCTTTACTTTGATACAAATTTCTTAAATATTAGACACGAGCCTCAGAATTTAAAATGGCAACTTTTCATTTCAATTACTGGTTATTGATCAACTGTCTCAAATTTCTGAGGGACCTTTTTTTCCATACTATCCTCTTTTTTACCTTAGAATTTGGTTCCTCCATTTTATGTTGATGAGCGACGATAATCTGCTAGTAACTTTACGGAGAACTCACATTCAACTTATCAATGCTACGAGGGGACAGGAAAGCGGAAGGTTTCTCCTTTAACGCATTGCTCTACCTCTCTGTAATTTACACACGTTTTACATCTTGGTATAACCAGTCGGACTGCATTATTTGATAACGGAGTTTAGCAGGAGTGAATACATAGACGTGCTTAAGATTTTCTTTTGGTGAGTACATTCTCCAATGTCCACAGGGTGAATGAATTAAACCTACTTTGGTCTGGTTCTTATCACCAAATAGACCTGTTCTGCATATTCACGCCATAAATATTGTGCCTTTATAGTAGTGCTATAATAGGCTATTCAGTTGCAAGCATTGGATCAAGACAATAGATTTAGACGACGTTTCCACAACTGTGCAACAGAGATACATTGACAGTTGATAATACGTTTACAATACCCGCCGTATGTGTTCTAACTATACCGATAAATCTAGAATGACTCATTTTAAGAACCGTTTCATAAAGCACTTTGGGAACGTCATTCGGTGAGTCCTTGTTTTGTTTCATTCAACTAAAACAGAATGTTTCCAAGGCTCATAGCTGAATATTGCAAGGGATGCTTAGCAAGAATAAATTACTATCTCATCCCTCTACATGTAATGATACAGTTATAGATATAGTTGAGATATAGATGCTTTGGAACGTTAGAATGTGTTATGGATTCTCAGTTGCCATAGCAAAAGTTGACATGTTAAAAGTATGTGCGGTTGACACATGTGGGGCTAACCAGGTATGGTACTTAAAGGGGAAATCAGGGTTTATTTTCACAATTTGTTTCATTACAATTCCCCACCGGTATCGTACAATGACTTATAACTAACAAATATGATCAGGATTATCTCAAAAGATGTGGACAATTTCGAGAAACGAGTCAAACTCGGTATCATCGTGTACAGGAGGCTGTCTTGTCTTGTACATGAACGTTTATTTTTTGTACCCGACAAATATTACGAGTTCTCAGTCAACAGTAATTAACGCAATAATTGCCGTTTCTTCTACCTTCAAACACCTCCCCTCTATATTTCGGTGAACAATCACTTTAGAAGGAAAAATCAACTAAAGGTAAATTTTCTCAGTCAAACCCTGATTTCCCCTTTAAGCTGACCTGGAACCCCTATTAAAGTAAGGTCAAATGTGTGAAGATGCGTGTGTGGGTGTGTGTGTGCGTGCGTCCGGACTAGTCCAAATTGTGTTTTTTCCAGAATACCTTGAAAAGTACATGAGCGATTACGTTCAAACTTGGTAAGGTTGCGCATCTGCCAATATGTCCAAGATGCATTGGTTGCATGGTAAATTGAATCAAATTTGTTTATTTTTGAGAAAAAAGCCAATGTTGCCCCGAAATTTTGTATTTCCAGTATATTTTGAGAAGTATTTGAGCATTAAATGCAAACTTTTGCAAGGACTTATCTGAGAACGTAATAGTCAAGGTATTCCCCTTTTATAGTAAAGATAGTGAAATTTGCTGATTTTTAGGAAAAAAGTCTATTTTGCCCCAAAATTTGTATTTCCAGCCTATCTGGGGAACAATGAGACTAATTAAGTTAAGGCTTAGAAAGGACTTCCCGGAGAACACATACTGTTCAACATAATGTTACTGTAATGGTAAATCCAGTGAAATGTGCTGATTTTTTAGGAAAAAAGCCAATTTTGCCCCAAAATGATACGCATTATACGCAAAATTTTGCAAGGCCGTTCCTATGAACACAATAATGAAGACACAGTATATCACTCTTAGAGTAAACAGGAGAAATTGTATGATTGTTTGGTAAAAAAACTTAGAGCCAGCATCCGGGTCAATAGACACCACCTTTTTAACTTTAGCCAAAACATTTTTAGCATAACTGGCCCCTATGGATAATGTCTTTCAACATTCCTGCCATGAGAACATTAATTTTAAGTCAAACAATTTTAGCAGAACCATGTCCTGCACAGGTAAAAAGGAGACTAATGTGCAAATAACTCATAGAGGGATGGTTTTACATTCTGCCTAAGCCTAACCTACATGAAATAACCCAATATTATAATTGTATTAACTGTTATGTAGCGTAATATGCACAGATACTTTTAAGCCGTTATCGCTATTGTTACTTGAGCTATAGTGGCACCAGACTATAGGCTTAATTTGCTACCTTAGAGCAGACATCAGTATTGAGATATTGTGTTCGGTTTTCTGCTTACCACCATTTTATGCTTGAAAAATACTTGTCTGTTATTTACAATCAGTTACGGAACTTGTTTTCTTTAAGATGTAGTTGCAGTAAACTATTACAAATTCCCATGTGCGGGCAAAGTGTTGAAATCAATGCATGTTGGCGATGAGATACCCAACTCCGTGGATTGCACTCTTGTTATTTGTTTGAAATTTCTTCTTTACAAGGTTCGCTCAGATTTGTCTGGCGAATTGTACACAGCAAGAGAGAGTGAAATTCATTCCAAACAGAGTGTGCTGGGGGACCACTCCCAGTGAGAGGGAATTTTACCTGGAGTGGAGTGAAATTCACTAATCAATTCTCCTTGCAAGTGGTTCCTCAGCACACTCTTTTTGGAATGAATTTGAGGACAGACGTAATAGATTGAAGATAGGCGGCGCTGAATGAACTAGACAGCATGACACGCACAACAGGTATGTAGGGTTCCATATCATTGAGCTGATATTCACTGACTGCATGTACATAGCAAGAACGGATGGAGACAAAAGTCAGAAAGAAGTGGCAACATCTCGAGACATAGTAAGAACCACAGAGACAGAACCACCACTACAGAACCACCACTACAGAACCACCAGGCAGTATAGAGACCCACAGCGTACCGAAGAAGGACGAAAGGCAAAATTGGTGACCTACTGTCTACCAACAAATGGTCCACTAACACTATCAGTGCAAGGAACATGTACCGTAGGTCCCAACCACTTAGAACACATACAAATAAATGAGAGACTGCACACTTCAAGATCGAAACAGAAGCGCTCATAACAGTTACCCAAGACGTTTGCCTTAACACAAAGTGTTACCAAGGGGAAAAAATCAATCCAGATGAGGTTGACAACAAGAATACAAAATACAAAAGTAGTCTGGACTTCAAATAAATAACAGTTACTGTAGTTCCCACTGGAGAAACAACACTCAATATTGGAATACGTACGCACGCAAACCGTATACTAAAAAAAGGGCTCAACTTGAATATGAAAAAAACAATACGTACAGAACCCGCCAAGTTTTCAAATAATGAAACATCGAACAAACGAAAAGTCACCGCAATACAGCAAACGGCACCAAAAGCAACTAGAACCGAACCAGGCAGGTTACACAGTAGACAGAAATGTATAAAAAGCGAAAGCACAGAACAACACGAAATGAGGGAATCATGGAGAACCGCTTCAATGTAATTTAGTGATACATTACTGGTGATTCTTTTTTGTTGTGGGTTAACATTTTACGCCTGACATTGGTAGAAAACTGATATATCTTCGTCATTGTGCAGACAACTCATCAATACTGCAAACCCTTTCACATATGAGGAACCTACTAAAAACGCAAAGCTAAACTTGCAAAACAAAGTGTGACAAACAAATTGCGAAAAAATTAGCGTTTCTACATCGATTTTTGATTCAATTTTGATTAGGGAAAAATATATCTTTGATGCATATTGTTGTTCAAATTTTGAATTTCTTCATCTATAACGATACTCAATGAACTCAGTTTTTTCAAAGGTTTTGATTTTTAAAGAATCTTTGTGGTAAATTTTCAAGAACTGTTTACTTAAGAGAGATTCAAGGTTGACTGATCTGCCACATGATCAAAATGAAGTAACTCCAAAACTGAAAAATCATCGGCTAAAATACTTTCGGATGTGTCAAATAATCAAACAAATCGTCAACCCACTACATCAAAGATTTTTTGTTACATCATGATCTGTCAGAACAGATTAATAATTTTTATCGAATATGAAATGGTTGTCATCGAGGAACTCGTCAGTTACTTATAAAGCGTTTCAAATGTCCAAGTATATTATGAGCTGTGGTTTGGTTAGTGTCATAGTGTCGGTAAAATTATATTTTCAACCTAAAAACGAGGTCGTTTTCATATATTTGGCATACATACATAAGCAAAGCACATTTTACAAATATTGTTGGGTATTTTTTCACAAGTATTACTCAAACTTTGGTCAATATCTTTTGCGACTATTTTACATCAAATGATTTTCCTCTTCACGATATAAATCTGTCGTTATCGGTTTAGATTGGTTACGAGGAGAGAAAAAACAATGATGAATTCAAAGTTAGTCTAAAGATATGCTGTTATCGTTGCTGGAATCCACGCTAGGCTCCTGTTTTTATTTTCAGGAATTGGCATGTTTGTAAGGTTTTCTAGATGTTTTCTCCGCTGACTTGTAACTAATTTCAACAAATGAAAGGCGCATGTCGCATTCCCTCCCTCGCTTAAAAATTCCAAATATTCGTTGTCAAACATTTATTCCTATTTTACGCCAATACTAAGGCCAAATCACTGCTGCATTAACGGAATGCGTAATTATTATAGTGTTTTGTAGTAAGAGGTGACGTCGGTTGGATTGAGGTGTGTCAAAATATAATAGAATAGCGTGAATTTAATGTGAAACTTGTACTTGACTTGATGATTCTACCCCGATTTCCATGTTTTTTTTTTCTTCTCCACATTGTTCCAAGCTTCTTTTCATGAGATATCGTGTTTACAATATACATACACACACACACGTACACATACACACACACGCCCGCCATCCATGATTGCAAAGGTTACGATTATCATCGAAACCAAAAATGAAGTCTGCCCATAGTACTTCTCATGTTCTTCTATCATGCTGTGTACTATAAGGGATATAACGTCCGTTAAAGGTGTCTGTAGATTTTGTGGAGGAAACGTGTAATCTTACAGTAGTTCCCGTAGTATTTTTAAGAATTTTACCAAATGATAACTTGCGTTTAGGGAATGAAGGGGTCGAGTAAATTGGAAATCTAAGTGATGCTATTGAGTATATCCATGTAACCATGGAGAACTGCTACCAGGGAATGTCGTTGGCAAATGAAGTTTGATTGACAGTTCCTGTAGATACCCCTCCCCCATTTTCCTTCTCAATCATGTGATTTCCCACTTTTGTAACTTTGCAGCAGGTTATAGAAAATCTTGTGGTACTCACAATATATTTTTTTTAAAAAGCGGGACCTTTCTTCTTGTTCCTCTTGCAAAATATGGTTATTACCTGATTGTCTCTCAAAAAATTGTATTTTTCTTTCTTTTAGTCGAATTACAAAATAAACCTGAGTTCTGATTGATGGCCAAATAGTCAAACTCTTCAACTCTTGGACTCATTCTCAAGTCCTGGCCTTGTCGAACTCTAACGCTAGCGCCAACCAAACTCAGATCAGTTAAAAACATTCGGCCACTCCAAAACAACCCGCATAAAAAAAAAAAAAAACAAGATCGTGAAATAGTTAAATATTCACATCTGACTATAAATAAACTCTTGTATTCTTGTAACCTGCACCAACCTCTGAAGCAACTTCCAGATATCCATATACTTGGATCCATATCAAAAATAAATCGTTGCTTAGTTTGCACCAGAAAGTGTAGGTACCTCCCATGCTGTTGCGTCTGACATGATTACCACCAATCAATTCTCAATAAGAAAGTTATAAAA
Organism: Stichopus chloronotus; assembly: GCA_021234535.1. Lineage (NCBI taxonomy): Eukaryota > Metazoa > Echinodermata > Holothuroidea > Aspidochirotida > Stichopodidae > Stichopus > Stichopus chloronotus. The sequence goes on along the minus strand of CM037837.1, from coordinate 6,728,379 downwards.
TTACTTTAAATTAAAGTTACTTTATCACACAAACCTCTTTTGTGCCAACCACGACTAATCCGATACGTAAGATTGTTTCGTGAGTGAACTGAGTTCTTGAGTTTATTGAGCCCTTGATGAAATTGTGAAAAACCGAAGATAGCCATTCCATAGATAACATTACAGTTATTCATTGAAACGAAATTGTTGCCTTTCTAAGAAGATAATGACTTGGCATATGTGGAAAGTGTAGACCGAAAGAGGATTCTTAGAGTTTTTCGCGGAAATGAAATAATGAAAGGATTCAATTTTCAGTCCATGAAATCCGGTTCGTGGTTCCTCTTTTAATAGACCTGTTCTGCCTACGACATAAATATTTTACCCTTATAGTAGTGCTATAATAGGCTATTCAGTTGCAAGCATTGGACCAAGACAATAGATTTAGACGACGTTTCCACAACTGTGCAACAGAGATACATTGCCAGTTGATAATACGTTTACAATACCCGCCGTATGTGTGCTAACTATACCTATACATCTAGTATAACTCCTTTTAAGAACCGATTAATAAAGCACTTTGGGAGCGTCATTCGGTGTTTCCTTCTTTTGTTTCACTCAAGTAAAACAATGTTTCCAAGGCTCATAGCTGAATATTGCAAGGGATGCTTAGCATCCCTCTACATATAATGTACAGTTATAGATATTGTAGTTGCTTTGCGACGTTAGAATGTATTATGGATCTCCCAGTTGCCATAGCAACAGGTGACATGTTAGAATTATGTGCGGTTGATATGTGATACCTGTGTGTCTAACCAGGTATGGTACATAAGATGACCTGGAATCCCCATTAAGGTAGGCTCAAAATGTGTGTGTGTGCGTCTGTGTGTGTGCGTCCTCGGAATGAATGGAAAACAAAGTTGGGTGTTTCTGTCTGTGTGTTTGCGCGCACGAAAATTTCAATTTCAAAATTTTTCGTCCACAACTACAATGCCGATAAGGGTCAAAGTTGGTAGACAGGTGACCCATGGTCTGAAGTTGTGTCTCCAGTCAAAGTTTTAAATCAAAGGGCAAATTAGTAAAAGTCTAACTTTTGCCTGTATTTCTTAATCCCAAATGGCTATTTACATGGAACCTTCAAATGTATGATCGGTATACAAGATTTTATTTGAAAATCATATTTGTGGGTTTTGAGCTCAAAGGTCATGTTCAGAGGTCACATGTTAAATTTGATACCGAAAAGTTTGCATCCACAACTATTCCTAAACTGCAAAGCCAATGAGGATGAAAGTTGGTAGATAGGTGACCCATGGTCGTTGTGTCTCCCACCAATCTTTACGGTCAGAGGTTACAGGTCAAATCTCTAATAGACAAAATGTTTTGAAAAAGGGTCTCGCGATTTCCTTCTAGACACTGAGTAAGTCTAGTGAACTTCAAACTTGGTTGTTATTAACCTGGTTATGGTAGTTAGAGTTTACCCGGTCCGGACGTCATAGGTCAATAGGGCACATAATACAGTACGGTAGGTTCTGTTAGAACAACGTGCAACGTAAGTTATTTGATCTTTGATATTCCATACAATGTGACTTAATATTTCAACCTATATCCTTATCTAATAACAATGTCATTTAACATGTTTTGGGTAATAGGCTACCCCCACTCACTATGTTTTTACTATTACGTGTCGTGTGTACACCAGCCAAGGAATTGAGTGTTTCCAGTACGTTTTTGCGTGTAAACAAATTCTTTAAAAAATTGGAAAGTAATGCAAATGGTTATTAAATATTTCTTAGAACTTTAAAAAAAAAACGCCCTGAGTGGTGGCGCGATGATCTGAGAAATAAGGGAAATGAAAGGATTACTTTAACACACACGCGATCTGAATGGGAATATGTACTTTGAGGTGCACGTGACTTCTATATTCACACAACACAACACTTGCGCGTTATCACCACATGATCAAGTGTGCTGCTCATAGCTAGTTGTAAAAGAGCGAATGATTATGGACAAGATAGGGATGAGATACGCAATTCCGTGGATTGCACTCTTGTTATTTGTTTGAAATTTCTTCTTTACAAGGTTCGCTCAGATTTGTCTGGCGAGTTGTACACAGAACGAAAGAGTGAAATTCACCCCAAACAGAGTGTGCTGGGAGACCACTCCCAGTGAGAGGGAATTTTACCTGGAGTGGAGTGAAAGTTACTAATTAACTCTCCTTGCAAGTGGTTCCTCAGCACACTCTTTCTGGAATGAACTTGAGGACAGACGTAATAAATTGAACTTACGCGGAGCTAAATGAACTAGACAGCATGACATGCACAGCAGGTATGTAGGGTTCCATATCATTGAGCTGATATTCACTGACTACATGTACATAGCAAGTAAGGATGCAGACAAAGGCTAGAAAGAAGTGGCAACGTCTTGAGACATAGCAAAACCCTCAGAGACAGAACCACCAATACAGAACCACCAGGCAGTATGGACGCCTACAGCATACCGAAGAAGGGAGAAATTGCAAAATAGGTGTATATCACAAAATGGTCCAGTAACACTGTCAGTGCAAGGGAATGTACCAGAGGTCCCAACCACCTAGCACACCTACAAATGAATGAGAGAATGCACACTTCACTAGATCGAAACAGAAGTGCTCATAACAGTTACCCAAGATGTCCGCCTTAACACAAAGTGCTACCAAGGAAAAAACAGTCCAGATGAGATTGACAACAAGAATACAAAAGCAGTCTGGACTTCAAATAAATAACTGTAGTTCCCACTGGAGAAACAACACTCAATATTGGTATACGTACGCAAACAAACGGTATATTAAACTAGAGCACCATTGGTGCAGAAGCTCATACCTCAACATCCTGAAAGTACCATTTATGGATCATTATGTCAAATTATAGGTACCACTGAGTATCATTATACCAAATCATCAACACTGTACAAGAAAATCTGTAGGACTGCACAATTTTCAGAATTTCATAAACTAGAGCCCCAACAGTGCAGAAGTTTGATCTATGTCAATAAATTAAATTTTGATGGGTACAACCAAATAACAATGCTTATAATTAGCATCACTATTCACATCCAATAATTATGAAAACTGTCAATTTTTACTTATTTTTCTTTATGATTTGTACTGGCTGTGGGTATATGAATTGATACTAATTTGGAAAAGTGAATGGTCACAAGTTTTCTAAAACCAATTTAGATCATTAGCTACTCACTCATTAGTGGCAATTTACATGTGAATCATAATGGGGCCGTCTTAGTTGAACATTAGAAAACACTAAAAACTTGACACAAAAGTCATATGTTTGTGAAGACAACTGAAGTTCATGAAACATCTGAAAGTGCCCCTTTAAGTCCAAATACTCGTCAACATACCTGAGGGCAATACAGAGTTTCAGTTAGCATACCAACTGACACTGTCCAATCACTCAATTATCATTCATGCACGATAGGGATATTTGAGATGCGTATCACAGTTTAAAGGAACGCTTTAGCAGTAGAAAAAGAGGCAATTTTCAGAATTCCATAAAATGGGCCATTGGGCCCACATGGGGGCCTTGGACTACCAATTCCTGAACACCCTGACGGGACCAATAACTGAGCATCATTGTGACAAACCATCAACATTGTACAATATAATCTGTAGGAGAAGAGGCATTTTGTAGAACTTCATAAAATGGACCATAGGGTCCACATTGGACCTTAAACTGAAACATTTTTATACACACCACATGAAGCACCACTAACAGAGTGTTTTTTATGACAAACCATCAACACTGTACAAGAGTATCTGTAGGAGGAGAAGCATTTTGTAGAATTTCATAAATGGGCAACAGGGCCCATATGGGACCTTAGAGCAAAAATTCCTGAACACCCCAAATAGCCCCCCACCTAGGAAACATTATATCCAAGTTTCAAACAAATCCATGAAAGCATGTGGGAGGAGAAGCATATTGAACAAGTGTTGACAGATAGACAGATAGATAGACAGACAGATAGATAGACAGATAGACAGACAGATAGATAGACAGACAGACAGATAGACAGACAGACAGATAGACAGACAGACAGATAGACAGATAGACAGATAGACAGATAGACAGATAGACAGATAGACAGATAGACAGATAGACAGATAGACAGATAGACAGATAGACAGATAGATAGATAGATAGATAGAAATGAAACATCGAACAAACTTAAAGTCACCTCAATACAGCAAACGGCACCAAAAACAACTAGAACCGAACCAAGTAGGCTACACAGTAGCAAGAAATGTGTGCAAATCGAAAGCACAGAACCACACGAAATGGAAGAGGCATGTACCATGGCGAACCGCTTCAACGTAATTTAGTGCCACATTACTGGTGATTCTTTTTTGTTGTGGGTTAACCTTTTACGCCTGACATTGGTAGAAAATCGATTCATCTTCGTCATCGTGCAGACTACTCATCAATACTGCAAACCCTTTCGCATCTGAGGAACCTACTAAAAATGCAAAACTGAACTTGCAAAATGAAGTGTAACGGACCAACTGCGAAAAAATTAGCGTTTCTACATCGATTTTTGTTTCAATTTTTATTAAAGACAAAATATATATTTGATGCACGTTGTCGTTCAAATTTTGAATTTCATCATCTATAACGATACTCAATGAACTCAGTTGTTTCAAAGGTTTTAATTTTTAAAGAATCTTTGTGGTAAATTTTCAAGAACTGTTTACTTAAAAGAGATTCAAGGTTGACTGATCTGCCACATGATCAAATGAAGTAACTCAAAAACTGAAAAATCATCGGCTAAAATACTTTCGGATATGTCATATAATCAAACAAATCTTCAACACTACATCAAAGATTTTTTTTTTTACGTCATGATCTGTCAGAACAGATTAATAATTTTTATCGAATATGAAATGGTTGTCATCCAGGAACTCGTCAGTTACTTATGAAGCGTTTCAAATGATATCCTCGAGGGGATTAAGAACTGTTGTCATCCCAGTCATTCTAAAAGACACGTGAGGACAACGAAGATGTTTTTGTTCGTATATGGTTTAGGTTAGAAATCACAATGAAAGAATTCACTAAAATCCTCGTCTTCATCATTATCATCCCCATACAGTGGTCTGCCCATTGTCTTGATTCAAACATGGAAATTCTCACATCGCGGAAAATCGTCAGGTATGAAAGGCGTGATATCGTCGTCAGTCCCTACATTAAGAACCATTGCCATTCCCAGCTGTTGAAATAGGGAAAAAAAAGACACTGGAGCTTTTTATTACGGTAAGTTGTTTCTTTTACAAATTTGCGATAATTTAGAAAGTAATTTTTTTGTAATTATTGTCATCACTACAAATCTACGTCAAATGCGTCATTTCTACCATGACCTTCATCTTGTCATCAACAATAGTATCAAGGTGATCATCACTATAATCGGTAAGTGCCTCATCATCACCATCAGTGATCACCATCACTGATATTATCATTACCTCCTTCATAGGTACTATCTCAGTTGACAGCCATCATCATTACCGTCATCTGTACAACCACCATCTCATCACCATCATTATAATCATCAACATCATTATCGTTAAAACCTTCTCTAGTATCACAATATTATCACTAGCATCTTCTCAGCCTCAGATCGTTGGTAAAGACAGTTACAGTTGTAGTCTGTCATTCTGAGATTTACTTAGATGCTGTTGGAAACTCTTCTTCCCTCTCCAATATTGGAATCATTTGTTATGTGAAACCCAATCACTTCAGAGCTGAATTTCTTGCCATTTAACTTTGGAAGTTGTTTAGCGACGGAATATGTGACATGCTCAAACGAAGTTTCACAATTTAAGTGCTTGCATTTGAGAAAACCAAAAACTGACGTTAACACCAGATCCCTATTTTTGTTCTTTGTAATTGAAAGTACGTAATGAAACCTTAGTTCGTTCAATTATAACACACCACTACAACTAACGCTTTGTGGTTCACCAACATTAACATCTGAGAGCAAGCAACACTGACCAGTTCAAATTTGTCTAGCAGGTGTCAGGTCTGTCCTGGTTAATTGTAAAAAACTGCTGACAAATCTCTTTTTGCTAGACACAATTACATTCAAATGCATCCATACAAATTGCTGATTAAAGGGGATGAATATATCCTTGTGCTTGACTAATACACAAGATTATTTCTATTCACTGGTTTAAGTGTAGGTAACTTTATGTGCACGTTTTTGCTGTTTGGTTTGGTTTTTTTTTTTTTAACAATACTCACCAAGTTATGAAAGTCGGCGTGGCAGTGAAGGAACCACCAACCAGGATTATCTGCTACAAATTGCACAATCATATACGACATATATGCAATACAAAACGTGTCCTTCTTAAGTGGGTACTTTGTGTCTAGACGTGGAAAGTGTCCCTTCATATCTAATTCTCTGACTTCCCACGGCGCCAAGTGACTGTCATTCATCTTCCCCATGCCAACGATACGGACACTGTAGCCATGCAGATGCATTGGATGGCAAGACGTCTCGTCTACTTGATTGTATAAAAACAGTTCCATCGTCTGAAACAACAAAATTAGCATAAACTGAGATGCCACTTGTTTAGTACATGAATATTTAACAAGGGTATGATGGGCCGCAAACAGTGAAACTCATATTTGCGATAAAATAATGAAGTAAACTGAAGGCATGCCAAACCATTCATGTTACGCTCGCAATCTACTCTCATTGAAAGATTATATAAATTGTGGTGGCGAAACGCAAAGTATGGTATGCGTAATTTCCATCACAAAAATGAAATTATATATTAATATAGATTAATACTTAGAAAAAGATTTTTTAAGTCACTAGCAACTTAAAAGGTAAAGAGGAGAAAAGCAAACACTAAGATTTATTACGGGGTCACTTTTGTCTTATTATTATCCTGTTGCCTGTACCTTCTGTTAACATCCCCAGTGATACATAGGGTGCTTTTACACTATATCCTGATTAGATCCATTAATGTTATCAAGAGATCATCTCCCCAGGGGGGATGAAAGAAATTGATCCTGACACATTTACACCTGGGACGCACTCTGATCCCCCCATGATTTGAAACCAGAAGTACAAAATTTGTTTCAAAATCCATGTGCTTCACAAAAACGCAGATCTGGTAGGAAGTAGCCATAAATGTTTGTTGTTATAGTTCCCGATACTATTGCGTTAGTTTACCATGCCAGACCCTGTTGCACTGTATGCAGTAGTATATGTATGCAACCAGTATACTGTTCATACGTTACAGAAAAGCAAATCAATTTACTCAAAGGCTATTTAGACTGCATGCCGATATGACGGCGTTTCTTGCTATTATTTTCACTAATCCAGATTGATCATCATTAATGTGTGCTGTTTATGAAGAAAATTGAAAGAAAAGGCTTGCTCTAGGAAGACGCCAGTTCAGTATATTTGTTTCAGGAGTTTCAAACATTACTTACGGCTGTCTGCCATCACAAAAGACAAAAAGTGGTAAATGCAAATTTGGACCACACTCTTCGACATTTAAACAAGCAATCATAGAAAAAAAGTTATGTAACGAATTTTCGATAACAAGTAGACACTTATGTGGCATTTAGAAAAAAAGTACTCGGTTTAGGCAAAAATGTTGACTTTGAACAATGGAAGTTGGTACTGTTGAGCAACTACTAGCCTACCATTATAACACAGATGAGTGCATCAAAGACTTACCTACAATGAGATTGTCTGTCCCAAACATACACAAATTTCACATTAAGCAAATATTTTTCCAAATTCTACACTTTGGTCTAAAATTTGTGTAGAGAATAACAAAGTACAAACTTTCAAAACAAATAAGGAGATACTGCTATTTTTTTCATCTAAACTTGTGGAGGCAATGTATGTGTACTACGCATGGGTAAAAACAGCATGAGTAACTTTGTGCAATACTGAGAAAACGCATTGTAAAATATAGGGGTCACAATTGATCCCGGAGAGTTTACACTACAATCATTGATCTTGACGTCGAGATCAGATCCTGGTCTCTGCCAGCATCAAAATAGGAGGACCTGATCCTGATCCCGATTCTAATCTGATCACAGACGTGACCTTATACACTCACAGTAAAACGGTCAATCTCGCAGAAAGCAGGAAACCTGACGTTTTCACACTCGATTTCAAACTCATTGTTAATTTTTTAATTTGTTCATGATCTTCGTGATAAATGTTTATGATATAAATTATCACGAATCAAAGGACTGAAACAAACTTGCATGATGTCAACCAATGTGTAAATGACATCCAGATAGCAAAATGTAATAAATGAAAGTATACTATTCCAAGTGAATTTGATGTTATCGTTCATTGTTTACTAATCTGCATCAGAGTAACATTACTTCGACTGTGCGCTATTGGACATCACAACTCCATATCTAATGGGTCAAGATAAGGTCCAACCTGCTGTTTGTTAAACTTTTATGCTTTATAGATACGGTACCCTATACTGTCACCATCTATTGTTATCGTCTGGATACATACTATGCAGAACTATCTGTCAATTTCAATTTCATCGCTAAGTCAACACGGTAAGGGTAACGTAGACAGGAATAGCCGTAACTGAGATTAATATCTTTCACAAAGTTATCACACCATATATATTGATCCTAATTTTGCTGTTAGTGTTACCTCGTTCAACTCGACGCTAATTTTTTGTGTGCACGAACATTGAGAAGTGACGCAATGGGTCCAACCATGTACATCCCTTGCATCACAGAACAAGGAATTGTCCACCTCGCCATGTTGAGTTAAGAGTGGTACAGGCGGAAAGGTGAAGGTGATGTGATTGATCTGTGGACGGTCACCACGCAGTGCAGTATCGTTCGTCGATGGGGTAAAAAACCCCAATGGAAGGTAATACGTACTCTCTGATCCTACAAAAATATCGTATGGATCTGTCATGGAAAGTTATAGAAAACCAAATATCATGAAGGATTTATATCCCGGTTGTGGTTCCTATAGTAACTTTACATAAGGAGAACAGTCAATTTTACAAATTGCCGATACATATTATATAGGACGGTACATTTTCAAAACAGGCACAAGCATTGGCCAGTGTATATCACTTCCGTTTGGTTGCTACCAATGTTGTATTGTAGGTGGATGCATATCCAGCAAAGTAGTGTTTTCACTTTTAATTCTATATATAGTGTTAACATAATTATGACAGGAAAAAAAAACTAAAAAAAAACTTACATGTGACACAAATGTTATGACATTGGTTTGCTTCTAGATCTTCTAATATATTACTAGATATAGGCTATAAACTCACAAAACGTAACGTAAAATAAGAACTCCATAACTTTTTGGTAAAATTTTACACACAGTTAATGTAAGTCTTACATTATGATATAACAATTTTACTAAAATGTAGTAAAATTTACCAAAATTATGTAGAAGTTACGTGTACTGCTTACATTAATTTTACACAAATTTATGGAGTTCTTATGATACATAATTTAGGTAAATAATTCTGTGAGTGTATCAATATATATCGCTAGATATATAAGGAATTGTGTGTTTTCTTGAAGTAAGTGTAAGAGGATTTCATTAGACAATGGGGGTTTGCTCTCCTTTGAATCTAGGTTATCTGCAGGAGTGAAAATGAAGGAATCATACTGTGATCAATTACATATCTGAGCTGGTAGATGCTGCCATTTCATACGAATGTCATTCGGCACATTCGTCGAACTTATAATTTTGTGTTGTTCTGTGCATTCTAAATTCCCTACGGTGAAAATTCACCATAGATTGGTCAACTATGCACCGACCCAAAATATGGTCAACTTGGTCAACGTAAATTACGTGTAACAATTTGACCATATTTTGGGTCGGTGCATAGGGCCAGTCTATGGTCAATTTTGACCATAGTTAATTTAGAGAGTGTGTATATTTGAACCAACTTAGTCTTAGTTTTACGGTTTCCATATGGTGATATCGCATTCACACTCACCGGTTGATCTGAGATCTGTCAAGTAGATCGTTTGAGGGTAATACGTAGAAGGATTGACAGGTACATTCGATACAACATTTGGGCTTGGAGACGGTCTCTCGGGCAGACTTGGATCCGCGGTTGGGGCACCTTCATATCGTAGAATAGCAAGCTCTTGGAAGCCCCCACAAGCAGGTCCCAATCTATGGTAAATGCAACGATATAGTTGTTTGAACTCTTCGTGATGTTCAGAAAGCAAAGATTATCATTGCAGTTATTACGCAAAGATCGCTTTCCAAATCACATACTCACAGATCCATCCTCACACTGCTTGCAGGAGATTGAGGTAACAAGAAAGAAGCACCTCCCATCTCACCATCTCAAATTTTATTACACGTCGACACTGAAAACAAGCACGATTTCAATTTTCATAACCTGTGAATTATATTCAGATATTTTTGCGTAAGACGCAATTCAGAGTGCATTCCAGCTTTCCAATGAACTCAAAAACTATGGTTCGTATTATGTCCACCTTAATGAATTAAGATAACCCTAACGAATTCAGATAACCCTTCCGTTGGTAAGTGTAACAGTAAATGTATGTTACAGAAACCCTTACACCTAACATTGAGCCTGCCAACTTGTTTGCCGTAATTGTCTTACCCTACTACTCTTATCCAATAGTTGTCGATTGTCTGATTGGCCTCCAGTATCAAATCGATTCTTTCCCCTGAGTGAATTAGAAACGCGTCACAACTTTTGGGTACAATGTGGCATCCGTCTGTAGCAACCATCAGGAGGCTATGACTGTCAACAGAAACCTGCAAAGGGCAACCTGTGAATCCGTTGCTTATCACCCGAATACGGTACCTCTTCAAATTTGTAACGTGGAGTACATGTCGAGGTACAAATGTAGCCTCTCTGGTACCTCGGTAGAAAGGAGGCCCTTTTCCTTTCGCGTTGATCAGGAGAAAGTCAGGAGTATTATCTCCAACATCGAAGATATACTTTATGTAGTTGCTGTTTTGTGTAATATTCATCCAATCTTGCAACAGTAAGACATGTTCGTTACTGTCTACATCGTAAAGGCTGCTGTGTTCGTCCTCCTGCGGGAAGCGAAGTTTAGGAGATGCTCATTAAAAAAAAAAAATCATTTGCTTCCAGCTTTATATATATGTAATCAAGAGGGAAGGATTATTGACGATATTAAATGGACAAAGCATTTTGAAATCCCTTCTAAAACCTCTGAAGAATGGTTGATCTCTGGTAACTGGAAAACGACCTGCATATGGCATATTTCATCAATATATCAACTCGTATGCTTTGTGCTAAAATGCACTCGGTTTCATTTTGTTTCCATGACGGATGTCATAAGGATATGATAACAATATTTTTGGCAGATCAACGTGAATGGTGTAATAATCATAAACAAGAAATGTACCTCCACGACTAGCACGCACGCTTTGGTTCGTGCAAAACTGAAACATGATGTGGTAATAAAAAAAAATAATATAATTAGTGCACGTAATATTTACAAACTTGATGATTTACAATAGCTTGTCTTTCCAAGAAATGAGTTGCAACACAGCCTCTATTATGAAATAGGTGAGAACATACTATATCACGAATGATCATAGCACCGGCTAGTCCGTCGGCTCGATTAGATCCAATGTGAGAATGCCAAAAGTATGTTCCTGGGCTGTCCGCATTGAAAGCGTATCTAAAAGACGTCGCAAACGGGATAGGACATTGTGTGATCATAGAAGGCCCATCCATAGCTGGCGATCCTATTTGTCGTACACCGTGCCAGTGAAAAGTGATCCCAGTCATATCCTGGAGTTCGTTGTTAACATCAACGACAATTCTGTCGCCCGTGCAAGCCTGAGAAGTGTAATATCTACATGATGTAATGTTCCATTGTGTTATTTGGTGTCGTTAACGTTTAAGGAGCAAAAACTATCGCTAAACATGATTAATTCGAACTATATAGGTGACAACTGTGGAAACATTACAAATTTTGAAAGCGTTTATGTGCCAAAGAATCAGTTCTCTACTCCTTAGAATGAAAAATATTGTGATGAATTCAAGAGAGAAAAGTCATGGCTTTATATGAAAACTTAAGTCATCCTTTAAAGAAAACAGTTATTTTTTGTCACAGTGTCATGCACTAGATTAAAGGGAATAGGGCGTTTAGAATACACCAACATGACATACTAAACAAATAGCTTTATATAGTTATTATTAAACCTTTCAGTCTCATCAATAAATATCTGCCAAAGCTTCATCTCCTCAAAACATTATGCATGTGATGAGTAAAGGAAGATGCATCATTTGAATTTTGAAAAGTTTGGGTGAACAAATTAGTGTTGAGCCACAAATATCTGAGTTTCTATCTCTGAGAAACTTATTTCTTGAGAAAAAGACTATTGTCTTCCCTTATTTGGAATAATCTATCATTCTGTATCCACAAACATTGGTTTTAAAAATATGGATGTTTTCTGTAAAACAAACGCCCTATTTCCCTTTAAGGTTTCTATCATTCAATATCATTAAGTATTTGATAAATTACAAATATGAAGAAGACGTACAATGATTGATGGTCCAGGGACTTGTCTATTTACAGCAACTAACGCACGCGAGACACCATTTAATGTCACACAATCTCTGTTCGAGCAGTCGCTCTCGTTAAACGGACAATCTCCGCATGGTCTGTTTGGTCCAGTTAACATCGAGTAGTAGTACGTAACTGTCCATTGATACAGGCAAGTCCGCGTGTCTCCTGCTGTGCACGTACGGTCACAATCTGTTGACATACCAGCTGTGCAAAAAAAAAAAAATACGAAAACCGCTAACACTATTTGAAATGTATTTGGAAAATTAAATTCCAATATTTGAAATTTGTATGAAAGACCCTCATAAGGTATTTATAACTTGCATTTTTTTCGCAATAGTTTGAGGGGAAAAAATGTGGAGTAAAAGAGCTTTAGTAGAACAGTATGAGCCATAGAAGTTTATTGCCCTAAGGTCAGTTTGCTACTAATTTTTCGCTCAAACGTTTTACTGAATCATGACAGTATTGGAGATAGACGTTGTAAACACAGAGAAACACGAAAAGCAATGACATTTTGTATCAGCTGTTTGTGTTTCTTTTCTTTTTTCTTCCGTCTGAAATTGTGGGATCTGAATTTGTGTGAACAAAGATTTCCTTTAAAAGTTTTAACCTTTGTAATATCTAATTTTGAATTGACCGAAATCTCTACTTCTCTTTCAACCATTTCCCATTTTTATTACTTGTTTTTGTTTTGCTTTTTGGCTGGTTGAACTTCTTAATTCGTAAGGAAAGGACAGTAAACCATAGGAGTGTCACAAAAATCAGTAGAAAAAACCAAATACAACAGAAATAGGTGTCGTGCTGTGACATTGTTTGGGATCCAGTAATATTGACATGTAAAACTTTCATCTGTAGTTTTGGAACTTTTCGAAAGAATTTGTTTCGTCTTACCATTAAATCCATCTCCAGAGTAAACTCTTTCGTTGAAGACCAACGCCTCAGCGGTGGGCAGTATTCCATTTAGCGTAATTATAGAGTTATTCCTAAAGAAACACATTGGTAGCAATAAGATTAGTTACAAGAATGAAAGCAAAATACTGCATTGGTTTAGAGGAATTATTGACGGTCATCTTCGTGCATGTTTAGAAGTCATGTGATATTTTGTAACAAAGTATAGTCACTATCAATAACCATCAGTGAACACTTGGACTTAGTTGAAAGATTTCGGTGATTAATATTCTGATCGGTGTCATCAGAGTCATTAAATTCTGGTCAAGTTAAGGGTCAAAGCGGCTTAGTCACACCTTCAGTCTTAACTTTATTTATTCGTTATACGGCATGTGGTTGACCGAGCATTCTCTCTAACTTTAAAAGTCGGTATGGTATCGTATCCAATGATGCCAATTTGTAAACTTTTTATTTCCTCTGACGTTCGTTGCGAAGATGTTAAAATCAGTTCTCAACTTACCGGTTTTCCAACACTTCTATTGCCATTAGTAAGACAAATAGGGCAATCAAAGACGCTATCACAGTTAGAAATACTTTAAAAGTTCTGCTTGACTGAGATTCTGACGTTTCTCTCCTTTGTCCCCGCAACAACGATTGTTTGGATTCATTTTTCCTTTGTTCAGAGTACGAGGCCATTGTCTGTTTAACAAAAGGATTCAAAACCTTGAAATATTTAGTACACATTTTTTTTTTTGTATTTCGATTCTTACACGTATGACTAACAGTATAACGACTTTTTTGTCACATTATATCCGTCTTTTTAGTGTGCATCATTCTTGGGAAAAGATGGAAGCTTTCGAAATATGTTTCATACCTTCGTCGTTTTGAGTCAAACAACATTGCGTGATAAAGTTAATTGAATTCATGATTCATTAGTATATCATTAGTATATAAATATGTAGCGATGAAAATTTCCATGACTGGACATATGCAATACCACGTACCCCTGGGCTGTGTCTGGAAGACATACTGCCAAACATAATCTTCCTTTCGAAAGATTCGTGATGCACCTGGGGAAGTATTCACGTGTGAGGAAATAATTACAGAAGTAAAACGGAAAGGTCATTTCTTTGTATGTGTGTGTGTGTGATGTTGTTCGTGCATATGTTTCCCCTTGCGAGTGTAGGTATTAAACCTTTTAGACGAGTTTAAACAATGCAGTAAAGACCTTTTGACAACGGTAAGTATGGTAATACAAGTAACCATAATGTTAATAGCTGCATGTGCGAGAATGATGTTTTCCAACGTCACTAATATGCATAGACTGTATACCGACTTACACTGTTTCCCAACGAACAGAAATGCCAGCGCTGTAGGTTGAATGATTTTCTTTTAAGTCGACCCAAGTCTGGAATGTCTCTCTTATGTTCAGTACATTTCTATGTAGGCCTATGTCAAATTCGTCTTACCCACATAGCCCCTATTTTCTTTACAATTAACAATGTCCCTAGTAAAGTTACACATTTAACTTTCTTTTTGCGTGCATGTGCTTTTTAAGCGTATACACTATACTAATTGGGTATCTATATTACTCCTTCATCGCAGTCTCGGTTACAGTATGCAACTGAAGTTTACCGTACACCCAAGAAAGTCGTCATTAGCGCCCCCCCCCCCCCCCCGCCACACACACACATACCTTTCCGATGCTGCGGGGTAGGTTGTACTTAACTGTTAAGGAGAACCAGCTCCTTATAGGCAGCGAGATCCACTTCTATTGCATCTGTAATTTAATCAACAAGTACCGTAATGATATGTTTCCAATGACCCCACCAGGGCCAGTTCACCATCTAAAGCTGAAGATATCAGTTACTATAAAGAAACTCACATGTGTCATTTTTATTATTCATTCTTAGTGTTTCTTCCTCCTTGACTCTTGTCTTATCCTTATGCGCCCCCTTTTTTTTTTCTTCAACACTATTTGACTCATCGCCAAAGTTCTTAAGAATACTATATCCTCTTTGTAATTGTGTTAGAATTGCCTTCTGTTTTTTCAATGGTTTCAGCTTTTTTTTAACATTGTCCTTCATTTGTCCCCTTAAACGTATTTTCACAATTTTCTACACTTGGTTGTACATAATTATAATGCTGAACATAGTGAGGCCATGTGTGAGGAGTACAGCGGAGTCAGAAACATACATCCTTACTTCATGTGAAATTGTGAACAAAAAATGGCGTCATACATGAGCCGCCAAAACCACGGGATCCCCAAACACCACTTGTGACATACTAGGAGTTGCGAATAATCCGGCATAGATCTCTATGACTAGGGCAGCCACAAGAAAAGAGGAAGTAAAGTCCCATTACTCTCCATCACCAAAACTGCATTGATAAACCTAATATGACTATAATCTTGACGAAATTACACACCGACACAAAAGCAATAACAAAATTATGGTTCATATCCATTTCAAATAGCTCCATGTAACGTATGTTACCACAAATCATCAATAAAGGGCCGGTGTGGTACATCAGGCATGAGAAGCAGTCTATGTGGCCGTGGGAAAACCTCATAGATAATCCTCAATTAAACGAGACATAAGTTGAAGTTTGATAGGGATTCTGCACTGAAGCTAGTCAATTGTGCAATCTCATGTAATCCCTCCGTTCGTGTGAAGGAGAGGTAGAAACAGCTGACATGTATGTATACTGGGCAACCAAAAACGAGCCCTCCAAGAGCCCTCTATTAAAACGGCTCCTCTTTTAAATCTCCTCTGCAACCTACCTGTCTCTCGTTATTTGTCTCTCGTTATTTCAAACAAACACTACTGATCGTATTATGTACATGTTTCGGAAATTTGACGAGTCTACGGAAGCAGCTATGCAAAACGTAAAGCTGCTTTCAAAATGAGTAACACACAAAAAAAAAGAGAAGTGGTTTCCGTAGGATAACATATTACTTGACAACTTGATTACTGTTGTAAGCAACGTCTGCGACATGAGGTAAATAGAAAATGACAACAGATTAATAACAGTAACAAGAAATTATTTTGATGGCCTAATTTTAAGATGGAATTTGGTGAGTAGTATATATCATTATCATGATGCAAATCTTACCCAATATTTCCAAGACTGTTGTTTCTTTGGCAGCCTATCCAGTAACTGTTCATGCGGGGCATACACATTTATGATATTAAGGTAAATGATGAATGTAACTCTTTTAATCTAAACTGTTACTACAATGGGCATAACGACCCCTTATTCCACAAGAATTAATTCCATGGGAACACTCTAAAATGCTGCTTCCTGTTAGAAACAATCACAGAACGCTATCCATTCAGTCTTGATAGCCACACAGTTGACTTGAAACTTTTGGTTGTCACGTAGTCTCCAATACGCCGTCAGTGATACAAACGTTTCTTAACTTCATCAGATATATGTCACATCCACTTACAAACTTGATGGGTTTGCAAAGTTAAGTTGTATCGTTGTTGAAGGTCAAGAAACAAATAAATTAAATGAAATATATAAGTATACACCGCCACAAGAAGCATTTTCAGATTATCCTAAATCATTTTGTTCGAGAGAATCGAGAAAACTGAGAGAATGAAAAGAGAGGTGATGAGTACAACCTTAATTTAAAGGGCGTTTCTGACCATCTGGACACTTTCTCATGACATCGCCCCACCCGCATTTGCCTCTGTGAGCTCCATATGGCGCTATAACGTACCGGTACAAATATAGAAATATTATGATATGCAACTTTGCAACGAATAATAATGTCACAACGTTTTACAATGCTAGGCACGTTTAACGACAAAGTAGTCCACCAACATTCATTCCACAACCGATGTAGTAGCTTATCACGTGTACTGGCAGCGCTATTTGGAATGAGAGGCCCCTCCCCCACTTTTTAGCACAGATAATAAATGTAAACTAGGCGTTAGGTGGTGCGATAAAAATGAAGCAACGAAGCCGCCATATTGTGTGCGCCATCATCCTCTACAGAGTTAATTTGATACACTTAAGACTTATTTGGCATGAGGAAAGCTAATTACCAATGACGAGAAACAGCCTTTCTTCTTTACTTCAGCCTCATCCCTGTTTGTGCAAACTGAAGGCACGCTCTTGGTATTTTCTGATCTTAAGCCTTGTTTTTGCTTCGGCTGAATATACTGTCGTACTTTGCACCATAGAGCGTGAGAATTTTCGAACACCATACGCATGACAGTCGAAACAGAGAGACGGGCAGGGCAGTTAGGTCAATGAAGAATCTCTGCGGCGGAAGTGCTCCGGCTTCCATCTTGCTAGTGGCAAAAAGAAAAAAATTTCACTTTGCCAATACAACAACAGTACAGCGCCTAACGGCAGTTTGTTATTATGTCTATACTATTTTTCGAAGAGGTGTTTTTACAATGATTAGAAGCTGCATTTAAGCTATAATTTTATGATTCCCGACAAATAAACCCAAAAACGTTTTTGCGTTATGTAGTTCCTACACGACAATCATTTTTTCCTACAAAAAGACTTCTAATTTTTTAACTTGGGAGCTACTTATTTTCGAACCGAGAAAAATCAATTTTCCTGAACAGAAAAAAAAAAAAAGCTACAGAGACCTTTTGTCCCTTTTTCGCCCTGTGTTTTAAATGCATCATAAATTTACCACATAACATGAGTAGAACGTGATTTTATAAGTGAATTCAAACCCCGACGAAAATCATAAATCAAAAAAAATCAAAAATTTCAATTCAATTAAATACCACTGTTGTGACGAGTCAACCTTGCCCGAGTCACATGTCAAGTGAAATGTGGTCGAGTCACAAGCCAAGTCATTTCCTTCCCTACCCAAGTCAAGTCAAGTCAGGTACTTTCTCAAGTCAAGTCATAACTAAAGCCAGGTCAAGTCAAATAAAAGCTCTAGTCAGTTCCAAAGATTAACCAGTCATCTCGAGTCACCATATTTTAAGGACACCCATGTGGTAAAATTCCAGTCCCTATGCTTGCATGTAATTTTATTTCCTAAAATTTTTGATACTGTTTAGTAGCCAAATATGCCACATTCCTTGCCAAATGCCTGCAGATTTCAAAGCTTCCATCCTTAAGATTGCAACAAGGGACAACAAACTTATTGTTTACAACTTTTAAGAACATTCAGGAATGTTAACCTAAAACAAAAGGTTTGAAACACAAAACTGATAAAGAAACAAGGATTAAACATCTTAGTTGTTTAGCACCCACCTATAACACACATGGACTGGACTGGACTGGAATTCAGACCAATTCATTCAGTCAGAAACTTAAAAAACTTTGGTTCATGTCTCTGCTGTGTTTAACATAGGCTGGACACCATCTCTAGTTTAGTATAATGGTTGGTCTAAAGAAAAAACGTCCGAGTGTAAGAAAAACTGTCTCAAATAAAATTCCCCAAATCCCTGGAAGTATTATTAGGGATCTGTTGTTTCTTGGCAATCTAAGACCAAAATTATTCAGTATAAAACTGAAGGTAAAAGTTAATATTTTGTCCGAACTTCTTTATTGGGGCCATGTACCTTTATATAATGTATGCTTCGTTTTACTCTCTACACGATATGCAGATATTAATTCGCCCTTAATAACGTACAAAGCCAAGACGATTAGTGATTCCTTGCCCCTCAAATTACTGAAGATTTGTACATATTTGGTACAAAAGGAACATATTTGCATAATCGCTTAGTTTTAAGCCAAACAAGTAGGATTATAGACTTATTATTATTATGAGAAACAAGCCAGTAGAAACTTGGATCTATAAACAGGCAAGTTGCACCTTATATGAACAATTTTTTGACAGCAAAGGTATAAACAATTTCAGAGTTAACACTACAGGAGATCAGACCTCCCAACAAAATAAAAAAAAACACCTGATGTCATATTTAACATGAAATATAGCTGCAACTGAGACACAATAAATTATATGCACGAACAAAAGAATATTTAACTTATACCTACCATGATTTCGAACTAGGCCTGGTTGGGTCTGCTAATTACTTACTACTTGGCAATGTTTGTGTTGATAACCGTTAACGCCCTGTAAGCCAGAAGGACTATGATAACAAGGTTAACCTTTTCACCTTGAATAACAGTTTAAGATGTGGAGTACCATCGTGAATGTGAGTACCAATAACTTTTTGTGGAAACTTTTTTGGTTACAATTCAAAAACAAAAGGTTGGAAATTAACTTCCCAGGTGTGGTCGAAGTATGGTCGAAGTCCTCCACACAGTAGGGGGGAGCACCAAGGGGGGACATGTGGCATTTTTCCCAGTCACAACCTTCCCCCTCGTCATAGTTGCCCCGAACCACTTACCTGAAGTGACCTGTATACATGGGCTACATATATATGTCTATCACCTGTTTATATTCATATATTTCTCTTCTAGGAAGTGCGTGAGACTTTACTTTTCACTTAAATATATGATAAAACCTCAGAGTTTACGGGGGCTTTACTCCTGGACCCCCAACAGACTTTGCCTCCGTAACTTTTTATATTTGAAGTATACTATACTGAGACTTAATTTTTCACCCCAAAAAACATGCTAAAACCCAGTTCTCTGGGGGACACCCTTCTTGGCCTTGCCATCCTGTCAACTTACAGGAAAGGAATAGCAAAAATAATTACAATCGTTTGGAATCTTTGGGAGTAACGACGCTCTTTGAACAAAAATATACCTATCCTGAGATTTAATTTTTCACCCAGAGATATGCTACAACCCCATAGCTTCCGGGGGGGGGGCGTCCCCATTTTGGCTTCCAACGGGACTTTGCACCTGGATCCCATCAAAGGCCCCTGGACCCCACTCGCTGAGCTCGCGCTACGCTGGGAATTTTACTTATTGGCGTGTGTCACATAGATTTCCCTTTAGTCTTGTTTGCTTGCACTACACTCGCGAGTCTTTAGAGACGATTCGAGTCTATTAATCTGACTCAAGTCTATTGCTTTGACTCGAGCCTGTTTTTGAGACTTGAGTCATTGTAGGCTCAAGTCAGAGTCAAGTCACTTATGGTGGAAAATCTGCTCCAGTCAAGTCATTTTGGTTCAGTGATTCAAGGCAAGTCATTTTGGATCAGTGACCCGAGTCAAGTAAAGTCATCACAAAACTCGACTTGAGCCGACTCGATTCCCTGATTTGTTTGGTTAAAACACTGCTAAATACGCTGTAGTAAATATTCCCAAGATGAACTGTCGTTGTGTAATATCACCAGTAAGATCAAACCAATATTGATTCATGTGAATGAACTTTAAAGCTGTTGTTACGCTGGTCTTTCCCTGATTTGAAACCAAACAACTTACAAAGGATGTATAGATCGCCTGATGTTGGTGAAATTAATATTTGTGTAGCCATCCGAAACTTCTTCACAGTCAGTAGAAACAAACTAAATCCATACAAGTTTGACAAGAACGTAGTCGTTCAAAGGAAAGGGACGTCTGGAAGACGGATGTTTCTGACCAGAGGCGTCAATCCAATTTGAAATGAGAGAGGGGGGTGGAATGTTTGACTAATTGACAGGTCTGAATGATTAAAGCTGCCCGGCTGCAGGGTCTACGCACTGCACTTTTTGATGGCTTTGGGTATTTTGGACAGGTCCAATACTTTTTCCCCTGGGGTCTTTGTGGGGTAGCGTCCATTAACGTGACCAGAAGGAAAGATATTTGAGGTATATGTAGGAATGCGAGCTTCAGAATGAAGGATTTCTGTATCTTCGAATGGTATTGAAAGGGGAAAAACTGGTCAGACATTGCATATTTTTAAAAAAAATTGCCAGCTGCCAGGGCCTAGTGAACGAAGGCACGTATTGTCCAAAGTCTGTGAAAAGACAAATGTTGGTGCGGTGGCGCATGTCCTCGGGTTTTAACGGCGGACGGAGACTGGCCTGAGGGCATGTGTGGTAGGACTGTCTAAGCAGGGAGCCTTTGTCGGTTGTCTCGGAGCGCCCAAGAAAAATTGGGCTTTTCCCAGATGACCGGAAGTGGCATTTCCCGGCCGTCATAAGCTGCATTTACCCAGCCTTGAAATAGAGATATTATGTCTGCAATTTCTCAATTCATGTAAAAAGAAAAATGGTACGGTAATACAAATCATATGGGGCTGAAGTGATACAAGAAAGAACTACACATCCTCTTTCATTTCTGTGAGTACGTTGCAAATATTTGCAGGGTGAGGACAGGTGTAAAGACTCCTGGAATTTTTTTTTGGGGGGGGGAGAAATTTTTGCCAGAATTTTTAATTACCCAGCGGGATTACTATCTAAGCGGAGGGCCGCAATAAGTTAGCGCATGTATGAAAAATGGTAACGCATATGCATATGTGGGAATTCCCGGAAAACGTCTCACGGGGGGTAGTTCAAAACCAGCAGCGGAAATTTCAACAACAACAAAATTTCCGTCGGTTACGCAGAAGGTGAACTTGAATAGAATGTAAAAATATACCTTACACGTCATTGATATGACATATGAAGCGCCTATCCAGAATTGCCAGCAGGGGTGGGGACATGTCCTGAGGGCAGATGCCCTTGTAATGCACTGCAGGCAGGACTGTCTAAGCGGGGCGACACCACTGGTTGGCGCCGAGCGTACAGTACAATTCTGGGCTTTACACCCCCCCCCCCCTCCCTTCCATGGTTGGAAATCATGGCACTTTCCGGGTGTCCTGGGCTTGTTTTGTCCCCGAGCAATTATATTTCTTGAAACGTTATTCCAACAACTTTTACTCTCACCGATTACAGTTGTTCGTTGGTTTTGCTACAACTGTCGATTATTGCATGACAAAGTAGAACTCGTTCTTGTATAAATAACTTTGGAAAAGGAGAGCCACACTGAGGAGAAAAAGATGACATGCAAAAGCATTTTGATAGATGGAGAACGCATTAGCAGAGTGATGGTTGATCTAGATCTGTGAGAGGGTTGTAAGGGAAATGTCCCAAGCCCCTTTCGAGAAGTTTTTCACGTAATAGCTAAGCTTAGATGCAATCAAGTGCAATATTTGGCTCCTTTTGAAGTCATGAAATGGGCTAGACTGAGATACGAAAAAATCCAACTGGTACGTCAGACTTTCTTCCTCACTCCTAGACTGAAATAGCCTATGGAATTTCAGATTCTTTGAGAATTTTTTAAAATTACCTCACAATCTGGTGCATTATTTGGCATCTTGTATAGACTGAGATAGGAAGAAGTCTAACCGGTATTTAAGATTTTCCGACTATCGCCGTTCTGATTTTATTTTTGTATGGAGGGGACCTGCGTTTGGGACCTGTAGAAGAGTGTAACGCTGGTATGTGAACAGCTAACTTCGTCACGCAGAGTTTCCTTATGAGGATTTATCACTTCAAACTGTGGGTCGACATTTGTTACAATGTTCCCCTACCATTCAAAAGTGAGTCAAATATTTAACTTTAACGAAATGTGGGGGACATTTGATATTCAATGTCCCCCACCTATCGGAATGTGTCCCCTCGCCCCCCCCCCCACCCCCTTCCAGGTCTGACGCAATGCAATATTAGCAGTCGTAGAGTTGATACGAATACTGATGTTGGGTTCTATTTAATGTAGATTAATATTCTTTA
The DNA here is from genome assembly GCA_021234535.1 of Stichopus chloronotus. NCBI lineage: Eukaryota > Metazoa > Echinodermata > Holothuroidea > Aspidochirotida > Stichopodidae > Stichopus > Stichopus chloronotus. The sequence goes on along the minus strand of CM037837.1, from coordinate 6,705,324 downwards.
ACCCAAAGAAAGGTGTGGTGTCAGCTTGAATTTTTTTTTTTTTTCACTGATCCGTTTAACTTGGAAAGTCGACATCATAGTGTTGATACTCAGTACGGTACTCAATACTCACTGGCAGATAGGTCAAACATCAGCTGACATTTGGCGTAAAGCAGCTCATTTCTTTCCTTCCGCTTGTTTTCACTGTGTGGGTGATATTGTGTTACTGTCATTTCACTGCCCTACTGAGATATGCGTAGTTATCTCACAAATGGCAAGTTGGGAGCTAAACCAGAATGCTGATGTGAAGGCATTGTCGTAGACCTTGAAAGTTTGAGACCATTGGCTCATATTAACTCCATATTTTATTTTCTCACTTCAAGATATATGATTGTACAACTACTTGGTAGCATTATACGTTTGCAAAATAATATAAACTTAGTCAACTTTTAATATTCTTTCGTGGAATACCTGTAAACCAGCAGACTGGTGATCATAAAAAACCCACTACTTTTATATTTGGCCAAATAAAACAAGTTAGATGCGGGTAACATACGTTGATACGACTGCCGTATGTGGTGCTGAACCACATGATACAAAAAGATATATAAGAGTGATCGTTGACACGTCTAGGAAAGCACTATCTGCTCTGTTAGTTTTAATTATTTCCGATTGTAAAAAGAAAGGCACGGTTGATAACAGTCTAGTAGGAGACACTTTCAATCACTTTGTTTTATTGTCTAGCTGTGCATGGTATAACCGCAATTTAAGGGTAGGCCTATGGTTGCACATTCTTTGTGATACTAATGTATCACTCATACCAATATATACTTATATACTTTAATGGCCATACAGCCATAACAGACTCATCCTGGACGAATCAAATTCTGTGGAAAAAGGACTCGAATGCCGTCCTGTTGACAAGTTGGGCATACTGAATGACGAATGACTAACGTACGTAACTACCTTACATTGAAAAACACACTGCATTAAGCAGCAACGTTTGGTGGCCTGATACGACCCATCTTGGAACAACTAAAAAGTATATATAACAAAAAAAAATACAAATATGAAAATCAAAAGGGCTACCATAACGTCATTTCGGACTACAACTTTCTCCGTTAGACTCAGTACGGTGAAGAAAGTCCATTCCCGCCCAGGTGGGTGCTTCGGGTGGCATCAGAAAAAATCCAAAATGGCCAACACTGAAACAACTTTAGCCGCCGTAACTCGACCAAACAAGACCGGATCGCCATGAGAGTTGCACACGTTCAATTCTCGAGTTATGAGCGTTTGGAATTTTGTCCCTGGGGTTAACTACTCCTGACAACGCTTCCCTGTTGCTCCCTCTTATATTCGCTCTGTGACCTTTCTGGGACCTTGTATATTTTTGTCGGATAGCAGACAAGATACGCTTTACCCTAATAGCCATTTTACTGGTACCAATGGTCGGGAAGGTACACTAGACGTAATGTTAAATTCGGTACCCCATGCCTAAAAGTCAGTGAGGTATAGTTTCGACCACGCCGTTTGCAACAGTAATGCTCCAGAGTCAATTAGATAAACCGAGTTATCAGGGTAAAAAATAAGCTGGCTTTAGTGGGGTTCCGAATCATCATTACGCCAAGTGTACCTTCTCGACCCTTATGGTACCGACAAAATGGTGTATCGATGGAAGGGGATGGGCGTGCCAAAATCTTTTTGCTCACCATGAGTGTACGGAGGATGTTTTCCGCTTTTTGAAGGGATTCCGTATCCGTTAGAAATTCTTTTTTTCCGAAATGTAATGTTTTAGACATTAACTCTTACAGAAATGTGAAGACGAAAAGTGATTATAGAATCATTACGGTCACGGTAGGTAAGAAAATAAGACTTAACCTTACAAACTTAGTTCACCTGATAATTGCATTAGAAATGTCACCATCACTGCATCTTTAGCATATGTTGGAGGGGCAACAACTTTCATAGTTGTTGCATGCTGGACAGAAAGTTGTTACCTGTTGGGACAAATGTTACATTTTGTGAGTTGTTCCAAAATGAGTCGTAACATGATTACAAGACAGTATCAAACATTTAGTATCTAATGTGTGTTATATCTCATAGACTTGCCAACCATGACACTTCCATATTAATAAGATATAGGTATCATAAATAAGTAGTTTTCGGACAAGAATGGGGGTGAAAATCAAAAATGAAGACAAAACCCCATTGAAGAGGCCCTAATCACTTTACTATCTGTGTTTCCAAATACTCAAAACGTCCTTCAAGTAGCCTAGCTTTTAAGTGCGTGTGAGTAGATCTACTTTAATTTGCACTCTTCAAGAGACAAAGTCAGACATAGTAATGCTGAAAACGAAAGACAAATATGCAACTCTTATATTTCTACAAAAAACAGATCTAAACTTGGTATTACCAGTGATTTCATCATTCCTCTTAAGCCGAGGGTCAAGTGGCGTCCATCATCACTTACATGCAAGTTAAAATTGTGGAAAGCTATCTAAGCGGACGGCCACCATCAGTTGGCGCGAAACGGACCAGAAATGTTAGGGATAAAATACCTCCTCGTTCACCGGAAATCGCCTGCCTAGACTCCTTGCGGTGTCCACGAGAAACCATTGCCACTGGTTATTATAAACAAAGTATTTACATCTACATACGGCATAATTGTTATCCATAGCGAAATCATATGCTTTTATACACGGCGTGCATTTATTTACTATATGATTTCTCTCCTTCAGAACACAAATAAGGGAAATAGTGACGTCATTGTGGGAGTGACGTGGACTGTGACTGTTTTGTCGAATTTTCAATGTAATAAGACATATATACCGAGAGGTCTTCTAAGTAACGGTTAACAATCTGGCGGATGCTGTTTATCGACGTATACCATCGGATTTGGTCTGACATCGTCAATCTCCAGTAGAAACCGCCGTGATAGTCAAGGTCCTAGTGTAACGATGCAGAAGCCAAGACGAATTGCTACGGGATTCCGACCCGAGATCCAGAGCTGTGGTACCAGTTACCAAGTACCACCCTTATAGTTTAGCCTAACTGTTAAGCTCTAATTAAAGGAACACCCAAATAATTTAAGGGTATAGTCAAATTTGTACAATGTAATTTGAATCTGTCTGGAACCTTACGTCTGAACAAGTAATTACATTCTAACTGAAACTTAAACCAACACTCTCGTTTCATCTGCCGAATGATTGGGTACACATTTATAGGCATTCTTTGTGTTGCCATTCCGTGACAACAATTTGCAACTTAGAGACAAATGTTTCTTGAAACAGCAGTTTTTCTTTTCTTCACACATTACTGTCTTTAGTTAGGAACAAGACATAAGAGTGAGACGTGAAGTTTCTGAAGGAACAAATATGCTTATTCATTTGAACATCCCTTTAAATTTTCTCTGAAGTATTTCTTTAAATCTCAATTTAGTAAATTATGTAAATTCATCTGTAGGCCAACAAAGCTATTCTTGTCCAGTATGGTTTTACACACACACACACAGATAAAAGTCTATATATTCAACCATGAAGTTTTGTTCGTATCAATGGGGTCATCAGAAATGATTAGAGAGAGAGAAAAGCGATTAGGCTTTAAGTGTCACTTGAAGTATTTAGCAGTCATTTTACGTGCAGATTTCTCATGATATGAATGTAACCAAAAATACCCATTTACGACAAATATTTACCTGGTCGTCCCACCTCATTTGTAGTTTCAGTGTTAAATATATTGTGTTACATTATTTTACTTTATGTTCTTCTATGTACCTGAACGTCATTGCTATTATCCGTTGTAAATGTACTCTCTTACTGCAATTGATTGACAGAAAGCTACTGAAACTCTGAAATAAGCCACAATCAACCTTAAGGCATGCACCCTGCACTTGAATTATGTTACCAGTTGGTAGAATCAATGAGTCGTGTAAACAAATTTAGTTCTAAGTTGAGTTGTCTGTAGATCTAGAATATGGAATGCGAATCCCGCAACTTTCCCTGATAACGACATCATCATTATCAATGGCGTTGTACAATGAGCCAGTAACGGAGTGATTATCAATAACGTCGTGGTAAGTTGGAGTGATAACGGCGTGATTTTCAACAGCAACGGGGTAAATGTGAGTAATAACGGAAGAAATGTAAGTAGAAACGGGACAGACGTTGTAAGCAGAGGCCTGGTTAGATGCAGTCGCACACAACAAGAGGTTAAACACGGCGAATGTCTTTGCAATTAAATGTTGTCAACGCCGTTTCCCGTTCAAGAGTTGATAACAGCTACTGCAATGTAGCGACAACAGGCAGCCAAGAGTTGATGGCGCTATTGCAGTCAACGCAAACACAAATAACTATATATATATATACATAAAAATACATACAAAAACACGTGACCATCTACATCGCATCCACACACACAATACATAGCATTGCTACTCACGTCATCCTCAGACAAAGATCACGTAACAACTTCTACACTCGTAAGTTACCTCTTTCTTTACTCTTAAAGACATTACTTTCTACTTTCTAAGCTAAGTAACACGTAATATCTAAGTAACTTAAGTTATATATATATATTTGTCAAAGTTATTCCATTGCGTAACTTATATTTATCAATCTTCTCTCTCTATTTTTCTGTATATAGTATCCTGAAGAAGGCCAATGAGGCCGAAAGCTTGACAATACACTTTATAACTGAGAAGCAACGTCTGCCGGGTTTTTATTTAGTAATCTTGCAACTATACAGTCATGACCAGGCACCATCTACGTTCGGGTCCAAAGCAATTTCTTACTCATATATACATATATATATATATACTATCCATATACGCCATACGTTCTGATATACGTTCTGATGAGTGCAGTACTACCTGCACGAAACAACAATCAGCCGACGCCGAACTCATGATCCAGCCCGCACGCCTTAACCATTCGACCACAGCTCTGCTTCTGGTGTTAGAAAATGAAGTTGGCCTTAGATACAATCTGTCACGAGAACATATAATTGCGTTGGAAGCACCCCAGGTGCCTATTAATTACCTAGCAATTTTTTTTTTTTTTATGGTTTGATGGAAATGCCAATATGATGACGTTTAGTAATGCACGGTGTCGGTATTTCTTTTGTTATAGGCCTATATATACTTCATCTTAATTAGTTAATAACTGGGTTCCACATTTGTGAGTGGTACTTTTTCAACCAACCCCTCCGGGCACCTAACATTCTCAATTGTATTTGAAATAAAGGTTAAGTAAACAAAGGATAACATAATGCATTTCCAGCAAGTCCATCTCTTGACGTGAGAAATTCATATACTTAGCTAGTGGCTATTCATGCGGCATGTGTAAGACAGGAATTCCCCTTACAATCGTCAATATTCGATGGAATTTGTTGGAATTTGTTTCTATTTTCAACGTTTTTTATGACTAGTACAGCTAGAATTCCATAATTGCATTTTCATGTCACACAACCTTTAAAGTGAATGATAGAATCGGACTAGATTTACATTGGAGTTATTGCTGGTGTCTCAGCTGACAGCAAATTCACAGTCCTCTAATAAGTTGTCTCAAAAACGTCTAAATACGTAATTTACAAACTTTTTGGACTACATCTGGTAAACAATGGCAACAGATAAATCATTTAGCCACTACCGCCATCAACTGTATGCTTTGAACAGCGACATTAACTAAAAGACAACCATTGATGCAGTTTTCGTTGATATGGGAAAAGTATTGCCGTCACAGATTGCATGACGAGGTGTGGGTTGACTAAATTTGAATTGACATTGTCTGCATTGACTGCAACAGCGCCATCACCCTTTGGTTATATGTTGTTAAAGGGAAATAGGGCGTTTGTTTTACAGGAAACATCCATATTATTAAAACCAATGTTTGTGCATGCAGAATGATAGATTATTCAAAATAAGGAAGGATAGTAGCCTTCTTTTCAAGAAATAAGTTTCTCACAGATAGAAACTCAGTTATTTGTTGCTCAACACTAATTTGTTCACCCAAACTTTTCAAAATTCAAATGATGCATCTTCCGTTACCCATCACATGCATAATGTTTTCAGGAGATGAAGCTTTGGCAGGTGTTTATTGATGAGACTGGATGGTTTAACAATGACTAAAGCTATTTCTTTTGCATGTCACGTTGGTGTTTTCTAAACGCCCTATTACCCTTTAACTGATATTACCTGATTGTTTATATCAACTGTTGAAGGCGTAAAGGTCGGTAGCAATGTTCAGCTCGATGTTAAAAAGGAAAAACACCATTCTTAATCTCTTCTTGTACGGGACTAGTTCGCTGACATCATCCCATAGTTTCCGCCGTTATTACCAACACTTGTCCCATCATTAATGATAAATCACGCTGTTATCATCAACTTTGTTTTCTTCGTTATTGATAATCACATGGTCACTGTCATATTGTACAACGCTGTAAGTATGACACGTTGCCAGCGAACTTTGCGTTGTTCACGTTCCATACCAGAAGCTCATTGACACGATTGCTAGCAAGGTGTGTTACACGGATTTGTGGTGACGTTTCGTACACATTGTCCGGTGCCATCCACATCAATCTGTCTGAAGCGAGTGAAACAATCCTGGCCGATTCTGAAATGAAACGAAAAAGTATTGAGGGCAGTTTATGGTGGAAGCTACTTCATATGCCGAGTCCAATTCTGGAAGGATTCCTAACAGCAGGTATACAATACGATATTATCATGCCCAAGTTGACATGATTGTGTATTACAATGTGCCTTTGTGATATATCTCTCCAGGAATAGCTCAACTCTTGGACTGATAATAGCATAAGCGCTGACTTATGTACGAAATATGCTACATTTTTCGTATAATTTCACTGATTTGTTACAATGTCCAAACATAGTAACTTGTTCATGATTCAGTCTCTTGTTTTATGTCACGTGCTATCTCTTCTGCTTTACAGTTTGCCTTTTGACTTCAGTTTCTTGTTTTTTTTTTGTTTTTTGTTTTGTTTTTCGGGGTAACTTCCGATTTCTTCCCTTACTGCTCTGCTCTTCCGTTAGTGTTTCTTCAGTTCTGTTATAGTTTTCATAAGAGTGGCGCATTTTCAGTGGTCACTATAGCTCCGATAAATATTCTACCCTACATTCGATCGCGTTTATTTGATTTTGCGTACAAGCATCGTATGAAAAAAAAAATCAAAAGTGAAGTTTAACGTTTCAACTTTGAGACCCTTTGACAAAAAGCTATACGTTAGCACATTACCGCGTTGAAAGAGTGCTGTCGAGGCAAGAAGGTGTTGGCGGCTTCATGACCCATGTCGTAAATAGAACATGATCTCCATTACAGATCTTGTACTCTCCTGTCCAGGTCACAACGTTTCTTTGAAACCAGGATCCAACGAATCCGAAGGTGCTATAGTTTCCATTTATAGCTGTCAGTCCCACCACCGGGGCGCCTGGAACTGTTGTGAGGAATACCATGATGCAAATAGAGCATTGTTGTGAGTGTGATGATGTGACGGGGAGAAGGGGGGGGGGGTGGTAACGAACAGAGAAAAGAGAGGGTTGCGACAACTGCGATTTTAGGGGCCATTTTGCCGCCAACTGCGCGAGCTTTGAACTTACATGCATGTAAATTAGTAGTCTTGTGAAAAGACGATGGTAGTTCTTTTCTTTCGCTAACTTGTACAGGTTCGAATCATTCATAAGTTAAGTAATGCCTATGTTGTACTAAGATAATTGAATTATGTTGTTCATACAGAGCGCCCTTACACCAATATCCGAACTGCTCCGTTCACCATAGTGGACGGACGCGCTCAGAGAAAATGATGGTCACTAAGATAATTCATTTAGGCAGGTCAGAGGAGCGGCGCCCTGAGATTTTATCATTATTGTACTGTGGGCATATAATTATGTCGGCGTGGATTGTGGGAGTAGGGCCTGAAAGATACACTTAGTCTTGACCAAGACTAGTAAATTAACCATGATACACGTGAAACATGATCTGAACTTATGTAGTGAAAACAAACATGTTCAACGGCGGGTTTAGTAATTATCATGTCTCACAAAGGCTAAACAAGTTTGCGCAGTTGGAGACAAAATAGCCGTCAAATAGCCAGTTGTCGCAATCCTCTCTATGTAGGGACCCTATAACGTTATCACAATAAGAGCATACCTATGAAATATACCTTAAAAAAGACAGAGGTGTTTCTGGTATATAGTCGATATAATAAATCATCATATTAATTAGCGTCACCATATGAGAGATATCTTCATTTTCAAAAGTTTAAACCAAACTTATTAAAAATTAACTTCGACGTCCCCTAGAAGTCCAATACATTTTCTTGTTAATAGATATTGCCGACGTAAAAGTAATATTGATCATTATAGTTTTCCTTACAGTGTTAACACGTCATAGCAGTTTTAACCCTACTAAAATCCAAATCAAATTTTGCGCATTCAGCAAAAGAAATACCCTTCTCATGCTCAGTGTTTCGAGCATGCGAACTACCAACAAAGAGGTTTAGCCTGTTTCTTTATAAGTGTTGAGACATCTTTGTATGATGTTGGGATCACAAAGAATAGCCTACATGTGTTTTGTATATATGTCTGTCTGTTTGTTGGTTTTTGAACTTGTGGAGGGGTCGCTAAAATTGAGGGTTTTTGTTTACTTCAGTACTTCCTGTTTAGGGTATTTTTCCAACATGAATCCTCTCTGATACAGGAGTATGCACCATGCACTACGGTATAGACATGGAAGTAAAGGCTACACGATGCAAACGAAACGGTTATGTCAATGCTCAACCAAACTTGCTTATCTTTTGTGCAGCAATTGCATTAACTTCAAAATAAAAATTGATTTCGCAAAGTAATATAGTGAGTAATTTTTCATTCTCCCCCTGTACACCCACTCACCCAAAAAGCAACAATGTCTTCACCAACATGAAACGTTGTCGTCATAAACACTTGGATAAATCATGCGCTATTGGCTATATGCGGTGAGAAAGTTATAACCCAATAGAATTTCAGGAAATTCCTCTTATACTCTTGATGTCCTTAACTGATGTTGACAGTTAAGTGCGATAAAGTATAATATTACCAACGTCAGTGCACAAACGAGGCGAGTACCCTTTAGATCATTAATTAAGAGTAAAACTTTAAATTATGTAAGAGTTTAACAGGGTTTATTTCAATATTTTATTCCTACCATAGCCATCATCTGTCCGGGCTGCAACTGTAAAGTATTCTCCATGTAATGAACCCGATGATTCATTTATGATCAGTTCCATATATGAACCCATTTGGTTATGCCACGTTCCATTGTAATTTATCATCCACGGTGCACCTAGAGTCCACGGGAGCAAACAGTGAAACATTCAATTAATGAACAATATGAACATTTTCTTGAAAATGTTAACGTAATAGGTTTAATCGGGACATTAGGCTTTTACATGTTATAAGTTATAACCAACAACATGTAGGACAGCTTTTTCTTCTTCTTCAGAACAAAGATTAGGATACAAAAGTGAGGTGATATTTGTCTCCATGACTAATATTTTGATGGTGATTAAAAGTTCCATTGTTCCTTCAACGAAGATTGAAAAATCTATGTGTACTCACCCTTGCGTCGTTTAATCAGAGTTGGAAAAAGGGAACTTTTTTTATAGTTATAAAGACTAGGAAACATTTGAACATAAGTAGAGATAGGAGAAGAGTACGGGTAAGTGTGCTTTATCTTGGATGAATGAAAAGGAGAAAAAGAGTAATGAACTGATGGATGAACAGATGAATAAATATCTGGATGGATACTTGAATGCATGAATGGTTGTAGACATGAATGAATCGAAAGATAGATTAATGAATGTATGATTAAAAGTATGAACGAATGCACGGATGAACGAACGTCTGAACGAATGAATGAACGGATGCACGGACGTGGATTTTGATATTGGGAGTGAGGAGGGAAAATACCTGGAATGAAACTTCTCTCCTAACTCGTGACAGCAACGGCAAAGGATTGAAGTATTCACTCCATCAGAATCGTATATTTTATCTAGACTCCACGTAAACACCATCATCTGTTGACGTATAGTGCAGCGAACAAACTTTTGAAAAAAATGCCTCTCAGATTGCAGAAATTTAATTTCCTCAGTCTTTCAGGCTGGCCTTGTAAATTTCAACAAATTTTTCTTCTGTTTTTCAAAAAACATGTTTAGAAACTTTCACTTCCACTAAAAGTGTAGTTTTTTTTTATTTCCAGGTTACACAAAGTGGGGGACAAGTGGGTTTGTCCCCCCATTACCCCCTCACCTGGAAAGTCCTACATTGACAAGGATCAATACATCTGGCTAACCCCATCGTTCCATACGTTCCTGTTACATTGCTTCGTTCCCAGAATGCTGGTCTCTTGGTCACATCCTCGATGTGGTCTGTACGAGCCTTCTCAAGACGTTCTTCCAGATTATGGAATTCATTGCCCTCTGATCGGAGAAATTGCGACGTAACTCGATTGTTTCAAACGAAAGCTCAGGAGCCATCTCTTCCAGCGCGCTTTCGAAGTGCAACCGATTTAAGTGGTCTAGAGGTCCACTGATTTATAATTATCTCTTGTTAATTACATGACTTCATTATTAAATGAAGGACATCCCCCCCCCCCCCACCTTCCTAAAGAATCGCCCATGCATGGATTAATGGAATGAATGGATACACGGATGGATACAATGGTGGATGTATGAATGAACAAACAGAGGCATGGATGAATGAATGAAAACATGGAGTAATGGATGGAAGGAGGGAGGGATGGATGGATGGATGGATGGACAAACTAATGATGAATGTGGATGGATTAATAAATTAATGCAGGGTGGATGGACAGAGCGCCAGACTGATAGACTTCAGTGAGATTATACACTGAGTAACACGTAGGTGGGAGGAATACCTACGTTCTGCGCACGTGGATCCGGAATATCCAAACGCACAACGGCAAACAAAGCCAGTATCGTTAGTTGAAGAGCAATTGCCTCTGTTCTGACAAGGATTAGGATTGCAGGAATCTTGGGCTACAAAAAAAAAAAAAAAAACTGTTTCCGACTTCTAGTCAACGTGAAAGAGATCCCATTCTTGAATCATACTAACAAAGTATTTATAAATTTATAAACTTAAGAAAAAAAACCCTTCTACTTAATGTTCGTCTTTCCAACTACGTGTCACTTGTACTGTGTAAATCAGGGTCGGAGTGAGGACGAAATTCCCCTTGACAAATTTGACCCACAGGGGTAACAACGCATCTTATTAAACATAATTGCAGAACGTAACATGAAAGTGGGAAGTGGGAATAAATTTTGGTCTGTGCATCTCACTCCTAGAGTAGAACGTACATTTTTAAGTAAAATTGTTCAGCTTTCTATTACTTGGCAGAAGCATCTATAAAATCATTGTAAATAGTTGTACGCTGTTACTCAAATGAACACATGTTCTTTTTTTTTTTCTTTTTTTGAGAACCATGGTACAAACCAAACCTAAGCGGACGAGGGGGGGGGGGGGAGAAAAAATATTGGGTTGAGTGCCGTAAGGACTATCAAAGCCGAGCGCCAGTATTGGTTGGCGCGGAGCGTAGAACAATGCTTTGTTTTCTTTTGAAACCTCCTAGATGACCGAAATCGGCACTTTCTGGGGTTTTCTGAGCTACATGTACCCAACCTTGAAATAGGGATCTCAATTAATAAGAACAGATCTCGTGTCTGCAATTTTTCAGGTAATGAGTACAAAAGTAAATTTATGAATATGATAATACATATCAGATGGGTTGATTAATACAGGAATCATGAGTTATGCTCTTTCATTTTTAGTTGAAACACTTAGCAAAACAATGGAACACTACTATAGAGCAACTATGTACAAACTGTAGGCCTAATTACGGCAACCGATTACACTTTTTGTATGACATTGTCATGTTAGAAATGTTGAGGTCAACACTGTTTGATACATAGAAATCGGAATCCTAATAGCTGGAAGAAGCGCGCCAATGGACAAAATGGCGTCAAACTCCCCACTTCATGGAGGGTCACGCGTGCTGCGGGAATGACTTGGTATGGTAGTTTCATACGTTCGCACTTTATAATAGCACCAGGCATAGTTCGAACAAACGACGCGTACATCGCGCAACGTAAACTGTACACTACTGAGCTAACTGAGACATTTCATCGGTTGTCGCAGAGTAACAGTCCTGTGATTTGCGCATCTAGTTCTTTGGATTTGCGCCTTATGTGCAGAAAATTTGTGCTGTCATTTAATTACTCCTGATTTCGTACGGCTGAGCTAAAATCATAATCGTTTGTACATTTAGTCAAGCAACACTATGCACTTCCACGTTAAAGCATGACCAGGCAAGCGAGAGAGGCGACCGTGAGCTGGCCAGGTTGAAAACGTGGAAACGTGGAAACCGCGGAAATTGCCAAATAACGGTAACCATCAAAACGAATTTCCGCGGTTTCCGCGTTTTCAACTTTCTCCATAGGCCCAGGTTGAAAACGCGGAAACCGCGGAAAAGTGTCGGACTTAGAAAATTTTTTGATATAACCGTCAAAATGAATTTCCGCGTTTTCAACTTTCTCCATAGGCCCAGGTTGAAAACGCGGAAAACGCGGAAATTCATTTTGACCGTTGTATCTAAAATTTTTAAGTCCGGCACTTTTCCGAGGTTTCCGCGTTATCAACCTGGGCCTATGGAGAAAGTTGAAAACGCGGAAACCGCGGAAATTCATTTTTTCCTTGGGGATGTGTGTGAAAGCAAGGAATTCGATATAGCCTGCCATTTGTTACACTTAACTTGGGATTTGGACATCAACAGGAACACCTATAAATCATTCCAGTTGTATCCGAGGGCGTAAACCAAATGGTGGGGGATCCGGGGATTGGCAGGGAATGAGAAGGGAAGACCGAAAATGACGAATGCCACGTACTTTTCTCGTAACTCGTACAGAGTAACACATAATAAGTTTCAACGCAATTTTAGTGCAAAGAGCGGAACGGAGGGACCCCGTTTTATCGGTGGGACGGGGTTGGGGCGTCGGGGGTAGGGAGCCATGCGCCCACTTTTCTTAATGCACTCTTGTCACCACCCTTTGTCGTTCATGGGTTTGAAACTCTCCCTCCCTTTCCTCTAAATGTGTTGCTGTAAAGTACGTAAAACACACATGTTCATTTATCCAAAATTTTTTAAGTCCGACACTTTCCCGCGGTTTCCGCGTTTTCAACCTGGGCCTATGGAGAAAGTTGAAAACGCAGAAACCGCGGAAATTCATTTTGACGGTTACCGTTATTTGGCAATTTCCGCTGTGTCCGCGTTTTCAGCCTGGCCACTACGGTGAGCTCTTATCGTTAGGGAAAAGTGCACAAAAGCAGAATTTTTACAATGTACCTACTACCGCTCCTATTCTCATACCAGCGAGAAAAGCATCTCCATAGCTTTGCTACCGCTTGAGTGGTGATTTTACTGTTAAGGCCTTTATTTTACCATGAAATGTAGTATTTTGAAGTACATTTCACTTTCCACGGGCCCGCAGCTATTGTTCACCGCAGTAATCCAGTTGCAAAAATCGCTGCACAGAGTTACGGTAGGCCTATATCACGAAAGGGCCCCCAAATTTAAAGGGGTGGGGCTCCCCGGAAAAATCTCTCGATGTCGCGGTGGACCATTCCGCAAATGGTGTATTTCTTTCATTTTTTGGTAGCAAGTGAGTCAGTCATAAAGTCATTTCTTCCCTTAAATAGTAAACGTTTCATTTACTAGTTAAAATGTTTCCTTAATTAGTTTAAATGAATTAAAAGGAAGAGTCGAACCTGATACAAACAGAGACGTGTACCAGCAACACAAGATGAGGAAAATCTAAAAGTACGAAGAAAAACAATGAATTACTGCAAAAAGCAGACCAACATTTTAACTTTAAGAAAAAGAAGCATAAAACGTTGCTGTATAAACATCCTAGTGAAATACTGGAAAAAGAGCCTGCTTAAGTTTAGCTCGTATCCCAAAAGATCAATAGATTCATAGTAGAAAGTTACGAGATCAGCACCTGCTCTTGGCGTCTTCGCTCATGCTGAGACTGCCCATATGGGCAGTTGCACATAAAAGCCTTTCCAATAACATTGAGTCAAACATCATTTTGAATATTATTTTGCTACCATTTAACAGTACAGCTAAACAGGTGTGACAATATAGGATGTTCTCAGCTGCAAATCGTGTAGGTCTAAAGATACTTAATTACCCTGAATTAGAGAGATTTCAGGGAAAACAAAATTTACTTACCAACGATCTATCTGGCAGCATTATTATTTCCTTTCACAGCACGGACAATAGAACACGGATTCGATATATCACGAATACACGGGGTTTACATGTCCAAGCTCGCAGGATTCGATCAAAATACCCTCAGGACATAGAGATACTACGGATGCCAAAACGTTACTTCTGTGGGGAATAATCTATGAAGGCGCAGTATTTGATTTAATAGACTCACCGACTCCATATATAGTACAACATATAGCCTAATATTGAATTGAATATTCTAATCAGACTTCACTCAATTGATTGATTTGCTAATATATCGAACCCATCACTGACTGGAGGTGAAAAATATTCCTTGAGACCTTGAGAGAAAAGATCACAGCGTACAGATGAATTTTTTTCAGGTTACTTTAAGATGTACTTAAACAGCTGCAATGTTTAACATATAGTCATGACCAGAACGTAAAATCGATAACCTGAGGTGACTGAGGCAACGTTCAGAGTGATAAATGGTGTTCATTACCGTCTGACAATTCAAATGGCCCAATAGGATGATAAGTATGGGAACTATGCCCATCATAGACATTACTCATGGAGGTTATTCCAGGGACGCCAAGTTGCACAAAATAACTTGCTTTTGGACTTGGATATGATTTTTTCTCTCAATTCCCTTTATAGAACTTTTTAACATTAATACAATAAATCAAAGTAGATTTATTATCGAACTATGCCAGACGGTCTTCAACATCATCACATGCACCATTTAATTGATACACTGTTGAAAAAAAAGTTAAGAACCTTTTTGTAACAGATTTTGGACGCGTCAAAGTGTTTATTCTAAATTAAAAGCAATAAAATACATACGAGCAATATACGCCTCACGTAGTGAAAAAAAAAACACATTTCCGCCAATTCGATAGCCGTTTTAAACATCACATGTTGGATCCTGAACACGTACAGCGTTTTACTAGTTGACATGCGTCATGCCCTTAAAATTGGACATGTAATGTTCAAAAATTGAACATTTTTCGTTAACAAAGTGTCACTAACACAAGTTCAAAGTGGCGTCAGTGTGTTTATTACCTATGTATTACATTGCTTTTACTTACTAAACAACACCTTGACACGTTCGATCAAAATCTGTTAAAAAAAAATGTGTGACTGTTGTTTTTGTTTTTGCACAAACGTTCTACTGAATGTTTAAGTGACGGAAATATAAGGAACACTCAGTTGGAACAATATTGTCTATATTGTGTTTTTTATATCTCACTTCATAGCACCTGTCAGCACTGTGAGTAACGTCTGTTGGTGTTTAAAGGAACTTTTAGAATTGAAGCCACGCATGCGAAGGGTAGAGGGCTCAACAAAGTAGGAGCAGGTATACTGTAAAATGCTGAACGGAAAATGACTTAAGTTTAGCATTGTAATAGTACTATTTTATATAGATATAGGTTACGAACTGTTTGTATTTCAAATGTAAACAGTGTGTAGAATGGCTAATGTAGGATACTGTCCCACGTGGCTCATAAGAAATCACTGCTATGTGCTCACGTATGTAAAATGTTGGTTAGTACACCTGCGGGTGGATGATAAAGCAAGATGCCAAGCAGCTCTTATTACGCCTATAAGACAAAAGTAACTACTATTCTGCCCAGGTCATGGGCATGACACTATTTAATCTGGGAACTACAATTAGCCTATAGCCCACAGGAAAACATACGTCGTTGAATTGAACTACAGAATTTCATACAGTTTAGCTAAAACAGTAATTTCGGGACAGTATTCATTGAATGCAATGGTATTCAAACTTTCTAAGACTACGTTATACTTCATCGGGACAAGTGAAGCCCGCTGCGAAAAGGTACGGCCGAAATGTAATCATCGTAGGAAAAGTGAGTGGTCTAGGTCACTTTTAAGCCTTCCTTTCTTCCAGTCCTTCAAGTTCCCTTGCTCAACATTCCCGAAGGGGGAATTTCCATCTGTATTAGTTTAGAATACGTCACTGACCAGAAGCAAATGAACTCAACATGGCATGAAAGCAAACCGGTGGTTCACTGCTATCCAATGTTCTTTCCAGCAGAAGTTCCGAATTCCGAGTCGCATAAATTTAAATTCTGCAAGACGGTCTCTTGTTGTTTAGGAGCTACGGTAGATAAACGGATGTGACGTCAGTCGCATTCATACAGACGACTGTACATAACGCATGGAGTCTATTTGGTTGTCTTAAATGGAGAATTGTTTCCTAATAATTAAGATGTTCACTTCCTTTTCAGGAATAGACGGAGTTTTCATTCAGTTTACTTTAAATATGACAGTTGACTGGAATACTATTTAAGCAGATGATTTTTTCCTGTTCTGCGCAATTCTCAGTTTAATGTTATTGTCTTCTAAATCCAGCAACAAAGTACAATACCCCCATGAAAGATCTGAAGGCCGCCGACTGGCGCCTTCACCACTCAATTGTGTTCAAGATAAAAAGGTAAGACCGTCATTACATAGGTCAAATGAAGATCAATTAGCAATTATGTCTTACTTCTGAAACAATCTTCAGCAAATAGGAAAAGACTGAGTGGCGTTAAACAACAGAGTTTGATGCACTGTCTAGGATCACCCGTGTGGATAAAAAAAAATACGGTGCCAAATTTGAAAAAGGCTCCCCGACTTACAAAAACCAACATGACCGTAACGTGCCTTTATTGAAATTTCTTCTGCAAAGTTTCTAAGCAAACATTCCGTATGTGCTTTTCTATAGGCTATTGCTGAAAAGGAAAAGTAAAATGTAGATAATGTAAAATATTATATACTAGAATCTCACTTTCACGCCCACTCATTGATCAATATTTGAAAGCGGGTGCAAGGCGAGTGGGTGTTGAGCGTCTCCTAGTATGTAAGCTATTGCCTAGACATTAGTTGAGGACTACTGCACGGTTTGTGTATGACACTGAGTATTTCAGATGGCCTAAGTACACCCGAGTGGCGTACCGAGTCGAATCTACTGTTTTGCTAAATCTATAATCTTTGTAGACAAAGTCCTTTCAACTCCGTATAAATCCTACGTCAATTTCATTTACATAGCTCTTAGGCGATTGGCTGAAGCAGGGCTTTTAGTTAAAAGAGAAAGACTGCTACTATCGCTCGTAGTTCGACTGTGAGCATTGTAAGTGGACACCTTCCTGGTACTCAGTGGTACAGCTAATTACTAACAACGATTTCAAATATTGAGCACCGCCCACCTCATGAGTAATAGACCAATGGCCACTAATGCTCATGAATATTAAGTTCATCAACTTTTAAGTCACCTATTCCTCACAGAATTTACAGTATGTGCTAAAATCATGTTTCGAGAAGACCTTTTCTACATGACAGAACATGATGTGATAACCAGAAATACCATTATGTTTAGAAGGGATAAACATGTAGGAAGGGATAAACATGTAGGAAGGGATAAAGATGTAGGATATCATGTAAGGATTGGCTGTTTAGGTTTTATGACAAGCAGTGTTTGACCGTTGCTGCCAGACTCTTTCAGAGCAGTCACAGGCGCTACACAGGCTGTCCTAACTTTAGCTTCAAGAAAGCAACTGTACATGATATAAATTCCGAGTGAGTAAAAAAGTTTCCCTAGTTCAGCTTTTCGGAATATTATCAGCAGTGGTAGAGTTGACTATGTTTCATTCATTCATTCATTTATTAATTTCAAAATTACAAAAAGATAGGTTGGAAAGGACACTAGAAAAACAAAGGTTTATCGAGCTAGTGCCCCTGAAGAAACAAAGAATACGAGGGAAAAAAAGCAAAAACAAAAAAGCAATATTTGACGTCATGTGACCTCATATGAAGTTTATCGGTTGCCATGCTATTGTTATCGACTACTATATATCTTCATTCACCTCAGTGCACTCTGAGCTGCTCTCTTTATTCTGCATTTCTTATACTTTTCATTTGATAGCCGATGGGTTGCAATATCATTGCCATTCTTTGCGACACTCTGAAAATGTGACTTTGCTTGGTTTACCTATTGAAACCTGTCTTCCCCCGACCCTCTGTTGACCTACATATCTCTCTTTGGCAAGCTGCCCAGCACTCCCTGACCTGAGTGACCCCAGAGGTGGAAGGTGATTGATACAGCACAGGTGATTTGCATATTGCAATATGAACAAAAGTGGAATATGGATAACCTAACTTTATTGTGAGACAAATTATCTACTTTAAGAATTGAATAATACCCATCCAGCAGCATGCTATAATGAATGGGAGAAGAGCCTCATTTGTCCCTATGTATGCTGGTCAGCCAAAGGCACTGACTACCATAGTACTAATATGAAAAATCTCTGAACATTGTAACACATAACTTGTAGAAAAACTGTCGCCTTTGTATTAAGTAATAATTTATGGCCCATATGGCCAATTCTGAAGTTGGGATAACAAATGTGAACACTGCAAAACGTTCCAGTACCACAATGCTAATTTGACAAACCATTAACATTATAGAGGAAAATATGCAGGAAGGCATGATTTCATAAAATGGTCCATGTGGCCCCATATGGGACCAATAATCCTGGACAACCTGAAGGTTCCAGGTTCCACTACCACAGTGCTAATTTGACAAACATTTCACACTGTAATGCGGAATATACAGAAAAGAAACATCTTGCATGATTTCATAAAATGGTCCATATGGTCCATATGTGACCAGTAATCGTGGACAACCAGCCACTACCATAGTAGTAATGAGACACAATTTTAACTGAACACCTGTAGGCGAAGAAGCGTGTTGCATGATTTTATAACAGGGGCCCATATGGACCCAAAATTCTGAACCCCCTGGGGGGTTCAGAATTTTTTTTTTCACATTATAAGGCAAAATATGCACACACACATAAAAAAATAAACATTTGCATGATTTCATAAAATGGTCCATACGGAAGCAATAATCCTGAACAACCTAAAGGAACCACTACCATTGTAGTAATGTGACACAATTCCAACCATACAATCTGGAGGGGGAAGTATCTTTTATCATGATTTCATAAAGTGGTTTAAATGGGCCTTGGACCTCAAAATCTTTAATACTCCAAAGGCACTACTACCACAAAGCATCCAGAAACCAAGTATAACATTTTTCCAAGATTTATAACTTGAGATATCCAGTTAAAAAGGTTTTCAGAGCTTTTAATCAGACTTTCCCCTGTTAAATTGTGGCGTACTGAAGCAAGTGTCACAGAAGCACACCCCCCCCCCCCGTGTCCCCAGACGACCTTTGACATCCACCAAAACAATAGCGCACGCCTTCTCAATATGGCGAACATACATACCGAGTTTGAGTCCCCCCTCCCCTTCCATTGAGTTAGAGCGCACCGAAGCAAGTGTCACAGACACACAATCACACACGCCAACCAAACTACATGGGTTTCTTTGCTGACTGAAGGTACCAGAAACCAAATTGTGACTCACTCATGTTCGTTTGCATGTGCCACATTGGGATCCTCTTGTGAAAGGGAAACTTGCATACATGGATGTCGACCCCAACAAACACCTGAATGTGTGTTGGTCCGCATGAACTGTGCCGTTAAAAAGGTGTTTACAAACTCAGTAAAGTTTTCACCTCATAGTTTCAAAGATTGTTTTTCACATTATCGGCATTTGTTTTAACATGAAGGATTCGAAGTTTTTTCTCATTGCCATTTTTTACGATCGGTTGCAATAGTCGATGACAAATTCGCGAGAACCCCAACCTGGCCACCGAGGAGAAAACAGTAAATTTCTCTCATCTTCTCCCTGTGTCCTCTGTTCTCTTTGTCTCTAGAAGGATCAATTATGGGCATAGGGATTCAAATATGGGGAGTTAAACAAAGTGGCATTTTGATGGAACACTTTCAGAGTGGTAGTAACTTAAGGATTTTCCCCCACAAATTGTGACGCATCCTACAATACAGCGAGTACAGGTAGGTCTTCATGCGTACGGTCTTCACCCTAAAAAGCGTTGAGAAGTAGAAGGAGGGGGCAGCACAGGTAGATTTGAGAGGGAGGTTAACATATCAGTCCGAAAACGAACCAAAAAATTACACTGGACAAGATAGCGATAATAACTTACTTTCATTGTTATCAATTTGAACATTACTCTACATTTCATATTCAAAAATGTGTATAATATGTATAAATCATCTGTCCAACAAGAAAAACAAAATATTTACAAAATATTTGACACAACTTCGTTTGTTTTCCTCGGCTGACTCTAATAGAAAGAAAAAAAACAGAACTAGAGAGAGGTTCAAAGACAAGATCTCCGTGACGCCACCACCGCATTCCGTTCTTTTTCGCATCATTGCAGTTCCCAACCACCCACCTCGATACCATTGGTGTGTCCCAGTTCCCAGAGGCAAACACACTTGGTGCAACCGGAGTATTACAGAAAGGAATAAACAGATAAAAGAAAACTCAACGACTTAAAAGGACAGTTTCTCGAAATGGAATATAAATCTGTCTCAAAAGTTAGTCGAGTAAAAATGATTCAATATATATTTATATATATCATTATATATATACAATTTAGCAAGTAACATGCCTCTGTAATATATTTCCTCGAATTTTCAATCACCTGGAAGGCTCTTATTTTCATGACTTTTATGAGTTGGCTAAATACAAAGAGCTACTGACTAAAGACAGTCCATTTTTAGCAGCACACCATGTGGTGTGCCTCTAAAACTAGCAGATGCAGCCTGATAATCCATTCCGCCTCATTTTTTTTTTCCTTGGTTTGAATTTTTCAAAGGTAAAACATATGAAACATAATTCCAATACTGAACTGACCTCATCTGAATTGGCAAATGTAAGTTCAGTGGCAACACTCAATTTCAGGGAAGTGAGTATTCGTGTACACATAAAATACACAGATGTTAGGAGACAATTTTTCGATGGACAGAGGAAAATTTAAAATCCATTAGCAAGATGACATTCAAACCACACTGTATTCGTTCATTGGATTACAAGACTTACCCTACCAACAGCACTGCTAAACTGTTAGTCATAAGCCAAAACACATACTGGGGCAATTAACATTTACTGCAATACCTACCCTTCCTCTCATTTCCACCAACCATCACTTCAAAGAAAATTATGAAAATAATCTGCTCAACGAAGGTTCAACCATGGAGGTTTTCCTTGTAGAACTGATTGGTTTGACAATCGAACTAACTATTGACAGTGAATTAATGTCTGCTCATTTTGAAGTCATTCACACAGGTTTTATGTAAACTTGGAAAAAGTAAACGTCTCTTCACAGAACCTTCCCACTGTTTTTGTCGATTTAGGGGAGTTTTTGGTAGAAGTATCATTTTTTGAAGTTACTTTCTACCCACTATATTTGCTGTGACTGGAATGAGACTGCGAAGAAAGGTATAAAGCTAGATGTAACATGGTTGATTTTAGTAAAAAGGCTCCAGTGGTTGGCATTTCCTTAGATCTCCTCAGGTGGGGTGACTTAAAATGTATTCTCCTTCAAATAGCAACAGACACAAAGGTCTGAAGTACTTTATGTGCCATACCCAATCCATACTTTCCACTGGACACCAGTATGTATTCTACTGTATGAACATACCCCCCAATTCCTTCCGCTAGACACTGGTATGTATACTACTGTATGAACATACCCTTCATTCCTCCTGCTAGACACTGGTATGTCTACTACTGTATGAACATACTCCCCCATTCGTTCTGCTAGACACTGGTATGTCTACTACTGTATGAACATAATGCCCCCATTCCTTCTGCTACACACTGGTATGTATACTACTGTATGAACATACCCCCCATTCCTTCTGCTAGACACTGGTATGTATACTACTGTATGAACACACCTCCCATTCCTTCTGCTAGACACTGGTATGTATACTACTGTATGAACACACCTCCCATTCCTTCTGCTAGACACTGGTATGAATACTACTGTATGAACACACCTCCCATTCCTTCTGCTAGACACTGGTATGTATACTACTGTATGAACACACCTCCCATTCCTTCTGCTAGACACTGGTATGAATACTACTGTATGAACACACCTCCCATTCCTTCTGCTAGACACTGGTATGTATACTACTGTATGAACACACCTCCCATTCCTTCTGCTAGACACTGGTATGAATACTACTGTATGAACACACCCCCCATTCCTTCTGCTAGACACTGGTATGTATACTACTGTATGAACATACCCCCCCAATTCCTTCTGCTAGACACTGGTATGTATACTACTGTATGAGCATACCCCTCATTCCTTCTGCTAGACACTGGTATGTCTACTACTGTATGAACACACCCCCCCCCCCCATTCCATCTGCTAGACACTTGTATGAATACTACTGTTGGAACACACCCCCCATTCCTTCTGCTAGACACTGGTATGTATACAACTGTATGAACATACCCCCCATTCCTTCTGCTTCACACTGGTATGTATACTACTGTATGAACTTACCCCCATTCCTTCTGCTAGACACTGGTATGAATACTACTGTATGAACACCCCCCCTCCATTCCTTCTGCTTCACACTGGTATGTATACTACTGTATGAATATTCCCATTCCTTCTGCTAGACACTGGTACCTATTCTACTTTATGAATGGATCACCCATTCCTCTACCAAACATCGGTGCATGTATTCTAATGAGTGGATGGACCACCTATTTCTTCTACTAGACACTGGTATGTATTCTAGACCTTTCACTCTCTCTGCTAGACACCAGAGTGTATTCTACTTCATGAATGGACGACCTGTTTCGTCTACTAGACTCACGCAGTGGACTCTCCCCGATGACTATGAAGATTAGCCTGACTGAGATATTCTTGACTGAATGCATCTCACTTTTGGATTCAAATATCTTTCAGTCCGATCTACTGTGGAACCATACGTATTTCATTGACAGAGTCCAGTAGTTCAAACAGACAGCTATCTAATACAACCCGAACCATAACAGACTAAGATAATGCTCCTCTGCTGAAAAGTTACAGAAGTAATACCTTTGAGAATGACCAACTCTTTACTGTCATCAATAACAGAGCCAGATTGTCCCTTTCAACACAACATGATACTACTGCAGGTTTGGCAGTCATTGAACTCATTTTCGTTTGGAGTGAGGTATACACTATAACATTGACACTATAGTATTCACTATAACAGTGACAATGGTGAAATTCCTACAGACCCTCCTCCATATGCAGTATTTGAACAGTCTGAAGAGAGAGGAACCCACTAACCTTTGGTAATGTAATGATAAAGTACCAAGTGTCATATCTTTCAGGGTCTTCCAAACAGTCTACAACCTGTTCCCCCCCCTCATCATTGACATAGGACGCATGTCAGTACCAACAAAGGATGGTTCTACAATCCAGCACTCATAACGAAGGAAAAGATGGGTTATTAAAGAGGCACACTGAGTTGTTTAGTGAAATTCACTAAATTTTCCTAAACCTTCCTCAAGCTTCCTTCACATATTAATGACAAAATGGTTTGAACATTATTGAGTGAGTTATTAACATTTCAATTTGGTTTTATAAAATTTGTGACCGGTCACTTTCACGTTAGTACCAACGGATTATGCACACAGCCAGTACAAGTCAGTGTCAAAAAGCACAAAACTTTTTTGAGTTTTCACGATTATTTAATGTGAAACTTATCAATTTATGCTAATTATAAGCATTGCCATGTGTTAATGTCTTTCTAAATCCTCACAAAGTTATCAATACCAACTCAATGAGTCCCTTTAACACCGTGCTGCAAGTGAAGCCACAAGATAAGAAGTTTTCACAATATTGTGAGTGTAACTTTTACAACTGTTAAAATTGTGGGTTGTTTTTTCATTACAATACTGATCTACAACCTAAGTTTTACCAGACTGTCCTTGCAGTGGGGTGACTAAAATACTGTCATGCCAGCTGTGACTTTCCTTTGCAAAAATGTTACAGAGAAGTCCTCAAAATCAGATAAAGGACAACATTTAAGGACAAAATGTAGTCTCCAAACTCTCAAATTCACGCACTTTGCATCACTGACTTATTTTTTTTTTTTGGTCAAGTGAACAATCACCCAGTGACTGAGATTCCTCTCATGTCATGCGGTTACCCCTTACCAGCGAACATCAAATCTAGAATGCGTCAGTCATTCTCTCCACACCTTTTACCGAAACTTGGCTGGCTTCTCGATGTTTCTTCATTTCTACCATTAAGTTGCATACTATTGCCAACTGGAATATTCTCACCTGATTCTGATAAACAAGCCACTACAGAGATCTAAACTTCAACGAGATTCTTCTTTTATATTCTACTTTTTCTACACCTGAAGAAACAGCTTTTACATTTTCTTGCACCGACCAATTTCAAATTCCACTTTTTTGTAAAGTTTTTTTTTTCTTCAATCCTGAGACTAAGCAAGGTAATACAGTTCTGTCACTTGCTGCAACTAATATTGTACTTATTCTCTCCACCAATGTTTTCTTTCTTCTTTCTCTCTCTCTCTCTCACTCTTTTTTGCAATTATTTTCAGTTGGTCATTTTTTTTTCCTTCTTGAATTCTCTCAGTTGTTGTAAGTTTTTCACAGAAAAATTACCAAGCAAAACAAGACATAAAAAATAATACTTAAAAAAAGGACTAATTGTATAATATTTCTTTTTACAAAAATTTCTTTTCTTTTGTACAGACCTATTTCATGGTATTGTTGTTGTTGTTGATATTGACAGGTAACAAATATAAACAAATAATTTCCAAAGTATTCCATCATTGCTCTCTTCATCAAAAGTCACACCAAATGTACATAGTTTCTTCTTTACTCTCTCTCTCTCCATAAAAAGCAAACATTTTTGAAGGAAATACATGATATATTCTTTGTCTCTCTTCTTGATCTTTCTTTAAATTATTTATAAATATTTATAGTTCTATTGATGCGGTAGTAAAGAAAAAAAAAAGAAACAGATAAGCTCCGGGAAGCAGATTTATTTTTTTTTTCTTTTTCTTGTGACCTCAGAGCAGGGCAGCTACTGTGTTGTACAGCTGCATGAGAACCACCATGTGGATTGGAAGGCAGGACCGACGGTCCCCTGTGGCGGGATCCACCGTCAACCACGAGAGACCATTGTAGGTTTCCAAAACGTACCTGGAAGAAGAGAAAGACCACTGAGGGAGTTAATTCTCCTTGACAGAAATTAAGCCCTGGAATATTATTACAAAATGCGCAAATTTGCTGACGGAGTGGGAGTGGACATGTCCCGAGGGCATGGGTTCACCGGTATTGCTCATCTGATAAGGCATACATCACTTGAATTGCGTTTAGGCTTGCAATCGATCAGTGCATAAATACGGTACTTCTACAAATATAAGATATATGCTCACTCAGGTGGCCAGCACTGGAGAACCTTGCATATTTTTTTGGAAATCAATTATGGCATTATACAGTCACATACGAGATCTTGAATTACCACCATAATCAGTATCTATTTAGGGGGTCTAGGTCAAACAATTGAAGCTACAAGTGCTGGTTATGGAGATAGCAAGTTACTTGAAACATGACATCCCAACAACTTTTTACAGAGACGTCAATGTACCAGAAGTTGGTGTATACGAATTCAATGTACAAGAAGTTGGTGCATGCGTAGTCAACGTACCAAAAGTGCGTAAACATATTAGTGTATCCCTTTCTAGATGTTTCGTTTGTCAAGATGTATTAAATGTACACTGTGTGTCTGTTTATGGCTTCTATACTAAAAATTACAACACTGCAACTGAAGGTACGCCAAAGGTACACCAAAGAAAAAGGGGTAGTCATAATAGTGAGTTGTAACTTACCGTAGCACATCTGTGGTAAGATTAGAGTCCAGAGGGTGTGTGTGAGGCTTCTGGTAAAGATCATCTGAAGTCTGCTGTACTGAACCATTATGGACATGCAAGGCAGCCTAAGAAAAATAATAAAATACAGCGGCATACATGTCAGTCACGTACAACAGCATATCTTAGTCAAATACAGTGGCATTTATCAGTCAAGATAAGGCAGCACATCTCAAACAATGCAAGGCAGCATATTTCATTCAAATAAAGCAGTGCATGGCAGTCAAATACAGCAGCATACCTCAGTAAAAATACAGCAGTATATCTCCGTTAAAAACGGTGGCATATCTCAGTCACACACAGCAGTGTGTACCACCTTAAATACAGCAGCATACCTCAGTCAAATACAGCAGTATATCTCAGTCAACTACAGCATCATATCCCAGTCAAATACAGCACATCGCCATCAAACACAGCAGCATATCTCAGTCACAAAACATGGCATATACTAGTCATGAAAGACAGCATAAGCAACTCAGAGAGGGTAGAACAGTTGAAAGAAGATTGCGCAGTTTTATCCCACAAGCAAGATTCAAAGTGAAAAAAAAAAAAAAACAATAATTCACAATATCTGCGTAAGTGAGAAGACTACTTAAAGTATAAAGTGCAAGAAAACCCTGGTGTATCTTCACATTACTGAAAAATAACATCTGCTGGTCTAGAATTCACTGAACAAAAGTATTGCAGTACAATTTAATTGAGGTCAATAACCAAAATCTTGCCGAGACTCCCTGTTGGCACATTCAATTTCAGGTCAGCAGCAGCAAATAGTCTCTAACTGTTTAGAATACTGACACCAATGCATGATAAAAGAAATCTCCTTCATATCTCTGCCATGACAAATTTATCTGACAAGTGTTTTACCTAATACGAAACAGCGCAGGAAAATCCTGGGTCTACTCACGACTACTTAAGGAAAGCACTGAGATGAACGCAATGCAACCAGCATATCGGAAATGCAAATCAACTAATTAAGCTTTTGGTGGGAAGTGAGACGCATAAAACAAAAGAAGATGGTAACAGTGTTCCAGAAACATTTGTCCCTCTTTCCAGGCAAATGACAATCAGCACTTCTCTAGGTTAGCACGATGGGCCTTATCATTTTGAGACTCTTTAAAATCTATGACATGTTTTTCCCTTTACCTTGAGGAAGACAGGACAGTTCGTTTCGGCCTCTGGACAAGGAGACCAGAACCACTTTGGGAGGTTACCCGTCCTAGCTGTTGACACAAAGTAGCCGAGGGCCAGGGGTTGTTGGAGAACGCTCTCTGCTTCTACAGGGAGGACATTCTCTGGTACACCACCGGAACTCTGATGTAGAAAACAGAGATGATGGAAAACATTCAATAAATTCTCGTCAAGGCTGACAAGCATTAATTCCATCCCGAAAACAAAAGGTCAACGTTGCATGGAAAGCCCATGAGTGCTGTAAATGCATTTGTCATAAAGCACAAATCAGAGTATACACTTCTGATACACATGTGTCTCAGTGATTCTTCCTTTAGGAAAAAAGAAAAAAAATCAATACAGACAATCAGCTTTTGCAGAGTCACAACCAGACATTCATAACTTGTCAGGTCCGTGTTCAAGACTTCATCAGCTTCTTGCAAGGGGGCTATTTATACAGTTGGAGAAGGGTCACTTACGCTTTAAATCATAATTGAGAAGCAAAAACTGTGACAAAGCAGTTGTTCTGCCAAAGTCCAGCTCCCCCCCCCCCATTTCATGAGTCCACCTTTCATGCAAGAAGGATGAACACTGTTAGACTTTTAACACACACAAATTGTGCTTAAATAAAGTTAGCAGGGTTCCTATTATCTCTGGGGAATCAGTTTTCATAAGTTTCCGATGACTATTCCTGGACCACCAAGTAAAGAATGTTCGTAACCTTCCTCCTGAATCCTTACGTAAATTTTTCAACAATAACAACAACAGCCAAAGCAGTATCAGGTGACGAGTACGATAAATTCTGATACTGCAAGTGAGAGTACAATTTAATATGTACGTGAGAAGGGGTGAGAAAGAAACAAGGTCACTTTGTGAAAATGTCCAAGGCTTTTTCCAGGACATTGACTAATTTGAATGGATGTTTTGACAACATCTTTTCAGTCACCTGAGAAAATCTGCTCACGCAACTTTTGGACCTTAAAAAAGTTTCTATTAATCATCTTGCTAGGATGATGCTTGCCTATGGCTCACTGGAGGGATGACTGTCTGACAGTTTCGTAAAAAATTCCCTCACAACATCCTATCATCTTATCCTCTTTTTTTAATTGAAAAGCATTCTTCAATACTCAGTGACAAAAAAAAAAACCCAACTCCATGGCCACTGCCACTCTTCCTCTAACAAATGTCATTTGGTTGGAAAAAACAGCATGGAAACCCACATCATAATGACATCTTGGGAAAGGATTCTTGTAAAGCAAAGTCACCAAGAAATAAAAGGGAAACAACTGATATCTTGACACTCCTCTTGGAAGAAAAATAGTAAGTGTAGGACGTACTTGCTATGTTGAACAAAATGTAAGATGGGCTGGCACTCAGTTCAAGGATCAACCTTTCACAAACTTACATACAGCACAAATGACATAACTAATGACATGACAACTTTCACAAAAAGTGATTGGGATCTGACTCATTGTTCTGAATGTGATTGCAAAAATAGATTGAATAAAACAAAAATGTGAAGCAAGCCCACGCACCTTCACTCCGTTGTCGTTTCCAATACTGTTTATAGTCGGCAATGTACTTGGGGAACCTACGAGCGGATGGTCCAACTGGTTGGGCGACCTGACCTCGTCTTCGATGGGGATGTCAAACAGGCTCACTATGTCTGAGGCGTTTAGCAGATCATCCTCCAGGGGGACAGCATCCACTGGATTGGGGAAGGTGAGGTCCATGATGGGTTCAGAGTTATAGGTGACACTGGCATCTTGCTTTGTAGCACTGGTAGGGAAGACCATGATGTGGGTACACGTGGCATCATCTGGTGTATGCAGCTGGCAGCTGGGTTGGTCACGCTGGCTGCTCTTGCTGCATTTGTCTAGAGCTACCGAGTCTGAGAACGAATGAAATATAAATGCATCACCTTTTAAGGACTGCCACTGTCGAGAAGAAAGTTGGTTTGGACAAGATTCGAGGAGGACACCCTTTGGCAGTCACCGTGACCCTTAAGGCAATCCAAGAAAACACTTGCAAATTTGTCCTTTTCCTTTTTCTCATGTCACAAATTTTCCTTTTTCACTTTATTTGGCAATGTTATTAGTCTGGGATAATACTGATATCATTTGACATCTTTTCACGACATCTGGGTGGTAAATCTCATTCTTAAGTTTTATACAATTCACACCAGGAAACAATCATCTTCATCCAGAGATTTTCGAATAGATTAGAACACATTTCATTGTGAAGACTTTCTGTGACTTCCCACAGCCTGATCTACAAATTCCAGGACATTAAAAGGAGTCAAATTCTAATTAAAGCACATGCACAGACATAAATCCAAAATATGGAACACAAACTTGTTTTAATGCAAAATTCCTGGCTTTTAGGACATTTAGAAAAGTTAGTACAATTTCCACGGCTTTCAAAGCCTCGATTCTAGCATTTTCCTTTGCCCTGGCTTTCCTGGAAAACTCCAGTACCTGTAGGAGCCACACAATCTGATACTGCCAATTGGAATGTAACAGATGTTCTTTGTAATTAATTAATACTGAATACGGCTTCACTGGCACTGTTACCTACTGTTTTTATCCTCATAACCCCACAACCTCTCTAATAGATGCCAACCCACCCTTTCTTCAGGATTATGGGGGGAGGGGGGGTGAAAAACATTTTTCACTTCCCTAACTATCATTAAAAACAACTTTAAATCCACCTTGCCTCGTCAATGCCTGCATCAACACACTTGAACTTGTTTTGAAAATTAAGTGATTGTGTATTAAAACCTTGTGCATTGTTCCATGACAGGCCTCTAGCAGCTTGTGTACGATACAAACTTGCATTAACAAATTAACACCTGAACCACTCCCCCGTTTGAAAATGCAATGTGCCTGGGCTGTTTATGAGGATCAATACAGTATCCCATCACCATGACTGATCCTCCTTGATCCCCCGAAGCAAAACCACTGCAGCCTAACATCTCTGAATGTGATATTTTCTCTTAGTCAGGTTCTTACCAGCCATGATCCTGAGACCGGTCTCTGGTTCCAAGGACACCAGGCACGCACTCAAGATGCAGGGGTACTCACTGCTACCGGGGACACTGCACATTGCACACGCATCCTTTAATTTCAGACTCTGTGACGTCAAGGATCGACGGCTCAACAAGGCACTCCAGTCTGATGATGAAGATGAGATTTAAAATTTACATGGGTCACGAGGCAAGTCAGCGAGTTGAAAGGTTAAGCAAAGAAATGTGGACAGTACGCTCTGCACATTGAATGCGACAGAAAATGAAGTATGTATTTTCAGACATTCCCCGGTTAACATTGACACACAAATGGCAAATCCACTAAAAATAAATCACCACCTCACCAAATGTTTGCAATTTCCCACGAAGTCTGTTGGTATCAAACGCAATTGTCTGCTTTCATTCCCAAATTTCTCATGATTACGTGAAGAATTGATTGATTTGACTGTTAATTTCTTCGGAGCCAGGAATGCCTCTTGCAGCATACTGATGCAAAAACTGGCTAACACAAGGTTTAGACTTGATTTGCATCACTTTGGACTGGCAAAATTTACAGTTACCGTTACTTCACCTCCTGAACACAAAACAGTTTTTTGAGCGCTGTGCCCATTCTTTTGTGAAAACAGTTTTGTGAAAAGATCTTACAACACATGCAAGTCATTCTAGATGACAATTGTCTTTAAACCCTGACAGCAACGTCGAAATTCAAAGTTTAGAACTGAAGCATTTTGAAATGAGCACATAATTAGAACTGAAGTGACAACAGAATACTAGTGACGAGCCATAACAGAGCATGTGCTGGGGTACAATGTTTTCTTCATCTTTCTGAGATGTCCTTTTCAAATAAATCCTCAGAGTCTAAACTTTGCTCTTTCCCTCATAAAATATGTCTTCACCTCTGTGATAAAACAACCAGCGAGGTCAACGGTAATTGAGAGACACAAAATAAGTCTCCTAGATGAAATGTGCAGGGCGAAAAAAAAACAAAACAAAAATACTGTCAAGCTAACCGACGCAAGACACGAAATTGCATGTGATTAATAAAGCCAAAATTAAGATCAATGAAGCACGTTTTTTTTAGTTTCTTTCATGGCTATTTGTTTCTCAACAGCTGATATTCTCGAAAACAGAGACGGTATGAAGTCTCAATAAGTGGCAACCATAACACAGAGGGTGTAAGTCATTGCATTGCTGTTGACAACTGCGTCTCATTTGCTGATAACGGAATGATCCCATCGAGAAGACTCACCTCTAACTTCACCCTGTCCTAACCTTCCAAATCGACCGATCACAAGTCTCCAAGGTAACGAAGACTTTGAGATGACCCCGAGCAAGAATTCCCAGAGCTTCAGGAGGGCTCTGTTGTTGACAGAAACCTTCTTTCTCCTTTTACTGGAAAAGAGATTAAAAGAGATAGTGTAAAAGAGATCAAAAGATATTTTCTTGAGAAAAAAACCATAGCAAACGCATATCTAACCTTGTCTGCAGTATGCAGCAGCATCATTGTGGCCAAAGTATCAACTGATAAACTGTATAAACTTTGTCCTGTAAGGGTAACCCAAGTACTCCTGCCAAGATTTCATTACATCAGTCAGTCTATGTGGTTCACTACGGATTCTGTTAATCCCTTCTTCATTAAATCAAATTTGTCTAAATCACTGGGCAAGATGGACAGTTTGCAAAGAATTTTGTCCTTGATGAATTTGTAAATGTGTATCACCCTCCCCCTCCAAAAAAAAAATGAAATAAAAAGCTTAAACTTTTGGTTTGTGAGCAACACTGTGCACACAATGCACCTACTGACTGACAAATGGAAATACCACGTTTTTGTTCACTCAGCAAATCTGATGCTCCCAACAAAATGGATATTAATAAAAGGGACCACCTTGTCTGACAGTGCGATTTCCTAAAGGGGCTGATTGAGCTGTTTCGTGAAATTCACTCAATTTTTCTAAACCTGTCAAGTTTCCTTAATATACTAATGGCAAATGGTCAAACTAAGAGGATCCTATTGTTTCACATACACAGGAAACATTAATGAGAGAGTGATACACAAATCAAAAATTGAAATTTGAAACTGAAAATTATTAACCAGACACTTTTTCATACTTAGGCATGTTCACATGCACACAGCCAGTAGAAGTAAGGGGCAAAAATTCAAGAACTTTGACACTTTTCATAACTACTGGGTGTGAAACTCAACTAATTATACTAATTATAAGTATTACCATGTGTTTATACCCGTCAAAATCATTACAAACTTATTGATATCAACTCAATGAGCCCATTTAAGCTGACATAAGGAAAAAAAGGCACGGAGAGATCACCACCATATCAACATGACTTAAATATCTGAAGATTACTTACATACATCAATCCTAAGTGGCTACATGGAGGTACTCTGATGTGTAGCGTATTTCGATTTACAAAACCACAACTGCAATCCATCAGAACGTGCAAACTTAACGAAAGAGGCAAACCCTTCCTCATGGGGCTGAATATCTTACCTGTTTGGTATGTCGATGTTTATGATGGCAGTCTCATTGAGTTCGCCCTTATTGTCTGTGCAGGCTGTGAGGAGGAATCTTTGGTCATGTGACAAACAGTAGGTACAGAAAAGCTCCCCACAAGCTTCCCTCAGGTCGCCAAAGGATTCACCGAGTTCGGTTTGCTTGTCCTTCAGGGGGGCCAAGATGTAGGGCGGCGAGTACACCTGGTTCGGATGGACAGTCCGACTCTGAGGGACGAGAAAAAGAGGGAGCGTTTGTCACTTTCCTAACATCTCAGAAAATTGACTGAGAAATGTCGAGAGGAGGTGCAAACCAATTGTGTAATGGACCTGGCTGCTCTCTGATTGTCAACTTGTTCATTTTTTAGGTGTTCACTTACCGTTATACTGAAAACCTTCCCTTACCAAATAAATATGAGTTTACACATGCAACACAATTGTATCAATGTAATCCATCTGAAATTAGAAGTCTCAATTCACTCCTGTGTCAACTAGCGAGAAAAATCCCTGACAATAGGGAACACACCTGCATGTGATTAACTCTGTGAGTAATGTACACAAAGTTTACACATCAAAACAGCTGAGAAAAATAACTAGCCTTCGAAACTGTCGTATCGCAATAACCATGTAGATTTGACTGGTCATGCAACACGTGTCTTGATGACAAATGTCCACTTACAAATATCTGGTACAAAAACCTGTGCAAATACCGGTGACCATTTAATCAATAATCGCATCCCCAACATTTTTGGCAGAACTGAAGACTCTATCACAACTAGGGGTTGCTAGCTGGAATGAGTCCTTTTTTTAAGATATCATTCATCCACAGTTAACAACGTAACTCCAACAATTCTGAAAAGATACTATTTTTTTTTTTTTTTTGGTGCCAGCATTATGTAGAATTGAGACCTTGAACAGAGAGAGAGGGGGATGGAGTTTCACGACCAACCTCTTTTCCTTTGATGACCTTGTCCAGCTCAGCGGCGGGGCCAAAGCCGGTAAGACTCCTCCCGGGGAGGGAGGGGTTCACTGTCTGGTGGCACTGAGAGAATACTGAAAAGGCAAGTGATTTGAGTTGACTGATTTGACGTTGACTTGTGTTGCTGTTGGCCACCTGCAGCACTTGGTGAAGGGGAATTATCTGAAAGAAATTTGATAGAGGAAACGAAAATTTGAAGTCTCTTCAAACTCCAAAGTGAGGAAGTTTGTAATAAAAGCTTTTGGCTTTCATATTGTACAACAATTAATTTATCAAATTTCTACATCTAAGAAAAAAAAGTTTGTGAACGTGTTGCAAAGTATACGTCTTTCATACATATGTCACCGCACATCTGCAATGTGGAAGGAATTTATGCTTGGATACATTGTTCAAAAAAATCTTGTTCAATACCTTTAAACAAAAACTTGAAAAACATTGAGCAAATCTCAAAGACTAGAAAGAAAAAAAAATGAAAAACAAAATTGCCAAACTGAGGTGACAGCAAAAGGAATTGCCAGATGCAAGCAGAAAATGAAACGCGGTACTAGGAAGAAATTTCAAGTTACAATTGCTGACATTTACCACTTCCATCAGGGTCAAAAAAAGAGGACAATCAACTTTTTCATGATCCAGGCTGGTGGTGATTTGGTTTTATAATGTATGCTGCTGTTGTGGTTTAACAGCATAACGAAACAATGTAAACCCTCAGCTTTTAAAAAGCCTTCCCACCGATATGCAGGTTCATGTTCAAAAGTAATCCTCTAAATTGATGCAAAAGGGAGTGAAACAAAAAGAGGTGCTAGTAAACTGGTCAAAGAGTCTTTTTAAAGCTAAGTTGCAGTTTTTAGTGAGCCATTGCAAAATGTTGTGGTGATTGTGACATCACAGAACAGGAAAGACTGGGCGAACAAAGGGAAGCTAAGAAACTCTTAGTCAGTGGAAAGTGGCACACTGGGACTTTAAAAAGAGGACTGTTGTTCACGGATCAATAAAACATTGCAATAATATAAAAAGAAAGACAAACAATGAAGAGTAAATGCATTTGAAAAATGACTATTTCTCTGGAAAAGACCCTGAAATTTGTTCACATTAGGTGTGTGGTAATGATCAAAAGTCCTCACCTGGAAGGCAATGTTTTTGACGAGTTTCTCTGGTAGGTTTTCCACTATCTCAGCAAAGCACCTGAGGAGCCCCAGGGTACTGATGCCAGCATAGTCTGGGTGCTCATCCTCCTTGCACGTGAACGGATCCACCACGTAAATCACCACTCCCGGAGGTTGGATGAAATCGGCATGGGCGGCAATCTCCGGCGAGCTCTCCTCCTTCGATTCATGAGATGGTTTGGTGGGATCTGTTGAAAAAGATGACCACGAATGCACGCAATAATCAAAGGGACAGACTGTAAAGAGAGACTGACTACAGGGTGTAAATGGATGAATTTATAAGGTCACAGACGTCAAGAGCTGAAGGAACTAGGGATCTCTCGGGGCCTGATTGTGAAGTGAATCAACTACGTGTGAATGGATGACCAATGACTTAACTAAAATAATCACATCCATCCAGTGTGACCAATATGAAACGACTGGATGTTGAATTGGGCAACGAAGGAGATTACCAGCAAATAGTTTTTCGTCATGAGAAGAATTTTCCATTAGCTACTTTTAAAAAAAAAAAATGCAACAAAGTCTATCCATGGATAAAAAAAAAACGGTCAACCACAAGGTCTGTGGACTCGAGAGTCTATGCTACAATAACAATTTTTTTAACACCCATCCAAGTGTGTGATACTGTCCAGCACTATTGAGATGTGCGCCTCTTACCTGATCAATGTGTATGAACAGGGAATGATGAACTGATGCACGTGGAAGATTAATTTGATTAATTGTCAACATGTGATGGGTTTTTATGGAATTTATGGCGATTTGCAGTATCCTGAATGATTAACACAGTGAGTACTCCAAAATGCCATTTTCACATCACACAAACTTTACAAACAATTCTGACAGAACTTGTACAATTTTAACCTTTTATACTAACAAAGCGCATAGCATCTGTAAGTTTTTTTCACACCTATTTCTGGTCCCCATTAAAAGAAGGCTCTAAAAAAATTACTAGTGTCTTGTTTTTTCTCACCGGATGGGGTGACACCTTTGGAAGTAGGCGCTGCCATGGTTCCCTTGGTAGACAGATCGGAGGTCCCATTGGATACCCCTCCTGCTGTCTGGTAGCTCCCCATGGCTGATGAGCTGGCTGGTGTGGTGCTGTGTGCGGCATAGGCCCGGTCCATTTTGGCCGGCTGGCTGCTAAACATCGACACATCTGGTGGGTCTTTCATAAGGTAGGGGGCTAAAGTGAAAGATAATGATCATTGTGCAATAAAATTTTCATACCTAGAATTAATTAATCTGATGAGTAACTAGAAAAAAGCAAGACTTTTACAAAAGAATAAAAATGTTTAAGAAAGGAAAGTCATCAAATGAACTTCCTATCAACGTTTTTGAATGCATGCAGGAGAGATATATCACACATTGCACAAACAGTGCAATAGCACACCGCAGGTCTTAGCAGTCCCAGCTTAATCAATGCACTGCACATTGAAAATTACCCTAAAAACCTGAGGTTAACAAATTTCATTTTGTTGAACGTGCTAAATGATAAATAAGGCAACTTTGCCTGACGCCATCACTCTGTTTTCACCATAAATGACCAAGAAAGGATATCACTATATTGCTAAGAAAGTTCTAGTTGATGTTTTCTTTCTAATCACCCCACTCCTACTACCAGTTTAATATCAAAACAAAACATCTCTTAACATAAAATTAGTTGCATTTCATACAAAATAAACCACCTTGTGAGGAATAGTTGAGAAAGTTTCTCGATTTATCTCCAAAGCGATGTGAAACATAACATTGCTTACATTGTGCGAACTCTGAGTTGACATATTCACAAAGTGTGACTTTAATTTTGTGGTCTTTTCTTGGTCTTTTTTTGTTTCTTTATTATTTTGAATTGAGTGGCATATTATTCAAACCTATCGGCGGTTAGGGGAGACCCTTCTTTCGGGTCCAGGACTTAAAACAAGCTTCTACAATCATCGTTGTGGTTGTGTGCCCCTGGGCGTGTGACACTTAGCACAATACACATCCCACAACATTATGACACAGTGACATACGAGCCAGAGAAAACAACTTGCCACATGACACAGTATGTAAATTAGTTTAGGGAAAGAGAGCTCTCTGTAAAGTCGGACTCCGAGTGCTCCTGAGTTTGTGATTACTACAGATGGTAACGACAAGTTACACAGGCTGATTTTATAAAGAGTTAGTTCACTACTTCCTTATCAAGTGCAAATTACACAGCAATACTGCAAAACACTTCTAATGATGTACTGCAAGCTCTGCCAGTTGAAACCGAAACTGGGATGCAACACCGAGATGTTTTTCCCTGTCAATGTTAGTCATTTCAATCTTCTTCTCTGTGCTATGTGATGATGACTGTAGTCAACGTAGCTAATACACGTGTAAAGAGATGTCTCGGTGAACGAACATTAGAGACGAAAGAATTAATTAACACAAAAACGTCCCATTTTCACAAAGGGCCTGGTAACTGCATTTTAGAGTACGGTTTGCCCTGTTTGATTTCTTGGGGGTACAATGCACTCAGCATACCGCCGGATATCACCGGCATCAATGATGCAATAGGGATCGGCGGGTGTGTCCGCGGTGTCATCCGATGTCCATGTTCTATTCATGGTTTTCAAATCACTAATTATGCATGAATGTTACAGATACGGTCAGAGCAAAAAACATGACTTTGTAGACTTACCAACATAGGCTTTGCAAACTTGAGCGAAAACTTTAATCTTAGCAGCCTCTGGTAGTTCTTGGATGTCGCTGAACCAGCTGTCAACCTGTTCGCTTTCGACCTTGCTGGCATATTTCGGACCGATCCTGAGGATGCCGTTCCTCATGGATTTTGCCATCGGTACATGCCTGCCTAGGTTGCAGCTCTAAAGAAGACACAATGAAAAACAAGGCAGTTTAAATCCAAATGATGCTCACCCAAACCAAATTGTAATGACTATGAAAGTACAAGACTGGATAATTCTGTTGCTTGCAGAAAATAAAAAACAACTTGAGTTTCATGTGCGGGGACTTCTGTATTGAAATACAAAGATGGAAAACTGAATTTTTTCTTTATTTTCTCCTCAAGCAAACTAAAATTAAAAACAATGTTTAGCAACAGAGAACTTTGAAGAAATCATGAACATGGTTCCCTTTTGCTGATGGCGATGACTATAACACTATGACAGAGGTCATGACTCATCTGTAAGGACGCTTTTAAGATCTTTCTAAAATGGACTCAATGGCGCTTAAAGCCGAAACACTTCTTTCTGAATCTTACAGACAACTCAGACAATTAAAGCACATCACCTCTTCAGTGTTGCTCACCTCATACACAGATGTGAGTTCTTTGAAAAACGTCTTCGCACTTTTACAAATAAACTCTTGATCTGGCACCAAGGCAATGTAGGCGATATCCCTGGATGAGGAAAATGGCTCCAAGAGAAGTTTCTCCTGTAGAGGACATGGAAATATGGGTGACCATTTGGGATGGTAGATTTCGCAAAACATCTGCTTGGTTGGAGACAAATGCTTGTCATACTTCCCTGCAAGTTCTTAGACATTTTGAATCCATCGACGTAGAAACAATACCAGTGAGCAAAAGCAATTTCAAAAATTTTGTAATGAATATAACCACTTGATGAGTAATGATGCTTATTTTTTTCCATTTTTTTTTAACTTGGTAATGGTGTTGTGACATGGCAAGACTTGAAACTAACATATGCATATGAACCACTCCAAAGACAAGAGATTTCTCACAAAACATGGCATTTACCCTAAAAAATTGTCAAAGTAATTATTCATCAGGCCTAACTTACTGATGTCTTCTTCCTTTTCATTAAAACTGTGAAAGTCTCTCCAACTCGAACGACTTCTATTTGCGGATACTCACCCAATAAAGTACTGCATATGGTGACGATGACATCCAGTCCTTTTCGTACCCGACCAGGAGCGGTGGAACTGGGAGGGGCTCTGGTGATTCTGAGGTACCTATCAATAAACAGAAAAATTTTCGGTCGAATCACAATTTTTTTTGGTCTGACGCTTCACAACTGTGGAAGAGGGTGAATAGGTAAGCGAAGGTCACAATTTTTCTTATTAAGAGCTCTGCATATGAAACTGGGCTTCTATCCCATGCACAACCTCCACATCCCTTCCCAAGCCTGTGTATTTTCATGTTATCTATCTAGATGGCAGCAGGATAAAGTTTATTTAGTAGCAACCCAAATGTACTTTGTTCTTACACACATGGTTTTATTGTTAGTTTTCATGCAGCTTTGACTTTGGATGTTACAATACCTCAAAATGAAAGTTTGGTCAATTATTCATTCTGTAGCAACAAGGTGTTTTTTTTTTTGTTTTTTTTTTCAGTTTTTACAGTACAGACATTCCATATAAATTCACACAAGGAAATACAAGTGAGAATGGACTAATGTGAGTGTTCATGCTTTAAAATGTATGCCCCCCTCAAATCTGACTTTTAACTTACAAGTGCATCCTGTAAGTAAATAAGATATTGAAAGTCATCTACTTGTCTTCACTTAACTTATGATCTCTCCAGTGGTCAATGGTCAAGACCTAAATCTCTGTAAATATCAGCAAAAGACTGCTGCATATTGCAAAGTACTGGCAATCACAGTATTTGGTAGCTCAGGTTTCAGAGGAGACCATGGAAAAGAAAATCCACATTTAATTCAGAACTCCTATATATTTTACAAAGGTACCTTTGTGGGATACAAAGGTATTGCTCTACTTCAGCGGGAAGCATGTAGTATTAGTAAAATCAACTGAAACATCTTAACAATAAAGACATTTCAAAGAAAGAAAAAAAAAATTACCCACAAACTTTGTCATACATGGTAAGACTTACCCTGAATGGCAATGTTGAAGAAAACCTGCCAGGTGAGAGGACCTTGGACTGCATACGGTCTTTCCCATAACCTTTTGGTTCGTTTTTTCTGTATTGCATCATGTAGGAGAGGTTGCAATGAACGTAACACCTGCACTATGTCCTGGGACGACAGAGGTACCCTTGCATAACCTGCCAACAAAATGAGCAATGAGCAAAATACCAAAAATCTGACAAAACTGTGTTAATTATCCAAGCAGGCGTGAGTATTATTTTATCAGAAATGTGTGGCCCATATACTTCATCTTCATATTTCCCAACAAGAGGGCGCTTCAAGTAGGACACTGCTGTTTACTGGCAGAGCAACTGGTTTTACATCAGATAAGCAAAGTGAGTTTTTCGATGATTATTGATAAAATATAAGCCATGGTCAATCACATATGGGGTCTGAAACAGAAAGTTTCAATGAAAGAAATTACTTCACAGAAAAAAAAAATGAAGTAGAACTTCAGAAGGGGCCCTTTACATTACTCACTGCAAACTATACTCCTCCATTGAGCGATGATAATTAGTTCCAGTGAAAAGTGCTGTGTCAGTCAAAGGTACACAAACATGGGTTTGTCCCTGTTGAATTAAACCTCTGTTTCATTTATTGACATCAACAATGAGCAGTATGCTACTAACAGAAGACACTGTCCTCTAGCGCAGTCTGAAAGAACTCTTACTCATAGCAGAGTATGCCAACTAACTTTGGTGCTTTAGTGTGCTTTCATTTTCCTGTATTTGAACACAAAGTAAGGAAACACTACAACATCTCAAGAACACAACAGAGACATTTGACCGTTACAAGACAATGAGCAATTTCTGGCATGCACACTCGGAATTGGTGCATCGTGCAAAACAGTATTCCCTTACAAATCGTCTGACAGGATGCATGTGACAAGATTCAAACTGAAATATGAGTTGGAAATTTGAGGCTGAAAGTCAAATTCTGCAGAATATGTCACATCCATAACAAAATAACATTGTTTAAGCCCTATTTTTACACATATGAATATTCATCTCCATTCCCGTTTGTTTGGTTTGAATTCAAGTAACGGTGACCGAGTGCTCTGCTTTCTTGGACAGTGTGAATTTTGTAGGGCCAACAAAAATGTCGGGACAATTTTCATATCCAAATATCTGGAAGATGAGTGCATAGTTCTCTTTCAGGTTTGTGATCTTTTCCTCTTTCTCTTCCCTCAGACACTGACAAAGAACAAAGGTAGATGACCAGACGATTGCAAGTACAACTCATATTCTGGCTTTAAAACATACTGAGATGAGAATCATCGTGTCTCACCCGGGTTGTACGCCCAAGTATGAAGACATCTGTGTCTGAGGTACTGTGGATCCCAAGACCCCCTGCCTGCAGAGTCTGTCAGCTGACGTCCATCATCCATAGCCGAGACACACGCATCACAAGCATCTGGTACAAAAAGACCAAGGAGAGGAAATGACAAAAAATAAATAAATCATGCAAAGATGTTTACCCCCCACAAAAAAGGAAAAAAAAAAATGAAATAGGTAAGAGGGGAATGAAAAAGGTGGGGACATGTGAGGAGGGAATTTTCTACCTAATTGACTTTCACAATTTCACACTGCTCCTTACCAACCACCCTCTACCGCATAGTGCATTCTTTGGGTGGAGATAGGTAAGGGGGGAGTGAAACAAATTGTACATTTGATCTCAACAAGTAAGTTACCTACTCTTTTGCTGTATCTCCAGGTGCATTGCTTTTCTCATGGTAAACAACAGAATAACCGTAGCAAAAATCTGTCTAAGTTTCAGTGTTACAAACGAGAGGAAATGTTTTAAAGTAAATTTTAATATTATGATTGTGTTCTACTGTATCAAGGTGCATAATCATGTGGAGAATCAACAGCATTTTGGTAACAGCAGCTGAAAACGGCTAAACAGTTAAAATGAGCAGCATGAGGAAAATGAATTTTCAGATTGCAAAAAAGCTTTCACTTCACATGGTTTTGGAGACCCCACCTTTCACTTTAATTTCTAGTGGGGAAAGGTAGCATGGGGATTCATTTTCATTTTTCAAATACATTTGCATCTAGTAAACATGATTTGGTTGTTTCAAGGTAAACAACTGGAGAACTGTGTGGCAGGGAAATGCTGCTGGACTGGTAAGACAAGCTTCGCCATGGGAGGGAGGATGAAGAGAAAAGACGCCTATGGAATACGGCGACATTGTCAGAAGTGACTTTAAAAGACTGAGACATACCGAGGTACTCCAGGTTGCTGCGAGCGATCTGCCCGTAATGGTACTCTGTCCTCTGCCGGAACATCGAGAGCAAGTTCTGAAGCGATGAATACGGGCTGTGACACTGGTCCTGGATGAGCTTTAAAACAATTTTGGAAGTTCTGTGTAACTCTTCGACACCATCCTTGACGAAAGTTTGTAAACGAGGTAATAGTTGCTTCTGGTTGAAAATTTCTGTTAAATAAGGATTGTCTCTGTGATATGCCCACAGAGGTGCATCTGTCCTTTGTCCTGTGATTTCAGACTCATCTTCAGAGAAGAGGCCGCTTCCGATGGCATAGCGCCTGTTCATCACGGCACTGAATCCACAATTGCACTGAGAGAGAGAGAAGTAATCCCGGACGTCCGATAAATCGGCGCCTTTGATATCCATGTTGCAAGCGCATATCACTGCACTGTCAAAGTTACAATCCTTGAAGATGTTCAAGTGGGAGTCGGAAAGCCCTAGAATTGTGTAAAGACTATGAGATTCTGGGCAGAGTGCCGCAGAGGGCGGTGGCTCTATAGAGTTGAGATTCCTGAAAGAGGACGCTTCCGAGGCTGCAGGAGACGGATCAGGATTTGCAGCACTCCTGGGTTCTTGGCTGCCAGGGTACATGGCGGGAGACGCCATGATCCCTGCAGACGGGGTCAATCCGGAGGGTTGGTTGGACGCCGGTAGGTCCATCTCCACACTTGGCACCATTGGTATCGTTCTGTGGGTTCAAAAGCACATTGTTGCACATGAACGGTGAGCAAACGACTCTTTGATATCTTCCTTTTCAATCTCGTATCCAAATAGGATGGAATAGATCAAACATGTGCTAACTACTGCAAATATGAAGAAGTCATACACAGTAAATTTCACAGTAATTTAGTACAAGTGAATTA
This sequence comes from Stichopus chloronotus, assembly GCA_021234535.1. NCBI lineage: Eukaryota > Metazoa > Echinodermata > Holothuroidea > Aspidochirotida > Stichopodidae > Stichopus > Stichopus chloronotus. Next base: position 6,662,361 of record CM037837.1, on the reverse strand, counting down.
GGTACAAGCGAATTAGCTACACAAAAGATAATACGACCTCACTGTAAAAGAAGTTGAAACTTACGATTCCTTTGTCAAAGGGATGAGCTCCGGCTTTGGCGATAACGGCAGCTACGGAAAAGACAAAAGCCAGGAGGGAAGAGCAATGACATTGTCAGAACTGAAACTGACCAAATGCAAATGAATAGGTGTGTGACCAGAGAGAACTCACAAGATTGGCTGAACATGAAATCTTCTGAACATAAATCAAATGACTCTGAGATTCATGGGAAACAACGGACAGTACCAATTTTGAACTTCAAAGACCTTACTTTTTGAGAGATAGGTGTCTACAGGCTTTCAAATTAGGATCTTTACAGACCTCACAAGACATTTATTTGACTGCCACAAAAAAACAGACGGGGATCATCTTCTCATCAAGAGCTCCCAAATTTCTGACAACTTTCCCTTATTGAGATACTATGTTTTCAAATTGTGACCTCTAGTGACCTCACATGAGCTTTGACCTCCATAAGAAATGAAATCATCTGCTCATCAAGAGACCTATGTGAATAGTTTCAAGTTCCAGCAACATTCAGTTGTTTAGATATCTTCCTTAATAGGTTTTCATACTTACAGCTCTGGTGACCTTAAGTGACCTTTAACCTCCATGAAAAACAATAAGGATCATCTACTCATTATGGACTACCTGCAATCCAACTTTGAGAGTAAGATACCTTTCCCTTCTTGAGATGTCATGTTTACAAGTCAAGGCATCACATATGCACGCACGTACGGGCATGCGCACAAGCACACACACACACACGGCTGCATAGATTCCCGGCCTACCTTCAGCAAGAAATCAAAAGTGTTAAAATATCTTGAAGGCAGAGGTGCTGATGCTTGGGATGACAGATGAGGGCTAAATAATGTGACAACTGTGATGGAAAACTGAACAGAGGCATATACATAATGAGCTTACCTGCCAGGAAGGTTTATAAATACAGTACTCAGGGACCTTCAGTGCTGGGCACCTACTGCTGGGAAGGGACTTTAAAGGGGCATACATGGTAGCACCAACAATTTTTTCCACTGCAGGAACTTTGTACACATAGCTCCAGTCCTGGAAGTGAAAGAAGACAAAAGCAATAGTGATCAGAGTTTCACTCTACTGGTAAGAGAGAGAACAAAATCAGTCAGCACTCAGAGAAAAATCTTCCCTATGAAATAACAACTGCTACAGCTAAGGAGATGACTGATAATCCACATAGCTAACAGCAATTAACCACAATGATAGCTTCAATGAATTACCAATGACTAGTAACTAAGGCCTCCAACCACCTTCCAAAATGCCTGTTGCTTTGGAAACATGACAATGAGTTGTAAAGACAAGAAAAACCAGTAAATAGTGTCATGAACTCACATGGAGAACTCTTAGTTTTCAACTTTGTTTTAAGGTTCCCCTCTTTCTTTTTTTTCAGGGCAATGCCCTTCTTTCCGTTTCACAAATCCATGGAAAGTAAACACTGTTTTCCTGGGTTACATGTAACCATATTTCTTCCTACTTCTATGACCAATGCAAATCATGCATAGTCATGCTGATTCACGTTTTCAGTTTTGAACTGTAACTCAAGGATATTGAGCAAGGTTCAAAGGGTGCGACCAGCAAACGAAACTTAATGCACAACAGTATAGCTTTTCAATCATAAATGCAGGATGTGCTGTTATTTCTGAATCTTCAAAGGTGCACCAAAGGACTGGCTTCATCTGCTACAATTGTAAAATGCAATAAAATTAATGTACTTGGTCTGTTTGAACGAAAATCACCAAATTTTCAACAAAATGCTCTTGCAAAAGAGTTTTGTTATGCTTATTCAAATCGAAGTGCCCTATGTATACCACATCACCCAGTTCTGATAACTTTAAAATCATGCTTCTTCCCCAATTAGCACTCTTAGCTTAATTTCTCTGTAGGTGTTGGTTCACAGGTTGGTCATCAGAATGAAGAGAAAAAAGACAAGAAAAACTATTCTGCTTTAAGGGAAGACCAAGAAATGACAAGCGAAGCAAATCATACTGGCCACATACCATCAGAGGTTCTGGTCTTGGACTACAGAGGCTCTCTTCTATCTCTATTTCAAATTGCTCGTTCATCGGTCCGCTGATCATGTCCTTTGTCTGGCCGCCACCATAACTGGTCACATTACTGGACAGTTCCGGACAAGGATGGTTCACTGGGGAACAGTGGGTCTGCTCTTCTGAGGGAGGTGTAGGGTACATCCTACCCAGGTCACCCCCTGAATGTGGACCTGAATGGAGGGAATGAAAACAGAAGTCACAGAAAGAGAGCAATGTATGTCAAAAAAAAAAAGAAGCTCATAATGGAGTGTCACGAGGTGGAGAGTATCACAACGTTTTTGGTGTGAGAGAGTATAACAGACAGAAACACAAACTGAGACAAACAGGCTTGAGTAAGGCACAGAACACAATTTACAGCAGTTTGAACTGAAACTACCCCATACAGCTATACCTCAGATTTCAGGATGTAAGTGCAGGGTAAGAAAAAATACTGAAAATAGGTTGTACAGGTGAACGCCATCCTGGGGGTGGGATATAAGGGGAGGGGGTGTCAGGACAAAGCTGAGGTGCAAAATGGTGCACTGTAAATTCATTATTTGGAATACACTCATGCCCCAGAGAATTCCATTTTTATGGTATTTTTGGTTTATTTAGACTGTTATATGTACAGTAACATAAAAATGTTGGAATACAGGGGAAATACGGAGGTGTCCGCCAATTTTTAAAAAATACGGAATTCCGTATTAATACGGAAAACTTACATCCCTGAGATTTGTCTGAAATAATGATATCTCAGGCAAGGCATTTATAGTTAAATCAAATAGGTAACTGTCAGCTTTATCAGGTTATTTGAACGGGTGGGAGGGGGGGGGGAGTCAGTGACAAACATCCTTTCCACAATGCTTAAGCAACGAAAGTGTCGACTCTTCCAAACGGCTATCCACATCTGAGAAATGCAAGGAATGATCTCAATAACTGAACAAACCACTAGAGGACAGTATTTTACTGGCGTGATGCAGCCACAGCACTACTGGCTACGTGCCTGATATGTTGTAATCAGTCAAGATGTGCCACGAATGAAAAGCACAAAAGGCTTCGGAAACCGAAAGTAGAAGCAGCGCTCGGAGTAATTTTGATTATGACTGCTGACGCATGCTCGATGTGCATGCCACTTGAGTATGTTGTGACAAGGCTTTGTTGCATTTCCTAAACTGACGATTCACAGGGATGCTGCACCGTAAAAAGAAAACAAACAAACCCAAGGACGGACAAAGGGTGCGCAGACAAAGGGAACAAAGAAATGAACAAAACAAAACGGAGGGTGTTACAGAAATTCCACAAGTACGCATTTCTGCCTCCTTTCCTGACCAAACAAATCAAAAGAGAGAATACGATACAGTCTATCAGTCTCATTGTTCCAAGTAAAATGGTGCTGTGTTGAGCTGCTTTTTTTTTTTTAGAAGTAGAACTATATCCCACTTTTGGGAAGGTGAAGGCAGGGCAGAATGATGACTCATCACTTGGTTAGGGCAGGTTACTCCATTCTATTTCGGAGTCACAGATCCTGGCCAGGGGTCGCCACTCGACTCCGCTTTCTGTGGGGGTCATGACTCCTGTTGAATTTTCTAAAACTACAAATACATTCATGAGGATTGCTTTTTGTGTGTGTTGTGTTAGAAGTCTTGATTACTGTTTTTCTGGAAGCGTAATAAATTAACTTATGACGCTACAATCTTTCTGCAACGTTTTTATATTTCTTTTTTTTTTTTAAAATTAAGGCTTAGACTATGTCTGACAGATTGAATTGTTAAAAAGAAACTGACCTGATGAAGAACTACTACTAATCGAGCTCCCGAATAATGTTTTGCTGGACAGGTTCTCCTCTGAGTTTGGACCACATGGGAAATCAGGAGAAACTTTGGGCAGCGGTCCCTGTAAATCGAGAAAAGAAGACATCTTGCCATTAAACATAATGGATGGTGCACTATAACTATGGCAACGGTATTTCACCCATCCAAAAAAAAAAACTACTTTTCCCTGATAAACAAACCATGGTGGATAGGTGACTTTGACAGTTTTGATCATACATTTTAAAATGACACTACTTCTGTGAGAAAAACCATTCTTGTCACGACCAGGTGCTACTGTAATGAAAAGCGAGTTTCCTTTCGATCTGCCGAAAGTTTTGTACCGCTTTGTAAGATTTTAATGAAAATAACAATGTGATATCAAGTCCCCTTTCATCAGTGAGAAATGGACACTTAATACATGAAAGTTTCCCTCCTTAATTTGAGGTTAATCTGAAAATCAATTGCTCAATAGCAGGACTCTGGCAGTGTGATACAAATTTACTTGACTGGAAAAAAAAAACTAAATTCAACATCAGTTTCGAGTCTTTTTCCATCATTGAGTCTGGATACATTAAATGCACATTTACAATACTGCACTCTGACAAAAGAATTTCAAAAGGGTTTCTGTTTCTAACTTTTTCAGAGCGGTGCTGCAAAGGCGAAATTTTGATGAGTCACCCCAGTGATAAAAAATGCTAGTCCAAACTATTCTAGATATACTTTGACAGATGAGGCTGAGGCCACTCGCTATCATTCTAACCTTCGACTGGAACCTACAACAGCCTGCAATGGTGCCAATCGCAAAGAATATAAATGACAATGCAATCACATAACCTCATCAACTTAGTAATTGAGGGTGCACTCATCTTCCTTTAAAACCAGCATCTCTCCAACCTTGGCTTTTATCAGTTATGGCCACAGACTTTACAATAATTGTGTTTCCTGTGTGTCAATAATCCTTACCCTGTCATCATCCTCGTCGGAGGACTCGAAAAGGGACTGGAACTCATTGAGGTTAATCTGAAGGTCCTTCTCTGTCGTCAGGCTGGATGAATCTTGTCGTGGTAATGTGGGCACACCTGCAGAGAGATATCAAGAACATGATACAATCACAAAAAAAAAGGAAGACAAATCAACCACTTATCATCATCTTTTCACACCTTCCCACATCCATTCCCCTCCCCTGACGAATTCTCCACCCATTTCAATGTCTTTACCCAAACCAGATTCCACAGGCTCCTTCTCACACTCGTTCCCTACCCGACTTCAACCGACGCTATCAGTGTGGCATATCTACCTAAGCACTCTGTTGTTGGAACTGTATAAGAACCACAAATATAATGCATTACCTTGGCCTCACATTGAAAAGCAATATGTGAGAGAGACTAACACTGCATACTAGGTTGATTCACCATCAGTGACAGCCTCCTCCAGCAATGGCACTGAATGCTCTGCAACGCTTCATATTTAACTGTTACTGATGGCCCCCGGTGATAACGGCACTATTATCGTCATGGACTCTATCGTGCAACACACGATAACAGATTGTTTTTTTTTCAAAAGTAAGCAGTTTTTTTAATTTTTTATACCAACGGCCTGTGGCTTCTTAGATGAATTTTTCATAAATCATAAAACGAAGGACTGTAACAACTAGAAGAACATTCACAGAGTGACCTCCTTAAAGTTAACATAGTATCACATCTTACCACCTAGCAGCAGTAACCATTAAGTGGAATCAGTTTAACATCTGCCCGAATTAAAGTTAAAATATCTTTGCCATGGATACTGTTTTCATGATGCTAACTTTTCCATTTAACACACACAACCCAATTCCTAACTTTCATCAGCACCTGGAATTACATAAGGGAGGCAGCTCAAATCCACCGCAAAGGCTATCATCTCTAAAACGTCGGGAGCAGACCTACGTGCAAAGGTGGTGTAAATTACCTCTCGCTTACTGTTTTTGAGGACTGCATAGAGTCTCATGTTGCAAACAGATTTCATCCTACTGCAACAGAAGTGGGCTGAGAGATGATCATAACCAGTTTGGATTTCATGTAAACAGTGTCTAAAAATCGTGGTGCGAACATTATTGACACCCATCAAAAACCCCTCACGGGATAGATCAAATGGATACATGTGGTCGGGGCATTGTCCAGAATCAACCTGAGGGACGTCGCTCGTCTACTGATGAAATCGGCAAAATCTGATGAGATGCAAAGTGCCCTGTTCACAGTTAAGTGGTTGCCAGGGGCAACCTCCATCACGCTAAAAAAAAAATCCCACCACACGAAAAAAAGAATGCGAAGCGTTTGACAGGATTGCTTTTCTCTACAACAGTGTTGGAAGGATGCAAAAACGCTGCTTAAATGAACCAAAAGAGAGTCGAAATGAGGGACTGACGTGAAGATGGAATCAGTAACAACAGTTTCATCTTCTTCACTCCTCCAGATTGGGATCAAAAGATGAAGAAAGTTTACTCTAATACTTCAAACCTTTTTCATGCTAATCCTCATATCAATTGCCATTGGCATTTATGACCTGTACTACACACTCCACTTTCCCATTACACAATTTGGGTGACAAAAGTCTTTTTAAAAAGGAGGCATCTATGCTCCTAATTTTAGCTTTAAAGGATACATTTTCATTTCTTTGAAACAAAGCTTGTACACTTGCTCTTTCGAGGAATATTACGATTATACTGGAGTAGTACAGTTGACAGGAATAAAAAATTGCCAAGTGATGTGTTTAAATAAGGAAATTCAAGGATTGTAACTTACCAAAGTCACCTATCCTGAACGGCTCATTTTGGTACGAAACATTCACAGGCATTACTGCTTCTTGTCTGGCTTTTTCTCCTTCAGCTTTTCTCTGGGCTTCCTCCTCCTAGAACACAAGTATAAAAGATGCTCAAGATAACAAAATCATCTGTTCATTCAAACCAAGTCCAACTTATCATATCAAAAGGATTCATCTTGCTGTCCAAGTGCCAGAAAAATATTTTCGAAGAAGTAGCCTGTCATGGCTTTTGGTAACAGATTGTGATAGCATGAAAACAGTGTAAGTCTGACAAAACCTTGTATGGAACTTGGAACTGTCACACTGTGGGTACTTCTATACATAGCAGCATACAGCTCAAAATTAATCAGGTGGTTCTTTTTACCTTCTGCTGATTTGCGGGAGAGCACAAACAATCTTTTATTCCACCGAGTGCACTCTCTCGCAAAAGGTGAGAAATACCAACTGTTTCGCTCTGTTTTGCAGAATCCACTGTTTTGCTGAATCCACAAACACTGCTATTTTCTGTAGCAGTCCAACTGTCTATCACTGGCACTGCCATACCACTGATCGATAATGGAGCTTACTCACTAAAGAACAAACACATGGCTTTCTGAATGATTACGTTTGACAGTAACTAGTAAATACATCCATTCAAATATGTACCCCGAATACTCAATCCAGCTCAATTACTTTTGTACCGTCTGTATCGCTCAATCTAAACAAATACTTCCCGAAGTTTCTGTGTACCTCCTTATCCTACAGGCAATATCAATTGGAAAATATAAGCTTAGGCCTGTATACGTGAACAGATCTGCAGGGTGGCAATTTATCGTTAACTTCCGAAGTGTACTGCAAAAATTTTTCTTCATTGTTGTAGAAGAATCGTAACACAAAAAAACGTCATAAAAATTACTATTTTACATGAAACTTCAACCTATTTGGGTATACGAAGAAATTTGGTAACATACCGGCGCTATTCAAAAGCCCATTTCAGATGATGTTTTAAAATATTCAAGCTAACATTACACATACATATGTATGTGTAACATTAGCTTGAATGTTACGTCTGGGAGCACTGTTGCTTCTTTGATCGTTTTACTCAGTAAGTCAATGACACAATCTTACACTTGCAGTGAACGAAAATACACGCTAAAGGTCCAATGACTTTGTCCGCCCAGACACATAAGAAATCAGACTTACTATTAGCCGTTTTGTTGTCAAATTCCCACACACCAGGATAAGTTAATATGTAAATCAGCATTGTGGAAGTAGAACTCTCCAGATGTGGACAAACAGAAACAAGCTGGTAAGGGTCTTGTGGAACATGCCACGTAAGAAAAGGGGTTTAGCATTAACTCGGCTTACAGAAGTTTTCAGTTGACAGGCACCATTTATGACTGATGTTGATGGATACCTTTACCACACAAAGCAATAGAAGCACTCTCCTACATTGCAACTGTTAATGTCAGAAGCCTGGTGGGCTTTCCAGTGACAGAGTGGAAGCCAGAACACTGGAACTGGTAGCTCCCTGCCAGTGCATACAATTTTTCGAGCACTGTACTCCAATACATAAACTACTTAGAATATCAACAAGCTATCAAACTGTTGATTGAGTTCACAGAGCATCAAACATTGTATCAAAGGGTAAAGTGTAGGGGGGTCAGAAAGGGATGGCGTCAAAAAGGGACGGGGACAAAAAGCGACAATGCTGAAACTTAGGCTGGTGTTTGTCACAATACCAGAACATTGTAGCCCAGGTAGTTGCAGCACGGAGTGTGCAAAGCAAGCATAATGCTGACCCCACTCTGAATGGGTAGTAAAAGGGTCTATCAAATTACCTGCTTCTTTCCTTTCTTAATACTGTTTCTTCTTTGCTGTAGATTTCTCTGCTTTCCCTTGCCATCTTTACCCCTGCTTCTGGTAGAACTTGAACCACCCTCCTAAAAACAGGACAAGGAAAACAAGAAGGTAAAAAATGCTCAATCAGTCTGTTCTACTTCACTAGCAAGTATTTGTAAAGCGGAAAATTTTCAGAAGCAACCTCTACCATAGTAGTAATGTGACACAATTTCATACAATTATTTGCAGCATAAGAAGAAGGATTTTGCATGATTTCATACAATCAGCCCATTCGGACCAATAGATAGAACAAATAGATAAGAAAACCGTATCACAGTAGCTTACATAATTTACATGGTGTGAGCAAAGGTGTTCACTTAACTGCAGCAAAAGTAATTCTAACTAGATCAGTACAGTACAGTCAAACAAACTCAGTGACTACACCAATGGTCCATATACGAGTATAAGTAGCATGGAGACTCTGGTGAGATCACCTAGGTGACAAAATTCACAGTAGCTACAGTAGTACATCACTGAGTCAACCATTTGCTTTACACTCTCACTATTTCTATAAAGCGTGTAGACGGTAGCTGAACATTGCCACAATATTACTGTTTAGGGCTCCCTTTGCCCTCTGTCTAGACTCCCCTTAAACAAATCAAATTCATCTTATCACCATAGTGCATCCACACACCAAGTATTAACTTTGTCCAAGCTTTATAACTGGAGATATCATGTTAAAAGGTTTTCAGAGTCCCACCCCTGTTATTACGTTTCAAAGATGCAACCCATCTAATGTGAAAGATTACTCTAACACTTGGAGCTATAAGTCATCTAAAAAAAAACAATCCACAAGTTTCTTCTTTAAAGCATTTGATCAGACAAAAAAATGAAAAACTTGTCACATTGTCAATCATCAAGGAATGGCGAGTTATTGTGGGATTTTGCTCACTTAATTACACACTGCCATTTTTTTTTAGGGAAAAAAAAGGGAAAAAGCATGACTGCAATTGGAAAAGCACAGTCTCATAATGTGGCTGTGGCACCCATCATTTGCTTCAGTAACAGTACTTTTCAAGTATAGTTTCAGACAGTGTTTTCACAGGTAACCTGGGTACCCGAATACCATTTTATTTCCCCAGATCCAAACTTACTATTGATTCCTTCATAAAGTGAAAAACCTGTGTGTGAACACGATGTGTTAGATTTGTCAAATTTCATTGCACCATACACAGCAAACAGTTCAGAATGGAATTTTTTTTTTTTTTTTCTCAAGGAAAATAGGTGGTCCAGTTCATGAGAAGGTGCAGGCGAGTGTATGTTGTGTATGAGTAAGTTCCCCCTGCACAAATGTGATGTACGGTACTGTAGAAGGAACTCTAGCTCAACAGCCAAAAAAAAAAAAATCTGATCTTTGTTGAAATTTTCATGCTGGCGATCAGTGCCTGTGATCAGACATTAAGGAGAGGCAGGGAGGAGGCAAGGGAAAACATATTTCTACAAAAATAGACATTCTTGGTCTAGATAATGAACTTAGAATTAAAGGATACTAACCGGAGGAGATGTGTCCATAAACTCATAGGGGTCAAAATCAGGTGTTTTGACCCTCTGCAGGTTATCCACATCATTTGGAAGGCTGAACACGTTACTGTCCAAGGTACTCCTTGTCCGCCTCTCTTGGCGAAGTCTCTTATGCGGCTGTGAGAACCTCCTGTGATAATGAGAGGTATCAAGATGGGATGCAAAAGCAGAAACATAAAAAAAATTGTCTTCATCCATTTTTAATCAGAGAAAATTCTTCCTTCTGTTTGTACCATTGGTCACTGAAGGAAATTTTTCTTTCATAAAAATTGAGCATATTTTTCTCTCTCTACTGAAAAAACCTGAACCAAAACCAAAAATCCCAACAGCATGTTCAGTTCCGAAGTTATGAATTTTTACAGAAATATTTACTTCAAACTTTTAGATCGCATAATTAGGAACTTGTGATGTCATCCAGGTACAACTAAATCAATATCCTTTTTATTTCCTTATAATTTTGACTGTCTTAAAAGAAACATTACAATAGTTTAAGAGAAGTGACATTTATTTCCACAATATTTTAAGGTAAATCTACAACATATATACCCAATCAACGTTTTAACTAATGTCAAATTTCAAGGTTGAAATGAGGGCATTAATTTGGATGGAAAACAAAGACTTCTTGCAAAAATGTCATACGACGTTTTGGCAACCTTGAGGCAACTGAAAATCTTTCTTGACCAGACAAGTCTTTCTTCAAACAGTAATATCTTGAGTAAGGAACAAGATGATGGCGTGGGGTTTGGAATGCCTGCAGTAGAATACTATTCTCTTCAATTTAGAGACCTCTTCTAAACATGTACAGGAGTAAATCTCAGATATATGTAGAACTAAAATGGGAGATAAAATGTGAGTAAACCCCTCCTGGCACTCCCGACAGACCTCTGACGTTAAAGGCACTGATTAAAAACAAATCATGAAACAAGGTATGCAACCTTTGAAAAGAAAAAAAAAAACCTGATGAAATGAAAATGTTCATAAGTTCGTAAACACAAGCAAACACACGCACATCAAGCAGACAGACACCCGCCAACATATCAACAAATCTACTCACTCCCCGCTGTTGTCGTGTTCATAAAGGTTTTCCAGGGCACCGTCTTGGAGGTCCTCCTGGCTTTGGAGCATGGACGGCAACCTTGGGCGTTTGTTATCCCCACTCCCGTCGATTGGGGGAAGTTCAAAGCAGCTCCAGACGTCTTCCTCCTCTTTAGGCACACTGAGCTCCCCAACCATAGGTTGTTTGGGGTTTGGATCTGACTTGGCAAGGTCTATTATTCCATTAAGTTCTGCCCTGAAAGAGGCTATGCTGCCGATTCCCCCCAGGGAGTCGGAGGTGCTCCTCTGAGGGGGGTTGGGACTGAGGGTTGGCATCGGTTGGTCCATTGGATTTCCCAATATTCCATTTGGAGGTGGATTTAACGGCGACGGTGTGTTCGACGGCGGGGATTCATTCGCCTGAGGTGGCTCCGCAGAGCCAGGAGTTCTCAGCATGGGGCTTGGCTGGGGGAACCTCGTGAGACCCCCGCTACTGCCCTTCATGTCCTGCAGAACGCCATTCATACCTGTGCTCACACCCGGAGTACCCGGGGTGGCTGCCGACACAGAAACTGGAATCCTCTCATTAGAAATATCTGCACTATCGTACATGTAATCTTCCGTCATTGAAGTTCTCATGTGAAAAGGAATAGTAGATTTAGAGTTCTTAGAAGTCTTTTCTATCCTTGACTCTGCTTTGTGCTTACTGCTAGGACCTAGAGAGTTTGAGCCAAGACCTGAGCTCATGTGACTACTGTTGCCAGGTCCTGGCTGGTGTTTTTCCAAATGGTACCGATTGCTTAGATTTCAGAAACTTTTGCCTGGAGAAAGAAGACAAAGGCACACATTACAGCCTTAAGTTCACACACTGGGTATGTACAAGTACACTCTTTGACAAGTAACAGGGCTTTACATAAAAAAATAACAAAATGAATAAGGGGAAATCCAATGACTATTTTCAAATTTCTGAAAATTCCTTCAGTATTTATGTGTACACATTGAATACTTGAGTCGGTAGAAATAATAAAAGGGGGTTTCTCACATAAACTGATGACAAAATATGCAATCTCAAATACAGTTGGTGAAGGCCTGAGCCCTCGAAATCTTAGTCTCCTTCTGGTATATCAACGAACTAATTCAACATGAACAGGTTCTGTGTACACGCTCTCTACTCCGACAACAGTCAATGTGAGGAATTGTGTTCGGTTGAAGTATCACACGGAACAATGTCAACTGAATTTGTTCCAAAAAACAAGTAACAGCGAGGTCAAAGAAGTCTAAAACCTGTATTCTGGTGATTGCATCACTTGATTGACTCAAACTGTGGTACAGAGTGGTCAAGTTCCAAACTAAAAAAGATGTCAAACAAGGCTCTTTCATCAACTACCTTAGAGTGAGCCTCCTAGCAAAAACCTAGACCTTTCTGAAATACAATCAGCAGGAGAGCTGAGAAACAACTACCTCTCATGCCTCATTCCATTTCTGCAGATGAGGAGAGTTTTACTCAACCTGAAGGCCAAGCTTCAAAACAGATTTACTGCCCAAGGTCACCCCAAAATGTATTTTCTTCACAGACAGTGAATGAAATCATCCACATGAGTAGGAGGTACCATTCCCTTTACTCCTCCATAAACGATGTAATTCTCTCTCCTTCCACCCCTTCCTCCCCACCATGCTCTAGAGTTTCCAGAAGCTACCCTATAGACACCTACTGACGGGGAAAACATCCCGTTGGACCAAACGAGCCATTACAGCATGGCAGTTGACTGAATACCTTGATGCAACTTGACACACGTGACTGCATGACAACATGAATGCTTGACTTGGCCGGTCAAGCAGTATATTTTCAGTCATAGCCACAGAAACTTTCTATACATGTTACAAAAACTTACTGGTGTAAATTAATTTGCACTTCTTAACTAATCGACACTACTATTCCCCACAACCCTGTTTCCATAACCACTGGTATAAATTAATTTGCACTTCTGTCTTAATTACTCAACACTAATATCTACATCAACAGGGGCTGTTCCCCTCCTCCCCCCCACCCCCCTGTCTCCTTAATCATCAGCAAAGACTCACCTATGACATTTACAATCAGCTTTCGCTGTTGGATCGCTGAAGCCCCACATAGGAGTTTGGTTCGCCTCTTGCTTTACCTCAGATGATCCTGCAGTTGGGCCTGCCCCTGAGTCCGAGTTGGCTGGCTTGTGATTTTCCGCAGTTTCACTGCTAAAATTGAAGGACGGGAGAAGAACAACCATCCTGCCCAAGTCAGTGGTGATGAGTTTAAAGCAGCGCATTGAGTTTACATTGACACATTTGTGAAGATTCTGAAGGGTGCAAACAACTTGGTAATGCATGTATTTAGCATAATTACTTCAGTTACACATCAAATAGTTACGAAAACTATCAACATGTTTGAATTTCTGACCCAGACTTGTACTGACTGGGTGCATATGAATAAGCACCAATGTCAAGAGTGTCTGGTCAGGAATTTTCAAAAAACAAACTGAATGCGTAATTACTGACTCAAAAATGTTGTATTTGTACATGACACATGGGAATCTTCTCAGTTTGACTTTTCGTCATTAATGTGTGAAGGAAACTCCACAGGTTTGGAAAGATTTAGCAAATTTCACATGACAAAACAACTCCAGGTACCCCTTTAAATTCAACTGATGGGAACTTCCACACATTCACATCAACTCTGCCAATAAATTCTGTGATGCTTTAGACACCAATAGATATGATGACTCCAGACATGATCCTCTGTTTGTATACCAAGAGATCACTCTCCTGCAATATTTGATGAATTGAGAACTTCACAACGCATAATTGTGAGCTTGAGCGATCGATAACCTACAACACTTATTAGCCGGGCAAGTTGACTCATCTCATAATCACTACCATTCACATGTGAATTGCCACATAAACTACACCTTAAGAAAACCTGTAAGGGTGATTCAAACTCTACAATCCACTTTCTACAATGGCAATGTTTTGTCAATGGGAAAGAAGGAAACTACAGAAAGCGCACGTAAACTGATTTTCTCCTTCACTTTTGTTTACTCTCTTGTTTCTTCCCTCTCAAGTAGATCAAGTACCCTGACATCTGTCAACATGAGGAAAACATGACTAGATAAAGCAAAAGGGTACGACACAGAATTCAGGCAAGTGAAATAACATCATAAATAGCAAGGGTTTCGTTAAATGACGCTGTCAGGTTTTCTAATGAGGACATTTACAAGCCGAAAAGCAGTCACATCCAGACATTAATGCACACGCCCGTACATGGCATCACACGCAGGCTCGCATTTCATCACGCAGGCTGGGTTTCACATTGCCTTTGGCAAGTAATTGTCAGAGGCTGATAGATACAAACATTCTCCACACTTGCCATGAACTTGTAACAGAGATTATGTGCAAGATCTGCTACTCAGTAAATCAATCAATTTTTACATCAGGGTGCATTCTGGCATTTACAGTGGACAAATAGAGCAACAACAACAACAACAACAAAAACCCAAACCAATGTCCTCAATTTAATGAAACTGTTTTGCTCCCTTACCCAGGTGTGTCGGGTGCCACCGTTTTTGTGACATTCGTCCTCAAGGACGGAGATCTGTCACTTTCCGCTAGCCACTCCTTCCACACCTTCTGGGTGAGTTGGTGGGTGATACCACCACCTTCCATGTCACCTGCAGTCCCGACACATGCATCCACCATCGTTCGTTGGGAATAGTGGGCTGAGGAGTCACCTACTGGGTAGACTGCATCTTGTGGTGAGCTTGGTGCTGAACATACTGAGGTATTACCTGTTGATAAGTGAGATTTGACAAGAGGAAAGTTTACCACTAGTGATCATTTTGGAAATTTTGTCCAACGTAAAACACATGGCGAATATTTTCTCTTTTTTTTTTTTTTTGCTCTTTCTTTTAGCATCCCTGATGTTACAGTATAAAGAGTAAGACCCTTGAATGTACAGATCACTAACTTGCTGGATCCATAATGCTTCTAAGTTCTATCATGAGCACCTTTAACTGGGCACATTATGAGAACAGCTGATGTTTCACAGCAATGCATACAATGTTACATTAGAGTGTTTTCAATAAAAAAAACCCTTTTGGAACATTTTTATGCCTTTGGGAACAAGGTTACACCACATGCAGAGGTAGATTTGAATCAACATTGAATAACATTAAAGGAACATAGGTAGTTGTGTAATACATCTTATATAACATTTTGCACTTTCTTTTTCCACATCTAGTAGTTCGCATACCTATTTGTGGTAAAAAATGATATGCCAATGACCAATTCTTTTTAGAAAGTGCCACAGTAGACAGAAAAAAAGGTGATTTATTTTTTCAGTTTTTCTTATTGTTGAAGCCTGCAGGATAACATTCATGAGCATGTCTTTCAAAAAGGTATGCTGCTACTCAATTTGTAGTAAAAAAGTGTGACAATTTATGTGAAATGTATTTCACAACTCTCTATCCTCCTTTGAATCTGGTGGAGAAATATGTGCTTCACACACAATTTGAACAGTTGTATGTATGTATGCATGCCTGTAGGTATGTAAGTGTATACATACACACACACACACTATTCTTGCTTAAACGTGAGCCTATCCTTGATTGAGGTTTTCAAGTTCTAATAGTTACTCTACACATCCTGAAATGTGGCTCCGCTCATCCTGACATATTGATGACTTCCTACTAACAAAAAGACTGAACGCTTTTGAGCACTTGCTAATTGTTTTCCTTCCACTTACAACATGTCTGTAACATATATTCAAGTGCTTTGTTGATAGCTTCGGCAAATGAATGTAACACTTTCCTACCACATGAACTACCTTCTACTACATTTGTTCCTTTCTTTCATTGTGATCTACCTCTACTGCTCCCAAAACAAGTCCAGCAGGGTTTCCCATCAAAACCACACATTTCCATCCCACAACTCCCTACTGCACTTGCTGCCCACCTTCATCAATGAGGTTAAGCCATGCACTGCAATGTTCGTTTGTTCTTTTAAATGTATTTGAAGAGCGCCAGTGTACACTGAACCAGCAGAGAGTGCTTCATCAACTAGTGCAGGTTGCCTAGACAAGACAGGCACACACTTTCCATCGACGAGACCGAGCAAACGACTTGGATGCCGCACTGCGTGGCTGATTGACAAATAGTGTAAAGTGCCCATGATCCTATATGCTGCGGTATTCAACTTTAAATCAGGAAGTCGTCAAACCATGCCTCCAATTACACTATCAATAGATGACACACAACGACAGTTCCAGCTGAAGGGAAATCATATCCTTATGAGACATGCTGTACTCTTTTGTTATTCCAGTATCCAGGCTATGGTGGTGCTTCCTACAGTCAATCAATCCAAGAGTGACACATTTTACGCAGGGTGTCGATTCCTTTCGAGGTTGCCATGGATCTCGTCGAGTCGGAGTCTTCACGTTCGGTACGTACTCGTACGGTTCTACGTGTAGGTAAGAACTGCGGTGACAAATTACTATACACACAACTGAAACGAAGCAGTATCAAATGGGTCTAGTCAACGATAATTTAGAGAGAGGGGGGGGGAATCCATTCTAGTAAACTCTGCCACAACTGCATTATAGAATGATGGATAAATGAAGCCTCATTAGCACTTTCTGATCTTAGCTGAGAGGATTCGCACCAACAATAGGAGGAATGTTAGGAGGGGTGGGAAAACCCATCAAAGACAACTACACCCTACTGACCAAGTGAGATAGTTTACAAAAATATACTTCTTGGTGCCTTGGAGAGAATCTAAAAAGTTTCCAACGAAGATCTACCGACATTTGGTCGTCTAAAAAGCAATCACTTAAAAGGAATGTTTCCTCTAAGATGGTAATGAGCCCATCTGGGAGAATCATTAATACAGCACACAGGCTGCTCTGGTAATCCTATCAGTAGGAGGGAGAGAGGGAATCATGACCCCGTTCTCCGTACTGCACAGCATGTCCGCCAGTTTGGGGGAGCAGCATGGAATTAACATCGTCCCCACTGACCTCTGTGTGTCATGCTACGAGCAAAGGTAGGATGAAAAGCATTTGAGGAGTTGCAAATTGTACGGAGGTCACTCACATGTTTTGCATTGAAACCGTGTGATTAATGTTGATACGGGTAATTGTTCTGAAAACACATCACCACACAGAGCAACAGCCAATTTACAGAGGACTTCATCCAGAGAATGGAGAATGTATATGGCTGGACATTTATGACCTGTTGATATCCACTGTTGACTGGTGATAATGTAAGAAAAACTGTAGCATTTAGAGAGAAAACTGAAGGAATGAAAAGCAACATGGTGTACCACTTCATACGCCTCTATATACATGTTTCCACTGCTGTTCAATGAGCCACAAACAGGCACACATAACTAGGTCAATGAACGACCTCTACAAAACAGTGATTGGAACTCCATGAAACATGTACATATGAAAATGCTTGCACCAGGTCCAAAATTTAGACCAAGGTACCCACACTTCATAGTCACTCAGATGAACTGGTACCAAAATAACATGCAACCTCTCTTGGAAAGAGGGTTTGTCATTAAATCACAATGTA
The DNA here is from genome assembly GCA_021234535.1 of Stichopus chloronotus. Lineage (NCBI taxonomy): Eukaryota > Metazoa > Echinodermata > Holothuroidea > Aspidochirotida > Stichopodidae > Stichopus > Stichopus chloronotus. The sequence continues at coordinate 6,644,615 of CM037837.1, read as the reverse complement.
ACTATTTTGCTTTGCATGTTTACATGATGCCATGTAGACATGAAGTGTTCTCAGTTAAGTGAGCATACATGCTGAAGTTTGTTACAGGTACAACAATATGTACATTAATGGAACTTTGGATCCCCACAGCAGTTTCAGAAGTGGGCCCTGACATCATTGGTCTCAAGTACCTGGATAAAACATGATGGACCAGAATTTTGTAATCTTGGTAATCCATAAAAACAGAATCCCTAAATTTGAAGGGGAAAAAAAAACCTAACCGGGCACCTCTCTTTGAAGAGACAACAAACACAGCAAACTAGTAGAACACAATGTGACTTTTGTTCCCTTCTTTTCCTTTAAGGCATTTATGATGACTTCTGAAGGATCACTTATTTTATGTATCAGTTGAGACTGATGTTGACTTCCTTTCGAATCCAATACACTAATTAAGGTACCACATTCTGAATGACCCTTCCGGACTACCTCTGATATTGTAACAACCATAACTTGAAATGTAAAATTTCTAAAGGTTGAATTTTAATGCTGGACGTTGTGAAAGTTGCATTAACAATTACATTCAATTACAATTATTTCAAATCTACTGAAATTATCTCATTTAAAAATTTCCTTGGGCTACAACCCTTATGACTGCATAGAGACCATGACCTTTTTATGTCCAAAATGGGGCAATTGACACGATTTCCATCAATGTTATCCTTCATGTTTACAACCACTACTGCAAAGGGAATAAAGAAGCAGCTGTTCTCTGAGATCAAACAAAAGCAAAACATTGCCTTGCTTGTTGCACTGTTATGCCTGACTCAACAAAATATGTGCACAGGGCCTTCCTGTTTTTGTGACACTACTATGCCTGATTCAACCAACCTACCCACTCCAGAGAACATCCACGCAATCAGTAGAATTACAACAAAAGTGTACCCACACACATTCGTAGTTGGATGCATAATTAGACACTGTCGTGAGACAAGCTCACCATGAGAAAGGCTGATCTTAATTCCGAGTAGCACAACAACCAATTTCAAGCTACCGCCAAATGATGCGGCGTTAATGACGCCACTTGAGCGACGCATCACTGCATATCAACAAGTGCAATACATCAAATTTCCTCGCAGGTTTGCACGAGGTGATGTAAAGTTACTTTATTTCCAGCAGTAACAAATGAGGATGCAACATTGTGAACTTGTGAAGTGATAAAATTTGAATGGAATGTCACAGCATTGCATGAGTAGTTGGAGTGTTATGCAGTTTAAAACCAATATTAGAAAGATGCTCAGACCTTGTTTTAGAAACATTGTAGGTGCACAAACTCTCTCCACCAAGGCATTTTTTTTCTTGTCTTTTCTTTTTTCCAAAATTTGAAATGGCCAACTATGATTTTCAAGACACACACCATCTTCAGATGACAGGTCAGACGACTGGTGGATAAGGATCTTGAGTCTGGTGAACAAATATCTTGAGAGAAGAATTGATGACAAACCTTGGGCGTTGTTCTGGTAAGACTGGCCGGGCGTCGCAGCCATTGGCATGGGTGAAGGTACACTGAGACTAGGAGCCATCGGCATGGGCGACACAGCCGACATGTGGCTCGGCTGCTGAGGTGGCTGCTGCTGCTGTTGCTGCTGCTGTTGTTGTTGCTGCATCATCATCATGTTGGAGACATCATCCTGGACCACAAAGATGTAACAGCTTGGGTACAACATCCTCACACCACCTAACAAGATGGAGATTAACAGACCACAAATATATTATCCAATAATTCAGACCTAGATTTGGGGGAAGAAAAATCCAGAAGCATACTGGGGAGGGAGCAAATAAAGGAGATGATTTCTTTGTTTCTTACAGGAACCTAGCATCAAGACGCAGTGAAACTCAATGCTTGCAAGGATCATTTGGAAATTATTTGATTTTACACTTACGTGTGTGACAAATTGTACTATTGTCATGGCACTCAATATCATTTCGACTATAACATCTGTTGTAATCTTCACAAAAATAGCTGAAGATCCCCTTGCAGGCAATACTCCACTCCGTACATTGCTCGGATACTTGCAACGGGCTATACTTACATACATGCCTGCACACTCAGCTTAATGCACCCTGCTACTGCTGTGCTTGAGCAGACCGGTCCATTGTAGAACTTACGTCAAAACTTACCAAGCAGCTCAAGCATGCCAGTAGGAGGATGCAGTTGAGTGGAGACAGAAAAATGAGAAGCAGAGAAGAGCAGAGCAGAGTAGAATGGGAAAGAGGAAAGAGTAATGAGAACCTCAATAATGTGATGTGATTCAAGAATAGTTTTTTAACTGCTCCCATCGTGGGCTCACACAATGGGACAAAAGGTCCCTGGTTCTTCATAATCTGCATGAAGGGTATTAAAACTGAATCTTTACCGACATATTTTCCGTTTCCTATTTAAACAGTTTTCCTCCCAAGTCAAACATAAAAATGCATCCTGCACAGACTATGAGTACTGACTGCAGATAAATTGTTAAACAGTGCAATGATTAAAGTCTCCTGAAGGATCAGGGCACACACCTCTGAGGCAAATTTTATGTTACACTTTATCGCTTGTCAACAGAGAATTTTCTGCCATTAATTTATTCACTGGCTGTGTCCACTGATCATCTTTTTGCAGGATACACTCATATGGCTCATTTAAAGAAAGACTGTAAAAGACTTCATCGTAACAACCACCAAACCTCTCCTCAAAGATTTAAGCTAACCTATTTTATCTTTCCGACTAAATTCCTCAAGAGACTTACCTACAAAGACTTCCACTGCAGGAGGCATCGTTCCTTCTGCATCCTCACTCTCTCCACCGAAGGCGGATAAATTTGAGCTTTGTGGATATTTGATGGGGTAGAAACGACTCCACTCCAGGAGAACCTGCCATGCCTTTTGATTCTGCTCGCTGTTGCCTTTGTAGTTTTGGCCATACAAGAATGCACTCAGGCCGTACGGAGCCAGAATGACTACATGGTGACAAAACCGAAGAAAAAACATACAGCTGATTGAGGAGTGTAGCTAAATATGGATCAAACATGAGACAAACCTGTCGTCACAGAGATATCAACCAACCTCACATCATGAACCATTCTCATACCAGTTGGACCTCGCAGTATTGTTCACATTGACACCACCAGACAGGAGTTGTCCGAATCCACGGTAGATTTACTTAATTATTCTATGTAAATCTACACAGAGTCATCTTTTTCTTTTTCACATTTTTTTTTGGGGGGGGGGGGAGGAGGGCCAGGGGAGAAAGAGGAATTGGAAGGGATAGGGTGAGAATGAGGATAACTATGTTGAAAGGTTCAACTGAGAGATCTCTACAGTACTGCAGCTATTTGCACATTACCTATGTTGAGATAAGAAATAACTGTGATCAGCATTTTCAAAGCTGAAGTCAGTGTTTATGAGTCATGTCTTCTGTCTTTTTTCCAGCAGAATGGCATACCTCATCACAATTATAATGTGACAAAGTACAGATTCCTCAGTTGCCACAAAAGGCACAGTGCTGATGATATTCTAAAATATGAAAAATGGGCTCTTCAGCTGCATCATATACAACTGCTTCATGTACCAGTTCTACGAAAAAGTCTGGTGGTTGAATTCAATACTAACACAGCTGAAGCCTAAATTCTTCTTATAAAAATGATAGACCCCTCGCTTATGTCACAATGACATAGAACAGCGCCCTCCTTGAGGCAGTTCGAGGAAAAACACAGAGATTCCCAAAATCCCAGCCCTGAAAATATCCCTGGGCTTAACCTTGCACATGCATGCTCACTGAGCCTCTAGCAATAGACTATGCGAGCAGGTTGCAATGTTATAAGTGGCTGCCATATCTGTGCACTTAACACACAGCAAGTTGCGCACTGAACTTCATTGTTTACACGCTGTTCGTTTGTTTGTTATGTGACGTCAACGCAAGTGGTGTATAGATGATGCCAAAGATTTGTGATAATGTTTAATCGCATGTGTCTAACAAGACAAAGGAATAGCAAGTGCAAGTTTTTGGGAGGTGGATAATTCACAAGCCCTGATCTCTGACTACTGCTTTAAATCACATACAGTACCATTCTTACAATCAAATGCTGGATCTTTCCTACTAGCCAAGATGAACAGCTGCCATTCCAAGAACACATAAGATTCAAGCTAGATACATGATTAAATTACTAATCTTCCCAAACATGCCACTATATCATTTTTAACATACCGCAACATACAGCTTATCACCACCAGCCACCATACCAAGTTCAGATCACATTACGACAACACAAGTTAGTGGCTGCAATGCTGATTTTGAACATTTTGAAGCTTGAACTATGACCTATGTAATATAAATATATTCACCAAAAGCACCACTGAAATTTACCTTCACAGGAGACTACAATGAAAAGAGGTAGATCCTACATTGCATTTATGACAAACTGAAGGTAAAAGTTGAAAGTTAAATGAAGCCCACATCAACCAGTAAACATATCAAGCACAATGAACTTTATCACCTAGCAACATTACATCAAGTTCCAGCACAATACAAACTTTGTACAGGGGACCTGAAAAGTGATAACAATTGGAAGAATCTCTGTTTTGATCCTGTGACCTCATTCAGGATTTAGCCTCTGATAACAATAGGGTGCTGTCAACTGACACTACTGCTGCACAGTTCTACATACATGTAAAGCATCAATCTTGTACTTTTAAGTATCTGAAACTCGTTTTGCTTTGACATTTTTGAGGGGCTTTTACATCATCTCCGCAGAACCATACACACACCAAAAACAAGTATGACCAGGTAAGAAATTCAAGATACCCCGAAAATATAATAAACATCACATGTGTCATACACAAAACATGAGAATTCCTTGCAACTTACTGGTGTGTGTATTCACCAGTGACTATACTTACCCCTTGCTCAAACTAATTGCATTGTCAGGCAAGCTCAAAGACACTCTCGAAATCGTTCTCACAACACGCCCTCTATGTTCTAGTTTTCCCTTGTTAGACTTTTGCTCTACCAACAACGTGTTTTTCGACGGTTTCTCAATTTCTCATCAAGTGGGAGTCGAAAACCTGCTGAAACAAACCTTGCATATTCTTGTGTTTTGTTTATACATTTATTCACATACTCATCAAATTCATTTAATTCTTCCTCATTTTTGAGAGTATTTAAATTAGAATTTTTATACTGCGGCATTCGAGAGGAACGAGCCTAGGCCAGTTAGCCAATTGTGCCAATTAGACGCGTGCATCCCTGTTTCACTAAATTTCATTGTGCTTTTGTTTTTCGATATAAAAGTCACATCGTTATTTAGTTAAGAGTTTGTCTGGTTTTCGAGGTTTCCTTATTTTCCCTCCTTAGGAACAAGTCTATTGAATTTGATCATGTATTTTACATGTTTTCTCTCAGCTATCTAGCCGCTTCATTTCATTTGCTATCTAGCCCATCTTTTCAAGTATTTCGTGTTAGATCCCCAAGTTGTGCTCCTAGTTAGTATTTTGTAGTACCTTTGGGGATTTACTACTTTAGCGGCACAGCCTTTGGTGGAGCATGGACTCCCCTCCCATTGATGCTAGATGTGTTTGGCTGCAATCAGTTTCACCCGGGGAGGAACTAGGACATGCATTCAGTGTGTCCCTCTGGCCGCTCCTGCGAAGGTCTAATCCGTGACAACGGTGCCTGGTGTTTTGCCCTGGCTCCTTGAGTGCATGAGAATACTCATAGTTCATTTGGACAATTCCACTCTGCGAGCAAATTTTTGGGACCGTATTGAAGCACACCTTGTAGCTCTTCATCGGACATGCATACAAGACCAATTCAGAGCATAGAGTGGTGGATGGCACTAGGTCTTTGCCACATGTTGTGCTGGTTTTAAAAATTGCATTGGGTGAGTACATACGGTTGCAGTGTGAATTCAGTACCGTCAGGGCGCATTGCAATGGTGTGGAGACAGGAACAGACAGAACAAAGCAGGTCCTACAAACTTATCACCTGTAAACAAAGTTCTGAAGGTGGTATCACACATGTATGCTTCCACACAAGGCTATCTAGGAGACTATCACTTTTCCTCCTCTCATTTAATAGTAAGATACCAAAATCCGACGAATTTCATACCATTAACTCTAGAATAACCTTACATGAAGGTATTGAATGGAAAGCAAGGGATGATTTTTACAAGCTTACCTTGGAAACCATTAGAATATCCATTCGCAGTGGCTTCAAGATGTGCGGGGGTGAGCTTCGTGACAGGTGGATGCTGACTGACTTCAACGCTTGAACACACTGTACTTTCTCCATGAAGGAAAAATGATAACTTGAAGGATAAGTGGTCACTAAGAAAGAAGAAAAGATAAAAGTATGTCATACAGTGATGCAGGTCAAAACAGGCTTGAATTTGGAATTTGCAAGTAAATCTTTGTAAATCATAAATCATTGTATGTGCGTAATTACGTTTGCATTTTTCCAACTTATATACATGATTTAAATGGGGAGCGCATGACAACAGATGATGCAATCACACTGGCCCACCAGATCTCCTTGTTCAAAACATGCAGTGCATCACAGGTGGTCTTGAAATAGCACCCAAGCAGCAGAAGAAAAGCAAATCCAAACCTAAAAAGTATCCAAATTCTGCATCATGGTTTAAATTACATTTTTGATATTGGACGGTAATGGTTGCTTTTTCGCTGGATCTCAAGCAGTGTCATTAACAACACTATGTTCTAAATAACTAGTTCTGTCAACTTTCTGTATTGTGTGTGAAAGTAATCTACACATTATTCAACACATTTCCAGTGATCCACCTCAAGGACACATTAATGCAGAATTCATCAAAAATTCAAAATGCCATGAATGTAAGTCCTGTATACAGTAATCAAGGTGACCTGAGGATGAGATCATAGTGACCATTTACCTACTTAAGCTTCCCTTCTGCATTTACACATATAACACACAAACATACCAATGGGTCCCTAGCTTGCAGTGTATACGACCTGTAGTAGGTACAGTTATTTAGCTGGAGACAAATGTGTGGACAAATCCAGTAAATTTTATTTTCCATTATTGTTTGCACTACATGCATTTGTGCAAGTTGTCAAATGGAGCCGGTTCCCATGACAATAGAATCCTGTAGAGCTACTTAACTTCCTGTGCACAGTGCCTTGACATCTGGTGGAGCCTCCTGCCACCAGGGAGGCTGTCTACAGTGACAACTCCAGCAATGCAAAGAACTGTCAGCATATCCCAAAGAGGCACTAATGAGAGAACAAGAGGTCTTGCCAGAGGCCATCTTGTAACAAGTGGTCCAAAGGCCTCACCACCAAGATCATCATGCCCTCAGAGAACCTCTCATGAGTGGCTCCAATGGGAAAGCCAACCTCAAACAGATGGAATAGACAGGTCTGTTTAATCCTATTCAGCTAGGGCTCTGATCTTGAGCTTGGGGTAGGCTAACATGAAGTATCTTCTCTCCAAAGGCTGTCCAGCATCCCCTAACAGAGTTCATCTGGTTGCTCGAGGTAGGAGAAGAAATGTGTCATGAAGTCTATCTACCTGCGGGTCTGCCATGGATGGAGAAAGCTGGCGATAATTGCACCATTCTTTATACGCTCAGACTCTTGTATCACAAAGATGAAAGGTGAAATGACACCTTCCATGGGCCACTAGTGAGGCAGTCTCCAACGAAAGAGCCCATTCTGGAATGTTTCGCCCCAGCAAGAGCGAGAGACTGAGCAATTTTGACCTATGCACTATCAGGAGGTCAGAAAGGGAAGACGCACCCTTGGTGCTGCCAGCAACAGCCACTCAAGAGGATGGAACCAAATTGCAACATGAATAACACAAGGAGGAAATCAGGGTCACTCAGCAGTCCAGAGCACATCATTTTTGGTTGATCGCCCTTACCACTAAGGCATATGGGGCAAAGGCACCGCCCTGGGATGTGGGACCAGTCTAGAATCAGTGCATCCACTGCCCATGCACGCAGGATGCTAACAACAAACCTGAGAAGTTTGAAATAGATTTGAGGCAAATAATCTCCAGAATGATGAAAACCTCAAACAGTGCAGCAGTCACCTGTACTTTCAGCTCTGAGGACCAATCTCATTGGAATGTCCTTTCCAGAGGGTGGACTGACAAGGCCACATGATCATGTACCATACACCGCTGGACCAGCTCCAGTGTTATTGACGACAGGATAATACACGCAGGACTACTCACTGTGCAGAGGTCACAGGAAAAGAACTGGGTAACAGTTATGCCAGATGGGCAAGCTAGCCAAAGAGACCTGGCGTGCTATGGTAGCTAGTAACACGTAGTCATGTTTTTCTTTTATTTTGTGAATTTGGCATGGAAGGCAACTATGCCAAAATGCACTAATCTATCTAGAAGGTAGGGAGTTCCCACCATAAGATGATCTTGATCAGATCGGAGAACAAGTGTTAAAAAAGGCCAAAAAAAATTTGGGCTGCCAAAGCTGTGAGATTAGGTGCCTGCCTCCATCCACAAAGGACAACATTTTAAGAAAAAATCATTGCCACAGTGACACACTGACAAAAATGGTATTAAGTACTGCTACTGGTAACAGTACTAGTACTGGTATTAAGATCTCAAATCCGCTTCTCAGATCCACAAAGAGACCACTAGATCTCATATCACAACTGAAGAATGCCAACAGGACAAATTGTGTTCCTAAGTTAAAAGGAATGTGAGGCTGCCACAATTAAATGACAGTATGACACATGCATCGTGAAGAACATGTATGCTGTACTGTGCAGAACCCCCTGGAAACTACATTGAAACCAAGGTCCCACAAGTAACAGTGCAACGACAGTACAAAACACCAGTGCTAAAGTCATCACATTTTCTAACCTTTTTCTTCTGGGTGCAACAGGTGCATGTTACAATTTATTCTCCATAATTTGCAATGTTTACTGCATGCGGTGCACTTACAGTAGTATCTCAACCTTGCCGTATTAATTATGGGAAACTTAATTTTGCGCTGACTTTCTTGTCTTGATATTCCACAAACCACTCAGTACTAAATTACTGACTGCACATATAGTTTCTAATGTACTTGATATTTTGCTTAATCATAATAAACGACATTTACCTCCTCTCATGACATAATAAACCAATGTGCCAAATCATCAAACTTGGGCTTGAAAGGGTACAGTACTTACTGCATTCCATTACAGTAGATCTGAGAGCAATCTCAATACTAAAGGTAGAATGATAACCTCTCATTCATGAAGCTCATTCATGAAGAGATCGAACAGCGAAGCTTTAAAAACAGCATTAGAGGCACTCGAGCGAAAGGCAAACGAGGGTGGGCTAGGCCTTAAACGGCACGGTGCTAGAATTGGTTTCAAGGACGATTTGAGCTTACGGTCAAACATTTGCATTAGTGGGGCAAGGGGTAAGTATATGTCTACAATGTGAATGATTAAATACCACCACCCAGGGTGGTCGCCAGGATGGTCGGAGCCATTTGGGCCTGACCAGCACTAGCTCTTGCCGACTGGCAGAGCCTAAAATTGTTGGCTTCCAAATCCAGTCAGCGCTAAAATTAAAATTCAGAAAGAAGAGAATAAAAATCACAACATGCAACATCCTGTTTGACCCATGAAGGATACCACCAAATCATCAGATGAATCTGATTTTGAGCAACGTCATCCTGAAATAACAACATCCACTGAAATCATAACACACACGCAGTTACGTAGGAATATATTATGCAAGAATATCATCCTACTTCAGGCCTTCAGTTTTAGATTTACCAGGTGTGCTACAAATCCACACTCCTCAGGAAATTAAGGAGTGTGGGAGGTGTGTTGTTTTTTCTTTAAACTTTAATAGATTTACCTGAGGTCTCATTCTTTATTTAGGTGTGCAAAAATTCACACTTCTCACAGTGATTTGTGGCGAGTGATGGTGTGCGATCGCACTCGCACTCCTCAAAATTCAAGGCCTGCTACTCAGACCTATTCTTAGCACTAGGGCACAACCTGTGGCCAACTGTACTAGGCAAGCACTCAGTATATGGATGAATAAAAAAAAAATTTCATTTAATTAAATCCTTTTTCAGACATTCGCATCAGGTTCAAAAAAGAAATGTAACAGATTTTGTTGCATCAATGAAAACCTTTTCACAGAATCTGGTTGTCTGTTGAAAATATTTTAGTGGTCGTACTGTGGGCGTCTCGATGCCGAACTTCACTGTTACAATAAATCATTTATCATGACAGCTGCAGGTGAACTGCAGTTCACTGTGAATGAACTCCCGAGGTGATAAACAGCACAAGCCTGCAGTCTGCTTCAGACTCCAGCAGCCTCACTGTAACATCAGAAGAAAGTTGTCCCACATAACAGAAAAGGGAATTGTTTTCATAAACTTTGTACCTATTGGAAGGTCAATTATTCCGTTACATACTGACACACACACACTGCTGTGTACTTTGCTTAATTTCTTGCAAGAACATTTTGTTTACATTACACTTTGGAGTTCATTGGGTTTCCATCATGTTCGAACTGTGTATTTCTTTTTAGAAACCCTCAGGACATGTTGATGTGCACTGCACATAAAGTTGAACACATGTTAATTAATGTGAGACTAAGGAAAGGTGAGGAGATTAGTCAAACAGTTCCTGTTTATGACAATGCCATGTAAACAAGCCTTCAGTAAAATTCAATGTTATTATTTAGCTTTACCAAGCAGCTACAGCTGTAAACTGCAATGCAAATACTGTACATTGTACATAGCTGAGTGCCAACTATGAAAAAAAAGTTATGTTTTTATCCAGGAATCCCAGCATCTTGGAAAGTCCTGCACAAATTCATGGAAATTTGCACAAGAATGCCAGAGTGTACAGATGCACAAATATCCAGTGACTTGAAAGTTTGTACAGGAATCTGACAATGGAAAGTGATGGTGTTAACTATGCTTTCAATTACTCAATAACATGCAAGCTCTTTACTTCAATGCCACATCTTACTGCGCGAGTGAAAATTTCTGCTCACCAAGATGGCAACTACCATTCCACACGTGGTTAACATGACCTTTGACATCCACCACAGTAGACATTTTGTACTCAGCTATGATACAGAGAATCTATTTCTAATCTATGAGATCTCACTAATCTTCCAATATCAGGGTATTGTGTGTTCAAGGCAAATTCTTGCATTCTTTCTATTTGCGCAATATGAGACAAACAAAATCTGAAATCTCAAAATCCCCCAAACTCCCTGGTTTGACAAATTGCTAGCGACATACTCACCTCATATAACCTGTACATAGTTACATACAAAGCAACCAACTACATTGCGTAACTGCTGCACAGGGTCTGAGGCCTAGCCCAAACCCAACACACGTATCAAAAACATTTGGGGAAAAACATACAAAAAAAGAATCCTCTTCCAAAACAGCTCTTAGAAGGTGCAGAAGGATGAATTCCATTCAGTGCGTAAGAAAAGTCCCCAAAATGACGGAAAAGAAGTAGATGGGAGCAGATGCAGTATCGTGATGGGAACTTCGCTGTAAGACCAAAAGCCTGGCAAATTACGGAAGGGCGGTGACTAGATGCACACACACAAAATTGCCACATGCTAGACCATGGTCAATACGGTAATGCATAGGTCATATGAGGTGAGGGAGTATGCGCTGTGAATCCCATAGATTCCACAAAATATTGATACACAAAGCCTCTCCATACCTGAATTCCCAATCTGAGTCTCAACACATGCTCTTTAGAATTTGAGCAAGAAATATGTACTTTCAATAACAGCACTTATCTACCTACTGATGTATATATATTGTACTGTGGGGTTATCACAAGTGCAGCGATGAAACCAAGACGAGCAATAAAACCTATTTGGTCACAGCATAGTCAGGTATACAGTCAATTTAACTTGAGGTTGGTGCCTTTGACCTTTGACATGTAGGACAATGACATGTTGTGGTACAGTTACATTCACAGTATGTGTGTGATCTTCAATCTAGATGTAAGATGACAGCATCTACTGCATAGTGTCACTGATGCCACACACTGAAACTCGGATCAGTTTGGATACATGTTATGAGAAGCAATCCCCACAACTTACTGGTATGGGTATTCACAGGTGACTATACTTACCCCTTGCATCACTAATGCATCCTTTGACCTTTGCTCAAACTGTCCTCAAAACTAATTCTAGCACCGCGGCCTCTAAGGCCTAGCTCGCCCTCGTTTGCCTTTCGCTCGAGTGCTGTACAACGTCTTCTCATGTTCTCCGCTATTTTTGCCTTGCACAAAGGCGGCTGTCTCGGGAAACCTTAAGTATTCTCGTTTTTCGTTTGTCATTCTAGCCTGTAATACACACTCAGATCAGTTCAAATACATGTTATGAGAAGCAAACCCTCAAATCTAAACATATTGTACATAGCTACTGCACCAGTCCAGTACCACAGTCTCATGAAATGTTGAACGCTGAATACCACTCAGTATCTATGATCTGGTACAAGACCGAAACCATTCTTTACATACTGTAGGGAAAACAAATCTTCAAAAAGCAGCCAGTACCATATGTTCATGAACTGTGACTGCTCATTCTGTGGAAAATTCTACCAGATTTATAGTACTCACAGGATTTATAGCACACTTTTTTATGTTGAGGTACTGCCAGCAAACATGAGATTTCCTTGGATTTTCAGACCACTAATTATATGGAGACAGGTTGACATAAATAGAAAGAATTGTTTTGACATTTCCATATATGCACTCACAATACTCCTACACATACAGTGCAATGTTTGTTTTTGTTTTGGGTCGTATTTTGGGGGGGAGTTGGCTTGCTTTGTTTTTTTGTTTTGCTTTATTTGTTCCATGCAAGATATGTCACTATCCCAACTGTAGGAGGGTAACTTCTAACCTAAGTCAGTGTGATTCCACCAGGATTGGGGCAATTACATCTGAATGTAATCCATTACCATGACAATTACTTTACAAAACGTAATTTATTGTAATCAATTACAATTACCAATTACCATTACCCCAAGCTTGGAATCCAACCATTACTGTCTAATTAATTCTACCTTGGATCTTACAGTACCAATTTACTTTGATACAGATCAAAACATGCTCAGATGCTACAAGTAGTTTAGTACATGAACTTGAATACACACACACCATGGCACTGACACAATTAGCGGGAAATTCAGGGCACTGAAAATTTAGACAAACACGTAGTGCTACTTTCACATCAGTTTAACTCATTTAGCCTTGTTCCACTGAAACTGCTATGCTGCTGTGTAAACAAACATTGATGCATAACAAATAGGACAAATGCAGTGTGTCATATACTGTGCATTACCACAGACACTGAATAGTACTTATTGCAAGTGAAGAGAGGAGCAAAGTAAATTGGGAGAAGATTCAATGTTCTATGCCATTAAGGAAGAAATACAGCAACTTTAAAGGGGCTCATGGAGTTGTTCATAACATTCACTAAATTAACCAAAAGCTGTTGAGTTTCCTCTACATACTAATGACAAATGGACAAACTTAGAGAATCCCCATGTGTAACATACAAAGGAACATTCATGAGTGAGTAATCAATGACTCAATTTCGCTTCTAAAAATCCATGACCAGACACTTTTTCACAATAACACTTTATACATGCACAGCCAGTACACGCCACTGTAAAAAAATAAAACAAAAATGTCAAAGGAATTTGTGATTCCTTGCCAAAATTCAAGAAGAACACAGTACAACATACTGTACATACCAATTTTGAAATTCCAACACCTTATCATTCTAGAGAAAGCATGCCTACATTAAGCTCTTTTGACCACTGTGTGTACTAATCAGCTCTATATGTTTTTCACAATTTGACCTCTGATGACCTCAAATGAAGTTTGACCTCCACCAAAATCGATAGGAATCATCTACTCACTATGACCAACCCACACACTAAGCAGGGATGAAATTTAGCGGTCGTCCGAGACGACCAAAATTTCTGTAGGACGACCAAAGTTACTACCTCAGGTTGTCCTTTGGACGACCAAATTTTACCCCTGGTCATTTATATTGTGACACAATGCTTACAACTCAACACTGAGATGCAACCAAAATATTTAACATGCATGAACTCCATTCCAAAACATCTGTTTTCTTTCACAAAAAACCGCCAAAACAACCTGAAATCCACGGTACATAAAAAGCCAAACAAACAGCCTCAGTGTACGATCATGTTTCAACTAATTTTACTGTACCAGACATGCACATACTGTACACAGCAAGTACCAGATAGATGAATCGCAGTCGAAGAATTCGGCCATATGTGCCACGTGCAAGGAGAGCAGGTATGAATTTTCTAAATAGTGATAGTACCATTCAAGATTAGTAATGAATCATATTTTGATTTGAAACAAACATTATATTATACAGAGATTTTCTTCTAAATGATATATACTTTACAGCATCAGTGATTCTTTATAATGACATTTTTTTATTATTGAAGTGAAAAGGTGAAATTTTACCAGCCTCCTTCTGGAAACCCCCCCCCCTTCCCTTTGGATAAACCCGGAGCATTACTTTTAAGTTACAAGTCAGTAGTATAATTTAGCTGTGGAAAGTTTCAACCTCTATAAGAAAGACAAATAAAAACATGGTCTTGACCAAAATTAGTAGGAATCATCTACTTAATATGACCAACCCACATACAAAGTACGACACTTAGTTTCGGCTATATGTCTTGAGATACAGTGTTTACATGATGTTTACAAAGGTTTCATAATCTGACCTCTGGTGACCTTGACTGGCCTTTGACCTCCACACAAAAAAACAGTTGGGATCATCTACTCATTATTACTAACTTACACACCAAGTATGAGATCAGTCACAGTTACCCCTCTTAAGATAAGTGTTCAAAGCGAGGTGTCACATACGCACACACACACACACAACATCACCACTGCATCCTTCTCCCTTCCGCAAGGAATCAAGAATGGACAGTTTTCATAACTACTGGATGTAAAGCGTGAAAAATGTATGCTCCTTATTGGCATTGGCATGTGTTTGTATCATTCAAAATCACCATGAACTTACAGATATCAATGCAATGAGCCCCTTCAAAACAAAATCAACAAAACAAGAAAATGATGACAGTTTGGTACACCTGAGCAGTACTGCTAGTGCTCAGACAATTTTATTGGTAAATCCATTGTTAATCTGCCTCTAAGTCAAAACTCAACAACAGCTGTACATAATGCCCACTCAGTCTTTATCTCTTAGTGCATGAGCTTGAATACTAATCAAACAATAACAAAGGCTTGTTTGTGCAAATTATTGCTTCACTGTTTTAGGGGTCTGCCTCGAGTGGTAGAGCCTGTGAGCTTTGACCTCTATCCAAAATAGTAGGAATCATCTACTTAATATGACCAACCCACATACAAAGTTTCGGCTATACGTCTTGAGACACAGTGTTTACATGTGTTTACATGATGTTTACAAAGGTTTCGAAATCAGACCTCTGGTGACCTTGAATGACCTTTCACCTCCACAAAAAAAACAGTAGGGATCATCTACTCATTATTACTAACTTACTCACCAAGTATGAGATCAGTCACGGTTACCCCTCTTAAAGGCTGTAATGCATCACCCCAGACAGTTTAAATTCTCCCAACCACCTACCTCTAGGCCCTCCCTCAACCTGTCTTACATTCCTCCACATGTGTAATCAAAACAATGGATCCCTGTGTACGCTGTGTAATACGAGCTGCAAGATCTTTCAAATTTGCTGGCAATCTAAGAGTACTGTAACTTAGAACCAGTTGAGAATTTTCCTTTCAGGGAGGTAAAAATATAGCTTAGGGTGATGCAATACAGCCTTTAAGATAAGTGTTCAAAGCAAAGTGTCACATACGCACACACACACACACATCACCATTGCCTCCTTTTGCATTCTGCAAGGAATCAAAAATGGACAGTTTTCATAATTACTGGATGTAAAGCTTGAAAAATGTATGCTCCTTATTGGCATTGGCATGTGTTTGTATCATTCAAAATCACCATGAACTTACAGATATCAATGCAATGAGCCCCTTCAAAACAAAATCAACAAAACATGAAAATGATGACAGTTTGGTACACCTGAGCAGTACTGCTAGTGCTCACACAATCTTATTGGTAAATCCATTGTTAATCTGCCTCTAAGTCAACACTCAACAACAGCTGTACATAATGCCCACTCAGTCTTTATCTCTTAGTGCATGAGCTTGAATACTAATCAAACAATAACAAAGGCTTGTTTGTGCAAATTATTGCTTCACTGTTTTAGGGGTCTGCCTCAAGTGGTAGAACAGTGCAATTTAAGGATGAAAAATTATTTCAGCATGAAGACAGCTCGATCAGTAAAAAAGCAAATCATTGACTCTAAACTAAAGCTCTAAACCAAAAGTTTCCACACAGTGTTACATGCCATGTTAAAGAGGCTCATTGCGTTCTTTTGTGAAATTCACTAACTCTTCCTATACCTGTCAAGTTTCCTTAACATGGTCAAATTCGTAGGATCCCCATGTGTCACATACAAAGGAACATTAATGAGTGAGTATTTAACGATGGAGTTTTTGAAATTTTGTGACCAGACACTTTCCACACATTACTAATTCAATGCACAAAGCTAGAACATGTCAGATAAAAAAATAAAAAACTTTGACATTTTCCATGACTTCTGGATTTGAAACTTGACTAATCATCCTAATATTGAGCATTGTCATGTGCTTTTACTCTTCAAATGCTCACAAACTTATCACTATCAACTCAATGAGCTGATTAAAAAATCAAACTATACTACACACATTTTTTAAGTTAAAGGATATTCCCCACAACTCACTGGTGTGGGTATTCAGAGTGACTATACTTACCCCTTGCCACACCACTGCATCATTTGACCTTTGCTCAAACTGACCTCGAAGTCAATTCTGACACCGCGCCCTCGTAGGACTAAGCGAGGTCAGAATTGACTTCGAGGTCAGTTTGAGCAAAGCTCAACTGATGCAGTAGTGTGGAAAGGGGTAAGTATATGTCTACGATGTGAATAATGTGATATAGCATAGCCAACAGCCTAACCATTTCAGCCATTGCGTACTTCATCACCAATATGAACAGTCACTGATAATGCTTCAAAACTTAACTCCTCCACCAAACGTTACTAACGTCATGTGGACAGGACTCCCCATAACTCACAGTTGTGGGTATTCATGAGTGACTATGCTTACCCGTTTCTTACTCATGCATTAAGTGTGACCTGGCTCAAAGTGCAATCGAAACCTATTCTGACACCATGCCAACCCTCGATTGGCATTGGCTCAGGCCGACCGAACTATATTACACACATTTTTGAAGTTAAGAGAGGAAAAAGTGTCTCGGAAATGAAACAGAAAGCATCATGTAAAACCCATCTAAAAATTGAAAATAATTATCCTAAAGTGGTGAAGTATAACAAATAGCCTAACCATCACGGCGCTGCGTTTGTGTATTTCATCACCAAGGTGAACAGCCCACTATTTGAATAATGGGGACTTAAGATTCTTTGAAGAAAGGCTTAAATGATATCATCCTGGTAGCTTTACCAGGAGTGAACAGTTTAAGCAGTAAAAAAGTGTATTGTTTTAAATTGTCAAGATAGCTTCGTTCAAGGTTATAGCACAACACTAGGTCTGCCTGCGTAACAGTACACACCTGCTTTGGAATCCAGCTGTTTTCATGTCTAGCAACCATTTTCAGTGCTCACACGCACACCTTGAATATGTCAGAGCACTGTTTACTCAGTCCATTCTTGAAAATTTTGTGGAATTTTGGAAGTATTTGGGAACAAGTTTTACTATTCCTTTCATATTTTTTTCATACTTAGAATTATCATTATTTGGCAAATCTTAATATTATATCATCTCATGAAAAAATTATTGCCATCATAATTTTTTTTATGCATAGTCCAACACTGTAAATACACAAAAATTAAAACAGTGCATATCAGTATGATCAGATGATTACAATTAGGGTAATGCATAAAATTTGGAAAAGATTAGCACAGAAAAGGATGTCTTCATTTAAATATTCAGTAGTTCTTCACACTCCTACTTAAACCACATAAGACGTCTAACCAGCACCATTGTAAGTAATCTCATACTCAATTGTTTTACAAACATTACCTTCATGTCTTTTGTTATATTCTAATTGAATCCCCACAATTCTCTGGTGTGCGTTTTCAAGAGTAATCCCCACAACTTCCTAGTGTGGGTATTCACGAGTGACTATACTTACCCAAGGTTTTCTGAGTCAGCCGCCTTTGCGCAAGGCGAAAAACAATGGAGCTTTTCCAAACGTGTTGTCAGCTCTCGAGCGAAAGGCAAACGAGGGCGGGCTAGGCCTTAGAGGGCCTGGTGCTAGAATTAGTTTCGAGGACAATGTGAGCATGGGGTCAAATGATGCATTAGTGAAGCAAGGGTTAAGTGTATGTCTACGATGTGAATCAACATTAATTCAACAATAAACAATCTTGTGAAGAAACAACTCTCTCTTCTTCAGTCACTTCATCTTGTGTCATTAAATTTCAAATAACTTGTAACATCCAAATTTTAATCAAAGGAGAATCACAGAAGTATAGCATAAACATCTGCTCCAACTACATCGACAATATCCACTGCACGATTCATACAGTGCATGATACAACACAACTGCTGTAATGCACACTTGTCAAGGGTGAGTCCAAGCATATAGTTCTCTACTCACATATAAAGTATTAAAGTGATTGCTTGTATACTGAAAAATCAGAAGTAGAAGATCATGTTTGATCTAAACCTTTCTTTATTTTTAAATTCACACAAGGTTGTACATGGTCGGACCACGTCTTTAAAGCAGGATGTGCTGTTTGAAGGAGAAGACATATACTGTAGCCTTTATTGTTTAAATTCTCCATCATTCTCTTCCATTCGATACCAATTTGGAAAATACCATCTAAAGTACGATATTTTTCTCTGGAGAAATTTCATTCATTAGATTATTAATTAAGGAAAAAAGAAGAGTGATAAAATTTTTCAGCTAAAAAGTTAGCTGAACCAGACCCTGTAGTAAATGTGTGGCACTTCCGTGTGAAGACCCCACAATTACTTGGACAAATAGACCACAGGTGCTGCTGTAGTTTGTACAGCTTTTTACAACTATACAAAATGTAACCAGTCTTGGTACACTTTTGACACTGCAGGAATAACAGCACATCCTGCTTTAATGAAAAGAAATGACAGTAACTACTTTGAAAAGCAATGGAATGGCAAAAAACAGTAAACAACAGAAATCATATTTGAACATTTACCGTTCTTACCACAAGCAATTACATAATGGATACGCTACAGTGCAAGATTTGTTGGTGTATCAAAACAAGCTAAAGAAGTTGTTGCTCTTTGGTCAGTATTGGGTATTCCCCACAACTCACTGGTGGGGGTATTCAAGAGTGACTATACTTACCCCTTGCCACACTACTGCATCAGTTTGACCTATGCTCTACTAACCTCGAAGTCAATTCTGACACCGCGCCCTCTAAGGCCTAGCTCGCCCTCGTTTGCCTTTCGCTAGAGTGCCTTGTCAACATGTGTTTTTGCCTCGCTGTTCGCTCTTTGGTCAGTATCGCGTATTGTAGTATTTGGTGATAAAAAGAAGTACTGTATTTACAGATGACTTACAAACTGATCTTATCGTTGCAGCATCAGTATTTTGGCTAACTGAATATTCAGCATGAGTATATACTTCCCAATGGTTTGTTCAAAGAAGCACACAGTTGATTTGAATGAAAACTTCCAATTACTACATTATATTTTACACTTTTTGTTATGTTAGAAGAAATTGAAACCATATGGTAGAATTAACCAACTGAAACCTATTTAATATTTCAAATTGTCTGAATGGCTCACTTCAAAGCTTTACTTAACTTTTGGACAGGAAATTTCAATGTTTTTACTTCATGCCTATGCACACAATCACTTTAAGGTCTAATAGTATTTTGCTCTCAGCACAAATTGTTATTCCTTTGGAGTAGGCCTACTAACAGAACAACAAGCTCAATCAGTCCATTCCTGTGCTGTAATCCACCAAGCACACAAGACCTCTCTACCCATCTTGGTATCTCGCAAGCAACAAACCATGTACACACTCCATAACAATTCTTCACTATTTGGAAAACTGCATAAACTATTGAGATACCCAGGGACTTCACAAGGTCAAAGTCTTGCCCTTGCCAGGCCTCATTATGTGGTAAACATGGCTATGTCAATGCACACGCAAACCTCTGGCTCTTGAGGGATTGAACATTGACAGCCACCAAATCAGTCCAGAAACATTATCTGGTAATACTCTGTACCTCGAGAACCAACATCGAGTGTAACCGTGCCTGATGAAACATACTGCAGTGCACACACTGACTGTTTACAAAAGCACTGCAACAGTAATGAGAAAGTGACTCCATACAAATACAAGAGTGGTTTGCATACAATGCTTGACACAAAGGACATCCTTGCCCTCACTGTGAGACAGTGATCACATGAACCTGCTGAGTACTGTTACTTGGTGCTTATCAACTGGTCTCGCCATGTACTGTAAATAGCTCCATAGCTAAACAGACATATTCTAATGCCTACCAGTAACTGTCAGTGTTTTATTTGGATTTGGGTAGAAGCAACCATAGAAGGGAGGGATCAACACCTTTAGAGCCGAGGTTGGTTAACTGCACAAAAAACTTAAGGTCTTGTGTTCAAATAATCATGCTGTAACTGAAAATACTAACTACCACTTATTTTTTTTCGTAATCTGGCGAATTACAGGTACCAAACTTGCAATAAAAAATGTTAACATCAACCAAAACCAGTTACAACATTTGTATCGGCTTCTATCCTTCAAATGGGGCCATTTTCTTTAAACGTACGCTACAGCAAACTTTCTTCAGTGATGATGTGTCTTGCCTTCTTGTCATACTACTGAGCCTGTAAAGTGAAAGCAATGTGGGGCTACCAATAGAAAACTGCTGCGATACAAGTCCTGTTAACCCTTGTGCACCCTGCATGAGCTCACACATCACACCACTTTTCACATGTTTGGGTGGGTGCAAAAGTTTTTTGTGACACTCATAACTTTCTCTGTATTACTGTGTCCTTCTGATGCAAGTTTTCAAATTGTCATACAAAAGCTGTTTATTTTAGTCAAAGTGTTCCATTGCTAGCTTGCATTGCTTTCACATTTTAAATCTTGAAGAAAAACTGCAACATGGAAACCATCTCACAAAGAAGGCCTAACCAAGGAACTTGTAGTTTAATATGGATGGCATTACATTGCCAAAACCCAGTAACAAATTAAAGAATAAAATCTTAGCAGGCACTGCACTGACATCATAACTGCTGTGTACCATAATTAAAAGAAAGTGCAAATTCCTGCAGCCATTTCTGAACATGAAAGATAACATCAAAAGTAAGTAGGGCAGACTGCACAATATTTCTGCCAGGTGATAATAAACCAATAACTGACAGACAGGCAGTGACACTAAGTTTTTCACTGCATGTTTGCATTGTCAATACATCTTCCTTTGACCGATCCTCAGCTACCAGATGAAAATAGGAGTCACCGATTTTATTGCTTTGGCTAACACCAGCCATCTCATCTTCAGACACCTAACTACTTGCAATTTAAAAGCACTTATAGTGCCCTGGGTACTCTTTATTACATCTACACTTCAGTTTAGTGAATTTGGCAAATTCAACACAGACGGACAAATCCGATCAATTCCCTACAACTCACTGGTGTGAGTATTCACGAGTGACAATACCCCTTTATTAAAGTAATTAAATAACTTTGCACAACTACCACATAAAGTTCTAGCATTGTGCCCTCCATTTTCCATACTCCCTCCATGGACTACTACTTCTCTACCTCGAGTTCCTTCGTTCGGCAAATCAGACAGAGACATTCAAATCTGAAAAAATTGTAGCAATTTTTTCAACACTTTTCAAATTTGTTGAATTAGGGAAAAAACTTCACAAATGAAGGAAGCTTCTGTGCTTGTAAGCATGCTGAATGTCAGGTCTGGGTTACTCTAAGGTCACGTTGCAAACAAACAATGGTATGTTGTCACAACATTAGAGTTAATACTGCTGCTCTTATCACCAATACTGATGGCGAAGTATAGATTTATTAAAGGCTAGAATCCCCAGAACTCACTGGTGTGGGTATTCACGAGTGACTATACTTACCCCTTGCTTCACTAATGCATACATTTAGCCTTGCTCTTAATGTCCTCAAAGTTAATTTTAGCACAATGCCCTCTAAGGTCTGAGCCTGACCCTCGTTTGACTTTCACTTGAGTCACCAGAGCATGTCTATTGCTTCCTGGCAGTTTTGGCCCCTTACAAAGGCGTCATTTTTGTACACTTACATTTTACAACCCAATTTTATTTTTTAATTTCCTATTTATAAATATTCTTATACTGGAAATCAAGAAATGAAAATAAAAAACCTCACAAAACCTTGAGTATTCTTGTGTTTTGTTTTTATCATTGTCCTTTGCTAGCAGCTGGAGCCAGGTTTTCAAACTAACCACTTTCAACATTTATTGAATAGGTTTACCTTCATGCCTGCAACGTAAAAAATTCGACATAACACTGTGGATTTATGTATTCTTTTTCTTCTTCCTCTTTTAATTCACTGATCCTTGCAAGTTATCAAAAAAGGACTAATAGAAATAAAAGATTTAACTGGCAAATCGAAGACAACAAATTGTTGATTTTCCTTATTAATACTTCAGACCAGTTACAATAACAGTGTACAGTGCACCTTCATCATTACCAGACACACTTTGGGGACAAAAAAGATTACTGTAAAGAGAGATGCCAAAAGTACAAACATTATTGGAACTTGCTTTCTCTCATGACACCTTTGTCTTGTTCTGTCTTAATTTTATTTCTTTTCCTTTGCTTTGAAAGTTGGCCTTTGGAACATTATGATTAACCACACCATCAAACAACTTACAAAATCAGACTTTATATGGGAATACTAAATGGAATTCCAACTTTCACTACGTAGTGAGTGTACACTGTTGAAGACCAACGTTCTTTTGTTTTAGACTAAAGGCTGTATTGCATCACCCTAAGCTATACTTTTACCTCCCGGAAAGGAAAATTCTCAACTGGTTCTAAGTTACAGTACTCTTAGATTGACAGCAAATTCGAAAGATGCAGAGCAGCTTGTATTACACAGCATACACAGGGATCCATTGTTTTGATTGCACATGTGGAGGAATTTAAGACAGGCTGAGGGAGGGACTAGAGGTAGGTGGTTGGGAGAATTTAAACTGTCTGGCGTGATGAGTTTTTGCCTTTAAACTATTTGTCCTCAGTAGTTATCACACTTATCCATCCTACCAATGAATTCAAGTGACTGTGAGTTCTGTAACTGATCTTCTACGGCCAGTAATGACTGCAGGAATATTATTGGTGATGTTTAACGAACGATGACACAAACTGCTCGAATCTGAAACCATGCCTCAGGTATGTACATTCTTTAAAATTTTCCTTCTCTCACATCATTTAGTAGTTACACTTCCTCCCTCCCTAAATCCTTCTCCCTTCCTTAAACCTTTCATTTTAGCAAAATCTCAAACAAAATCTGTTTCCTCCTTCCATTCAGTACAATCCTATTTCTGAAAATGATGAATTTGTTATCTTTCTGTTTTCATAATGTCTGAGGAAAAGCTTGTCAACCTATCAATTTAGAAACAATTGCTTGAACATAATAATGCCAACTTAATTTACACACAGACCATTCTAAAACTTGCACGTTGGCTGTGTATGAACACCACTGCATTTTTTCCCTAAATCATGTCACACAAGATAGAGCGCTCTATTAACGAACGGCAAATTCGAGCACAGCCTTCTCGTCTGGGAAACCAAATCTCTCTAATTGACAGCCATGACTTACGAAAACGTGAGTTGCCCTCCTTGCGGGAGCTCGAGCTCTTCATACATTATGCACATAATTAATCTATAGACTGACCATAACTGAGTATATGGGATAGCAACTGTTATGCAGACGACTCATTCACAGAGATGAAACCGTAATCCTATACACAGTTGATTGCAATTTAGGGCAATTTGGTTTTGATCTTGAATGTGAGGGTAAACTCTGTATTTGATCTCCAATGCGGAGGGGCCTTTTATCTCTTAAGACAGAAAAGTGTATAACGAATGTTATGTAATTTTGTTAATACACATCACACTGTCAATAAATCAACAAACAAAATCTGAAGAGAAGTAAGATATTTCAACTGATGGTTTGTACCCACTGAAAATGTAAATGTCACACATACCCACAAAGCTGAATGAAACTGTTTCATAAATAGCGATATTACTAGTGTTGTTCGTTCTTCCATTCTTAATGTCTTTGTTTTGTTTTTTTTTCTTAATTTGAATTACGCCACTTCATTTACATCACAGCATTCAATGAGAGACCACAAGGCATGATTTCCAATCCTTTAGGGCTTTGATTGATTTGATTTTGAGGCACTGTGGAAAGAACTTCTTCACGGTACTAAATGTTGGAACATGGAGGAAAGACCTCTGGGTTCAATAATTCTCAGAGCTATGATTAGCTGGCAACAAGAAGTTGTGATGCAAAGAAGCAGCTACAGTGTACTCTACTGTGGGTCCAGCCAAGCTTGTAAGAGCATTGCTTTAGCTTTTCATTACATCACGCATGTGTATGACTCCAGGTAACATTTGAACCAGAGCAAAGCACACACAAATTGCAATGAACATTCAAAAATACCTTCTGGTCTATGACAGGACAAATATTTGTGGAAGAATATAATTACAAACAAAAGCTCATTGTCGCAGTACCTCAAATACTGTGGGTCGCTGTTTAACGGTGACATTTACCTGTCCACCGACAACGAGCAAAGGATGCTTGAAATGCAGTAAAGACTTGAAATATTGGATATTATCAATAGCAAGCCCTCTGAGAACTAATCTTGCAGGATTCATGCAGCAAACTTGTCGAAAAGGGATTGTGAAAAGTAAGAATTGGCCAAAGAATGCACATGTAACTGATGAAATGACAAATTTGCGAGGAAAACAGGTGACTCAGATGCCAGGTCAACAATGACGCTGTGCATATTTATATTAATTGGGGTGCATAATTCATGGTAAATGCATCGGAGTGCAACTGAAGAGTGTTGTCACCACTTTGTTGGAACAATTGGTGATGAACAGGATTTAATGGAGATAATGCAGAAATTTGTAAGAAACATGATACTGTTTCTCCTTTTTTTAACTTTTTTTCCTTTTTTGTACCCCAAATTGTTCCAAAATTCCCACAACTCAAACATACCACAATAGCAATTATGTACTTATCCTTCACTTTCCCCACAACTCACCCTTATAACTCAGCCCAACCAGGGTGAGCCTAC
Organism: Stichopus chloronotus; assembly: GCA_021234535.1. NCBI lineage: Eukaryota > Metazoa > Echinodermata > Holothuroidea > Aspidochirotida > Stichopodidae > Stichopus > Stichopus chloronotus. Next base: position 6,619,134 of record CM037837.1, on the reverse strand, counting down.
AGACCACAGTGTCAGAATATATTTCAATTGTACTTTAAGCTACTGTAGGTCAAACTTAATGCATGAGTAAGCAAGGGGTAAGCATATATGTCTACGATGTGAATTCTAATGCACTAGAAGGATGAAAATTGATGCAGACTAAAACACATTCATCTCTTCATGCCTTCAACTTACCTGTAATTCTCTCCGTTAACTGGCAATTCTGGGTAGGGCTTTACAAACCACTTTCCTAACCTCACGTAGTTTTGAGTAAGCAAACGCCTACAAGAAAAGGAAAGAAAAGAAAGTATTTGAGTGAGAAATGACGATACATTTCCTCCTTTTTGGTTCTCTCTTTGCTCTTCTTGCACACTGTGAATGTTATAAACTATATCAACAGATATCAACACAATATGAAACATTCTAATGCAATGTATTCTTTAATTCTTGAGGTGATTAATGACAAATGTCACAATGAATGCAAATGACTCAATAAATGTGAAATATTACACCAGGGAGCTGTCATTGCTCCCTAATTGCGCATTTGCGTTAACACACCAGGTTCAGTGATCCAGAGTGAGACCGACTGACCTCACAAGCAGGAGCGAGGGGGGGACGGATCATCACAAGGTACATTTTACTAAACTGGAGACTATCCACAAGAACTGTAAAGAATAAGTATACTAGCACATCGAAATTATATAAAGATGGCTATGTAAACTTTGAGTTTGGCTAACCTTCAAAGCAGGTGTTGGTATTGCACCATTTTCTTTAATGTAGACACTGTACCACCTGAGAACAATGACACACGGGTGTCTTATCTGAGATAGAATGTGTCTATGAGGCTCCCTTCAAATTTGTTGACTAGCTCAAGAAAACATGAATATAATTTACATCTTAAGAAAAGGAAGAATTGAGTGTTACTATACTGAGTGTAATTGATTACATCAGCATACATGAATTTTAATGGCGTACAACATACATGCAGCCTGAGTTGGAATCAAAGCAATAGTTTGTTATTACGATGCAATCAGAGCTGGCGCATGAGAAATGCACATCCGTTGTGCCCGCTAGAGTTTGGCCTGAGGAATGCTTACATCGAGATAACTGCAAAATACTTCAACACTAGCATATGTGCTCGTGACAGAACGAGGAATATGGCTCTCAAAACTTGAATATTAGCAAAATGACTCTCAGTTAATTGACATAACATGGTTCAATACTCATCTTGTAACCGTGACACTAAAAGAGCCACTACATCAGGTGGAGATAAAAACATCATGTGCATACAGATACTAACATTACCACAGTATGGCTAAATCCATTCCATGCCCCTGCAAAATGCCTCTGAAAAAACACAAACGAAAATGACAGTACTGGTGACTGATTTGTAGTCACTTTAAATTTGTTAATGTGCTGTACTTGAATAGTACTACTTGTACTTGACAGTTTCTACTTCAACAGCAATTTCTGAATCTGCACTAGTAAACATCTTCCAAATCAAGCATGCAGTAATAGGGTTTGGCATTACATAAGTTTGCCAAATGTAAATTTTACTCTTGTATGCAAATCCGCAGTATTTTCCTATTTACAATATCAAAAGAGGATCTATAGGAAGTTTGGATATACATCATGCATAACTTTTGCACTTTCTCCCAAATCGATCTCCTTAACAGCTTTGTGGAACAAAAAATGATCTGCTAGTCGCAATGCCTTCACAAAGGGTCTCCATTAGACAGGAAAAAAACTTAAGTAATAATTTTCCTCATGTTGTTGTCCCACATAATATTTTTGTCTCCTGCTACCTTTGAACACAGGAATGTTGTTTGGTCAAGTTCATTGATGTTTACCTGCAGAGTTCAGGTGAACATCTATCACCTTTGACCAAACAACATTCCTCATTACAACTGGGGAGTTGCATAAGACACACTCATGAATATTATCTAAGGGAAAACAATAGAGGACAAATTTAAAAATATGTTTTTTTTTTCTCTTTTTGGATCTGAGATGATTTACCAGGCAGGTGGATACCTCACCTCCTTATACACAGCATGTCCGATAATTATTGCAAACATGGTGATCACTTCTCATAACATTATTGTGGCAATTCAAAGGTAGGACTGATAGCCACAGAACATTTAGGATTTCACAACATGAGAAACATATGAAGAGGCCACACCCTACTCATGACTTTAAACAATAGACTTTCTATTAGGATAGGGTTTGGAAAACATACATTTGGTGAATATGGAAACTTGATCCAAGAGGTTTATGTCATTCTGATAGAGCTGCTATTACACAAATGCAGACATACATGATGAAAGCACTTCCTACATACCGCTTCCATCAACTTCAATTTTCTTACAAATTACCGGGAAAGCATCAACATTTAGAGTACCAACTGAGAACAGCCGTAGGCTTACTGTATAAAATCCTCAAGACAGTTGGGATGGTCCTTCTCTTCCAACTATGTCATCCAAATCAATTATGAATCTGAATTCAGATATGAGGCTGCAAAGTCATAAAATAGCTCATTGCATTTTAACAGTTCCAACCAGAAAGTCAAAAGACTTGATTCCTTGCCAATATTTATGAAAAACAAAGGACAGCCAACACACCAATTAAGGAGTTCAATCACTTTATGCTTCTTGAGATACCATGTCTACCAGATTTCCAAAATATGGCTTTTGCTGACCTCATTTGACAATGTTTGACCATCAAAACCAGAATGCAGAAATGCATTGTGGTTTCGATGATCTATTTAAGAGAAATTTTTTTCTGAATCTGATATAATAGCATTAGTATGTGTCACATTTGTCACATTTTCAAAATTTGACCCCTGTTGACCCCAAATGACCTTTGACCGTCACAAAAAACGATAGGGTTCCTCTAATCAACATGGTACAACTACATACAAAACATGAGATCTCTACAAGCTTCCTTTCTTGAAATATCGTGTTTTCGAGGTTTTCACAACTTGACCTCTGATGACCCCAAACGACCTTTGACCTTCACCAAAAACAATAGGATTCTTCTTCTCAATATGGTACACCTACACACTAAATATGAGATCTGTCCAAGCTTTCATTCTTGAGATATCATGTTTACAAGGTTTTCACATTTTGACCCCTGTTGACCCCAAACGACCTTTGACCTCCACCAAAAACAACAGGCTTTTTCTTCCTAATGTGGTACACCTACATACTAAATATGAAATTTGTCCAAGCTCCCTTTCTTGAGATACAGTGTTTACAAGGTTTTCACCATTTGATCCCTGTTGACCCCAAATGACCTTTGACCTCCACCAAAAAAAAAGGTTCCTATACTTAACATTGTACAACTACATACAAAACATGAGATCTCTACAAGCTTCCTTTCTTGAGATATCGTGTTTTCAAGGTTTTCACAATTTGACCCTGTTAACCCTAAATGACCTTTGACCTCCACCAAAAACAATAGGGTTCTCCTTCTCAATATGGTACACCTACATACCAAATATGAGATCTGTCCAAGCTTCCCTTCTTGAGATATCGTGTTTACAAGGTTTTCACATTTTGACCCGTTGACACCAAATGACCATTGAACTTCACCAAAAACAATAGGGTTCTTCTTCTCAATATGGTTCACCTACATACCAAATATGAGATCTGTCCAAGCTTCCCTTCTTGAGATATCGTGTTTACAAGGTTTTCACATTTTGACCCCTGTTGACCCCAAATGACCTTTGACCTCCACCAAAAACAATAGGGTTCTTCTTCTCAATATGGTACACCTACATACCAAAAATGAGATCTGTCCAAGCTTCCCTTCTTGAGATATCGTGTTTACAAGGTAGGGCGTCACGGAAATACATACACACACACATATACACACACACATATACATACAAACACACATATGCATGATTACAAAGGTTACGATTATCATCGAAACCAAAAATGACAGAGATCATCTACTATTAAAGAGCTGCCGATCTTAACAGTTTGAAGTTCAAGCAACATACAGTTGCTGAGAGATCATCCTTAGTCAGTTTTAGACTTTCCCATCTGGTGACCTCAAATTACCTTTGACCTTCAGTGCCTGAAAAAGAATAGGGATCATCTACTCACAATGGTACCTAAACAACTACTTTGATGTTCAATCAACTTTCCCTTCTTGAGATATCATGTACAAGCCAAGTCATCACACACATACACACACATACTGTAGCATCACTATCACCTAAGTTCCTTTATACATGTCTTTGGCAAGGAATCAAAAACAGCTAAAGGGAAGCAGCACTACTATCACTGGTACAACAAAGTCCATAGTTAATCTAGTTTTTACCATTGCTGTCAAACAAAGTTCCAGATCATATTATTTGCTGATAGGCAGCTGCAAGCTGTCTGGAATGATTGTTTTTATCATTACTTGAGCTATGTATGCACAAGATTGCAGATGAATATTCTGTTGTGATGTTACATGAAAATGTTATAATGAATACATACTGCACACTATCAGGGTATGCCATCCTCTTGATACAAATGATCTTGCCACAGCACCTTTGGTCGATTATTATAAGTGACATGGTGGTGTGGCTGTGAGAACATTTGTTTCCATGCCTTATCAAACATGAAAGTCAGAAGATAACAATATTACATCAGTTACGGCTTTGTTTTAGCATACATTTTGAAAATCTGTAACAGATTTCCGGAAGCTGAGTACATGCAACAAGCTTTGGAATCGTGTCCACTTTGTGATTACACTTTCCAACTCCAAATGCATGCTACGTTAATCACCAAAAAATCTTTGGTGTTAACAGAGATTTGGAACTGCATGCAAACTACAGTATGTTATTCCATGCCTAGCGGAACATCTCGCAAAGGTGCCACGTGGTCTCTCTTTCCAAGTAACGATGCCACTTGGTCAGTTTACTCGTCACATGAAAAACTGTCAATCTTTATTGTGGTCTCACGGACCCTGCACTCATAGTAATATGTTACCTTGCGCTTGAGTACCAGGGGAGCGCAGGTTTACTCGGTGTTGGTGTAAAAATCTTGATCCACCTCTGATCGGGAGGTTCTGCAGTGTTAAACACCGTGCTAAAGGTAATCAATCAAGATAGCAGGTACTTTTATGAGCTGTGTGACTCAATTCCAGATCAGGGACAGTACATGAACTGAGTGAAAACAAAGGTCCATCCATGCTACATGGCCATATGCACATTGATCATTGAACATGTAGTGCTACATGACGACAAGTATAGAAGTTGACTCTGTAAGTGATATATCAAAGCAAGTGTCACTACTCTCCCTGGACATATTCACTCAGTGATTCACGTAAAATTTTGTTCCAAACTCCTTCAGAAGATAACGCTTTCTGTTTCTGCCTGGGCTCCATTTCAAAGACTGACAGTGCCATTAAGTGGAAAACTTGGCATTTTGTTATCCCCTCCTTATGTTCTTTGTTACTATAGCTCACCATAATTGTTAATCAAAAGTACAGTTAGGCCAAGGTTGACTAGAACATTGATCAAGTCTAAGTTCTGGCCATACATCCAGAAGTGCATAATTTACATTACGCCTGACAGAGACCCACTACTAGTTATAAGTTACCCATTTCTCCCGTCCCAGAGTTACTCTTTGCTATATCATGTCTGTTGATGTGAGAAATCCTTCAAAATGAAAGTTGGAGGTAAGCAGTTGAACACTATCTAAGGCTAATGACACAGAACCCAATTGGAATTTTTATGAGTGCATTTGTTGTGCTGAGACAGGTAAGTGAGGCGTGAAGTAAATCAACATGGGCTTGTTGCATGTACCCATGGTGAAAGATTTGCAAAATTTTTAAATTACATACTTTTAAGTAGGAGAATTGACATACTTTTACACAGTAGAGTAATTGTTCTAATGACCAAGTCCGTGAGATCATCGGCAATGCAATGAATTGCACTTGACCATTCCTCTGTCATCTGAGATTTCTCCCAAGTAGGAGTCGTTTTGCAGTAGTTTCACCACAACTTACTGGTCTGGGTATTCACAAGTGACTATACAGTACTTACCCCTCACTCATACTAACGTATTATTAGACAAGCTCAAACACACTTTTCCATTGCTGAAACTTGGGGAGCTGAAACTTGGGGAGTGAATCATTTACAGATTACTTTACCAATGAAGATGTCTTCAATGACTGGCTTATATATAGATCCCTTTATGTGACTGATAATAGTTGCTTTAAAAACAGTGTCAGTGAATGACTGAAAGCGTATCCATGACAGGACAAACTTTGACACTTACACCAACAGTATGTTATTAAGTCAAGTATTCATAAGTAAAATTCTGAGTTTGCCTACTCTCTACCACATATTTGCTCCCTTTTGGTGTGATGGGAGGTGGGATTCATTAGACACTGTAACACCTTCACATACTAGGAACACCAGAAAGCTCTATTTGCACTGTGTGCAGGTTGTATTTTATTGTACCTTGACAAGCAATGACCATAACCCATGGATGCACTCTTTCCCTTACTAACATATATCCCTTACACATTTACAGTGAATGAATACCTTAAAGAATTAATTTAACTGCGGAGTCATCTTCGGAGCTGCTCATACAGCACCTACCACTGAAGTAAGAATATTGCACTTGTGAAATACAAGCCTCCTGGGCTGAGGTTTTATTGTCCACTGTGCAGATTCACTGCACTTGTTTTCACTGCCTGCATGTTAAATATGATGCCTTTGTCCTTCACTCAGTGTGAAGTGCCTGACATTCACAACATCCTAACAGGAACTGACTGCTTAGTAAGAAATACCTGGACAAAGGTCCTATGGGAAATCTGTGACGAAGTCTAATCATATTGCTGGCATTGCATGCTGACTGCACCGTCACTGTGCATGCAATGCATGTGATGTGTCCCTGTCTTCAAGTTATTTCTGCAAGGAGCCACTTCCTTAATTAATAGTGAGGTGCCATACACATAAAACAACTAAATCATGTTTTTGTTGAAGCTACTCCAAGACCATGTAAAGGATCATTAATGCAAAGACCTCAATTTAACTACATAAGGCAATGTAAGGATTTACATTATCAGCATGTGAATGAGACACAACAAATTGCATGAATTGATTCTCCCACAATTAACTGCCAGTGTGGGTATTCACCAGTGACTACACTTACCCTTTGCTTCACTAATGCATTAAAAGTGTGAACTCACTCAAAGTACATTTGAAATCAATTCGGACACCGCAACCTCCACGTCTAGGCTTGCCCTCGCTTGTCTTTCACTCAGGCTGAAACAATGTGTATTTCTAAATGCTCCAGATTTTGCCTAGCTAGCAAAAACCCTGAAGCTACAAAACCCTTAAAGTATTTTTTATTTTCTTTACTGTTAGGTTCTGCTGAAACTCTGACAATATTTTGTACCATGTAAATTTAAATTATTCCCCTCACTCTGAGTAATTTCACTAGGAAATTTTACACTTTGTGTAGAGCAACGAGCCTACTAGATAGCCTACTATGCCATTGAGCTTTGGCCTGTGGTCTTCAGATTTCGTAAATTTTTGGGAAAATTCAAATGTTGACCTTCATTCAAATCCTCCACCTTGCACTTCAAGCACAGAAGCTGCAACTACAGGGCTAATGCAAGACAAGATAGGCATATCTGCTACATTAACATGATGAAGATGAAGTAAACTTTGTTCCTCTTTTTCAGTTTTCTTTCTTTTAATCTGTCAGTATTTGCCATGCAAGAACACAGACACACAGTTCACTATCTGTTCCTCCTTGTCAATAATACAACACTTTGCATTGTCACTGGTATTGATTTTCCTTCCCTTGTTGAAGGCATTCCCATTAGTTGAGGCAGAGTACATAATTCACGGAAATGCATGGAGGCTTTATTCATGTGCATGAATTACTTTCTGGAAAAAGTTCTAAGTCACCGAGGCACAAATTAACAGCCTTGACTGGCTTGCGATTCACCAGTTCATGGAAAATTGTCTCTAGGCTACAGCACACACATGTGAAGTCTACAGTACTTATCTGGAAGCCTGCCTGCATACAAAATGCACAAACATTGTAAGTTCCAGGGCAATTAAGATTCTAATTGTACTGTACTTCCAAATTTGGACAATTGCTGAATAAACCTTCATGGTTTTTAAAGTATCTCAGAACAGTTTCAATGGGCAGATTAATCAAAGAGTGCTTACTGAAATAACAAATGCCAAAAAAGGAAAGTCACATCAACACCTGCTGGTTTTACAATATTATCTTCATGTGATCATTAGGCAGGGACCGAAAAGGGGCAGAGAAGGCTAGGAATGTAACAGAACACTAATGCACTACATAAATTAAATTGAATCAAACCAAAGAGCAAAAGTACAAAACTTTGCATTTTAAATAAAAATCTGCTTGGTGTTGCAGACAGAAACCACCCAGTGAAATGTCTAACCTATCATCTTGAGAACAATTAATGTAGGTGCAACATATCTGCAAGGGGAATGGAATGTTACAAATGGACTTTTTCCATTTCTTTTTTTAGGGTGGGAGAAGACTAATGGGTGATGAAAGTGCTGGAACAGAGCCTTGAGCACACAAAATACAAGGTAATGTGGAGTTTGTGTTAGCAGCGAATGGCTGAATACATCGAAGAGCTGTCATAGAAGTTCATAACTTGACCTAAAACTGACCTCTGATAGCCTCCAGAATGCCTTCACCAACTTTTCTTCCCAAGGAAGTAGTTGTATGTATTTAGAAACATGCAGCATGTAAAGTTGAAAGGCTTCCCTTTGCCATCCCACCTTGAGAGCTGATGAACCAGTTTTTCATTTTTTGACCCCATATGAACCCCAAAACAAAAAACAATAGGATATATACCTTCTCATCATAACCCATCCACATACCATGAGCATGAAAATCTATCCAATGTTCCTACCTTATATTGTGCTAACAAGGTTTTCGGTGTTCCACCTCAGATGACCCCAGTTGAGCTCTTGGTTTAAAGATTTTGGACTACAACCTAAAATGATTTGTCGTTCTCAAAATTATATTATACACATTTAGAAACTTTTCACATTTACGCACCAGCGAATCCACTCCAAAACATTCGCCAGGGATTTAGAGATTTTTTAACAGGCCTACAACCTTCAATGATTTGTCGTTCTCAAAATTATGCGATGTATTAAAAACCTTTCAACATTGCATCCATGCGTCCGAGGGTTACCTCCGAAATGTTCGCCACGGACTTCAAAAAATTCAACAATTTTCAGTGTACGAACACTTTGACTGTTAGGATCTACCAACCTAACATCCAGTGGTATGGTTGCTAGATCACCTCCACATCCACTCAAATTTACATTTCCAAGTGGCAGCGTATTTTATAGTTACTCCTCCAGGGCAGCCTTTTCTTTTGCACCAATACCCTGCTTTATCCTCGGGATTATCCAGCACTAGTCTGCGAAAATTTAACAATGGAAATCAAACTACTGTACTCCTTTGACGAATAGAAGGTCAGTATCGCCGAATCATCGCTGACGCAAAGCTAGCTAAAATCTATGCTGTTTATCGTCGAGGAGAAAATTTATCGCAGGATCGTCAACCTTGAATGTCAAAGTCAATTATAGCTGATACAGCTGAGTAGTGGCAACTTTGAGATAACACCAATGTAAGTATGAAATCTATCAAAACTTCCTAGCTTGAGTGCACTAGGGAGTATTTCAGTGCCTGATGGACAGTGATCAGAGATGACCATTGACTTCCACCAAAAGACAACAGAACTTCTTGTCATAATGCACTGAGCATACCAAGCACAGTATGAAATTTATCCCAGCTTCCTACCTTCAAATATTGTGTTTCTGTAGCTAGGTGGTCAGTGTTTATGAACTTCAATATGAGTTTCAATATTTTGCAACAAATGAAAGGCATTACTCATTCTGCAAAGTCTGCCCATATTTTTAACCCATGCTCAACATTTTTCAAGTTATACACAAAAGTTCTACATATCTCCTATCCTATAATTCTAACCCACACACCAAGTATGAGGTCAGTAACGCTTAACCATCTGCAGATATTGTTAACAAGGTTTTCATAGTTTGATGTCTGATGACCTCAAATGACCTTTGACCTCCACCAAAAACAATAGGAATCATCATCTCCTCAGTATGACCAACCCACACACCAAGTATGAGGTCAGTGAAGGTTACCCTTACTGAGATATCAGGTTTCCAAGATTTTCTCAGTTTAACCTCTGGTGACCTTAGACAACCTTTGACTTAGTCAAAAAACATGGATCATTTACTCAGTATGGCCAACCCACACCAAGTATAAGGTCAGTGAAGGTTACCCTTCTTGAGATATTGTGTTCACAAGGTTTTCAGTTTGATCTCTGATGACCTCATATGATCTTTGACCTCCAAGAAAAATGGCAGGGATTATTTACTCAGTATGACCAACCAACACACCGATTATGTTAGTGAAGTTTACCCTTATTGAGATATCGTGTTTAAAAGATTTTCACAGTTTGACCTCTGATGACCTAAAATGACCTTTGGACTCCATAAAAATCATAGAGATTATTTACTCAGTATGATCAACACACACCAAGTATGAGATCAGTGAAGGTTACCCTTCTTGAGACATTATTTTTACAAGGTAATCATGGTTACCCTTCTTGAGATACTGTGTTTTTAAGATTTTCAGTTTGACCTCCGGTGGCCTCGAGTGATATTTGATCTCCACCGAAAACGATAGGAATCATCTACTCAGTATGACCAACCCACACACCAAGTATGAAGCCAGTCATGTTTACCGTTCTTGAGATATTGTGTTTACAAGCAAAGCGTAACATACATACACACGTACAAACACATGACATCAACATTACATAGATTCCTTCTGGATTCGGCACGGAATCAAAAGGGTTTTCTCCAGAGTTTTGCCCCCAGTTGACTTTTGTTCTCCAAAAACAATAGAGCACTCCTCAATAGGGGGGATCTACATACCAGGTTTGACTTTCACCCAACTTTGGATCCCTTATTGAGTTCTAGAGCATATTCAAGCAAAGGTCACAGGCATGCACACACAATCACACTCACATGCGCCAACCTGACTGCAGCGGTTCCTTTGCTGGTGCAAGAAAACAACAAATTATGATGCAGTAGGAAAATCAAGGGAAACGCTAGAATTTGGTCTTGTACACTGAGAAATTCAGACCAGTGAAGCAACAGCAAGCATCCGTAGTTATAGTACTTGCCATTGAACAGAGTCTGCAAACAGTACAAGATTACTTTTCAACTCAAAGAGCAGTTTGGTTTGAAGACTTACAGGTAGCTTTCACTACAAGGCATTTGTTTGCATTCTACCATTATTAAAACAAAAAAAAATGCATGCCACGTTTATTTGGTTTTAACAATATAATTACCAACCACTGCAAATTATGTTTGAGCAGACTGTGTGAGTAAATTGGCAATGGTATCTAATTTGAAGGTTGCTGAATAAGATTTATTGCTTTTCAAATGGCATCAGATGCACTTTGGCAGGGTCAGAGAGTACACTTTTAAATCCTTATACTTCTCTTTCAGGATACATCAAACAGTCACAATGCGAGAGATTGTCCAAATCTGAAAAAAAATCTTGCACAAATGGGTATTGTTTGCTCTTCTCCCTTGCTTGTCAAATCTAGCCAGCCAACCAAATGTCCTGACCAATTTGAAATACCCATTTTAAAAAAAATGCCCAAGGGCGCTGTGGTTCCTTGCACAGATGTAATCTAAATTACAGTATGAAGAAAGAGAGCATTTTGCATGAATCTGTACCTTTGGACCTCGGACACAAAAATACTGAGTACCCAAGGTTCCACTGCCACAATGCTAATTTGACAAACTTTTCACATTAAAGCAAAATATACAGAGAAGAAACATTTTGCATGATTTCACCACATCCATATTGCCCATATGGGACTAATAATCCTGAACAACCTGAAGGAACCTCTACCATAGTAGTAATGTGACACCATTTCAACTTAATACCATACAATCTGCAGAAGAGGCATTTTGCGTGATTTCACAAGATGGCCCTTACAGCAGAACCGGACCTTGGGCCCCAACATCCTGAACACCTGGGAACACCACTACCATAATGCATGCATACATAACAAGTATAAACTTTGTCCAAACTTAATAACTTGAGATTTCATATTAAAAAATGTTTTCAAAGTTTTGCCCCCAGTGCCCAAAAACCTATGAAGTTACAACATACCAAAGTAAGCATTACAGACACACAGTTTTGTCCCCAGTGTACCCAGAGAACCCTTGATCTCTACCAAAAACAAAAGGGCACATCTTCTCAATACAGCCGACCTACATACAAAGTTTGACTTCCATCTAACTTTTCCTTATTGAGATTGCACGTACTGAAACAAGTGTCACAGATAAACACGAACACACACACACACAAATACTCATTTGCAGCGCCAATCAAGGGCACAGACTTTTTCTCACCTAATTGGGCATATTACCACTTGCAGATGCTGTCCCGAGTTTACTGGTATTTACAGCAGTCTTGCATGTATCCCAATTCATGTCATAAACGAGATTGTGTGTACATTTTTTTACACACACACACCCCTACAAACAGCTATAGATCCACGGAATAGGTACTTGGGGAAAAAATCAGATCAACCTATAAAGGGCGCATACACAAATTTGCATTATGTTTAAAATATCCCAGAAAATATCCCAGAAAAGGGGACATCCACATTTTTCGGTGTATCATCAATTACAAGCTTTAAGTTCTTGTGTGTGGCCATGTTCGATGCTAGGGTTGGGCAGTACCAGTAAGAGCCGGTACTGGTACTGATACCGCCTTCAGGCCAGGTACCAGTAGTCCTTTGTGCACATGTGCATTTCTAAAACATTAACATGGAAAATAAGTCATAAACTGATCCACTCAAACATGTATCCAAAATCACCCATCCACCTTCAATCTTTAGGCTAAAAAATTATTAAGAAAAGAAATGTTAACATGGTTTCACGTATGCTCCTTCTATCCTGCGTGCAACATCAATTGGAAAAATGTCAGCTTAGGCCTGCAAATACAATCTGTCTGCAACGTGACTTTGGATCTCGTAAGTAGCTTGCATTTCTACAATTACTGAAAATATATACTCACAAAAGCAGAGACATCCAAAGAAACAAAGTTTAGCAAAATAATGATGTGCAACACTTATCAAGTTGTTTAGTGAAAAGTTGACGAAATCATGTAGTCCAACATACTTTATCTCCAAACTTTTTTCCTAACATTATACTAACTTTACGCACCTAGGCTATAACGTTACTGTGTTAGGTGAGTCAGCAAACAGTGTCATAAGTAATAAAGCAAAACTTAACACGGTTGATACAGAGTAATACTAACACCTAAAATAGCTTAATAGAACTTTACGTAAATTACTGTGTATTTGTTATTATAAACTACTTTGTTAAAGTTCTGGCACTCTTCAAAGGCCTGTCATAAAGGTGGGCCCTGTCACTGGAACTATAATAGCTTAGAGCCATAGAAATAAATACACCAGAATGACATCGGGCCAAGAGCAACAAGTGAAGGCACATATGCATAGGGTGGAGCAGGACTGTTTTGCCTTTAATACAGCACAAGGACGCCGCCAACTGGGTTCGATTTCATAAGGGTGCACATAGGTAGCTTCTAGTTTACCTATTTCTATGTGATGTTGACGTACTGCAATTTGCAAGGATACTATTTTTTTTAATATTGTGCACCAAACCAAATTATTCTAGACTCTTCGGGCCAAAAAAAAATTTCTTAGACAGCATGCCAGGGATCTTTCTCATACATATATTATTATCAGGACCAGGTGTTCTGGATTTTACAAAGCCTGAAGTACATGTTGTATCCTTTAGACTGATGTTGTTTACATCGAGACTTGAAGTTCCATGTACGAAATTGCCTAATGATCAGATTTTTTAACTGACCTTATCTGTGTTAGGCTCAGAGAACAGGTTGTAGGCTTCAACAAAACAACAAGGTCTTTTAGGAGTTTTTAGTAATTGTTGGCAACATCATATTTTAAGATAATTTTGAGATTAGAAATGTTAGAACGAACAGCACATTTCAAAGATACTTTTTGCTAATTTTTTGAAAATAGTATCGGTTCCGATAAATTCAGTCGGTATCAGACAGATTTGTAAAGGTACCGGGTAGTGCGTGTAATTTAAAATTTGGTATACATAGTAATTGAAATTTTGTAAAAATTTGGTATATAGTAATTGAAATTTGGTAATAGTAATTGAAAATTAATAGTAATTGAAAAAAAGTTGGTACCGAGTAGAACCAGTTCCGGTAATACAGGTACCAAATTGAGTACTCCAATACCGCCCAATTCAGCGCCCTTTACAAACCCAGATACACACACATGCTAACCTGACAGCATCGAATCCTTTACTGTAGAGCAAGGAACCAAAAATCTGCTGCAGTTTTGGATGAGTAGTTGCATCTAATATACTACCCAATATCACCTTATTTTTTAATGAACTTTACATTTCTTTTCCGTGTAATCCTACCTTTCTATGAGATTATGAAGAGACTTGAAGAGTAACGTTCTGCATTCGTACGATAAGCTGTTCTCCCAGACACCATGGCAGTGCTCTGAAAAAAAACATACATAGGTAATGGTTACCACACATGGCAGAAGTACATCAAAAATAAATTAATACAACCTGTATGATTTTAACACATTTTCTGGATCAAGATTGATTTTCTGAATCAGTTGGATCTACATTGTTGGTGCAAACTAGAATAATTTAACATCAAACATACCCAAACTTACCTGGATTAGTCAATTTCACTCTTCTGTGTGACCAGAACAACTCCAGTCCCAACCACCATGAATTCTTAAAGGCATTATCACTCTAAGAGAGTTAATGCATTTCAGAATGCACTTGATACATATTTTTGGCAGTGGGGGGGGGGGGAGATTTTGACTGTTTTTCTTTCAGGGATCTCTGCACTTTCTGGGTCTTATTATGAAGACATTGTCCTTTGTGACCCTATGGTAACTTATCTACCACTCTTGAAGTTAGGACAGTCTTCTTGGCATAGCCAGAAAGTGTGTCCAACACATTCTGGCTAGTGCCCTACTTGCATTCTGCTTGTTAGTAGAGACCCCCTGCATGTGACATCACAGTGATACAATGAAGTACCCTATTCGAGGGCAAGCTACGAAATTTAACAAGTCTACGTTGCATCTGTGTCATGTATTACTTGCCTTGAAAACTGTTTATGCGTTTACCCTCAGGGAGGGCGCCATTCTTACTATATGACATCAAAAGGCCTGGTCGGGAGATTTTGAACAGATGGGCAACAGTTGCCAGTCATCTTCTCAAAACCCGAGATGGGCAATTCATTGCTTATCTGAAAATTGTGACAGGATATTGCATACTATCCACTCTTTCACACACTGCAAAAATTTCCTTGAATGAAGGGTCATGCAGTTTTAAGAGGGACAAGCAAGAGCCCCACCCCATTATTAAGATGTCACCCAATAAGGAGGGCAGTTGTGTAAATACTACTTCCATATTAATTTATCATAACTAAGAGTGCAACACTCAGACTAAAGCTTTGAAAAATTGCTGGAAGAGTGGGATGGGTTGTCTTGATGGGGGGGAGCAGTTCTAGGAAGCTTTTTGTAGGAGTGCCTGTGAAATTTTGCACCTATCCCCTATGGCTACATGGCCAAATAAATGACACTGGATTGGAGTTTGTTGTGTTGGTACTATGTAATCCCCACAACTCACTTGTGTGGGTATTCAAAAGTGAGTATTCTTACCCCGTCCCCTTGCTTCACTAATGCATACATTTGGCCTTGCTCTAAATGTCCTCGAAAACAATTCTAGCACCAAGCCCTCTAAGGCCTAACCCGCCCTCATTTGTCTTTCGCTCGAGTGTGCCACTACATGTATTGGTCAGTCCTCCGTTTTTTGCCTCATGCAAAGGCATGAAGCAAGGGGTAAGTATATGTCTATGATGTGGATCACTGTCATAAATGGTAAAATACTTTTCAAACTTTCAAAAGTTTAATGCATAAAGAAAGCTGTGATGAAAAGAAGCCATCATGTTCATGATGAAGCATTTAAGAAGACCAAGAACTGCTAACTTAACAAGAGTGAATGTACACACTTCTTGTACCTCTGGAGGAATAACCTCAATTCCAATGAAATTGGCACAAAAGAAGGGGTCACAAATTAACTGTGTACAGTCCTGTAAAACAGAGTGTTGAAATTTTTGTAGCAATTTTTTGTACAAAATGTATTGCTTTCCCAGGCCTCCACTCCCCCTCCCCTTCCTTCTCCTTTACAACAGTGAACTGTAATTCTTTATTTTACGCTGCCACAGACCCTGGCACTGTTTAATTGTCACAATTTCTTCTTATCAGGTCTTGGACATGATCAAACAAATGATTCCGTTTACCAAGAAATTAATGTGATGTCAATTATCTCCCAATTTACTGTACATGTATTACATATATCTCTGTAGATCTCACAAAGGTCTAAATTACACCTGATCACCAGAAAATTAACAGCGGGAGGCCATTGGAAATAAACATTATCAATCTGTTGAACACTTATTGGTTTGTAATTTTTTAATTCAAATTCTGTACAAGGAAGCAGAAAGTTCAACTATGTCCCTACCTGGAAAAGTAATCACTAAATCCAATTGGAACTACCATACTTTACAAGATGAAAATCAAAGACTTGAAAACTTGAAGAAATACCACTTTCACCACAGCAATCTTCCTATGAACACCTAGTACAGAGATAACAGTGGAAGTCAGGAGGATGTTTACTTGATGTTACTTGACATCTACGAAAAGAAATAGTGTATTGTCATTCATCTGTTGTTAGTTTTCCTTCTCTTCTTTTTTTTTCTCTTCCTTTTAGAGGGAAGAAAGCCACATTCTTGAAGCTTGCCATACACTTAAAATAAGACTTATCTTCCCTTCACCCCAAAGATTACTAAACTGAACCTACAACCTCTTTTTCCCTTAACAGCATTGCTTGCCATTACGTTACGTGGCGCAACGTCATGGACAGGAAGTCACTGCAGGACGTAGTTCTTCAAAGCGCAATCACACAATAGATTTGTTTGCCAGTCACAGTATTCACAGACATTTCAAATGTCTACTGTAGTTCATCCTATGATCCCTCATTGGCCTTAAGAAGACCCACAGCCAATCATTTCAAGATGAGGGGTACTCCTCAAAGTGATCAATATACTTGTCCACAAACCAAAGAAAGTCTGTAGAAGTGTTTTAAGCCAAGCACCATGTTGCTAATGAGGTCTCTCTCAGTGTAGATAATGCAATGCACAGTGGAAAGATGGAGAAGTACGATTTAATGAAAGTCTTTCCAACCTGTGGTAGATTCACGTCTTCTCTTCCACGCCTGAAGGGTTAAGACGGAAATATGTCAATCAAACGGCACTGAGAAAGCTTCATCTCATAGTTTCACTGATTAAAATTGGAAAATCATCTACGTTTGCCCCCTAACCATGTTGGCATCATTTGAAGAAATGTCTTCCCTATACGTTGAAGATGTGTATCTTGCATCGCATAAACAGAAACAAATGTAATCAACTCACTGAAGAGAATACTCTAGGCTTGTTCCGAACGATGCTGTGGCTGTGTCGCCAAATGAGGCAATCGAATGGGTTAAACTGAGCCTACGTACTTCACTATGCAAGCTGCATCACTAAATTATACACAAGCTTGCACACAGGAGGTTGGTCTTGACTCTAGGAGACACACTGTAGGTGAGGGGTGTACACATATGAAGAATTCAGTAAATAGTTAACACGATCCACCTATTCTTTAAGTTCCTTCCAATAATGCCTCTAGATGTAACATTGAAAACAATGGCATGCAGCATTTTGTTACTTCTGTTGTGTTTACATCTCATTTCCTCTTTCTCTTTTCCTTTCTTCTCATGACGGCTGGCTCAAAGCTGACAAAGTGTATCAGACGGGAGTCACACTACACAGTACGATGATATATTGAATCTGATCTTAAAAAATGTTAGATCAATGGTGTTCTTTCAGGACAGTAAAACACTATTCATCCAAACATCTCAGGTCCAGACGTTGTTCGGAAAATGGAGAAATTGGGGAAAAACGCAGCTTCACATGCATTGTTAATTTGCTATTCGTGGTGTAGCATTGGTTATGCATAAGTTATAGGAGGTGAGGGAGAATGCGCTGTGAATTCAAACACTTTTGTCTTTTTTGAGACTGAATCCCAAGAAAGATGTTTTAAATAAGGTGCAAGCAACACCTGTCAGCCTACAGTCGTACTCTGCTTAGCGTTAGAATAACACATTGCTTAGCGTTACACATATAATCCTAACATTATGAACCAAAATGCAACCGTTCAAAATGCTGGTACTGCTACCTGCTAATATGGGTGGCTCTAGCTACAAGCAACTTACTTTCAGCTGCTTGAAGCCTTGCCCTCTGCAAATGGAATCCAGGCCACAAAAAGTCACATGTACTACGCAGTTTCCAAAATGAAGACTACAATTTGCAACACAATGGCATAACAGAAAATAACAGTTTCTGAGTTAGAAGACACAAAACTTCAAGGCTTTTTTTGTTTCTGGCACCTTTGCAAGAGGCAAAAACAGCGATGGCAGTGAAACACACATTATGACAACTCAAGTGAAAGGCAAACAAGGGCAGACTAAACCTTAGAGGGCATAGTGCTAGAATTAATTTTGAGGACATTTAGAGCAAGGCTCAATGTATACAGTGGTGAGGCGAGGGGTAAATATGTCTTAGAATTTGAACTTGCATTATCGCACATTTTTCACTGACACTTTATTTTCACTAAACACCCTGTGTTTGATTGACATTCTAAGTGCAGAGTCATTAATTCCAATTACGGCATTGATAAGTTAGTAAAGAGCAACTTGGGCAGAGCTAACACACTACTAGCAGCACTTGGTATGAAAAGCCTACGCTTTGTAGTACAAGTTGGAAGGCTTGAGTGATCAGTGATGTGATTCTACATGTATGGACAATTAAAGGTATACATCTTGCATTTGACAACATTTTGCATTTTTCCCCAGATCTACATCTGTTAAGCATTTCCTTAACGTAGTTAAGGTAAAAATGATCTGCCAATGGTAAATTTCAGTCAGACAGTGCCACAGCAGACAAAAAAAACATGAATTTTTTATTATTTCATGTTGACCTTCCATAGATGATATTCATGAGTGTGTCTTTTATGCCTCTCACTATCTTTGCAGATGGAATGTTGCTGGTTAAAGGTCATCAATGTTTGCCTGCAGACATAAAATAAACATTGATGACCTTCAACCAAACAACATTCCATGCACGGTGATGAAGAGGCATACTCATGAATATTATCGGAGGGATGTCAACATTTAATATCAAACTCAAAATGTTAACATTTATTCTGTCACTTTCTGACTGAATATACCATTGGCAGATTATATTTTACAACAAATCTTTTGAATTAATATGCTTGGACAAAGAAGAAGTGCAAAAATTTGTGTAAGATGTTTCTCACAACTACCTATCCTCCTATAAGAAAGGAGATACACAAAGAATTAGAGAAATGCTGAGTCAGGCAGAAAAAATTTGGATCTCAAGATCTGTTCACATTACCCATCTGGTAACAGGTACCTAGAACAAGACTACAGTAACTCTGAATTTAAGCCTAGCCATGAATGAATGAAAACATAAACATGATGCATACTATACTGTGCACAGCATTTGCAGGCCCTACACAAGTAGCACTATCACCACCCTCAACAAAAGCCATTCCCATCTTTCTATAAATTAGAACCTTGAATCTAAAATTAAAAGCAATAAAGACTGATAGGCAATACATTATCATTCAAACATTTCGTTTAATAACATTCAACTCTGTTTCTTACAGATGGCTAATTCCCTTTCAGATCCTATGAAATACGTACAGTAAATGCCAATGTGATAGGGCTATTCACTACATGTCACACCATGTTAGGATATGATTATTGTCTGCAATCTGAATTCATGTGATTCCAGATTCTCACCCATTTTGTAAGTAAAAGTAGTGTTGCGACAGAAACAGAATTTTGCTACATGTCAGAGCTCCAACACATGGAGCCACAGAAAGTCAGTATTCAGCAGATGGTGCTGAGCCCAAACAATCTTAAGTAAAATCTATGGCACTATTCAATGATTTGCAAAAACAACCACCTTTGTTTTGAATTCATGGTCCATTATGTTGAGTGCTGAAGCAATCAAAGGCATTGGCAAAAAAAAAAAATAACAGCTTGTTTGTTAAATTCCTTTTCATGACCCCAAAAAAAGTGAGTCTCCACAAATCAAGACTGATGACAAGTACCTTTTTAACCACTTTTAAAACCTGAAAGTGCATTCCCATGACTCCTTCTCTTTAGGAGAACCATGATTAGAAATTTGCCACACAGCAAACAGTAATTTATTGTAATGGATGCCAATAATAGAGTTCGCACGCAAGGTAAGTGTATGAAGACCACATAACTCCTACTTTGTAGTAACTTGGGAGTCAATGATTATGTCCATGTCTGCACAGCCATCTTTAATTGATCATCAACATCAATCGATGCACTTCTTTTACTGACGTTACATTCCCTTTTAAAGTTGTTACTGTACCCCCAAAAACCAACTTTCACTTAACTGAATGTTGAATGATAATCCAAAATTATTTCATCAGTAATATGATCCCCAGAACTTGAAGTATTTCACAAATCAAAGTTTTCTCTGCTTTTTATTCCATTCCTTTTATTTTTCATTTTACCATACTCTAGTTTGAGGTCACAGAAGCAATTGAAGGCCAACTGCCTCAGGGGTAGATGAGGAATGTCAGAGCAAGCTGAATGGAATGTAGTTGAAGGGACCCTGGGGTCACACCTTCAGTGTGTACAGCAACCAGGAAAAGGCAGCCTGTTTTTCGACAATAACCCAAGCAAACTATCTATATGGTATTACTAGCAGATACCAATCTCACTGAAGGCACTCAGTGCACATATATGTACAGTACTGTATGCTACCAGGCAGAGCAATGACAAGTATCCACTGTAGTATGATGCAACCAACAGATACATTTGAGATAAGCTCTTACATAAACCACAGGGGAGTCACTTGGAACAGATCATGCTAGTTGGCACAATTCAGTCAGAGGCTGGTAATATGAGAGCATACATATGAAAAATACAGGTACTGTGTTCTTCACCACCAACTTTGCCGCAAATCACCCACTGTAATTTCTCTTCCTTTTTTTTTTTTGAAAGTTCTGTGAATTCAATCATATTACAAAATAGTGGCAAACCTATCACAAAAACAATGTACACAACACTAGTACTAGAATTATTTAGGTAGTTGGCAGATTTGTGCAAGCACACCTCGAACAGGTAAACCTAGCACTTGTGATTAAAATCAAGGCTGACAAACGGTACATTTTCTCCTATCAACATGGTGGACAACTAAACACTGTTTTGGATTATTGAAGGATATGACACTTATATCGTACCTGATACCCCACACCATTGTAACTGACTTAAAAAAAAGAAAATAGTAGTGTAGAATTATGCTCCAAAACTTGAAAGTCAGTATTTTTTGTGATCTCAAAAGGGACGTTTCTTGACAAGTTATTGCTTGAAAATCATGTGCAATTTGAAGCAAGTACTGTAACAATGGGAACAATTATAAATAAAATGCAGAAATGAACCAGAACTGAAAGTTTTCCAAAGGTTGTTAAACAAAAATTTTCATGTGCAAAAATATGTTTTGCAGCTCTTCCATGTTACATCCACTGTCCAGCAATTTGAGTCCCCACAACTCACTGATTTGGGTATTCACAAGTGACTATACTTACCACTTGCTTTCACTGATGCAGAGTTAGACAAACTAGCTCAGACGCACACTCAAAAATAATCTTGCAATGCGCCCTGTATGCCCTCGCTCTGCCTCGTTAGACTTAAGCTTTGCTGCTTCACAAGTAGTTTTTGCAAAGGTTCCATTTTCGCTTGAAGCGGGAGTCTAAGGCCTTCATTAAGGCAGGCAACACCCCCTGCTGAGAGACCACGATGGCACCAGCTGGCGCACAAGGGGCCTAGAGTTTGTCCTTTCATCCTGTCGGCCGGGGTGCAAGATAATTTTCAAGTGTTTGTCTGAGCTAGTTTGTCCAACTATGCAGCTCTTCCACGTCATATCCACTGTCCAGTAATTTGAAGTATCCAGTTCAAAAAGCAAAGCTATTTGAAATACAGTGTGCTCCACGTTACTGACATGCTTTGTGTACACGTCATGTGACCATTATGAAGAAATTCCAAACATGGTTAATTTCATAGGGATGGATTGCGCAAATCTGTTCATAGGGTTAATACAGATACAAACATTTTGTACCATACATAGTCTTCCATGATGTCTTCAACAGGTAAAGAATAATCCTTGCCACATTTTAACAGTAACACATTAACTGACAGCAGTCTTATATATGTCACCTTTAATCCAAAAGATTAGAAAATAAGAATCAGAGATTTGGTGACAAAGTTAAAGGGAAATAAGGCATTTGTTTCACAGATAACAACCATATTTTTAAAACTATAATGTTTGTGGACAAAGAATGATAGAGTATTCAAAATAAGGAGGGACAGTAGCCTTCTTTTCAAAAAATAAGTTTCCCAGAGATAAAAATTCAGTTATTTGTTGCTCAACAATAATTTGTTCACCCAAACTTTTCAAAATTTAAATGATGCATCTTCCGTTACTCACCGCATGCATATTTTTTTGAGGAAAAGAAGCTTTTGTAGATGTTTATTGATGACACTGAATGGTTTACCAATGTTTAAAGCTGTTTTCTTTGTATGCCATGTTGGTATATTCTAAACACCCTATTTCCCTTTCAGTGTGTAACTCATGGTTACAGCATACTGTACAACCATGATATAATTTAGCTTTGCAACCCCAAGATCAGACAACTCCCTGAGACAATTCCCATCAAGACAACTGCCTTCCAGACAAGTGTCCCCCCCAAACAATTTCCAACCTGTGGAATCCCCCAAGGACAACTCCCCATCATGATGAATTCCTTCAACGAAGAGTTAGGGTGACTGAAAACTGTCTGATGGGAAATTTTCGGAGCTGGGTGTTCTGTCCAAAGGGAAAGTTGCCTGGGTGGGAACCTGTCAAGGAGAAAGTTGTGTGGGAACCTCACAACATTGCAACCGAAGTTCAGATTTCGGGGCAAAAGGCTTGATTATGCCAATTCCTAATCAAATACAATTGGCCAGACCACAAATGATTCACAACATGGCCCCTTGCATTATTCACAGCACAATGTACACCTTATTCCAAATCTGAAAGACATTCTAACCACTATAAAACACACTGGTCTTTCCATGCTATTAAATTTAATAGCCCAAGTCACAGTATCATAAACCTTGTATGAAAACTTATAACCTACACCTCTGAAAGCAGTAAGGGATCACACCTTGTTTTTAAGATGCTTCCATACACAAAATGACTGATGTCTTTAAATGACCTAGTATCAATTGGTTGTATTTCAGTGTACAAGCTGTGACAGCAAGCATGTGGGATCAAACACAGCAGAGAGTATGCCCACTAGTTTAACATGCTTCGTAAACAACAATTGATTGCCCCAAAAACATCTAATTCTTTTGAATGCTGACAGGATGTGTTTAAAGAATCTAATACATTCAGCATGGCACAACAACAGTGAATGTAGAACTGCAGTCCGGGAGGTGTCAGCGAAAGAAAAAAATACAAGAGTTCTAAACCTTTTGACTAGGCTTTAACCACTCTTTTATCCCACCTTGATGGTGGTAAGTCCTTTTCAGATCTCTTCTTGTTATCTTGCATCTTCTTTTACAACCTGAAGCACAGCTTGTCAACAATACACAGGAGAACAATCCATTCATCTGAGGTTCTCAACTTCAAGATGAATGGTACAGTTTACTACTCATGGTAACAGAGGGCAACAGAGGACAACTCTAGCAGGGGTTGCCAATCTGTTGACTTGTCAAAAGGGATGTTCAGGCCCTTCTAAATTCACATCAAAGATGTCTCTGAAAACAGGCTGGATATTTGCATGAAAAATTCATCCTAGATTGT
Source organism: Stichopus chloronotus (assembly GCA_021234535.1). Lineage (NCBI taxonomy): Eukaryota > Metazoa > Echinodermata > Holothuroidea > Aspidochirotida > Stichopodidae > Stichopus > Stichopus chloronotus. Next base: position 6,594,991 of record CM037837.1, on the reverse strand, counting down.
CCCATCAAATTTTTAAGTGCAGTCAACCCAATACCTTTATCACTTTCAGTATGGAAACTTGATATATAAATTTTCCTTTAAAAAAATTTACTGATTAGAAACATGATGCTTGACAAGGATCAGGCTTAGCATTAACCTGGTTGCAATGGGCTCTTCTTGTGTGATCTGTTGTCTGATTGTGTGTGTCTGTGGTGTGTGTATATGGACAATAAACTTGCAAAATTGTTAGCGGGTTCACCTAATGCAGTTAGATTCGATAGTGCCAAGACTGACGACAATGGGTTCATGCATGAAATTGAGAGACACATGTGGAATACTGTCTGCAGATTTACCTTCATGAAACCAACAATAGTTCATTCTTGATGCCTTAAAGGGAAATAGGGCATTTAGAATATTCCAACATGGCTTACAAAGCAAACAGCTTTTAAACATTGTTAAACCATTCAGTCTCATCAATAAACATCTACAGCAGCCTCTTTTCCTCAAAAAAATATGCATGCGATGAGTAACAGAAGATGCATCATTTGAATTTTGAAAAGTTTGGGTGAACAAATTCTTGTTGAGCAACAAATAACTGAATTTCTATCTCTGGGAAACTTATTTTTTGAAAAGAAGGCTACTGTCTGTCCTTATTTTGAATACTCTATCATTCTTTGTCCACAAACATTGGTTTGAAAAATATGGTTGCTATCTGTGAAACAAACGCCCTATTTCCCTTTAAATCATCACTCGGAATCAAACTACAAGATCCATTAGAATTTCTTACACTTCTTTCTCTTGGTATTTGCAGGAGCTGTTACTGAAGTGGGAATACAATACTTTGAACTAAGGTCTATGCTGCCAAGGTCACACAGTGATCTCTCAGATTTGCATCCTTCCTCTAACATTCTTTATGACTTATACAGGATATGGAAGCAAACACAATTTGTTACTCGTCATATGCTACAGTTACAGCAGGACTGCAAGGTTCACTGTACTGACATAGGATTGTCAATCATCTCTGGAATAAGTACCCGTAAGTTTTCTGCCTTTCAACGCTTAGTGACGTGAATGACAATACAACATTAAGGTGTATGCCAAAATAAGATAAACTATCAAAATCTGACTATTTTAGGAAACTTCCTGAACTTTTTCATAGTTTGGTGGGTCTTAAAATATTAGCAGTAATTAAACTTTCCATTGTATCTCTATGTAAATAACAGCTCCCTGGTATGTGTGTGAACTCTACATGAATGTCACAAAATGGAAGACCTGCAATTTGAAAATCACCCACCATAATATGAAACAAAAGAGGCATGGTGTTGCTTGCCAAATTGGATATGCTGGTATGGTTCTTGGCTTATTTGACTTCACAGTAAGAGGAAAACTACTACAATCTCCTTCTACAGTCGTGCAGGAGAGGCAAAACTGTCATTCAAACTAATAGACAGTGCTAAACACTACCAGCACTTTAAGAAGACAGGATCCAACATCAGGGACCCAAGTGTTTGGCCACGATGCAAAGACTACACAACTTTTGTTTAAATACTGCAGATTGCCAACAAAAAAGTCTCTGAAAATTCATTTGGAGTTATTGTTCTACTGACTTTAAAACTGTTGACTCCATTGATCAAAACTGCTCTGAAATGTTTCCAAAGAAGCATAAAATTTCCATAGTGCTCGATGTTGTTTATTCTCCATAGTTACACATGTATACGATTAGTCAATCGTTACGCAATAAACTACAGTTTGCACAGAAAAAAAAACTACACAAAATGTAACATCTACATTTTACCAGTTTGTCAAAGGCATTTAAACAAAACTTCTATCATCTTTAACGACAGTCACCGGTCTGGTAACATTCTTGGATTTTTCTAAAAGGCTAAAATGAAGACAGTCCACTAAGTGGATGTAACCAATGCATTCGCAACACCAGTGATGAGTGTTACACAATCTAAGACACACAACATTAATAACTTGTGCAATATTGTCTCTTGTGATCACTGTTCTTCCTCACAAGAACTTTCTCACAGAATGTTGAATTTTTTTTTTGTTTCTCTAACACGTTCGTAAGCTTCTCAACTTGTAATTTTGGCAAGCGCAATGGTTTGGGACTGAGATGGCATTGTGTAATTTAAAATTAGACAAATGTTTTATTTTATGTCAATCATGGCAGCAAAACAACTCCGTCACAGGTTCTCTTGTATTTGTAAATTGCACTATGCAAAAGGTCTTGTCTAAAGAATGAAATGAGATGAATACAGGCTGAGGCAGTGGGTTCACTTTCTTGGTTTATTTTCACAAGGTAGTTGGGCATTGATGACAGGAAGATGTCTGGGCAGTGAAGCCATGATGAAACATGAGGCAGTTCTTTCGAGGAAATGCACAGTCACCACTACAGGTAGTCCATAAACCACAATTTGTATTAATGTTCCACATAGCATAACAGTGCACAAAATGCCAATCAGAAACAAGCAACCTCTTGCAGGGAAATAAAGTATTCAAAATGTACTAACATGACGTACAAAGAAAATAGTTTTAAATCAAATCATTAACTACTTACTCCCATCAATAAACATCAGCAAAAGGTCTCCTCAAAACATACTGCATCTCCTCAAAACATAATGCATAAGATGAGTTAGGAAAGATGAATCATTTGTATTGGTAAAAGTTTGGGTGGACAATTATGCTTAGGCAAAAAATGACTTAATTTTTAGTTGTGAGAAACTTACTTTTTTTTAAAAGAAGTTACCATCCTTCCTCATTTTGAATCATCTTTAAATCTGCCTTAACAAATACTGGTTTTGAAAATATGATTTTCTGCTGTAAAACAAATGCCTTATTTCATTTTCAACATCACAAAAACCTAGTGACTGACATTTGTTAACACTTCTTAAAGGTTGTTTTAATTTTATGTATTTTTCCTTTTTTTTTCCCCGCTGGTTCTCTTCTGTAGGAAAGTCCTCCATACAGATCGTGATGACCAAAGACTTAAATTCACACGCGCAGTTCATGATTTTTAATAGGATGCAAACTTATCTGAAATTGTTGCATCCAATTTTTCATATAAAAATGAAAACACTGCATGTACAGAGAACTACTGTTTTGCCCACAAGTTCTGTTCACAACACACTGGCCTCTTACAACAACATGAATCTTGGTTTCAATTCAACTTATTCCTCGGAAAAGTACGATGAGCACTAAACAACATGTTACAAATTCACCTTAAAACATGTCTAGTTGTGATAACTGCATGACAAAAGTAAATGCAAATTAATTCAAATGTTTCCATTTGTGGCATAGTAACTTGTGCATTTTAGGTTAAGAGCTTCACAGAAATCGCAATTCTACAGTTGCAGTCGGAAACATTATAGTACAGCAACACCATTAACGCACTCTCCCAGCTGCATGAAAACTGATGTGCCAAATCTAACCTGCCACAGCAGATATTTTTGAATGTGACAATATATCAACATTAAAGGAATATTTCAGTGACAATTTAAGGGATCCTTAATGAAGGAGCATACTTCAACTGAGCAGGTACTTCAAGTCACAGCAATTGATGTATAGATCTTGTTTACTGACACTTGGAATTAATGTTTGGAGAAACACTGAGCATTACCATCAAAAAGATTTCCTTTTTCCTCAAGGTTATAAAATGTTATAATGTAACAGTCTAATTATTGCAAAGTTTTTCTTGTTCTTTGAAATTGAAGTGCATACCAAACCTTACAATATGACACAAATGAAAAATTACATTTGTTTTACTGTAGGTTCAGCCTGAAATGTGGTGAAAATGAAAAACATAGGAAAACCTATTAATTGCACGAAGCTTCTTTCAAAGGCAGTCAAGATTATACAGAGATGCAAAGAATGATCAATTACAGCAGTACAGCTAGTATGACATTACAAACTTATGATGCAATGCAGTCCTTTGACTGCATGTCTACCTAGAGATACCATGTCTACAACAATCAGTTACCTGGTAAAAGGAAATTTTTTAACCAGAAAGTCAAAGGACTGTGTGATCCCTCCCCAATATTTATCACGAAGAAAGGATAACCAACACACCAACTTTGAGGTTCACTCACCTTACCCTCCTAGAGATACCATGTCTACAACAGTCAGTCACCGATAGGTACCTTCCTTACAAGATTTTCAACTCCACTGCTAGTGACCTCAAATGACCTTTGACCACCATGAAAAGCAAAAGGGATTATCTACTCACAATGGCTAACCTATACACTTAGTTTGAAGTTCCAGCAACTTTTCTTTCTGGAGATATGCACAGTGTTTACAAGGTTTTGAAACTATGACCTCTATTGACCTTGTGTGACCATTGACCTCCCTAAAACCTAACAGGGATCCTCTAACCATCAAGAGCAACCAAGGTTAAGAGTTTGAAGTTGCAACAACTTTCAGCAACTGAGATAGGTTACCTACCTGAAAAAGAATACGGACTATTTACTCTCTATGGACTACATGCACTCCAACTTTGAAGTTCAAGCAACTTTTCATTCTTGAGATTGTGTTTACCAGCCAAGGCGTCACACATACATAAACATATGCATACACACACATGCCATTACCATCACATAGAGTCCTGGCCTGCCTTCGGCAAGGAATCAAAAATCTTTTCAAACAGAACAATACTGTTCAGATAATAGAAATGGTTTTCATCAGTAAAGTCATTTTATGACACTTCAATCTTTCTTAGTGGGTGATTCTCTTTACCTTGGCCAATGTGTAAACTTGGAATATTAATTCTGTGTCACCACCTGGTACATTCATACTCATCCACAGACAAAATCCTGCACGTGACAATGTAAGTTCAGCTCCTAACCGACCAACACAAACAGCCCAGAAGTACTACCTACAATGCCACATTTTCATCTCTAGAGATAGACAAACTGATACACATGCATGGTACCTAGTGTCAAAGTTCAATGCTGATACTTCTATCAAAATCTTAACAAGGTATGTGTAGGAGTCTTTTTATCAAATGGAAATTTCCTTTGCTTTATAATATCTGAAATGCACAAAAGTAGTTTGCAGATAAAGCCCACAAGTAACTTAATTTAAAATGGAAAAGAAATCTGTCTTGCTGGTAACATATCAATTAGTGTTTTCACCGGGTACCCAGATACCCGTCCCACGATGTTCTACCCAGGTGGTCAAAACTACTACCTGGGTAGTATTTTCACACAAACACAAAAGCTTTGGCTTAACATTGCATTGTGTTGCAGCTTAGAAACAGTATTTCCAAGTTATGCTGTAAAATGTCTTTTTCATTTTCTTTTCAATAAACTTGACCTTGAAAGACATGAATCTTTCTGTCATTTTACTGTACCTGACTTGAGTTCAAGTACACCACAAGCGTGTAATAAATACCACCAGGAAAGGTTATTAACCGGACATTCAGCCACTGTGGTTTGTTTACAACATAGCCTAAGCACTACACCTACACCGTGACAATTCTACATGAGAACACACTGAAAGCAAGCTCTCACAGAATGTGCACATAGTGACGTAAGCTATGGGGTAAACAGTTGAGAATGAGTTACCACTTGTAAGGAATGGAATACACGGGAAAGTACATGAGCTACACATTCTTGAGTACTAGACCACTCATTTTTAGGTGTTTCTTATTCCAACGGTTGCACTTCTGAGTCATCGTCTTTTCTCGGGGTTGCAAATTCGTATTTATGCCCGTATCGGTGGTAACTTTGATTTACGAGCCAACCAATAAGTTGTAAATAAATCCGGATCCCAGCCTTCCCCAGGCTTGCAAGCAGCAGACCAAAGTTTTGTTATCATGAGCATCGTCACTTACTACGTATGTCCATTAACTTTTGTTTTGCGAGTTCAGCCCGGCACCATCAGTCAAAGTTACCCCTCTGGAGATATTGTGTTTACAAGGTTTTTACAGTTTGACCTCTGGTGACCTCAAATGACCTTTGACCTTGGCCAAAAACAATTGGGATCATCTACTCAGTATGACTAATGCACATACCATGTATAAGATCCCTCAGAATTGCCTTTCTTGAGATATCGTTTTTACCGGCAAAGTGTTACATACACATACACACACGACATCACCATCACTTAGATTCCTTAAGCCTTTGGCAAAGGAATCATAAAACACTGAGTATCATCATACCAAATCATCAACACTGTGCAAGAGATTCTGTATGACGCACAATTTTTGGAATGTCAGAAACTAGAGAACAAACAGCAGAGAAGTTTGATCTTTGTTGATAAATTAAGTTTGTGAAAATTTGATGGGTACTACCCCAAATTAACAATGCTTGTAATTAGCATAACTATTAACATCCAATCCTAAGTGGTCCACCTAACAACAAACATTGTGTCTTAGTGTCAGACGAATCCATGAAAGCATGCTGGTATGAGCTAAAAAATGAATCCAGTGACTGACTAGAAACAGTAATTACCAGCAACGGACTGACTACTCTGTATGCTAACTTCAACTTCTGAGATACGGATAGGCATATACTCTAGCTATGTTATACTCCTCCAGTTGGTATGTGAATTGTTCCACTAAGGACTAACAATTATGAGCAAATTGTACAAAATGGGTAATTTGTGTTCCATGTTGGTAAAGATTGAACATGGATGAGTTTTTGTGGATGTAGTTTGCTGATTATTGTTGTACATAATCATTCAGAATCAGAAAGACATTGTGTTTGTTCACTTAATCATGCAAAAGGGATTGTACCAACTGCTGCCATTGTACAATGATGCATACTTCATTCTGGCATTCTTTCGCTTTTTCCATATTAAGTTTGAAGAAATATTCATTTAATATTACAAAGAAAAATTTGCTGTACACATAAAGTGAAGGGGGGGAACCATTTTACTACAACTATATTACACCTCCGAGCTATTTCCATTGTGCAAAAACGTCCATTTCTGAAAGTGGTGGCACTCCTCTAAAATGTTTTTTTCATGTCCTGTTAAACATTAACAGTTTGGTAAACATAAGCGCTTAAACAGATTTCACCAACTGAAACTGCAAAGGTGAGAGAGTGAACCAACCTGACGCCCAGAATTCGCCCAACCTTACAGGGACGAAATGTCACACACATTTCACTTGAAAATCCAAACTCCTCTTGCTTGGTCTTTTATGAACCACCTCACTCACCTGTCTCAGTGTAACAAATGCACTCCTATCTACCATGCCAAGAAAACAACTCAGCTATTGGTGACATCTGGACAGTACCATCTTCTCATACTGCCATCCTGATGTGCCTAGAGTGTGCAATCAGAAGTTTCATTACCAAAACACATGCAAAAAAAAAGAATCCCTCCTTGAACAAAATATGTTCTTCATTAACTGACTTTACTTATCAGCCAGCATTCCCTTCAAAACTCTGCACACTCACCTTTAAGTTCAGGATATGTTATCAGCTCATCAAACTTAGGATCTTCCCCATACCAAAATATCCAGAGTTCCTTGGCCCACTGGGGAGGCCCATCCTGTCTGCTGTTGTCCAGGATACCCTCATGTCGGACCCGGCGCCAAACACTGAGAATGTTGTACTGGAGGCATTTTGAGTAAGAGCTAAGGACAGGGTCTTCTAGGGGCCCTACTGGCACAGGACGGTCAACTGCAATGTAAGCTTTCCACTTAATGCCACTAAGATCAGCCTGTTTAGAGGATAAAAAATACATATGTCAAGAACTACTTCAGTCATCATGAAAACAGTAATCAGCAACAACACATTCAGGCAGTCAAGACATTAAAGTTCACAGCATTTCCTATGAATTCAGGGTACCGCACCCCACATGCAAGATTCTCCCTCGGGACAGAAACTTGTCCAACACCCCGCATCATGGAACAACTTTTTAAGTTTCATGTTACCAAGGAAAAATTCTTTCCAAACCCATTGAGAGTATTGTTCTCTCTTACCCGAAAATTGATATGAAATGGGCCCACATACAGCTGGCCTGTGGATATTTAGTCTTTCAACTTGCTACAAATCAACTAAGTCAAAGCCAACTACAGTCTTAATCTATACACAATCATAAAACTACACTCTCATTTTCATCATGGCGAAACAGTAATGCTGACAGCCAACAGTACAACAAAGTCCTGATGTTGCTAAGCAGAAAAAACAAAACATTCATGATGTTACTAGTTGATGGTCAGCTGCAAGTACTGAAGCAATATGAAGTTCAAAGATGATCTTCGGTTTTAGGGCTATCTTTAAATACCATGTAATTGTACGAACAGTAGTTACTTGTTAAGTCAGCTACAATATGTATCATACATTAATGTTAGGCCACATTTTTTCCTTTGCCCCATCATCATTCACAAAATTGTATCTTTGTTACTTAAGAACTTTGTGATAAAACCTACAGTCACCATAGGTTGAAATCATTAAAAATGTTTTGTTGCTTTAGTAAAACAATAAATTGCACCTTTTTACCCATGCTGTAATTTGCACATGTTTAAGTACATTGTGACTCCTGAGCACACTGTTACTTTTCTTAACTTTGCAACATGGTAATGACAATTGTGGTGTAAAAATAAGGTGTTCACTATTTTATTTATACACTGTAGTAAAATGGTGTCAGAATCACAGAATGGGAGCTCTGTTTTAGAGATAATTGGCAGTGAGACTAAGGGAAACCAGTTTGTTGGCTATTTTTCATGATGTACACAGTAGGTTGGGAATGGGCGGTGTGAAGATGTTTGGACAATAGAGCCAGAAAGTAGAAAACTTTTTTTAAGGATTTGCACAATCACTGTCGTCAGTAAGTCAAGCAACATGTTTTAAATGAATATCATGGCACAAAATCACAACAGATAAGGTATGCATTAATGCTTAAAGGTATTCCAAAGCCTGCCCTACTTCAGAGTATGTCCAAAATTTACATAATTTATCAAGGATGGGATGTACTTAATGTGTTACCTTACTTAAGGTGACCACAATAGAAAGGAAAGCAGTTTGTTATTCTGTATCGCCTACTTCTGAGTAACGATAAGTAGCACTGCGCCTCAATAGCATTGCGATCAAGTCTGCCCTGCAGCACAAAGGAATTGTCTGCTTAAGCAGTGAACATTCCCAACATTCAAATTCAGCTATTTCTGCAACTTCCTTCATTTACTTTGAATGTCTGGCTTCTGTCACAATATTTCGTCTGAAAAGTATTAGCAATATGGTATACCAATGACACCAAAGACACAAGATGGCTGGATACCAGAGGAAGTACCTGATTTTCATTATCTGTTCTTTCTTGCTTATTAAAGTAAATGCCTACCAGCTGAATTCATAACAGAAGTACTTCTAACTGTATGCTTTCATGCCTCATGAACTCTAATGAATTACACCATGTATAAACTCATCACTGAGGGGGGGGAGTGGTATACAGTAGAGTGCATGTACTGTTCAGGGCAGCCATGGCATTTTAAGGTAAACAAAGTAGTGGGAGATACAGACAAAAACTTGGACAACATTGGGGCACTTGCACTGAGGTTACACAAGTTTTGAAACTTTTCTTACTTGATTCTGTGTCAAAATATTAACTGTACCACAGTACTGTAGTCTCAGTTGGCCTAATCTATCTCGGTACTGATTGTACATTTGCCATGATCAATACCCACAGTCTTGCACACAAATGGCATCATGAAGTATGATCTGTTTAAGTCTAAGGCAACGAAAATTAATTTTAAAAAACAATTTGTCAGTGGACCATAGTGCTGCACAGTGTAATACCAACTGGGTGTGTCTCCAACTCCACACCAATGGGCTCATGGCAAGTAGGTTACCGTATACTGTAGCCTAGTGTAGTAGACAAGAGCACAACTGCCATATAAAACCCATATTGTGACTGAGTACTGTGACCCTTGAGTGCCTTTTGACAATACTCAGCCAGGTATTGGCATATGAACAGTTAAACAGGTTTTGTGAGAGTCCTTTTCTTAGGTGTTCACAAGTTATAATGCTCATAGTGCTCAATAGCTTAACAGTCATGTTCACTAAATGCCTCACATGACTGACACTTTCACCACTTTAGCCTGTGAGAAATGTACAACAGTATAGTCCAGTGCTTGCAATGGCCGAGAAATAGACTTAAAGTGATTACGTGTGTACGCCAAAAGCAAAAACATTGAAATTTCATCTCCAAAAGTTTGGTAAGGCCTTTGATTACACCATTCAGACAATCTGGGAAAATAAATAGGTTTCAATGGTTAATTTTGCCGTATTATTTCAAATGTTTTTAACATAACGACAAAAAGTGTCGAATACCATAATGTAGTGGTTGACAGTTTTCATTCAAATCAACGGTGTGCTTCTTTGAGCAAACCAATGGGATGTATACTAGTATTGAATATTCAGTTAACAACTCAGGATCACTGACGCCGCTGGCAAGATTGTGTTTGTTCGTAGGTTATTTGTAAATACAGTGTTTCCTTTCACCAAATACAATTCCCGACACCTACCAAGGAGCCACGACTTGAGTAGTATGTTTTTGATACACTAGTGAGACCTGTACTGTTGCATATTCACCATGTAGGCGGTTATAGTAAGAACCATTAATTTTCAAATGTGATTTCTGGTTTTTAATGTTTTTATGCCAATCCCGTGGTATCTCGAAGTAGTTACTGTCATTTTCCTCCATTAAAAGAGATAGTCCGTTCATGCACAACCTCGCATGTACATTTAAAAATAAAGAAAAAGTTAAGATCAAACATAATCTTATCTTTTTGGTTTTTCAGTACACACACAATCACTTTAAAGTGACTTTCGTGGTCCAATTCACATTAACAAAATTGGTACTTAATACGCAAGCTATCGACTTGAAGGGAAAAACCAAAAATCTGCACCCAAATGTGTCCTGACCGTAAGTGCAACTGCATATACTGGACAATTCAGTGCTTGTGTGGAGGTACAGTACATGTACCAAATTAACAAGTTTATCATTTTACAGGGATTGTTTCAGTCAAGTTGTGTGAATACAGTAAATGTGCACTCAACCTGAATTAAGCCATCCTCAACAACATGTAACATGGCCATATGCCAGTGGCTGCTGTAACAGTTTAATCTATACCAAATAAGCCATCCAGTGAACAAAATAGCACCACATAAAATGGGAACTCAGTACAACTGATTAACTAATACTTACAACCAGATCAGAACATCCTAAGTTACCAAGGGATTGACTCAGTATGAATAACTAAGGCAAACACAACAAAACTCACTCTTTTGTTATTATATGCCTGATCATAGCCCCATATGTTGCGATTGTAAGATGATGGGTATGTGCACAGTGCGCCACTGGTTTGCATTCCCAGTGATCCATGCAGAGAATACCAACAACCATTTCCCTCTTGATAAAACCTTTCTCGAAACCCTGCTGAAACTGCACGAATTAATTCTTTTTCTTCATCTTTATGCTGCTTAGTGAGTTTTTGTCCATGCACTGACTTGAGAGATGATGACTACAGTTTGACACTACCACTACAACAGCACATGGAGCTCATACTGCATGTAACTGCTTGGAACAAACGGAAAGTACAGGAACTGCAGCGATGAATAATGGTACTGATGTGACAAAAATACCAGTGCAAAGTACTTTTTGCATACATGTGCAAACATGTTGCACAGCAAATGAACCAAGTTACAATTTAAGCAAAAGTTAAGAACTGGTGTGAGGGTATGACGATTACATCCACAGAATCAATTTTCCGAACTTGGAAGTATTAAGCTTACTCTTTGCTCAAAAACTCTACCTGCAATGTAGCAGCAGCAGCGGTAAAACAAACGATGTCACGATCAAAATGAAGATGTCATAAACTATGTGCAAAGGCAACAGAGTGGTAGGCCTACATCCCTGACATATTCAAGACTGGCTGCTCATACAGTTCACAATCCTACTCAATTAAATAAATTTGCTGTACAATTTGCTAAAATCTCTAGATACAGTACATAGTGAGACTACTGTAAACAGTAGGTTCGAGTTTGACATATATTGCAGATTTACGTGCAGTATTGCACCAAGAGAAAATGTGTAAATCCTAGGTCGAAACGTCTTATACTATTGAAGGATGGAAAGAAAAGTGCCAGAAATGCAGAGCTGGAATTTCAAACAGCAGAGATACTTCGATACTTGTCACCAACATTAGGAGATAATTGACCTTAAAAAGGAAAAGTAGAATCAACCTTCAAACATACTCCCATGAAATGTCACAGTTCAAACAGGGGCTGAGTTGAGTCTCTTCTTAATGTAACAAATGGACTGCATGGTATAAATAGGATAAATACTGCTGAACACAGGCCCTCATGGCCACCAGACAAGGTGACTTGTGAAGTAACAACAGGGGTTGACCAGTGACCTGAAATATCAGAGACTCTACAGAAGGATAGAATTAATACATATGTAAGCTACAAGGCCTAAATATTTGATCAAACAAAGTTATCACTGCCATTTAAGTGATGGCAACCTGGCAACATAACTGCATGCCATGTTTTACAAATGAAAGAATCATGTGCACAACAAACTGAACAAACAAATTCGTGAAAATACAGAACGGAGCTAATACCACAATCATCGACATTTTCCTGGCCTAAACACTGATGCAGTCTACCAACCCTCATGTCTGATCAAGCAAAGAAACCTTTCCATTCTGTATTATAAACTGCAGTACAGATAATGAAATAACTGTACTACTTAAGGCTGTGTGACATGAAAATGACATTCTAGAATATTGGTTGTACTCAGCATTTAAAAGCTACAAATTCTTCTAATGTGAGTGAATGTACAGGCAATTTCCTGTTTAATACCTGCATCATGAATAAACGTTGGCAAAGTATACAAATTGATGACGTCAAACAAGGGACTAGCAAGATGTCAACGTTTGTTTACTTAACCATCAAAAAGGACAATTTGAGAATTCTATGAAAATTTTATAGCCTAATATCCCGACAGGTCTGGCAATTTAAGACGGGCAATGGCCTGTGTCCGCCTAAATGACCGTCTTGGCTCCCAAAAATAACTGTTAGAAGATGCTAAAGATGGGGAACCATTGCCCATCTGCCAAAAAACTCCCGGCCAGGTTTGTGCCCCGAGGGATTTGTTTTGGAATCATGTATTTCCTCTTTACAAATACTGGTATCACCTACCAATGTGAAACCCAGTAATTAAAAAAAAACATAGGCCTCAATAATACAATACCAACAATGGGCAACACTACACATCATATTTGCATTCCAATCAAACTTTACCTTATCTCAAAAATGGTAATACACAGAAACACAATTCCAATGGAATTTCATTCAGGGTTTCACTATGCAAATTTTGAGTACAGCCAGCTCTTTTATAAACTGTGCATGTCACACAATCTTTAAGACCGTGGTTATCATGTAAACCATCTGGCATCTGGTAATGGTAAAGTACATGTGCATAAAAAGTAAAAATAGCCCCTTCCAACACTGACAGACAGAATATTTATTACACAATGTGACCTATATCATGCTTTGAACTAGTTTCATTATTATGTCTCCAAACTGCCACATACACACACAATTAACCAACATCAACAAACCCATTAAGAATATCAGATTCAATCACAGAGCAGTGGCTAAAAATGTTTCAATTCACACACAAACCTGCTGCATCAGGTTGTACTTTCATTGAATGGCTGCACTGGGGGATGAAGAGAGATGTGTGTTGAAACCCTGTAAACACCAAACACATTGACATTGCACAAAAGATGTTAAACACAATCACACTACACACACACTGCCACTCAACTGTGACAAGCAGCAAGAGGTCACAGGGTCAAGGTTTGTCTAGTGTTGGTTTAAATGGCATGCAGGCAATTGCTTGGCAGCAATTATGTCAGCAGTATACAATAAGGCACCAAGTCACGGCCTACACACACACTCACAGGAAAAGAAATAACTGTGTATGCACTGCTGCACTCCACTTGTATTACTACTGCACCAGTGAATTGTGGCACTGGATATGGAGGCTTTTGTACATAGCTCAATGCAAAAACTTGATATATTGGAACGTGTGGTGTAGTAGGAACTGTTTTAAGACATGATACATACTACTCCTTAGGTGGCTTTTTCCTCAAAAAGGTGTAGGGGCATTTTTCATTAAGGATATTGCACATCAAGTTTCACTTTTGGTTTGGGTTTTAGTTAAAATTGAATATTGGCACTTTGTGTCTTGTTTAAAAAAAAGAGCCATGGTTTACAATGGCAACAAAGCATTTTCAAGGAACATATTGCCTGTGCTTTACACACCTTCTTGAGGGAAAATGTGGAAATACTATTTTTGAGAAAATGTGAAACAAAGTGAAAAATAGTTAGGCCTATGGGAACGAAATGATGGATTATTCTGAGTGAGGCAGTACGATAGCTTTATCAAGTATTTAAGTTTTTCACAGATAAAAATCAAATTATTTGTTGCCCAAGCACAGTTTATTCACCCAAACATTCAAAATTCAAATGATACAACTTCAATAACCCTTGTAATGAATAATGCTTGGAGAAGATGAAGCTACTGCTGATGCATATTGGTAAGACTAACTAGTTAAATCATAAAATTCTCATTTTTTTTTAAGTTCAGAACTGTGTCCTGACACTCCCGGTCAGGTACCCTATGCAAACACTAATTCACTCCATACCACAACATAATCAACATAGTGGCTATCACAAAGTGCCAGTTAGGATTGAGGGTGTAGACAAATACTACATTTCACGTGGGTCTGCTTGATGAAAGCTACAGGAGAGGGCAGTATTGCCGTGTCAAACGTAGTACATAAAAGTACCACAAAGAGCTGCAGCATTGAATGTACTCACTGAGGAAAGAAAAGTAATGCAGACATGAAGTAAAAACCTCAGTTTCTATTCAATTCAGAAGACAAGTTTGAGATGTGCATCAAAGAGGCTAGAACAAAGTTGTTAGAATTACTTTGTTGAAATGCACCTGTGTAAACAATAACTTTTTCATCAACATACAGATGAATACAATATATGACTGGATGTGAAAAGATATCTGGTATTTTGATGCAATTGTACAATTTGCTAACCCTAAGTTACTGATCAGCACCTGGAATTGGTGCCTAACTTATAGGATGATAGTGAAAAAAAAAGACATTCATGGGGAACCTTATAAATTATCACAGATTTTTATAACTTTCTGCTCAAATAATACACTGCTGTTCATCATGCTACACATGCTCACATTCTACATTTGCAGGAGTGCAGGTTATGCTGAAAACTGTGGCCGATCACCTACATTGTGACATGGTGACGAAAGTGCAAAAATATGAGTCAAAGGGAAGTAACAGTGAATGTGGTGAAACTGTGGCTTAGAAGACGTGCCATGCTCTGCGATAATTCTATGTATACAGGCCTATAAAATATTGTCAGCAAATTGTAAAAATCTATACATCAATTTTATGGGAAAACTCATTTGAAGGACAGGCATAAAGCACTACCGTTCATGAAAACTTGAAAATAAAAATCACAACAGACAAAACTACTGGTTATTCAACACCTCCAATACCATGCCCAGGTAGTTTAGAAGGTGCAGAACATCCATGGTGATCTACTGTTAGATTTGCAGTGACCTGGTCATGGAAATTTTACTGTACTTCAAAATACATGATCTAGGACACCCACTTAACCTTGTAAAAAAATGTGAACACACTGGTTTCTGCTCTTGCAGACTATGAGTAACTGTTTCCCTTCCCTCCCTCCTCCCCCCCCCCCCTCCCTGTTTGGGGATTATTCTCTAAAGTTGGCTTCCTCAACTGAAAACTTTTTATTAAGTATGCTCTGATATACTGTATGCATAATTTACAATTTGGATACAACTTCACAGGAGTTCAACATCTGCTGTATGTTAGCACACTTGAGGTGGCAGCACAGTGCCCAGGTCTCAAACTCAATGATATTTCACATTTAACAGGCTGTGAGAGCAACTTTGCTTTCAACAGCCATGACACATAGAAATTGCTCAAGAGTCATATAGCCCCTATCTTACCAAATAGCCTACAGTTGCTGCAACAGAAATGTAATAAATGCTACACAAATTTATGTGAAAAACTTTGATGGGAGAAAAAAGTTGCCTACTACTGGCCTCTTGCGCACTGAAGTACTGTAACCAAGGCAAGTTAAATCTGTCATACAATTGTAACCTCATGCAAATAATAAGAAGTACTATCTTCCAGGTCTACACCAGGCTGTTACCTGCACATTAACTAAACACTTGACTTAATGCATGCATTTGCACACACATCAGATGCCTGCTGGGTAATGGGTAACAATTAAACAAATCTGCTTAGCTGTCACAACTTTACTGATTTCTCAAAATACTACAAATTTCCACAGTACTGCCACGGCTGTTGCATTCATGTAAAAAGCGATTGAAGCGATTAACATTTACTCCACAAGGCAAAACACTCCATACTGTCTTAGACACAAAAAAATAACCATGAAGGAACCAAAAATGAAAAAAAAAAAACAAAAAACTATCCACCAAGTCTGTAAATTACATCAAGCACTAATCAAGAGCAGTGCCAGAAACGTTCACTAAATCTTTTAGCTTGCCTAAGTCTTTAACTTAGCCTTCTGTCAATGGTATTGGCAGGTCTGGATGATATTTGCCAGCAAATGGTGATGCTGATTGTGGAAACAAGTCAACCGTTCATTCACTGCTCAAGCATGCCTCGATTGATGGTGGAGATTCACCACTTAACGGTAGCTACAAATACTTCATTAGACACTGAAGGAGCCGAGGACTAACGCAGCACTGTATAATGTGCTTCCAAGACATAGACAAGATTGAAGAAGTTCGACACAGACCACTTTTCACATGCCCTGATGGTCTGAGGATGAGAACTGCATTTTTTGCACAAGGCAAATCGAGATCCAGTTAACTATTAACTGCATCCCAAAAGAAAAAAGAAAAGATAAATCAGAACTTAAAACAGGATATTGCTAGTTTTGAATACTGTAAACATGAACAAGATTCAGTTGCTGAGGTTGAGATTTAAGCACAGAGGGAGCAAATCTATTTCATTTACAGAAGTTGCAACACATCTGAAGGGTAACACTGTCTTCAAATATTTTTTTCTATGCTGCCTGGTATGCGTCTGTACTTAAACAGTAACCATAAGCAAGTTTTTACTGATTAAAGTAATGTTTGCACCGTGGAAACTGCAACTCATCTAGATGGTTTTGATCTTCAAATGAGGTTTACATCTTTACCACAACTTTTCATGAGTAACATTTTTTATTTATTTTTATTTATTTTTTTTTTTGTGCAACAACTTCAAAGATTGATCAACAATGCATGTACAGGTATAAAGGCTGATCTATGAACAGTCAATCCATAAGCAACATCAAAATTACTGTATGTGTGCTCATAGTTATTCTACAGTCGATCATTCATGCTGTTAAGGGCAACCAAAATTAAAATTATTTTTTTGCTATTGTGACACAGACTGTACAGCTACAGCATTTATCAAGGCCACCTTTTTTGAGAACATTTGGAATGCGATATATATTATCTTTTTCTTTCATACCATTGCTTACAAAATTCACCACAAAACAGGGGGATGAGACCAACAGGGGATATTTTTTTTTTTTTTTGGAATGATTACACAATACATACAGATAAGACTACAATACACTAGCACAGTAGATAACACAGGATAAGGCAGTTCATTCCTGCTGTAGAGTGGTAAATTAATTTATCCAGAAAAAATAGTCCCCATATATTGATGGAGGTCACAGACAATGAAATGGTTGCCACTAAAAATGTGAAAAACTAGTCCTAGCTGACTTGACATTCAATAAAAACAATTTCAGCATTTGCCCTACTTTCAAAGTGAAAGTTTCAAGGGAAAATACTGACTCTTTGTTTCTTGCAGATGCTACATGTTGGATAAAGGCAAACATTGACTTAAATCCTGTCACTGATCTTTGCCCTTCCAAAGTCTGTGTCACAAACAAAAATTTTTCTGACAAACAAATATTCTTTCTTTTGGAGGACCCTTTGACAACATGCAGGACAGTGACAGTACAGTGCAGCCAACTGGTACAGTAGCTACTCAATGTTGTCAATGCAAAACAGTACTAATGGACTTGGAAGCCATTACTTGGTACACTGTATGTACTGTAGGACAGTGCACATGTTCACTGTTGTTGACAAATACCTGATGCTATTCAACTATGTTCATGGCTTTTAATGTTTTGTATCTACCTTGGCAAAAGATCACTTTGAACAGTGACCACTTCAAACACTTCAGTCATGTCAACTTCACAACTTACACGACTGTCTGGCTCAGTGATTAAACTATTTTTCAAGCACAATGGCAAATCGCTTTATGGTTCAAATTGTTTTCTTTCTGTTTTATTTCTCATCCCAGTGATTGTGTGCTAGGTTGTATGTACTTTACCTTATAATTACTGAAAACAGTTATGATCAAGAGTTCAGTTGAAGGCCTATCTATAAATGTGTTTGAAGAATAGGCCTGTAGCAGAACTTGTTTGAAGAATGAGCAGCCTGAAAAGGCCACCTACAGTAGTGGCACACATCAGCATTTGCTGAAAAACACCCCACTATGCAAGAAGATAGTGGTTTTCAAAAAACTGGCCAGGTACTCTAATGCTGGGAGTGTTAGCCAACAACAATGTGGGTCTGCCCCTAAAAATCACAATTTTTGCACATGATGATAATTATGCACATAACAATACTGAAGAATAAATGAAGCAAGTAGTTACTGCTTTCTGAATAGGGTTGACAAATGAGAAGTAACAACACTGTCTACGAGAGAGAAGTGGGAGAAGCAGTGCTGTTCTACTGGTTGAGTTTTTTTTTCTTTTTCTTGGGGGGATGTGAACTGCAGTTCTCATTGCTTCGAAGAAGTACATATTTCAGTGACTGAAAGGAATTGTTTCTCATCCATTATGGGTTGTGATTGAAATCTGCCAATCCCACATGATTAAACAGGTTTGTAAGACTTGAAAGTTCCTGATGATTTAACCCTTCACGAACTAGAAAGCCAAGAGGCTTTGTGATTCCTTGCTACATGGTTATATTACAACAAACAGGAATTATCCACACGACAAGTATGAGATAAAATACAGTAAGTGTTCTTGGAAACACCACATTAAGAAGCCTTTAACCCAAATGACAATTCACCTCCTCTTGAAACAGGTGCAAAAATTGATAGAAATCATCTACTGAACATGAGCAACACACATACTCAGTATGAATCCCCCACAATTAACCTTGTTCAGATAAAGTGTTTATTTTGACTACGGAATACTGAAATACAGACTACTGTATATGAGCAATAGACACGCACAGCATGAGACCACTCACAGTTTCTCTGTTTGGAATACAGGAGTTAACATGATTTTGACCCTTTGACTTCTGGTGACTCCAAACGACCTTTGACCTCTACCAAATCAGTAGGTGTCATCTACTCAATATGAGCAATTGAAATGCTAAAGAGGAGAAGCACACACTGTTTACAAGATTTTCCCTGTTTGACTTCTGGTGGCAAATGAACTTTGACCTCTGGTGACTTCAAATGAGCTTTGACCTCCACCAAAACTAATAGGGATCATCTACTCAGCATGACCAACCCACACACCAAGTATGATATCAGTAACAGTTACCCTTGTGGAGATACTGCATTTGCATTGTTTTTAGTTTGACCTCTGTGACCTCAAATGACCTTTCACCTTGACCAAAAACAATACGGACCCACTCACTTATCATCATGATAAGCTCAAAAATCTTGTTTCCCTTTTGGGCAACAGGTCTTTGGAGAATAATCACCTTTTGGTGTGCAGTTAAAGCAGGCTTTGCCCTTATTCCTGTTTTCGAAAGTATGCTATAGGACTGGCGATACTTTTTACACTTGGAAAAAGCTATTTTCCAACAGAAATGAGCATGCATAGGCGTTTCATTGTGGTTATTTGCGATGAAGTGTCGTACAGTGCACTTACCACTGAGGGAAGTTTGCTAACTCTTTAGCCAAAAAAGGTAAGCCACTCTTCTCCTACCTTAATAATCACTGTAATTAATGAAATTTTCTATTGAAAGAAAAGTGCCGTGGATGTTGTTTGCCATGTTGGTATCAACTGAACGAGAAAATTGACGTCAAGTTTTTACTTCAAACAGAACATCCTGCTTTAACAATTGTGGTGTCGGGATCAAAACAAAGGGTTATCAAACAAAGACTGCTGCATTCATCATATTACAGCGTTTCATGTTCCTTTCCCCCTTGCAGATGTTAGATTTCAAGGTGTCTGAAGATATCCACTTCAGTGGTATGCAGGATGCAATACGCATGCCCATCATCATCTAAATTTACAATTTGGACCGTGGAATATGGGTGCCTGTTGGGCGTGATTTGTTTAATTGATTTTTGGTGCCCTAAGGATCGGACAAGGTGCATCTAAGTTTTTAAGCCTGACAGCAATTTTGGCAAGCACTATTTGAAGCTCATTTCAAGCGATGTAAATCCTTATGCGGTAGAATAAGTACTGTGCTAGACGGAATCTATCCCCTGTAATTTGCAAACATTTCCAAGAAAACACTTTCACAGACATTCCGAATGCAGGAAAGTTTTGCCACTGTTACATCACTTTTTAGTTTAACTATTTAAGGTCTAAAAGGAGGGTCACACGGTTAAATGGCCTGTTAACCAGAAAATGTTTTAACTGTCACTGCCCAAATTTACAGCTCTGTGGATACTGTACAATGCAATGGCAATACTTTGAGGAATGACCTCACCTAGTCCCAGAGCTATCGATAAACACAATCTCTGAACTCCATCAACATTAATCATACTGTACATGTGTATCTATCAAAGTGAACCAAACATGATGCTTTGCAGAGACACTCTTGTTATGAAACTCCCAAGACCTCACAGACCATAATCCATACAGGCGGACGAAACTGTACATTTGTCTATGACCTTACTATGCACTTTTCTCCTTCTTCATAGAAACACTATTTTGCCTGGAAGTATATGACACTCTCCTCTGTACTCTTTCTCCAATAAGCTGCAACTTGAATGGGTGCCAAAGAATGGATGCTCAAATAGGCTCAAGTTGCTAAAGAAATGCATCTAGCTATTGTGTGCTTTGAACATATTTGAATCTAACCATCACTGACAGTATCAAACTGTGAAAATCAGTAGTAGTGTCTTGACTTTCTATGTCAATGTTGTTTTCAAAGCTTATTACACAGTGAGCAGTGACTTATTACTAACAGAACTAATACTGTACATGCAATGACGACTTAAAAACAGCTCTAAGCACAGTGCTATGGGGCAGAACACTGCTTGTTCTATGTGGGTCTCAAATTGCTATTTTTTTTCTATGAAAAGTCTGACTCTACCTGCATCCTTTTAAGCTTGCCATAACAGCACCACAACTGCATTGTATGAACATGAAAGTTTGTCTTGTTATACAGTTCATCAGTTTTCCACACAACATTGTAGTCCAAATTACCCTAGTGCACTGAAAAGTCACTGGCGACCAGTAACTCACAACCGTGCTTGAGATTTTGTCAACGAAGAGTGTGAAGCAGAAGTGACAAGTTGAAATGGCTCAGAAATGGACACACACACACAAAAAAAGGTTTTCTCTATTTTCTGTTTTCTGTGTAACAGAGAAAATTCACTTCTCAGTAGGTTTTTGAGTTACTGTATTGTTTATTTATGTTGTCCAAAAATGGGGTTAACTACCTTATATCACAATTTCCTTTGTTGAACAAAATCCTCATGGAATCTAACATTCTAACCACATTTCCATGAAGCAGAGCAGTCAGTCAGTACCGATAACATGGGGTAACTTTACTGTACCAATTACAGGCTACACTCCGTCACCTTGCACACTGCACTGCTGTATGAGCATCGTTTCACTAGCAGAGTACCATTATGCCAAATCATCAACATTGCACAAGAGAATCTGTAGGAGAACAACTTTTTGCAGCATGTCATAAAAAGGGACCAAAGGTCCATGACCTTAGAAGAAAATATCATGAATAGCATGAAGGTACCACAAACAACACATCATTACGATAAACCAATAAGACTGTGCATGAAAATCTGTAGTACTATAAAGATTTTCCATACTTTCATAAAAAATGGGTCATAGGGCCCACATGGGACCTTGTACCAAACATTTCTGAATACCCCAAATGGCCAACTACCTAAGAAACACTGTGTGCAAGTTTCTAACAAATCCATGAAAATATGTGCAAGTAGAAGCACTTTCAACTATTGGGGAAAGATACCGTCGCTCATGCATGTAATCTGCTCTTTATACGACATCATATGATGTCTCCATACAGAAACAAAGATTCTTCAAAGGGGAGCCTCCAACTGTGAAACTCTAAATGTTAATTGCATAACACTGGATGTTGTCACAAGTACAATTAAGGCAGTTCTGGATATCAATTTGTCCAAATATGTAGAAGAACCAGTCTTTATGGCATGTTAGTCTGCATGTCATGACCTCTTTAAGAGGATGACTAAGATGCGGCTTGTTCTCATGTACAGGCCAGGAGTTATGGTGAACTGTCACAGCCAAAATTCACAAAAACCATTTAATTAACTATATGATATCCGCCTGAATCCTACCATCCTCTCAATGGGTTAATTGTAAATGACATCAATCTACATGTTTTACACATTCTACATTGAAAACTGTCATGCAAGGCCAGATTGAAAAGATTCAGCATTTCTCCTCTGGTATCCATTGTGGCATTTACTGTAAGTCTAGTACAACTGCAGGTCTATCTCAAGAGTAAAGAAAACCTTGCAATACATATTGAGTACTGAAAGTGTTTGGAGATTGGTGGGGAAATGTAGCCAACCACATACAGTACAGTACCTTGTGACATGTTGCACAATTAACTCACTGACAACAGGCAAACAAGCTGGAAAAGTTATTAGGAACCTAACATACACATGGCTCCTTTGTTTGCAATAATTCGGGAGGGCACTTTCTCTTTTGGAGAAGATACATACTGTAACTGGCATATTCTGTGGGGATTCCCCAAAATTACTTTTTTTTTTTTTTTTCATTGTTCATAAAAGTTTTGAGAATTAGAAAACTGACACAGTTCTGCATTGACTGTTACAAGTTTTCATTACAAAGGAAGCAAAATCCCATTACTGAGGCTGGATCTTGCCCGAGTAGGCATGAAATTAACCAAAATGTGGTTAGTAGTTTTTTTCCTCTTTAAAAACATTTTGAATCATTTCCTACATGCACTAAAAATTTAACCTATCATTGATATTGCTGAGTGGCACACAACTGTGGATTTCATTTTTGAGAATGCTTCCTTTACCCTGATCTTGAGAGATGTTTTGCTTTGATGCAGAAGAAACAAAAAGAGCCACTGAATTTTGCATAATTCTGGAAAATCTTACTTAAACAAGGAATCCATGAAGTTACGATATGATACAGGAAAAGAACTGAATTTTCTTTATCTGTGCAAGGTTTTCTTCGAAATTTCATGTTTACATAAATCACCCTAACTACACCAACAAACACACCAACAGCAACGTCCTTGATAGCCAGTGCTGACATACCATACTGTAGGCCTACAGTAATTACACAGTTAATAATCATCAGTCATAATTAAGATAATAATCATACAGGTGAATTATGGTTCAAAGTAAAACCTGGTAGGACGTGGGCATTTTGTCACTTTTAACACCCTAAAAAAGGAACAATGAAAAAAAATTCAGAAAATCTCAATCAGAAAAATTTATAGTAGCCATGGCATACAGTACTAGTATAGTCATCCTTGTTTACTGGCTTCCGTCAGTGTTCGAGTGATGAATGTTTTATTCAGAGAAAACAGATCTTGAGGGCTATCTTACACGGTAAATAGCCTATATCTTTCTTCAAGAGGCTCATTGAGTAATTTGAGTCGATTTGTTGTTTACTTTGTGACAACTTTGAAGGAAAATCCTTGCATGCCAACACTTCTCATTAGCATTATTAGTCATGTTTCTCTTCCTATGGTTACTGAAAATGTGAGAAATTGTAATTTGTTTATGAACAGGGCTTGCCTAAACTGCACTTAATACTTTTTGGTAAAGTGTGTCTGGTCATGGATTTGCTATGAGGGATTTTGATCATCAATAACCCTATCACTGTTACTTAAATTGGGCATAAGATCTTCTGAATCTCTTGGTTTGACCATTTACCAAATGAGTAGTACTCAACAGGTGTGGCAAATACCTGAAATTTATAACCAACTCAACTGAGCCCCAGACTGACTGTGACATACACAGAACTTGAAGAAATTCCAACCCAGGGTGAAACTCAAAGGAAGCTACCTGTAGCTGTTATAATTAGTGTTTGCACCAGGTCCAAATTCAAACCACGTATCCGCCATCCATAGTTGGTTGGGTACCCGAAAATACGAACTTCTGTTAGGCTACAACTTCTTGTAAAGTCATAGTGCAACGTTTTGCTTTGCAGGTTAATGTAACACAAAATACCCTATGTTTGCAAAAGACAATGAGTTACTTCTAAGTTTAGTATGCTTACTTGTCACATGTAGAGACTACAGTAGTGAGATTTTGAATCTGGGGTTGCAATATTAGAACCAGGTCCTGAAATCATCAGTCATGTACCCGATGCAAACACTATGTTAACAAACACAACCCAAACATGTCACTGAATATGTCTTCGAATATGTCTTCAAACATGCCACAAATCCTGTGAATCACAATGGCAAAACCTCAGGAACAGTGCAAACTTGGCAATGCAAAAAGCAACCTGTTTCCACCAAAAAAATTTGGTGGTAACCTGTAACAGTTAGAACACACCACAGTAGCTGTCACAAGTTTACATCTCATACGCATCAATTCAAATTAAAAGATCATCAAGACTAAACAGTCCCAACAAATAAAGTCATGCATTACTTTTCATGCTACCCCTTAGTAATCCTAATCAGTAAGCTAAGCTGTACTACTTGTAGGATTAGTAATTAATAGAAGAGAAATGTAAAAGTTACACTGGCTGTTCTTGTACTTGTTTTGCTAATCTGCATACCACATTCAACTGAAAAAAATAAGAGGCTGCAGGTACAAAAACATTCCATTGCTGAGATATCTTCCTTAATAGGTTTTCATATTTCATGCTCTGGTGACCTCAAATGACCTTTGACCTCCATGAAAAACAATAGGGAATGTCTACGCACAATGGATTACAAACAAACCAACTTTGATGTTCGAGCACCTTTCCCTTCTTGAGATATCGTGTTTAAAACTAGGGCATCACACACACACACACACACACGTACACACACATGCCATCACCATTGCATAGATTCCCTGCCTGCCTTCGTCAAGGAATCGAAAATGCCACAACACCCTTGGATAGAAGTCTATAAATTTATTGCTTACAATTTTCCTTGTAATATGTATTGTAATCTAATTGGACCAGGACTTTTGGAGCTGCTGGATAAACCAGTACATTATTTATACAACAAATCAGTAGTTGGGACAATAGCTGCTCTGTGTTACTAAAACTGTATCCTGTAACAGGTGCACAAAATTAGTGATAGCATGCTGTTTCCAGCAAATGCTTACTTTGTAAATAAATAGGGATGTACCAGATATCCAGTCCAGCCAGACTATCCAGTCAAATAATGAAATAGTCCGGCAGGATTTTTCCCTGCATTTTGTTGCAATGATTAGATGTTGGTATGAAATGTCAGAGCATACAGTACATTTTGCAAAGAATTAAAAGACGGAATATGAACTTTCAGGCACAACAACAGTGTAGAACACAACATTCTGACTATTTAAGTGACTTGTTATAGTAATGAACTAAATTGATTTTAGAATACATCATACCACTGAGAGATTTTGTTTTCTTTCATATGTGGGGACATTTCATTTTAAGGCTTTAATGCAACATCTCAAATTAATGGTGCAAGATGAGAAGCAATCACATTATCTCTCATACGGCACAGGCAACTTAAGTAAATGTAATCTACCCCAGAAGAAATTAATATAAAGCTAGCTAAATAAAGTGAAATCTTTATATTTCATGGAAAACATTCCTCTTGTTGAGTAATTTATATTCAGAGCAAACATGCATGTTTAAGTCTGGAATCGCTGAAGTCAAGACAAAGTTCACTCGCTGCAAGCTAGGAATTTTGTCAGTAGGAGGTCACTCCTGAGCTCAAAAGTCTCATTTTGGTGGAAACAGTGATTTACGAGACAGGAGCAGTCCCCAGGCTCCACAAAGCAGACATATCCTGAGCTTGGATCAAGGGAGTTAACTTAACGGTGTTTAGTTCAGCACACCACACTAACGTCTAGCTTTTGAAATGAGCAACCTATGAAATAAAGTTAGGCCAGGCATACCTACAAATGCAGAACTAGGCTTAGAATAAGAACAAACATGAGCTGGGTTTACCCATGCAAATTAAATGACCATCCACGAAACATGTAAGTCATCTGTGCCATCTAATACTAATGATAGACTTGAGATATGCACTACAATAGAAAAGTTAATACAGACAAGTTTATCATCCACACTCTTGAACTGCCATGAACTATCCACCATGAATTTGCAAACATTCCAGTCTGGCCCTTGCCTACCTTAGCAAATCTTACTATGGCAGAAAAATGAGCATAATTTTCCAGGCATAACAATTAAAATGTTGGCATAGCATTATGCCAATCCTAACATTACACTTAGGCTAGGTCCAGCCTATGGGTCTAGCCTAGACAGACCACTACCAAAACAACATAAGCTAGGCCTAGGCTAGATGATGTTGCAATACTTGCCGAGTTAGGCTTGAGCTTAAATGAACTAATAAGTAAGGCTTTGTAGGCCTATAACCTAATTTATCCAAAGTTAGGGTTTGTTAATGTCTTGTCATACCGTGACCTAACATTCTTAGGCATAGCCTTTCAAACTAGTTTGGTAGGCCTAGAGGTATCCATTGTCACTTTCAGATATATATCCTGTGTACTCATTACTAAAGTCTGAGGTATTGCTGTTGTATTATTGACCTTAAGTTACACTACAGACAAAATTTTGATATCACTTCCTGCAATCAGTGCGAAAGGTCGTACTTTAAGTCTTACGTTACTGATACAATGTACTGCACCGTAATTACTGTGGTATGATTTTAACATTAGGCCTACACTATACACTGCACTATACTGTCAGTGTCAACACATTCACAAGGACATCATGAGCGAAGCGATATGGCTTAGCCTAGGTTCGTTTATCCTAACGAACATCAGATCGTGAAGTTAGGCTAATATGAATACAACACAATGACCACAGTTAACTCACTAAGGCGAATATATTTGTGTAGCAATCCTCCAAACTGGCACCATTCGCCGCCGAATTTGCCCCACTCATGTTACAGGCATGACTCTTACGACATGAGTGAGTTCAGCCACATAGAATAAACACAAATAGGAAAATATCCAAGTATAGATCCACAAATAGTTGGTCAAGAAGCTAGTACGTTTCTACAGACTGTACTACAGTAATGGCGACACTGAGTGGCATAATGCCAGGCGGCAATAGTACGTCCTGATTGATTGGTCGTCACAAACCCACGTGATCTATTTATTCAAATCTTTAGCTTTATTAAAAGGCACCTGCCACTGGACTTTTTGAAAAAATTAACACTTTGACGGCTGTGAAAGATCGTGTAATGTACTTCTACATCGTTCATTATAAAGTTAACATTTCTCTGAAACGAAATGCGCAGAAATATCAGGAAGATATGTTCTCCGTATTCTCAGAAAGTGCAGTGAACAGAGGGAACCAACCGATCTACAACCTTCGCAGTTGCATTTAAAAGGCAATAATCTCCGCCCACTCGGATAATATCCCAAAGTTGAAATAGGGTCAACTTTACTACTCAGGAGTCGGGTATCATCTGTCAGTGTCTGCTCCTGGTCTTGAACTGTGACAACATAGGAACACAATGGTAAATGCATGAAAAATTAAAACGCTTTCGGATGGCTTTGGTGTGATATCTTTACAGATAACTGAGTTTTATTCACCAAACATTGGTTAAAAAATTGCTGTGAATTAACGGAGGATGAGGGCAGTGGTGTTTAACGCACAAAATGCTATTTGCTATCCCATGTCTGCTAGCTGTCATAAAATCGTTGAACATAGGCCTATTGTTAAACATCATCAAGCAATAGAAAAATGTCTAAACTACTGTTCAACTGTAGGCCCTACTTTCAGGAAAATAGAATTCTTTCCCCTTCCTTCTTTCGAGGATATCAATTATTATTAGGGCCAGATGGAAGTCAGTGAACCTGTTGGAATATCACAGGTCTGCGTACTTACGCGTACGGATTCCCGGCGCCTACTGCACAGATACAGTGCGTAGTCGATCATACATGATAAAAAAAATGGGAATATGTCATTTTTTGGCATGTCTCGATTTCCCCGAATTTATCCACAACGTTTGTAAAGTGGGGGCACTCTAATTACAACCTCCTCACAAAGAGCAAAAGGGAGTCATATACGTAGCGATCTCAGTGGCGGCCCAAAGCGGACGGACTATGGGTGAACTCGCCAAGGCCCTTTTGTCATTTGACCCTCAACGGGATTTAGGCCTCTGGACTCCACCAGCTTAATTGGTCGTAATTAAGTCTTCATGTTGTCAACATTGAGGAATGGAAAAAATCATTCAAATCATCTCTCTGCGGGAAGGGGTAGCGCCGTGTTTTTTGTCAGCAATAAGAAAAAACATTTTACATACGGTAATCCTCCACAAAGAGACAGAGCTGACTTGAGCAGTTGTTGAACTGTAGGATAGGGACAGATTGCAGCGTGTAGCATAAAGATGGGCTTATTTGGTCTCACTTTACAGTCTATAATTAGTACTGTTAACTTCGAAACTCTCCTGTAGTACATTAAGTCGCCCCCCCCCCCCCAACATTATTCTAGATCTAGTTTTCCATCACGTTTTCAGTCAGCATTTAGTCAATGTTCTCAATTGTTTTTAAACAGCTATAACCAGCCTGTGGTCCCGGTCATTGACAATCTATCAACACAATCCCCCCAAAAAAAGACAACTTGGCACTTGTGGCCCCGCTAGAATCTAATGTAGGGCACATATTGACATACGTCTATGACAGGACATATTATGTGTGTGTTTAGGAATTGCAGGGGGGGATCTGGCCAAAGGGAGAAGACCTTAAGCTCCGGTATCGCGATCAGAGCTATCTAAGCAGAGCGCCACCATATTTCTGGGCGGAGCGTACTCAACAAACGTTTTGGCTCTAGAAATCCTCCAGTTGACCGGAAACGACAGACTTCTCGAATGTCCGCTACATGTACCTAACAATGAAGTAAGGACACCACCATCTGCAATTTCCCACATCAAAAAAACATCAACTTATGAAAAATGATAATATTTTGATTGCTGTTATTTAAAATATTTTCGCCCACTTAACAGCGTTTGATTGTTTGACGGCCGCATGTTAATCTTTCAAAAAATTCTTATGGTAGACGCGAGAAAAACTGTTTAGGTCGACTGCATAAACTGTTCAAACGGAACTCCAAAATTTTTGGCCGAAAACACCTAAATGGCAATTCCGGGCTCATCATACTGTTAATCTTACACCTCACCACCACCTCCTACAAATAAATTTAGCTTACACATGTTTTCAAACAAATTTATTTTGGGGATCAAAATATGATTAGGGGAACGCCCCAGCCACTCCCTCTTCCGTGTGGGAATTGGATGATCGGCCACCCGGGAAGTGGGAAAAATTGTTGCATCTGTGCGACTGTCAGTAGGAAGCAACAACATTGGTGGATGTGGTAGTCACGGTGAAAGAGGAAACTGCACGCCTTCCAATTCATAAATTCCACTTTACAGTAAAACTAACAGAGGATAATGTTACTATGTGCCCCTGATCAATAAAAGTAACGTTTGAAGTTCGTTTTTTTTTTTTTTTTTTTTTCTGTTTTTCGATTTCCCTCCTAACATCAAAATTACAGTTTTATCTGAGTATTTCTTGTGCATATGGAACTATTTATAGATAAATAATTAGGTGTCATGTGATATCCTTCAAACTGAGAAGATACTCTTTAGGCAAAGGGGAGGGGGACCCATCGCCTGTTGCTCATACGCAGAATATGAGTTTTGTGGCTGCATGGGGGATGGAATCCACAGCAGAACGGGCGGCATATTTGTTTCACGCAGGACGCATTGGCAATACGCCTCCCCGAACAGTCAATCACAACCATGGATATTAACGGTGTCATAGATTCTAGAAACAATGTTCCCCTATTTTATCCAACCCTTACAGTGACCGTGAATTAAAAAAGAAAATCAATCAATAATTATTGACTGTTAATGCCCGCTAAAGTTATTGCTAATACGGACCAATATTCTGTCATATTAATATTTAAAAGTTCCTCAATTCTGCTTCTGAAAAGAACATCATTTATTTTTTTTTAAGTTAAAAATGTCTCACTACGGGTGCACGCAAGAAGTTTAGCTTTTACCCCGGCATTTCCCCAAAAAAATTCCAATCGTGTTGCCGTGCGTCGCTTAGTTGTGTTAGATAGTGGTTAATCGGCCACCCATCATTTTCATTTTTGTTTTCAAGCTTAAAATGGGTCATTACAAACCAATGACAAGTGGAGGCTAAAGGTATGTATGTTCACCCCCACCCCCCCCCCCCCACACACACACACACACATACATAGTGTTTGTCAACTGTTCCAAGAATAAACGAAACAAGATGCTTAATTCATTATGATTCGTGTATAATCTCAACCCATTTGATGTGTATTACCATTTTTCAGTTTGCTATCAATAATTGACAAACTTGCAAGCATGATATTCCTATTTCAACGCTGGGTAGCCTTTATGCAGCTTGGAACACCTGCATGGGAAGTGCTTTCTCCGATCATCTGGAAGATTTGAAAAGCAAAAACATTCTGGTACGCTCCACGACAACTGATGGTGGTGCTCAACTTAAATAGTCCTTCTGGCACTTAGATTTCTCCAGTACTTTATCGTCAAGTTCACTGTATTTTAGGTTCATAAGTGCAAGTGCCCAAAAAGTTTATTTTGCACCATCTTTGGGCAACTAAGGTGGACAAAAGTGATCCTTTTTGGACAAAGGGGGGGGGGGGGTGGGGATGCGTCACCCCTTAACTCTCTTCGTGTTGCGTATCTGTTGACTCTCTGATTTGAAATCCTGGCTTAAGCTCTGGGACGAGGTCACCCTCCCCTTGTACCCCTTCTCCAGGACGGCGGTCAAGAATATGGACGATGAGTCAATTTTGCCCTTCTCAGAAAGGGAAAAAAACCTGGCTATGCCCCCTGCATATTTTCCCCATGCACTCTCTAAATCAAATCGACGCCTAAATAGCTGAACTACGGACAAATTAATATATAAGTTCTCCCTTCATTTCTCGATTAAGGCGGTTTGTACCTATGGGTGACTCCAGTGATAATCAAAACCATTTCAGGTGACTGTCTCACCACCGTTGTTTGACTCCGTGGTCTGTGCGATTCAAAATTTCGATGGCGCCTGCACTTTTTTAACGGAACAGAATTTACAACTGGCGAACAGTTTAGTTTACCATTGCATTGTTTTAGTCACTCAGTTGAGTCCGAACTTGGAACTATATAGGGACTGCTCTACTTTCATCTCCCTCATTAAAGTTAAAAACTCTTGAAATAATTTAATAACAATAGGGCAAGCTTTTCTATGGGGTAAATGAGGATCAAGAAATCTCAAAATATCAACCCAATCCTGTGTCCCCATCCACAAAATAACACACTTTTAACTGCTTCAGTTGTATGACACGTATGTGTTTCGTGTCTTCAACATTGTACTGTTTTTACTTGCCTGTTTTGATAAACGTATCGGTGATTGCTATAATTAATATAATTTCACCTTTTTTCACTGGCACTTTTGTTTTTTCTGTACCCCAAACAGAGCCTGGAATTGTTGCTCCCGGCATAGCACCCATGAGTCACTCCTGATTTCTGCGGCGGTTGTTAAGGCTTTGGTGTGTCCTCACCAGGGTACCAAGATTCGACATATAGATAAGTTTTGCAGAGGGTATATTTTGGACTGAAGATGGAGGACAGTTTAGCAAATATGCTGTGGAATTCAGAGTTGTCGCATATACGTTTGTGATGATCGGTGACCGATTCGACGAAAATTTCTCCGTCAGCAGCTTGACGCAGGGGCCCAAAATCTTTTCTCAAATGTGTGACGAGGACTGTGATTTCGGGAGGGAGGCTACCCATAGGAATACACGAATGAGTGGGGAAGAGTTTGAGAGGCATTTCTGTGAAGGGTACCCTTCCCAGCTCCAATAACTTATCTTGTTTTCATACCGGAAAATTAAGTTTTGGAAGCATGTTTTGTGCACCGGGAGAACCAGGTCCTTTGCTTGGGAAAACCAAACTGGTGGTATACAGTGATAACTGAAAGTGAAAGGAAAACAGCCAAAAACAAAAAACATGAGAAGCAAACTCTTTCAGGCAGTACATCTCTTTTTCTGGGGAGCGGACTTTGACTCAAGCGTCCCAGTGATCACATACTTGCTAGCTAGAACTTTGGGAGGACCATCTAAATGGACAGTAGCATGCACAGAGTTAGATGAGTAGATGGTCCAGAGCATCGAACCCTCCAGACTGACGTTGTCAGGGGTCCGATGCGAGGGTCACCCCAATCCCTTTGGGAGAATGTTTAGAATTATATCATAGTGAGATGCAAACCGGTGCAATGTATGATTTTTTAATAAGTAGTATGGTAGGATATATTCCAGTTCACAAGTTTTGTGTTTGCAAACTAACACAATTAAGCCTTTAATTCCGTGATATGTTGCATTGACCTCCTACATCAGTAAAGAACCTTTCAAATACAGAAATGTTTAGAGGTAATGATCAGCCGGTACGTCGTTTACAGTGTAATACACGTGATTCATAGGCAGGGACGCCACCAGTATCTAATGCGGGGGGGGGGGGGGGGGACGCTTATCAGCATACGTCTATGAAAGGGACATTTCAGGTGCGTGTCCAGGATTTTAAGCAGAGAATAGTCTGGCCGCTGAGAGGACATTCTTAATTAAGGGTCTAAGCAGAGTGCCACCATCAGTTGGCGTGGAGCGTAACAACCTGCATGCACCCAGCCTTGAAATAGGGATCTCATGTCTGCAAACTTCCCAATTAATGAGGAAAACATTAAAATGTTTATGTATCTATCCGTCTATGAAGAATGATGGTGGATGATAATGGATCACTATTATCTAGAATATTTCCACCTAGTAAAATCGGCGGCGGTGCATTAACCTTTAAAATAGTGTCCCTGTATTACAGGGGCACTACTTTAAAACAATCTTAAAGTGTCACGCGTACGAAAAGGGGGGGGGGGGGGAGGGTGTCCGTCAGCTACTTACAGCACTTCCTTTCACAAGCTGTATGCTATCTTGAGTTTGAATATCTATCGCCTTGTTCTTTGAATATGTGTGGATATGAATATTAATTACTCATAGTGATTATATTATCAATAGTATATATTACCAACTACTCAATTAATCATAGATATAGGGTACGTTTCGTGTGCAAGATGTATCACGAATACAAAGCTGATCCTCAGGAAAATTAAAATTACAGCAAACACCACACTCACTTTAAGATGCTGGATCAAACATTTTTGGGGTCGTCTGCATCTACTATCTAAGCGGAGCGCCACTATTATTTAGCGAGGAGCGAAGAAGAAAATGTTATGATGAAAATGCTCCCTACATCGAGGGAAATCGATCTTCACAGACTCGGCAAGTAAGCTCCTGGCAATGGTACTGAAAGTATTTGCTTCAGTGAAAAGTCCTTCTCCTTAACATTATTGGTCGATTTTGGCTATAAAATAGCCTATGTAGAAGTTAAATCCAAGTTAAACTAGTTGAAGAAAGAATGTTACGGCATCCATTGATTCATTTTTCGTTTTATATATTTTCCTTTCACTAGCAGTATACAGTAAACTAGTTTATTAATCATAGTCCCCGATTTGATCGTTCACTTCGTTTACCCAAATTTCCCCGACTGCCCACTTTTCGCCGACTCATATAGCCACGAAGGTGAGGCATCTCCACTCCCCTCACCCACCCCACCCCATCCCTCATAACATCACACCACCACTCCATCCGTCTCTTTGTGCGAACCACTGTGAGCGGAATGTCATCATCGGTTGACCGGGAGCATACCAGAAAGATTTGGGGATAAAAACACCCCTGAAAAGCGGGATAACTCCTTTTCCGGCTCCACATGTAAGCTAAGAAAACCGTGGACCCCTCACGGCCACTCAGCCTTAAAATGCGATTTAATGCAACAAAACTGTATACCATTGAGACGTTAATCATCTTCTAAAAAAAATTGTCGTTCATTTGTTAATGATTCAGCGGATTTTTGAAGCAATATTTCTGAATCGCCTTTGCAAGGGTTTTTCCTCTCGCCTTGGGTCCGTCATTGGTTTTACTTATCATTTTGGTGGTTATTGATTTGTTAATTTGTTTATTTATAAGAGGTTTATTTGCAAAAATTGGAATTAAGACCGGAAATACAAGGTAGTAATATTGATAAAATATTAAATACACATGGCTAGGGATTTTGTAAACCTATTTGGCCGAAACAAATTTGAAGGTTTCACTCTGAAGCAACTATAAAATTGGCGTTGGTGGTACGTCGTTTCTTTTGCAGTTCAGGCATTTAAAGATTTAAAAATTCAAAATTTTTAGTAAGACGTTCGTACGTAAAGGCAACTTGACACAACAACGGATCAAATTTTCCTAATTTTAGGGGCTGCTTAGGGACAAAATGTTTGTTGACTGTTAATCATCTCCAAAAAAGATGATTCCATCCAATTGGGCCACTAAATTTCTCAACCAACAGGAATATAACAAGCAATCTTTGCCCAGCGGCGAATTTAAGGGAGGGAGCCCTGTTAGCAGCTTGAGAGAGTTGCTATAAAATTTTTGTTCAAGGCTTGTCGTAGTAGGGGCATGTAACGCGCCATCTTCGGTGGTGTGTGCGAGGAAGAGAAGGAAGGGGGGGGGGGGGGTAGAATAGGAGGAGAGACGGGAGAGTCGAGGAATGAAACTGTAGACAAGAGGAAGTAAAGTTTGTATAACGTCTATTACATATCTCGACTTCAAAAGGTGATGCTCTTGAAGTACGCATTGTATTAATTCCTTGAGACTTAAAAAGATAAAAGTGAATCCCTTAACATATAGTAATGACATGCAGATGACCCTCGACGCAGTTGAGTTGAGCGGCCTCGCAGTTGAATCCCTGCAGCGCAGTGGAACCGCTGAGATATTGAACTTCGGAGAAGCAGAAGTTAGAAGTTCGGTGCAGTTAAACTTCTGTGTAGTTAAACGTCGACGTAGTTGGGCCTCGGTGGGGTTGAACGGCGGCGCAGTTGAACTCGGCGGCACAGTTGGTTCCGGACCTCTCTGCCAATATCAGCCAAGGTGGAAACCATGAAACCTGTCCTTCCATGTGGAACAGGCGTTTTTGACCCTCGGGAGGAACCTTCGGAACCCCAAGTTCTCGTTTTGCAAGAACTTAAAAATGAAACAATTTTCCCATACTTATAACACGTAAAACAACACTTGAACCTATGTAACACGGTCTACAATTCCTTGACCAATCAAATACATTTAGGTGACAAGTGCACAGATGAGACTCTACATGGGCTGATTCTAAAAATAAAATTTACCGGTAACACGGAGAGCAAATGCTCAGCGTCTCCCCAGGATGTTAACTTCAAATATTTACACTTAAGAGGTAGTTGACACGGAGTCCGTCGCACTGAATACAGTAGGCCTATAGAGAAAAGGAAACGCTATAACGGTACTTTCTCGTGCCGTTACAGGCATTTCGGACCAGGGAGTCAGCAAACATTCTTAAGGAACCTTGGAAAGGGTAAACTCTTGACGCCAATATCTATTTTTTTTCTGTTTCATGCCCAAAAATAAAGTTTTCGAAGAATTTTTTACGCAGTGGCCGATTCAGGTATTTTGTCTGAGATTGGCCAAACAGGTGGTGCGGTGACGTGAGGGAGGGGGCCCTTTTTAAGATTTTCTTTTTTTTTTAATAGATCTAACTGGAAGAGAGAGGAAAATAATCCGAAGCACAGGACATGTGAAGCCATCCCTCTTAGGCAGTGACCTCTTTCTCTGGGAGACGTATAAGAGGCACCTATCATTTCTTACATGCGACCTAGAATTGTGGAGAGATGATCTAAGCGGGTAGCCGAGTGTAGCGTGGCCTACGTAGCGCCTTTTTGGCTATCGTCCCGAAGATGATTTTCGTAGCAAGTGACTGCACACAAAAAAACTCTACCACTATGGGGATGGGGGGGGGGGGGAGTAAGCGTAGCGGGGAATCATAATATAAAAATACCCACTAGGTCGTCGGACATTGCCTTTCTAGGCTCCGCATTCGCTCCCCTTCCCCCAAAAAGGTTGCTGGGGGTCGTGGTACCACCCCGAACGGACAGCCCTCAATGCGATTTGGTGCAATAAAAGGGTACCACGCTGTTGCGAAATTACTCTCCTTCTAAAAATGTAGTTTGTTGCCTTCTTTTTCCAGAAAAGTTT
The DNA here is from genome assembly GCA_021234535.1 of Stichopus chloronotus. Classification (NCBI taxonomy): domain Eukaryota; kingdom Metazoa; phylum Echinodermata; class Holothuroidea; order Aspidochirotida; family Stichopodidae; genus Stichopus; species Stichopus chloronotus. The sequence goes on along the minus strand of CM037837.1, from coordinate 6,558,347 downwards.
TGGAATCAATATGTGGTTCCGCCGAGTTTGATGCATCGTGTATTGATTGATTTGTTAGTTTATGAAAGTATTTATTAAAACAATTAGCACTGAGACCCGAAATGTGGTAGTTACTTAAATATCTCTTAAACGCACACGGCTATACTCAATTATTTTAGTGTTCGAAACACATTAAATAGAAACGCACGTGAAGGGTATGGCACCTCTAATGTGCAATGAACAGAAAAGCCAGGTTTATCACTGGATAATCGAGATTTATCATTCAATAACCCAGGATTATTATCGATAATCCTGGATTATCAGTCGATGACCCTGGATTTCCTACTGAAAAACCTGCAATATCAAACAACTTTGATAGTCCTGTTTTATCGACCGAGAATCCAGCTTTATTGGTGATAATCCAGGAATTATCGAGTGATAATCCACGTTTATCACTCTATAATCCGGGCTTATAACTCAATAATAGGTCGAAAGTCCAGGTTTATAAAAACCGCAATTTGATAAACCTGCAACATCGGTCGATAAACCATGATTGTCGACCTATAAATCTGGATTATCAAAACTAATTTGATAAACCAGGTTTATCCAATCCGGAATCCAGATTTATGAGTGATAATCAAGGATTACGAGTGATGATCCATTTTTATCACTCGGTAATCCTGGATTTGGGGTTGGTGAACTAGGTTTATCCGTCGAGAAACCTGGGTGATTATCGAAAATAAGTTTGACAATCCAGGTTTATCAGAATTACCGTACTTTGTTAACCTGGTTTTAGATCAAATGTGACCAAATTAAAGTGCCTTTTGTTTTTTTTTACACACATGATCGTCTTAATTGAGTACGGGAAGTTCGAAAACTGTGGTGACGATGCAGCTAGTTCAATGTAAGAGACTGTCATTCTATTAGCAACTTGAAGCAAACCGCAGCATTAAAAACAATTTGCTGTGGTGATTGGGACATGAAACATCGGTGCAAGGTCAATCTGTGTCAGTCAGGGGGCATATAAAGTGATCGCGTGTACGGAAAACCAGAAGGATAAAGACTGTGTTTGATTTTAAGTTTTCCTTTAGTTTTAATGTAGGCGAACCCGCAAATTTGTTCATCATGAACAGAAGGCATCGTCCAGTGAACAAAAATGATAGTATCTATACTTTGAAAGGCAACGGAAACGCCACGAAACAGTGAAAAGAACATAGAGACATTATATTTGAAACTTAACGGTTCTCATACATAATGAATACCGTATGGAGCGGCACATGAGCACACAGTCCATAACATGTGGTAACATGTAGATCTATTTCCGACGAGTCTTCAGACTTATCCACATAACCTTTTCCAATGTTGCTGACCATAACCTAAACTTGTCAAGTAAATACCAACGCCCGGTCTTGAGACATGAACGTTAGGCCTAATGTAACCAAACGATATGGATTTGCTGTACCGAAAACTTACTAAGCTGTCGCTCTTTGATTGGAATCGGGAATAGCATAACAAAGCCATACATAACATGCAAACTGAAAGCTTCAATGCAGCGTCAGTGTAAACTTGAACTGACTGACAGCATATTCATCAATAGTGTACTTGCCACTTGACCTGGCCAAACAAGCGCAACTGTCAACGCGACATTAACTTAAATCATTTATTTAATTTCCTAAATTGTCTGAATGGTGCAATTAAAAAACATACTACTTTTGCATGGACACGAAATGTTAATTTTTTGTACTTTTTCTCCAATCACTTCAACGCAAACGTGTTTCCTTGAGTGACATAGGAACACTTGTATAAAAATATATTTGCGTTTTCTCGAATAACAGCACATTGTTTTGTAGATGTAAATTGACAGTGTCAAAAGATTGGTGTTCTTGAACAGGACGTGACGACAGGTTATTTCACAGCAATTAGTGTGTATATAATTACATTCAAAGAGATTTTTTTCCTTTTGAGTCGCGTTATGAATTTACTTATTTAATCACATATACTTTCCGTTTATTCCTTCTTTCTTCATTGTTTTGTAGATGTAAAACGACAGTGTCATTGTGGTTTTCGCTAATATGTATATGACTCATTACTGTTGTAATTTCATCTACAATATCATCTCTCTTTTTCTTTTCTTTTTTTTTTTGTTTTGTCTTTGTTTTGTTGTTCCCTTGCATCGTTAAAGTTTTTCATTGCCTGGAGGGAGATAAGTGCGCATGTGCTGCAATATACTCCAGTTGAACATTGGCTATTGAAAGGCACGGTGTATGCGAAGTATATATATAATGTAGCTTTAATAGCAAAAAGTTTTGCACTACCAATTGCTTGAATTTAACGCGGTAATATTTATAGTCAAACGTGGCAGGTGATATTCATCACCTCGTAAACACCTGAGGCTATGATCTTGGGACTCTTATCAGCATGTCTCTTGAATCGGTATAAGAAGTGATTTCATTCTTTGAAGTCGCTTTTCGTCATACATGGGATCATTTTTTCACAGTTCCCTGTCCACCGATCTGTGCGTCTGTCTCCCTGTCTGTCTGCTTATCTGTCTGTCTGTCTGCCTGTCTGGTGGTAAAGTCTTACGCGTGTTTGTCTGTAGGTCAGACTGTTCGTCTGCTTTGCATATTTCGGGATTGTTTTTGTTCTTCCAGATTTGACGTTGTACCTATTCAGATGGTAAAATTATTTGGCACATTGTCTCCTTGAATGCAAGTCATGCACTACATATGTATCCAATCATACATCGCATGAATTTTTCACTGAATTCATGCGTGAAGTGACATTCTCTACATACAGTGTGTTTCGAGTGCGTACGTGCGTGCATATGCACTTGCTGTGAGAATAAATATGATCATTCGCTGGGGTATAAATTTCATGTCTACATCCGGTTTGCGCCTCAGGTCATTTACCGTTTCCCCTCTCTGCTATTGTTCTTGATAAAGTCGATCCTTTGAAGTGTTTCTCATCAACCAGATAGAATGAAAAATAATGAATGCGTTACCGTTTTTCCCCCTGGCCATTTGAACGCCCAAACAAATTGAGGCTATTCAGCCTCAATTTGCATTATAATTTACAGGCCTAGGGCCTACAGATGATTTGCATGTACTGCAGTAATTAATTTACACGTGGAAGGCAGTGAGATAGCTGGGTGTGGTCAAAGGTGGCATACACCTAAATACCTCTACATTGGAACTGGGAGTCGTTTTTTTTTTTACACTGACTGGTTGGAGATCCTCAAAAGAGTTCAACAGCATGCTCTGCATACAATTATAATAAGCGTTTTATTTATTTTTCCTTTGCTCTACAGAGAGGTCCATTTTGGAGGGCATAACTGAAATTAGAGTACTGACTTATAGAGAAGACATGGCCACCTCCTGTGTGGTGTATGTTAGGTACTGCGTCACTTTCAACATGAAGCGTCAATGCCAAGTATGGCCTCTCTCTGATGTGGCGGCGGAATGCACCGGAAGGCAGCAAGAACTCCTAGAAGGTATCGCTAAGGGTTCGTAGACTGAATATATATGATGGAGTTCTATTGTCAAGCGAATCACATCTTTACCAACTTTTGAGTGCCTGTTACTTGCCTTCGTAGAACCTCCGTGGCTGCCCCCTCGACTTGTGTTCTTCAAGTTTATTTTTCGTAGCGATAAGCTGTGCGAAACGTCCGCCACAATTAGGTAGCCCGTTTGCTGACAAAATATACCATTATTTTATTTTGAAATGTATGTCTGGTGCAGTGGTGTATCCCAGGGGAACTTGGGAGGTTCGGGGTTCAATCCCCATGACCCATGCGAAAAAATACACGCGAAACTGAGTAACTAAAAAAAAAGTTACTAGTTCAAAGAAAAAGACACCAGTGAGTCGTTACGTGTAGGTGAAACAAGTTGTTTCACTTGGTAAGCTGAAGGAATTCTAATGCGTGCAAGTTTGGCCAATTTAGAAATGACCTACAGTTTTGTTCTCATATTGTGGGTCGAAATATAGCCTCAGATAAGCCATTTTAATTTGCATAAAATCGGCTAGCCTACGGGCTGCTCTTAGTCTTGGACCCCACAAGGGGGCTTATGTGAGCCCCTTGACCCCAGGCAGGTTGCGATCGCTATTGCCTTCGGCAACGTTGGCCCTCCCCATCAACCCCCCCCCCCCCGTTTTCAGCACCCCCATGCAAATCTCTCCTGGTTGGTCTAATAGTCACCAATTGTTAAAGGTGATTTGTCGTCTTATAAATATTTTTTTTCTGCAAACGTCTCTAGTTTATGGTCACAGGGTATAGGTAGCAATGAAGCATCAGAAACGCATGTGTATCATAACAGTATAGTATTCTCTTTATAGTCGAATACTTGTGCAAAGAGTACACAGTAAACTAGCAATGTTTGCAGAGGGGACCTCAAGAAGAGAATGACGTCATATGAGACATAATAAGACGATCACTCACCATTGGAGGATATATTGTCGTGAAGAATACTTTACTTAAGGCCTACTTTCTTAGCGGTGTCACTCAGGTCATATCAGTATGCATTTTGCAAAACTTCGCACATGTAGGCTATTTGTAAATAGAAAGCGACTTTTGATTTTGCACAAAACCAGCTTGTTTGTTGACAACGACCTTAAAATTCAGATTTTTCTGAAGTGTGGGTCACATTCTCATACTTTCAAACTGAAACTGCATTTTTTTTTGTCAATTCAAGGATTATTTATTCAAATAACAAGTGTTCATAACCTCCCGGATGCCGATCGGACTCAACTTTAAAACGCGCTGCCTTGGCCACCTTTGGAAGCCTCATGGTAAAATCGGCCTTGACGCTGCATGTAATTCTTGGCCTATCGTATAGATGTGCGAACAAGGGTATTCTTAACTTAAATTGCATAGGATTTGCATAGGATGAGAACGTTGTGACATGAGGTCAGATATGTTGTTTACTGAAAGCGTCACCGTCCCATTGGCTCAAACCAAATCGTCTCATGATAGGAATTTCAGATTGGTTCCACCATTTCACTGTGCCATCGTCCTGGTGAAAGAGTTTAAAAATTAGCCTTTACTAGCCAATGGAAGCAATTACAGAAAGGTAGTGGACTTTTAGCAACATTTTGAGTAGAGGGGTGATGATTCATCCGTGACAAGGTACGTTTAGCTAAGTTGATGGCATCTAGCTAAAACTTCAAATACCTATAAAGTACAGAATACTGAAATCGTCGTGAATGGGCAATGTGTCAACGTGCTACGTAGCAGGTACCGTAGCTTAACCTGTTGAAATCTTCTACAAGACTTTAGAAACCACACTTCTTTTGCTATTTAATGTGTTAGTCAAAGCAGCAATTAATAAGAATATGCTGACTCAAGTTAACATGAGTCGGTAGCTCTATAAAAAAAAATATATATAAAGTTTAATTTATAAGTGATAGAGCCACCACGCTATTTAATGTGATAGTTCACCTACAATACATCTCGCATGCCACCCTCTGGCCTCCGTAGACAGAGGCTATCTGAAGACTACTGAGCTGCAATACACTGGCAGCTCCAATCGACATAAAGTAACTGCACTATACTTGCACTATTCAGAGGTAAGTGTGGAAAGCCGGTTAACTCCTTTTTCTTTCATTTGAAATATTATTTGACTTTACCACGAAACATATCACTACATCAACTTATTAATTATTAATACCACCCATTTTCTTGGCTGATATCAGTAATTATTCGACAAACTCATTAATCACTCTTTGATGTCAGCAAGTAACTAACCGGGCTGTTCACACCAGCAAAACAGCAGTGGCATTACTAGATGATTTGGTGGTATCAACAAGTTGTTTATTGATAATTATCAATAAATAATTTGCTGCTTTCAGCGACTGAGTTGTTGACATTTCAAAATATTTAATGACATCATGAAGTAATTACTGATATGATATCAGTAACCGGCATAGTAGTATCATTAAATAATTGGTGATAGCAGCAGACAGAAAACTTAAAACAGCTTGCCACACGTAAATGTATTTATGGTGCATGATTAAAGCTTCAGAAAGGTCCACTGAAAACGCATTAATATTGCAGACCACTACGGAATACCAGTGGACAACAAATATATGTTAAAATAATTGCATGCGTATGCGAAAAGCAAAAACATAAACATTCTATGTCCAAAAGTTTAGTACGGCTGTTAAAGCCTAAATATAAGATGGAAATATGTCCGTGAAAGTCAAATTCAGAGGAATATTTCATAGTCACTCCAAAAAACAAAACATTGTTTAAGTCCCATTTTTGCATAAATAAATATTCATATCCATTCCCATTTATCTGTTTGATTTCAAGTAACGTGATTGACTACTATGGTTTCTTGGAGAGTCTGAATTTTGTTGGGCCAACAAAAATGTCGAGACAATTTTCTCATTCAAATATCTGGAAGATGAGTGCACAGTTCCCTTGCAGACTTTGTGGCAGGTGATCTTTTCCTCTACTTTCTCTTTCCTGAAACTCTGACGAATAAACAAAGGAAGACGACTAGGTGATTGCCAGTACAACTCATATTACAGCTTGAATTATACCATTCAGACAATTTGGAAAAATAGCTTTCAAGGGATAAATTTTGCCATATGATTTTAAATTCCTCCACCATAACGACAAAAGGTGTAAAATGCGATACTGTAGTGATTGGCAGTTTTAATCAACCTAACCGTGCATGCGCTTCCTTGAACACCCTGAAGATAATGGAGCCACACTAGTAATGAATATTCAGCAAATCGAAACAGCTGACACCTAGCCGATCACTGACTTGTCGGTGTATAGAGACATTAAAGGTGCACTTTGAGTTGTGAAATTCAGTTGAACTTGCAAACTTTGTGTCACGTTTTCTTCATATAGTTTTCTAATGACTGGTCAAAATCTTGATCTCCCCAAAATCGTCGTCAGTTTCCCTCGAAAGGAAAGTAAAAATCGAGACCTTTTTGTTTTTAATTAGATCGTTCTTATCTTCTGACACACTCCCCGATATTGCTCGGCATTCGAAACTGAGAATGAGTCAAGCCCAGGGCCCACCAATCTAAGCAAAGTATCGAAACATGTGTAATTTATGGAAGTACTGTTTACAAACCAATGGGAGAAGATAGACCTTTTCCAGGGTTCAGGCACTTTTTCGGTCAATAATTTGCAAAAACACTTATTATTGTATTTGTATTTGTCAGGCCACTTCAGCTGAGTGAGGGAGGGGTAGAGGGGGACAATTCCCCCTTTTTCGTGCTGCCACTGGTTGTGACACATTGTGCATTCAAATAATTAAAAAAAAGACAATTGATTTACGTGTCTGCCCCTTTGAACTTACAGAAATTATTCAATTATTAGTAATTTACTTTTATTGAAATACATGTGGTTTTTAATTCTTTTCACTTTTTATTATTGTAGTATCATTATTATGAACCCATATCAATGATACCATTGTGCGGGTCTAGCTGTGCCAAAACGCTATAGGGGTAGGGGTGCAAATCATGGAATTTTCTCCGGGCATGCCGGCCTAGGGTGTGCTATGCCCTATGCCCGATGTAGGCATGTGGAAGGATAATCCCCTTCCACGGCGTGAAGAATTGTTGAATATGACGCTGCTAAGAGGCAAATTTAAGCATCGTTACCATAATATCAAGCAATGTAGAAACTGTATTAACATGATTATCCCTGATTGTCAATCGTCATGCACCACACAATGGAATGTTTAAAGGCTCAGAATCCACCCCCCCCCCCACTTGGAATACGGCACCGGGGCAGGATATCGTCTAACCGTTCACCCTTCGTTGATACAGGAGAATATTTCTCTCAGTTTACAGCCTTTCAGAGCGTCGGTAATTGCACGAATAACGTCAAAAAGATTTGTTCCCTTTGAACGGCCAGAGTCTTTGAGATTCTCTTTCGATTGCTTTAAGAATTAGTTGACAAAGTGCACATGTTTACTTAGTAAATTACCTCGGACATAGCGGTCATCAATAGACCTATCCACAATAACTCACTCGATGGATCACTAACTTCCAGGACTAGCATGGAACTCCATGGAGTAACCAAAACGAACATTTTTTTTCTCTTTTTTTGTTCTGAATACACACATGATGTATAATTTTACGAATAGCTTCATATACACGGCGTATAGGTTAGTTATTATTCCGTCATGGTAACCAAGTCACTTGAAGGTCGCACACTAACCTAGTTAAATACAGTTAAAGTAGATGGCATTCATAATTTTTAAATGATTTGCAATCTCGACCCTAAACTAGTTTCATATTTTACTAGTCAACCTGTAGATGGAATCATGATTACTCAAACAATATCAATTATTCTTTCAATACATTTATTACACATATGCCGATGACCTGACAGAAGCAATTTTTGCATACACTCATTCCCTGTACAACCGTCGAACAGAACTCAATATACTACAGTGCAAGAGCAATCTGTTTTACAAAACGGGAAGATGTTTATTGACGTAAATTAAAAAAAAACGAGACTCAAATTTCTCAGTCTGAAATTTCGATTAATAAAACAAATCCAATCATGCTTTCATTAATTAATTAATGACACAGCTTACTCTGTATGCTTAACCCATAGCTTCACGAATCACTTGTTGCTGAATATCCTTTAAAAGGCTTGCTGTACACATGTATTGAAGTGAACATGCAGGTAAATGCACAGAAAAGAAATCTGTGGGAAGGGAGGCACATCATTGGATTGGCGGAGTCACAGACTTCCCTGGTAGAACTGTGGTTTATCTTCACACCTTTGAGTGGCGGTGTCATGGCTTGAGTAAACAAAGTTCACATACAGTCAGTACAATCATCCTCTCGTGCATGATGGCGGTAAGTGAAGAAGTGCAGGTCGTTTTAGAGAGAACTTCACTGGCACGGGATTTTGGCGAAGTGGAGAGGCTCTAACAGGCATGCAGGTTATTGTTCTACATGTAACCTTTCCCTTAACAATTGGTGGGCAGTATCCGTACCGGTATCGCAAAGCAGGTTGTTCCACCTGTAAATATCTCCTTTACAATTGACGGTGATTCTCTTGAAGGCGCTCCTCTCCCCTCATCTTATTGAGAAGTGTTTAAGCATGAATTGTTGTTATCGACATCATCAATGAATTGCTGATACCATCAAATGAATTGCTAATATCAGCAATTCCAACATATCGTTAATTTAATTGCTGATATCAGCAAATGGATCGTGATATCTGCAAATTAATTAATGATATCAGCAAATCATTTGGTGATGTCAAAAATTCGACACCTCATATCACCAATTTAATAAATGAAATGTTGGAATTGTTGACATCATCAATTCATTTGGTGTTATCAACAATTCATTGAATGAATGATATCATCAAGTGAATAGGTGTTATTAGGAATGAATTGCAGTGATATTGTCATATAATTTCTGATACCATCCTAGTAAATCAATTGGTGATATCAGCAATTATTTGATGATATCATCAAATGCTTTGCTGGTATGACGAATAAATTTTTAATTTCATCAAATATCGAATAAAAGTAAAAACGGCTTGCTAAAGTAGGTCCTCTACACAGGGTAGGGAGGCGCATTAAACAGGCTCATGAATATTATCTAGGGGACGTCAAAATAAGAAAATGCGGTTTATTTCCCTCTCTACTGGGGAACGTTCTGACAGAATTTGCCATGTGTAAATCATTTTAAACCCAAATCTGTGAAGGAGATCAGGAAGATGTTATTAGTACCTCCCTGAGGAGACTCTGCTTACACCCGATTTGGAGAAAGAGAGAGCATAAAAGTTATGTAAAATGTATATCATAACTACCCATCCTCCTTTTAGGTAACTAAATGTGGGGTGCAAGTGGGACAATTGTCGCTAATTTTTTCGGAAAATCGTAAATTCTCCACTCCGGCCCCGTAAAAATTATGCACAAATCACCTCCCCCCCCCCCCCCCTTCGCGCCATCTCACATAAATTTAATGTATTTTATGCGATTTCGATTATCTCTTAAAAGAGCAATACTCAAATCCCATCAGGTATATTCACTATCAGCCCCCCTCCTCCACCTCCTATTGTAAATTTAGTCGAATACGACTCACGAACCCTTCGCATAAGATACATGCACCGCACTCTGCACTGTTTTTTTAGTATAGCCCCGTCAGTAGAGCTCTGCAGCCTCCAATTTTCATTTGTGTACTTTAGCTGCCAACTGCACACAGACGACTATTTGATCACCTTCCTTTGGTAAACCCTAAAACGATTCCAATAAACATGGCGGGTTGCGGTTCGACTGTCATGAACAGCGATTGACAAACAGACTAACCCTCCTTATCAGGTTAGTGAACAGAAAGATTAGTTAATACAGATACAGTGTTTACTCTTGGCAAAGTCACGTCGTCCGCGGCTGAATGAAACTGTAACTTGAATGTTCACTTACAGCTGTGAGTGTTGGATGGCTGGATAATGGGTATAGCTGTTTGCTTTCGTAATTTGCTCATGTCAGAAGAATATGATTTGTTTTCATGAAACTTTGATAAGCGGTTTCAATTCTTATTTAATTTTCAGAGGGTACACATCACCATGATTTACTTTGTAAGGGGCTACAAACATCAACGAACACCATAGAAAGGGGTGTATTTGGGACAGAACTTGTCGCAAATGTATGAGGTACATTGGACTGAGGATCCACATCCAGTAATTATAACAGTATCTTAATTTGCTTGATTGACAGGTATCGCTCGTCAGCTTACAGTATAAGCATACGACACAACTTCTTTGGTAATACTCGACAAATCTCATGCAGCACCTTTTACTTGTGATACCCAAATCAGGGCATGCATTAAATGTGCAAAATAATGAACCTATAAGCAAAGGGTGTCTCTAAAACGAAGACCTCTAAAACAAAGACGGAAGACCAAAAACCGTTCAAATGATGAACACCTCAACAAAGAGTAACACACAGTTGTGCCAAACGCAGAGTTGATAAAAGAATCCCGTTCCTGGGAGAAACTTCGTCTTCCTTTTAGAGATTTGCAATATTACTAAAATCTGCAAAACGAAGACCGAAAAACGAAGACCTTATCGATATATCAACCAAAGGATTATTTAACCGGACTCTTTTACGAACAGCGCTCGAACAAGTATTTTTTTCTTGCACTTTAATTAAGATTAACGTAATTTGATGTTCATACCTAGCAAGGAAATATCTGAAGTCGTTCGTTTGTAAAATGTATTCTAAACTTCAAATGCAATGCATCGTAAAGCCCAACACGTTTATCAAATATTAAGGTTCAACAATGTACTTCATCAAAACTTTCAACACGGTCTTCTATGCGTTATATATATATTTTTTTCCAAGATACCGGTCTTCATTTTCCGGTCTTCCTTTTAGAAATTTGCAATTTTACTAAAATCTCTAAAACGAAGACCGAAAAACGAAGACCATATCGATGTGTCAATCAAATGATTATTTAATCGACTTCTCTTATCGCGCTCAAATTAGTATTTTCCTTGCAGTTTAATTAAGTTTGACATAACTCGATGTTCATACCAGCGAGGAAATAGATTGGTGTTCCTACCAATGAAAATGGAGCAAGCTTCGGTATTAAAATGTTTTTAAACTGCAAAAACATCAAAATTCTTTTACGTCACACCTCTTCATTAATACATGTGAAACCGATTCCGCTGTGAGCTTTGATCAAACCTTAATCATTTCCATTTGTTCGATTGCCTTGAAATAAACGTAAACAGTGCATATAATACATGGAAAGAATACATGGCTCGTATGGCATGTGATCAAAATAACCGTGTTAAATCATTAGAGTTATCGATAACACCTCTGTCAGGTTTGGTATATTAAAGGTAAAACAAGTATTTGATCAAATATTTTGATCCAAATTTTAACATCAAATATTAATTTATTGTTTTGTGCAAGCGTCTATGCGTTTCGGTCTTACATTTAGATATTTGCAATATTACCTGAAATCTCTAAAAGCGAAGACCGAAAAACGAAGACCTTATCAAAACATTAACCAGAACATTATTTGACTGACTTCTCGCGCCTGCAGCGCCCAAATAGGCATTTCCCTCATAATTTGATTAACTTTTGTGTAATTTGATGCTCCTGTCAATAAAAAAAATGGTTCCAGCTTCGTTTTTTAAATGTGATTTAAATTACAAAATCATAAAAATTCTTTTACATCCCACCCCCTTCATTAATGCATTGATGTGAATCCGATTCTGAGCTTTGATCAAATCTTAATCCATCAAACTTGTTCGATTGCCTTAAAATATAAGTAACCAGTGTATATAGCATGAAAGAATACATTGCTTTTATTGAGATCCGTATATTACTAAACTCTGTGAGATAAACGTGATCAAAATAACCCTGTTAAAATCACTGGAGTCATTAATAACACATCTGCAATTTGGTACATTAAAGTTAAAACAAGTACTTAATCAAGGAATTTGAAACAAACTTTTACGTGAAATGTTAATTTATTGTTTTTTATGTGGGTCCTCGTTTTCCGGTTTTCCTTGTAGAGATTTTCAACATTACCTGAAATCTCTAAAAGTGATGACCGAAAAACGAAGACCTTATCGAAACATTAACCAGAACATTATTTGACTGACTTTTCGGGCCTGCAGCGCTCAAATAGGCATTTCCCTTTTAATTTGATTAACTTTCGTGTAATTTGATATTCCTGTCAATAAAAAATGGAGCTAGCTGCTTGGTGACTGAAATGTGTTTTAAACTGCAAAAACACTGCACTGGCACTTCTACTTTTTTTAGGGAGGCCCCGGGGGGGGGGGGGGGAATACCCGTAGCCGCCACATTTTCATGGGTCTGACCAGCGCTTTATAATGTACAGCTCTCTCTGATCTGACTACGTTCAGCTCCGTTACTGCGCTCACACTAAACACAACATGATCACCGACAAGCGCTTGTCGTCCCACGGTAGGACAACACATTAGTGTTTGTCGAGATGTGCCGTAGCACGACGCAATAACGAAGGCCGATAACGTTTTGGGTGTACGGATGTAGGAGGTACGTGCTTAGCGCGACTGTGTGACTGAATGATGATAGGCCAAGGTCATAAAAATTGCAAAACAAATTCCGTAAACTACGGTACACATTGCATCGGGACACCATCACTTTGAAATTACTTCATTACAAAAATGTCGGCATCAACAAGAGGGTACGCCACTGACACCAACTGTAAATACGCCACTGACACCACATAGGCCTACGTCACTGACACCAAGTATGATGTACTGTACTGTGGAAACGTCAATGGTACAGATGGCATTTTGGTAGGGTACATGGGTACCCGACGGATGAGAGTAAACTAGCGGTTCCAGTTTTCAGATCCGATGAAAACACTAACTAAAGTCAAACTCTAACATTTTTGTAAGCATTTATACAACACTGAATTTTGACTATAGTAAGGAGTGAGTACGACCACTTGCGTCATAAGCTGGGTCGATTTGCGAATCATGTGCGGTGTGAAAGCAAATCACTGCAGCAGCTCTCTTCTAATCCATTAAAAAAGGGAAGGATTACATGTACATACTCTCCTGCTCTATGAAGAGAAAATTTGTGAAAAGTGGCGTCACCAGACTTTTCACTTTTGTGGAGCACAGTGACTGTTCATGGGGGGGGGGGGGGCACTGCCCGTCGCTACTCATGGCCCCGCCGACGTCATTGAGCACGAACGCGAGTTCTCTTTTCGGTGCGGGGTGGAGAAACATATAATGCCTCAGTGCCCCTGGAAGAGCCCAAAAACGAAGTCCGGTGCATGCGGCCCAGGGATGGTATCCCGGAAAGTCCTGCGTTTAGCGGTATTTGTGTAGTACGAAGTCATAATTTTAAAGGTAATTCTATCGACTAATTACAGGCCTAAAACCTAAGTTGGATCAGGGAGCTGTTGTTCTAATAACCGTAGCATCCTGGTTGGATACCTCAGGAAGGTGTTACCGAGAAGGAGATCAAACACTTGAACTAATGCTTACGCTGCCAAGGTCACACAGTTACGTCTAAAGTCACGTTACTGTGCCGTTCCCCACAGGGAACAGGCAGATGGATGAGACAAAGAAGAGAGGGATGTTTATTAATGCCCCTCATCATATTCTCTTATAGGTTGTTAGAAGATATTTAGAGGAGTAAAAAGAGAGACATCATAACTTCGCCTGTTTGCCTCCAGGCTAGGATTATATTAACTGTAAGCGACTGCATGAATGTACTAATTTTGTTAATTGTAAATTGATACCACAGGAAGGGAATATAAATCTGAAGCAAGAGTGCTTTTGTACAACCTGAGGTGTGGCAGTGCCTTATACTTTTTCGTATTTTATGTTTGCATCTGCTTGTAATTTTTTTTTCAACTTTTAGTGGACACCCATCACTGGAACTGTCATGGCAGTTGTACCAGCCGCTTAAAACACAAATGCAAAATCAAAAGAAGAGAAAAGGAAAACACGATATAGAGATGAATGTAACTTGTTGACTTGTATCGTGAAAAAAAAATCGAGCGATAATCATACAAAGCAAAAGGAAACGTATGACAAAGAAACAAACAAAGGTCAAAGGGGAAAGCTCCCCCTTTAAAATAAACCGTATTCCATTTGTTCGAAAACGTTGAGACGGCGAACTAGCAGGGCACACTTCCTTCCGGCCGTACAGACATTTTCGATCGCCTCCGACAACCCTTCTTTGGTAACCTTGGATAGAAGCTGCGAACGAACATACTGTAATTCATTTATTATTGAGACTATTCAAAAATCAGTTTGACGTTACACTATGAAAAAAAGACATCTTCAACGATCTTAGGCGATCATTCCGAAATAGATAGAAAGTTCCATTCCTCTGTATCTATGGTAATCTCATATCAATGTATCATACAGCATGTGGGCACATGTTTGTATAAATGCTACCTCTAGACGACATAATGTCTAGAATAAAAGATGCTGACCAGAAAGTGGATCTTTCGAGGGAAGTTCGCATCATCACGATGTTAGCTGGTTTTCTTGAAAGCTTTATTTCCGTTCTTTTCACTATATTTACCTGTTCATTCATTCCTGAATTTGATACCGTTTGTGAATCATCAAACAGACTTCGGTGATCAAATAGGCCCTACTGTGTTTCAACTGTTACGGTCTCACACAATCGAATGAACATCATTTAGATACAAACCTTTTGAACATGATAATTTTGGCTGATCATATGAAGTTGCCTCAAGTTGATTTGATGACAGTTGGGAGGTGACGAGTGAGTTTCTTACTTGAGGGCGCCCCCCATCCACTCTCCCTTTCCCTCCCTTCCTCACCATGTCGTGGCCCAACCGTTCAAGGAAGATTTAAAGTTTCTGCACACCCGCAATGAAAAATGTGTGGTTTTTAAGTGTAAAGTAAGCATGGCTCGGAAAGTTCAACAAACGATCATATTCGCCTTCAATCGTCCCCCCCCCCCCCACCCCACCTTACCTTTACACCCGCGAACGTTGCTTATTAACTCACGCACACATTGGTTCACTCTCCTACTGTCATCTCGCGATCTATTCACCTTGTATATGGCTAATCTTTGTCATTACTGTAAATATAGATTTACCTCCAAAAATTCCTCAAAATCGATGCTATCAGAGTGATCAATGTCGATTTCTTGAAAGTATCGTTTCCTGACCGCCACCGAGGACGTGTCTCCAAGTTCGTCGAGGGCCTTGTTTCTGTAAATTAATTAGTAGTAATTAAGTTAGGTAGAGGTAAAGGGGTGAAAGAAACATGCTTCAATTTACAGGATTACTTCGAGGTGAATTATTACACCCTCACATTTGAGTTCATTCCGATCTTGATAAAAAACAGTAAAACAACCCCCCGCCGACCAAAAAAGAAGTTTCAAGCAGCGAGAAAAATGCGGTGATCATGTTTACAAATTTATTTCTCGCTCAAACAGAGGCTATCGTAGTCTATCAGGATCTAGGGCTGACTTATCACTAAGTTCTAACGTAAAGAGTTCCACTGACAGGTGAGGAACGCGGAGGGGCTCTGTGGGTTAACCACCACCAGTAACGTTATTGTTCTTAAAATGGGATTGGTCAAGGGGTGCCTGTGAGAGGGGATGGAGCTTTTCATCCCACAAAAAGACTATTAATATCTCGGCTGCACAAGCGCTGGAGATCCTCTCACCAACCACAGTGGTGTGTGTCCAAGGAGTTAGGTCAGTGCGGCTAGTATTGAGGCGGGCGAGGGTGTCAAGTTGTCCGGGGAACTCCCCAAATCCAGTCACAGGAATTAAAGGTCGTGTGACATGAAAATGACACTTGGAGAATTGGGTGCATTAAGCACTGAAAATGTTGAAAATAGCCACAAATTCTCTCCAAATCCGTCAAAAATTTACCCATTTACAGGCAAATTAGTGTCTCTCACAGCTGTGTCATGGCTAAACATTGGCTACGTATGCCAATTTGTGACGTCGACAGATAGACTCCATGATATGACTATGTTAATCCTTTGTTTATGTAACCTTTATATCAAGGACATTTGAGAATTTAATATGAACAGATGGCTTTATTTTGGAAGCATGTATTTTTCCTTCAAAACTATCGATATCACTTACCAATGTGAAATTAAGAGGCACAATATAAAGGGTTGACAAAGAAAAACTGAAACTGTGGAAAACGTCATCTGTTTTGCATTTTTTTAAACTTTGAAAAAGTCACACCTCAAAAACGGTGGTAGATATAAACAATACAACGGATTTTCACTCAGGATTTTACTTTGCAACTTTTGCATGAAGGGTGTTCTTTTTAGAAGCATGTCACACAAGCTTTAAAGAAACGAAGACAGAAAGGAAAAAACTGGCGTATACCGGACATTGCTATTGTCAAAGGATAATAATATAACGTTAAACGAAAGGTGAACCAATGGTTGCCTAAGTTCTTCATTCAAGTGATTTATAGGTTTAATTGTGTCAATGTTCAAAACGAAAAATTTGTGAATATGGAATAGGCCTATATCTTACTATTCTACTCAGTGAAAAACGTTAGGAATCTCAGGCTATTATATCATTCTTAAAAAAGTTCAAAAGTCAGCGAGGGAATTTGATACTATGCAAATCTGAACGCCAATCCATCGAACCACGCATGCGTGTTGACTCTTCCCCCATCCCTCCATCCTCCCTGCCTCTTCATCTTAATTTTAAAGGAACGTAGGGCGTTTAGAATATACCAACATGGCATACAAAAGAAAATAACTGTAATCATTGTTAAACCATTCAGTCTCACCAATAAACATCTGCAAAAGCTTCATCTTCTCAAAACATTATACATGTGAAGAGTAACGGAAGATGCATCATTTGAATTTTGAAAAAGAAATTCCAAAAAAATTTTCGATCGATTTTCAAAATTTTTTTTGAAAATCGATAAAATGCAACAGTAAAATATAGTCTTATGATCGTTTTCGTCATTTGCATGTGGCAAAGGTCTATTTCTTATTCTTATATACCAGTCTGTCTTGATTCCAAAGAGATAGCCAGTCGTTTCGATTTTTGAGACAGTGGTTTTGAGTTAATTGTCGGCAACAAACCTCACATCAAAGCTTTTTTCTACGCAATCCTTTTCAAAGATTACAAGCAGGTGTGAATGAAGATTACTTGGATGTCCCTAGAAGTAAGATACATCACACAAAAGTAAAACGGCACTCTAAGCTGATCTCATTCCTTTATGAATTGAAAGTTATCACGAGGGTAGAAAATCTAACAGGATTAGCATAACTTAACCGTCCCGTTGTATCTCCTTCTCTAGCAACTCCCTGATTCGACCAATTAACTTGAAAGGCTTGCTTGTGTATGAATTAAATGGAATATAATAAAGCTGTAGCATCGGGAATATGCAAATCATAATGTCTGTGTATTTTATAATCATCACAAAAATACAGGAACGAAAAGAGGAGGAAGTAAAGAGAAAAAAATAAACGGATATCTTACAATTCGGGAAAATCAATCAGACCGTCGTGGTTGAGATCAAAAGCCATAAACTGTGTCTTTAAATCGTAAATATCGTCCTCCGTCCATTCAGGAAATTTATTCAAAAGTTCTGAAACATCTAATCATCGGAACGAGAGGGCGGGAGAGACAGGGAGAGACAGAAAAATACTGACACAGAGTATATAGCAAACGACATACGAGGATGCGTCATACATGTTTTTACAATAAACAGACGTTCCACAGATTTTTAATTGAAAGTTTGTGGAAGGGGGGGGGGGAGGAGGAAGACAGTAACCAAAACATACATTAAAAAACAAACAGAAAACAACAACAAAAATAATGAATTATGTCTCATTGAGTCTTAGTGTGTACCAAGTGTCTTTTTTTGTGAAATACTATATCTGTTCAATATTCATGTTAGGTATATAAGGGGGCTAATCAAAATCAGTTGAAACTAAATAAAGGCAATATTTCATTGTTATGAAATGAAATTTACGGATAGGGGAGGTGAGCTGGGTATTTGTGGGGGTGGGGGGGGGGAGGGCAGTTGGGAACGATAATGTCCTCTTCATGGCACAATATTAAGGGTTAACGTACCTTCAAACTTCAGTCTAGCCTCAATGGCGTTACATCTTTTCACAATTACTGGTTCGAAAAACTTTTCGGTGACCTTCTCAAATTCAGTTTTATTAGTCCTCGTACAGCGACGTAAGTCCTTTTTACCTGTTCATAATTACATAAAGAGTCGAGAATGAAGGTTGAATTCAGGCGCAGGGCGCCCCACGAGTTAAAGTGGTTGTGGCGCAAAGATAAATCATCTGATAACAAACAGTACACTGAGCTGAACTTGAAACATTGAAACATTACATATGTGCCGTTGACAAAGTAAGAATTTTCATTTCATTGAACGAATTAAATCATCAATAAATGATTTCAACAAGACGTGTAATGTTAGTTAAAAGATTTATGACAATTGATGGTGATTTTGATGCAACCTTGTATCTTATTGGCAGATTTCTATATAGGGATGACGTGAAACTGGGAAAGCACGAGAGGCGGGTAGGTTAAGATGAAGACTCGGAGTACTGCCACGTCACACCTATGACCGTATTTTGTACAGAGAGCCTCAAGATTTATTTGAAGGTATCACATCCACTGTGTAAAGCAACATATAGCAAAACCACTGACAAATATTGACTACAATATTTCCAATTACCCACCCAACCCCCCCCCCCCACCACCCAAAAAAAGAGGAAAAAATAGAAAAATCAGTGTGAGGTCGTCATGGCAACGTTAGTAAATATCTACTTAAATCGGCATGCAAGAGTTTAATTCAGACAAAGGTCTATGGCAGAAGTGCCATCCTTATCACCCTGAAACGTATCATGACACCACGGAAAACTGACACACGTAGAAGAAATTGGCAGATATTAATTTCCTCACACCCATGACAATACCGTCCAATCGGATGGCGGAAAACGAACATGTTGAAAATAGAACTATTAAGGTAAATTTGTTTACAGTTGCCTTACGAGGACTACATGTAGACATGGAAGCCTAACGTGACCAACTGCATATCTGTTCACGTTCCTAAGCTATACACGTCGTTTATAGGCCCACTTGTGCTCACCGATGAATTAGCTGATATTTAAGTTTTTTTTTTTTTTTGTAGTTTGGTGATAACCTAATCAGTTCTGAAGTTTGAGCGAGCCTTCTTTCATCTTTCATTAACGCCCGTCCGGTGGCTTGCTATGTTTGGTCTTAAGTTACTGATGCGATGCACTCCAAAGTTTACTTTGACTGGGCTACAAACTCAAGGGGCCGACAGCTGGGCATTTATGATACAGACAAAAAGTTATTGTAGTCATCTATCTAATTTGGATAATATTTTTGTTTATCAAAATTCTCAATTGATTCTGTTCTCTCATTGATAGCAAAATCGAAAAATAGAGAATAGCTTATATTACATACCATACACGGGGTCCAGTGTTTTGATTACATATGTGGAGGAGGTTTAGGCAGGCTGCTGGAGTGACTGTAAAGTGGTTGGGAAAATTGAAACTATTTTGGGTTATGAGTTACTGCCTTTAAACACAGTCCAGGCCTCAGAAGTTAGTTTCAGCTTCAATGAAGGTCGATCTACCTTTTTCCCTCCGTAGTCTACTGTGAACAGTAGACAGTTTTTTATATGTCATTTTGAATTGCTTCAGGCCAGAGGTCTAAGGATAAATGTTTGATCATATACGATGCACAAAAAAATAAAATTATCACTTAAAACAGCAATTTTGAGGTACATTAAAATCTATCATCAAATGTAGCGCCATTTTACATCTAGACCACCCTACGTATAAAAGCAAAAGTTTTTTTTTACGGACGCCACTCCTCAAACGCCTTTTTTTCAGAATACTCATCACTCACCCACAAAGCCATTGTCACTTTAGACAAAACCTGGATCTAAACCCCAGGCCCCTGAGTTCAGCCCATTCTCTCCTTTCGAAATTATATTGGTCCGAGCCTGGGTTATGCCTGTACCTCGGCCTGGGTGGATTCATTCTGGCCGTTACTTGCTGCTTTAAATATGTTGCAATTGTACATAGAATGACACATCCCCTACAATGACCATGGAAGTACTACGAACATATTAAAATCAGTCTTTGTGACATGGCGCTATTGTTCATCCCCAATGTTACCTTGACTGACATTCTTATCAACCCCTTAACAAATCCATTCAGTAGCTAATCTTTCTAATCTGACAATTCCTTTGTGGCATTTTTCCACGTAATCCCTTTGAACTGCATGCCTTCATCTGTTCCGACGGAGTCTAAAACTTCGACTCTACGAAAAGAACGACTGTTATCATAGTTTACACATCTGAAAATGGATATGAGTTTCTCAAAGACATGGCGCACGAACGACCCACAATTAACAAAAAATTGGTATTTTGTGTCAGAGCTATCACCTATTTCTCGATGGACGATATTTTGAGACTATGAAAACTGTGAAACTTTTCGTAAGTAGATTTCCCATCTTTCCGGAAGTTCCTCACAGCAGAGCTTATCGTAAAGCTAGATCCTCTTTAAGTTTTGTAAAATTAATGAGATATATGAGCAAAAGACCGCTTTCTCCGAAATCTCTGTTAGTATTACCTAAAAATAAAGACCGAACCAACAGTATGGCTCCACTAGGATTTGTAGTTTGCGAAATATCTTTGCCTGCGACTATACTTAACCTTTAGTAATCCTGGATTATAGCCCTTTGTAGACCTACCAACTGATGGGGGTTTTGATTTTTGGAATGTCGGAACAGAGATCATAACTTCATAGAGTTGGCCTATAAGCTGCTTTTACTTCATCTGTTGCCTGCTATATGGAATGACACACCCCTTGCCATTACCGAAAGTGTATCACTTCAGACAAGGATCACTATTTTTATTGAAAGCAGAGTGACATAATTCCTGGAATTAGTTCAGTGGAGATGTGTGCGGTCATATTTCCGGTTCATTGTTAAAGCTTTTCTACCAAGTTGCCTATAGAAAAGGCTTCGTATCCTAATTTGAAATGTTACTTTAACAAAACAACCATAAATAGGCCTACAACTCTACATAACACCACGAGTCCAAAATAAGGATCGGCACCTGCAAGACATGAGTTTACTCGATAGCTTACCTCATGGCCTATGTTACTCTGTTGTTTGACTTTGCTTAATAACGACTCTAACGAAGTAACAATCTGTCACTTAAGGTGCATCAAAATATTTTGAACAGCAGAAATCTTGGGTACATGTTATGCTTATGCTCAGTTTTAAAATGAGAGGCACAGCTAATCTTTTCACATCATTACATTTGTGAGGTACTACTTGTACTAAACCCCATCTAAATGAGTGTTTTGGACTTTAAGTAACTTAATTCATAACCATTGATCATCCTTAGGTGCGTCATTCTAGGTGCAACCATGCTACTTACCACAGGATGTGTACAACCGACTTGATTCAAACGTTATCGGTGCTCTCTGCACCGGGAAACTTGGTAAACCTCCCATAACGGTCACTTCATGTTGATAAATCGAGGATGTTTAAGTTCTTTGCGAGGCAATGTTGGTACTACAAAACTATGGACTGTGTAAAAGCGAAGCTACATTTTCATTTAGGGTCAAGTACACAAGAACATCAAAGCAATCTACAGCAAACGTAACATAGTCTATGTGGGCTACTGTATAGCTAGCTAGTGATACGTGATGATACAAAAGGTGTTCAGTGCGCGCATGTTGGATACACAACGTTATTCTATTGCAAGCAGTTTACTGCAACTTCGAAAATGCTATGTGAAGTGCGCGCGCCGTGTACGGTTGATATGCATTTTGCACTTGATAAGCGCCCAGGTATGCATTGCGGAGTTTCCATCGTGTACGCGCGACTCATATCGCGTTAGTAGGCTAGAGATATCCTAGGTTGGTACAAAAGCTAGTGCTAAGATAAACAGTGAGGTTACGACGCACTCACCTTATGACAGTAGTGTAGGTATACACCTATCGATTGTTACCGCTTCGGATACACATTAAAACCAAACGTAATTTGGGGAGATGTTTTGCCCAAAAATAGTGCGAACATTCTCGAAAAAATGGGCTTAGGTATATGATCGGTGATGAACTATCCAAACACCAACAAATAATCATAACTTCAAATTACGGTTTTCGATGATCATTGAAAGAAAGTAGTGAGTTTTAAATATGACAAATACATGTTTCAATAGGCCTATCGCGCACCCAGGTTAGCCGGCTGTGTCATCTGACACTAATCCTCAGACTTGACAACTCTTCATGGTTTCACCCATCCTCACACGACATACAGCTAAAGTGCGCGTTAAAGGGCATACAAATTAGGGTCCTACGCACACTGTTGCATGTCCAATGAAACTAATAAGCTTATAGTGATAGGATTTCATTACGCATGTCATGCACATCGGAATGATGCAACAAGATTGTGAAAGGGGCGTCGTTGCTATGGTTATCATACGATATTCAATCAGCTGACTAAATTTGTCAATTACTTGGTCAACTAGCACATGTCTCTCTCCTGTAAAAAACTACCCGTCAACAATGACGTCACAATGAAGAAATCAAGTTATCACGTCTGAATATTTGCGTGGTGACGTCACAGAGAAGAAGGTAACAAACCTCATAACAAACTAGCAACAAACAACATTACTTGTTTTGTATGATCAGTGTCTGGTCGAAGACAAGAAGCCCTCGTTGCGAAAGTGGAAAAAAAAATTGAAGGAAAAAGAGGATAAAAGCAATGTCATCTGCAATCACCATCGAAAACTTCCCAGTGACAAGTAAAAGCAAGCGTCTGGTTGTCAAACTAAAACGATGTCGATTGATTGTTGATTCGACAACCTCGATTCCACAAAAAGATTCGCAGAGAGGACAACAACAGCTTCTCGACCAGGCAACGGACCGACCCTGTCAAGAAGATGAACGACAAGCTGCAGGAACTGCTCCCATAAGAGACCAAGAGAAGCGCTGCGAATTGCCCAAAAGGGTAAGAAAATAAGTGGAAGACGTGACGTCATCATTCATCAAACTTAACACAGTAACATACGATTTCTAATCGCTATCCATTTTGTTCCCCCACGGGTGGTAAATCAAAATAAAACAAATGAAGAGAGATAAAAAAGAAAAGATAAACAACAGTGTTGAAAGAGCAACGTGGCAATTTGAATTACTTTCATCTTGATAGTTCACCGCTTTTGTGCCTATTGATTTTTATAGGCCCAAAGACCTACAAAACTACAGGAAATTCAGCATGAGAATTGGAAAATGCAAACGTTATGTATTGTTAACAACGAATATTAAGATGCTGGGGATTTGAGTTGAGGTGTAAGTCTTGCATGTGGTTACACGTGTAAGGATAGGCATAGTGATGAGCAAATAATAGAACACACAAGCAATATTGCAACTTTTATGAGTTTTAAATTTCTCAGATATGTACATGTCACGGGGATAGGATCGAAGGATGGGGCATGTATACCGGTAAGCTGTTCTATTCCGTCAATCGCATCAAGTGAATGTTGAGAGAATACTGAAAGAACAATCTGAAATTCATGTTAAGTTTGATTCTTTGACGTATATCGTGTATATCATTTAATGTCGTTTTCGTTTTTGTCTTGATAGCGTAACGACGAAAAATCTTTACCTACGGATGACTTCAGTACCTCGAAAAAAAGGTAAGAAATTAATGCAATAACAAGAGGCTCACACTAGCCTGCATGTTTACACTATTTTTTCTTAACTAGGCCTACACCGGTGAAAAAAGGGTTGTTTGCAAACGCTATCTTTGATCTGCAGTAAATATATGATTGCTGACAATATGAACTGCAGTGAATACAAAATTACCATCACCATCTTTGACCTACAGTAATGCCTTCAAGGTTACATAGCGGGAACACGTGTGTTAAGTTGTCAGCAGATATCACAATGCGATACTTACACAGATAATTTTGAAATGTATGAGTCATTTCACAATCTAAAAGAAACATTTGTTGCTTCAAAAACGATCAGTGTGGGTGGCGTGGGTGCGCATGACCCCCCCCCCCCCTCCTTGAATCATATTTTTAAATTTACTTGACGACGCATTTAAGCTACATCTATTTGTCAGGGGTGTTGAGAGTGGTAAAATAAACAAGAAAACTGCATTTGGCAATGTCATTTCCGGTCATCTTGGCGGTGTATCCCGCCACAACATTTCTGGCAAACGGAGGGGGGGGGGGGGTCAACCGAGAGGGGGCGCTCCTCTTAGATAATATATACAGGCGACTTTTGACATTTTTGTTCCCGTCGGTTTTTTTAAATGGTGAACGCGCGGCCGATGAACGAGATGTAATAGGTGGACATATTTTATCTCTATCAATATTATTGTTTCATGGACATGGACTTTCTCATTAACTAAGAAATTGCAAATATCATATTCCTATTTGGAGGCTGGGTACAGGGAGTTTTGCCCGAGAACTTGTGCAAAGTGCAGTTCGGCCCTCTTTAGGTTTTGTAAAGGCGACTTTTTTCTTGTACGAAAGGCGTCAACCAACGGTGGCGCTTTGCTTAGTCCTGTCCGTGCGGTACACGTGAGAGGGGTTCACGATACATTCGGACCCCCCACCTGCTGGAAATCATGGACACACGATTCAGCGATCGATATCCTCCCACAGACGTACGGCAATATGTGTCCCAACCCCATGATTAAACCTTGGCAGCGTCCCTGTTGCTTAATCGCACCAATTTTTCGATGATATTCGGGGATCAAATTGAAAACCAGCACAGCTCGGGTTGTCAATTCTCATTACCCACTACCACTTACGTGCTAGCTAGAATTCAGTTAACTTAAGTGGAACGAATCCATCTGTTGGTGTGAAAGTACCAGAAGAGTTTTGGATAAGAATACCCCCCTCCCGATCGCCTGAAATCGCCATCTCAGGGTCCACATGCCATCTTTTATTCTTATGGTCCCCGCAAATCAGCCACTGCTGGGGGATGCCACCCTGCCAACCACGCTGACATTGTATACAGCCTCACAACGACATTCCGTATAAATGTGTTGCCTTAAAAAGTACAAAGTATTTCATGAAAAGCTAGGAGTAGCTTTGCAGCTAACCTTGGTAACACTCGAAGATAGTAGCTAAAAAGTCCCTTCTCTAGTTAACTCTGAGAAACAGGCATTCTGATTAGATTGCGAATGGAATTGCAGGCGATTGAAGACTACTAATTCTTTTTCACTTTTTTAAAGGGCACGCCTCGACAGCATCATCAAGAGGTTGCACTGCCATCTCAATGCTGCAAATGAGAAAGCAGGACTGGACACGCAACAAGGAAGTTGCAGTGACCAGCTCATCGCCCCACCTTGCAACAAAAGAGACAGGGAAGCCGATGATCGTGACATTCAGCAGATGGCCTGCGATGAACCACTCACAACTGTTGAGCTTCCAGAAGTTGAGGTGGATGATCTCAATGCAGGATCTTCCCAGGTCCATGCAAATATCAAAGCTGATGAGACAGACAGAGGGCGAGTGACAATGGAAGAAATACAGAACACTGAATCGATTAGGTCTTCTCCAAAGTCGAGCAACTGCATTAATACACCCCTGCAAGGTAGTCAGACAGTCACTCGTCGGCAACGGAAAACCGATGTCTTTGTGGAGCCGAATACTAAACTGCTAAGTCCTAGTTACAATGCAAGTAATGGTAAAATTCTGATCTTGAAAGGAGGCAAATGTACTAAGCAACAAGCTAAGGCAGTGGCAACAATGTCTGGGACTTGTGGAGATTGCTCCCGAAGAGATCATCAATTTGTCCAACCCCGTGTGAACTACTTATACTTCCCAAAGCTGACGGTACTTTCTCCGTGTACGGCTTCCCCGTCGATGAACGTGACTCCAATCTGTGACAACGTCTGCCAAGGGAGTAACTTCTGGAATTTTCAACATTTCCAACCGAACCACATTCCAGCGTGCATGGTTTCAGCCTTACCACAGCACACTGGTGACACCAGTGTAGTTGTGCCCTGGTTACAGCAGTGTGTTATCCCAAATGTGGTGGTACCGTGCTGTATTTCCTCAACGAGAAAAATTACCACGGTGACAAAACAAGTTTACGTGGACAAATAATAAAATATTTATTCTTAAGATGCTAAATATATTTTAATCTGCAAAGCATCAATGTATTCAAATAAAGTAAAATACTATAATTGAAATTATTGAAAATATCAGTATGTTCAAAAAATAAATTAAAACTGATGAATCATCTACAATGCTTGTATACTAGATCTTGTTTCATGTGGTGATGAAATAACATGACATAGGCCGAGTGAAGAAAACATAAACAAACCACTGAATGGCTGTCCATTTGAATATAACACTTAGTCCACCCATGAGCATCAATCAAATCTGGTAACTTGCCACAGGGCTGAATAGTTTTGCTGCCATTGCAATCACAAATGGCACATGACTTTTGACACTGCAAAACATTCAAAACTACATCAGAAGGTATCAGCCACAAGCTATATTGCATAATGGTGATAGACCTACTCTGAGAGACTCAGACAATAATTGGGGACTTTTAGATTTTTGAGCCGACGATAGATTCTAGGACTATAGACAAAGAGGACCATACACACAGCAAAAAAAATTGGACTCCCCACAAGCAGAAGCCAGCATACCTCCATCCTGTTGATTTTTAGAAAGGTAATCAACCGATTTGATGTCCAGTCAAAAAACAAGTCAGTACAGGGGTTGCCATAGCAATTTCCCTCGTCCCTTCTTACAGCATAGTGATAAAGTGTGGAAGATTACAAAGCTTTGCAACTTTGTTAATGAATGTATGGATCATTGCTAGGATGCCATGCTAACGGACCCTTCTCTGGAAAAGCGAAATGCTTTCAATGTTAGGATGCAATGCTGCATGCGTATTCTTTTTAACTCTCAGTCCTCTAACTCTACCGTTCTCGACAGAAAAGTCTCTATTGTATTAACTGGACTGTCAGCCTTGACTACTGAATATGTATTTGGAGTCTCTAAGGTTAAATTCTAGAAAAGAACCCATTCTTTCATTAATTTAATGGTACTGTTTACCCTGCAAAATTAGTGAAAATGTTTTGAAAGATGTAAAAATTTCACTGACTACTAACAATAAGAGATTTCTTTTTCTCCATAACATCATCACGTCCTACAGTTCATGTGTCAGACTATGAGCATGATACATTGCAACGTAATTATCGGTGTTTGCATCGGTGCTTGGGTACCTGACTGACCATGTCAGGAAACCCAGTTTTGAAATTGCTGACCAGATCCAAAGTTACATTGTACGTGTGACAAAATTCACCATATTTCGTAACAACCTAGCAATTTTTGTTATGTGAGGAAATCTAATGAGAAACAACTTTAATGTCATGCCCATAGGAGGAAACCTGGTTCTACATTAACATGCAAGGCAAAATGTTGATTCTCTGACTTCACAAAGAACTCACAGCCTACTGGAATTTACATTTCCTGGTACCTGACTGACTATGTACGTAGGGTGCCAGGGTCCAACCATAGGGCCCAGAGCAAGCACCAGTAACTACAATGCACACTAACTAACACCAACCAAAGTACCGACGGATGCCCCTTGTTAGGTTTTAACAAGTCAGTTTGCAACAGCAGGCCTCTGTTGCTATGCCAAACTTGAAACAGTGGCATGCATTTAATCCTAAAAAAAAGTAATGTGCAAGAGCATAAAGGAAGAGAAAGATTGCTTTGAAAATTATTTTAAAAAACAACAGATCTGAAAGGTCTTGTACACGCTCATGTGCAGTGAACGCTTGGAGGCCGCAATGATAAACAATTAGTGTGGTACGTGTGCGTCAACTCAGCACGCATTAACTATTACAGTCACCCCGCCCCATCCTCACCCCAAACAGAGGGGGGAAGCTCTGTTATCGTAGGGGATGAAGAGTCCTTGATCTAACATCTTGCATACTACACTTTTTGACTAAAAACTTTAAACAGTTAAAATTTGTGAGGGTACCACAAGTCTTGAAATAAGTATCTTAACATGATTCAAGTACCAAACACTGGGAAAAGCAATGACTCTCTGTGTCACTTCTCAGAAGTTTCCTCACTGCGCTTGACTTTCATCCCTTTGGTGCCACTCAATTTTTATTTTATTTTGGTTTCTCTTTTGGCTTGCTGGTAGCACTCAAGATCATTCCAATGTTCCCTGAGAAGTCCAAGAAGGAAGGGAAACATCAGCAGTAGTCCAACCTTGCCTCATCTGGAGAGACAAAAATGTTAAATGAATAAAGAGTTGGGCAGACATGGCACCTAGCCATCACCAATAATAAATCATTTTGTGTTAAGTTTAAAAAAAAATCAAATCACATGTCACCCCTGTCACATTTGACTCAAAGCCATGTGATGCCAGTCACTTGTTCATTTCTGTCATTTCAGCTTTTTTTTAGATTGTAAGACTGTACAAACAGCCACAGCCAAAGAACATCTTGCATATTAACAGATGCACACATTCGAGGTTTAACACTCAAGAACAATATCCAATTTCATATAAGTAACAGACTATTTTGACTGTGACATACTATGTTCAGTCTAATTGCCTTAATATTTTCTCTTTATCATGCAGGGACATATTTCCTGTGATGTGTTGGTCCACTTTTCTTTATATTTCATGCATTAAGTACATATTCTAGGGCTGCCAAACACTCCTCTGAGATAAGACAGCTTAAGGTTTACATCAGTAAACATTCATAATGGTTGCAATGGATGTCCCTCTTGTATTACAAATAATCTGATCAAAGTGGAAAAGTGAGAAAATAACTCTTCAGTAACCTCCCCCCAACCCAAAGCTCAGATCAGCAACAAACAAAAGAATTTAAAGGATCCAAAAGAATGGTGTCAAATTAATATCTTGAAAAACTTTTCAGTCTAAATTGAAAGGTGATCATGATGTATAGTGTGGGATGGAAACATTCTGTTAGTGTGTAGGTACAGGTGATCACAGCTGACAGTATTGTTATATATTCCTCTGGCCCCACCATCGCTCCTGCCAGCAACCCCAACAATGCACTTGAAGCCATAATCAGCCTAAATGCAGAATAGAGGCATTAGTATGTGTGTTTTCTGCAAATTCCTACAAATGAGCAAATCAAGGTCATTCACCTTCGTAACCACTATTCTCTTAACCACCACTTCTTTGAGGAAGAAACTGACTTTTACACTGCTGACAAAACAATAGCATGCCCTCCCACAGAGGCGTTGTCTCCCACAGAGGCTTTGTTTACTGTGCGGTGTCTTTGTCTAACACAGGTAAATGCTCATTGATTTTCAAAGGAGTGATAAAAAATGATAAATTATGCTGCTGTGTTTCTAATGAGACCACAGAGAATTGTGCATTGCTCTATTTTAAGTAACAGTGTCAATCACACAGAATGCACATAAATATCGCTTCGGTGAGATAGAATCATCTGAATATCATAGCACAGTAGCAACAGATTGCTGAACAAATGAAAGCCACGTTTACAATTGGACATGACATCACTGTTTTGCAATGACCAGGAAACACTGACATAACAGGCGTCCTGTACTTTGAGAATGAGAGACTTTTTTCTTCCATAATGATTGACCAAGGCTTCCTTTTAATTAATAACTCTTACGAAGTTCATGATTAAACCCACTGACTGTCTTTTGACCTTCGTATGAAACAAAAGGACAAATCTACTTATCATAGTGTACAAACTGTGAAATACATAAAGGCTGCCTATCTCGAGATATCATATCTATCAAGATTTTATGAGAAACAATATGGCTAATCTAACCAGAAAGTAAAAGGACTTTGTCATTCCTTCCCAATATGCATAGAGGATAAAAAACAACAGAAAGCAATTTTGAAATTCAAACACCTTACTCTTCTTGAAATACCATGTCTACACCTTCAGCCTCCATAAAGAAAAATATGATAGAGCTCACCTACTCATCAAGAACTTTCAATGATAATAGTTTTGAGTTTCAGCCACATCAGTTGCTGAGACAGTTCCCTAATATGTTTTCATACTTTAAGCTCTGGTGACCTCAAGTGACATTTGGTCTCCATGACAAACAGTAGGGATCATCAACTCAGAACAAGGAGGTGGCAAGGGAAGGAGATACAACAGGTAGCCTAATTTCCACGATATTGTCTCTTTTGTTCACCTCTTGCAGATTCAATGGGATTAAAGGGTATTAGGAACTTAACATAAAAGGTCTATGTTGTCTACTCCCTTGTAAATTACCTATCGAAAAAATTTGTCTATAGCTATAGCATTTAATGTTGTGTAACTTATTGAACATGGGTACACCCTCTGCAAAATTGCAAAATCGGTGAAAATGGAAAAAATGCAACAGCAAAATAAAGTCTTACTATCGTTTTCGTCATTTGCATGAGACAAAGCCAAAGTTCTATGTCTTATTCTTATATACAAGTCTGTCTTGATTCCAAAGAGATAGCCAGTCGTTCCGATTTTTAAGACAGTAGTTTTGAGTTGATTGTCGGCCATAAACCTCGCATTAAAGCTTTTTGCTACAAAATCCTTTTCAAAGATTATAAGCAGGTGTGAATGAAGATTACGTGGATGTCCCTAGAAGAAAGATACATCACACAAAAGTAAAACGGCACTCTAAGCTGATCTCATCCCTTTATGAATTGAAAGTTATCACGCGGTAGAAAATCTAACAGGATTAGCATAACTTAATCATCCTGTTGTATCTCCTTCTCTTGCACCTCCCTGCGCAGAATGGGCAACCTATACATCAAGTTTGTGAAGTTCCAGCAAATTTCCCCTAATTGAGATATCCTGTTTACAAAGTTTTCCTGTGACCATAGGTCATAAGTTTTCCTGTGACCATAGGTCATAAGTTTTCCTATGACCTGTAGTGACCTCACATGACCTTTGACCTCCATCAAGAAATGACGGACATCATCAACTTACCATTGGTTACCAAAGTTGACAGTTTGAAGTTCCAGCAATATTCAGTTGCTGACATATCTTCCTTAATAGGTTTTAATACTTTAAGCACTAGTGACCTAAAATGACCTTGCAACTCCACAAAAAATAGTAAGGGTCATCTACTCTTAATTGATGACCTACACATCAAGTTTGAAGTTCCAGCAACATTCCTTTATTGAGATACCATGTTTTGGTTTCAAGCTAGGACCTCTATTGACCTCATTAGGGTTGGGCGGTAACCAGGTCTTTACCAGTAATGATGGTACCAGTACTGACACCTGACCTGTTCATGCATAATGTAGTACCAGTAATTTTACAACTTTCCTGGTACCAACGAAATTTATCAGCACTAGTATGGTCTCAAATGTATGCATTTTTCAAATGTAGCATTAATACTCATATACCAATGACAAAACGAACCAAACATGAATTACCAATCCATATCTCACAAAAAACTGAACTCCAAGATTCTGAAAGACGATGTATTAATCACCAAAAGTGATCATGTTAAGCCTATTCTGGTGCACAGTGCACTACAATAATAGCGTTTCAACAGCCAAACCTACTTTTGCTGAAACAGTTTGTTCACTGAAAAGATACAATAGACTCCGCCAACTTTAGGGGACAAAAATACCAGCAAAGTTGAGCGAACAGCTACTGTGTCTAGCTGTTGTGTCTTTCCAAAAAAGTTGTAGGTGTGTGCTCTACTCTAGGTTAGATATTGCCTATGAATAATGCTATTATTTTACAAAATTACTTTACTAGGTTACATATAGGCAGCATTTTTAAGTAAAAAAAAAACAATTTTTAAGATATTTTTGCTGTCAGGATTTCTCTGCATCAATGAGAATGAGAAGTAAAATTTTCAGAAAATTCAATAAACCTACAGTAACTTGCACAGAAGAAAGCCATTAGCGTAGAAGCCTTAGTAATATACAGTATCTGGAAACAAAATATGCAATTCCATCAGCTTTTGGCAAAAAAAGCTGGATACACAAATAAAAACCTCTTCATACAATACATCATTTTGTGATGAAATTTGTTTCTAACAACCTCCCTTTTTCATGGGTAAACATTTAGGCCCACAGTAATTTCAAAAAAGTTTATGATAAAAGGTCACTTTTCAGAAGTTCACTTTGCATCATAGAACAGCATACAAGACTAAGCTTACATTTCCTAATTGATACTGAGTGTTGAATAAGAAGTACTTAAATTCTTCCAGAAACATGTTATTTATTTTTAATACAGTAACTTACAAATCATTGACCATGAGTAAGAAATACTGGCAAAATTGATCAAAATACTTAATGTACTTCAGCTTTTGTTACAGATTGAATGTACATAGATATATAGATATTTCCCTATTTGTACGCATTCCCAATGCGGGTGCACAGCGATGTGTTGGCAGTGAAAGAGCTTTCACAAAACTAAACAAACCCACATATCATGAAATGTCACACACTTGGAAACACAAATATACGACCATGAACTGTGAGGGACATCAACATAGAGGTCAGAGTCCTAGAGCTGTGGTCATTTAGTTTTATGAAGCAACTTTAAAAAATATTGCAAACTCACTCATTCTGTTCCCACTAAGGTTAATCGGCAGTTGTCTCTTCCAGAATGAACTAGACTGTCGAGGTACCCAGTTTTTCCCTTGCCTTGTCATCGATGTTTGCATAGTACTTCAGTCTCATTAGTACTTCTCGAGCTTCATCAAAATTTTCTGTGAAGGAGATGCAATCTCAGGTTTTATTTCCACAGAGCACAACTATGAGTTATATTTTAGTAAAAATTTTTGTCACATATTTTTGCCACATATTTTCTCACCAGTCTGGTAACAGTCTTAAGTCAAAGAGACATAAGAACACTTCTGCCTCAGTCTACAGTGAAACCATCCAAGAATATACCAGTTTTGTTAATGCACTGGGCCTTATTGACTTCAGTTCAAAGAATAGACTTAGGTCATGTCCATGAAAAAATTCAACCAGAGATCCAGATGCCACTTGCACCACTGATCAAACCATAAAAAAAAAAACTTCACCTCAATTCCACTCTCGAAAAAAGGGAAAAGTATCCTCTCCAAATTTCAAAATTGATCTTCATTTTAAGAAGGAAATAGGTGATAGAGTGACTTCTTGAAAATGATGTGAGAAGATGCTCCTAATTTTGAGTCATCAGCAACATCAAGGTAAAGCTGTTGCTCCTCCTACTCAGGCACTTCCTGAGATCACTAGACGGACTGACGAATTTTTCTTTTAAGAGAAATCCCTGACACCATCTTTTAGTCTTCACGATAAAGTTTGGAATGAAGAGTCCAACCATACTTCCGATAATTGTAACTACCAGTCACTGCAGATGATGCTGCAGTGACTGGTTTGTGGATTGCATATGGTTTTCAGACACTCAGACCCATTTATGAACAAAACATAAGTAAAGACATGAAAAAGAAGAAAATACTCAACTGCTTTCAAATTGACTGGATAACTCCTTCATCAATTTCTGCATTATTTCTAAACAGCATGAAAGAGAAGCAAAGAGGAAATCGCTATTAAAATAATCCATGAACATTTGCTCAACAGGTAAGGAGGAAGACCAGTGCTTACTTTTCCACTCATATTTCAGAGTTGCATCCACAATGGTTCACAACTTTGATAAAATGGATTCCCAACAAAAGCAAGTTCCCTGCTGCTAAGGGTTCTGAAGTGTGCCTAGTGATTTGTATCACAGTTTACCACTATTGGACAAGGGACAAACATTGCCAGTGTGATGGATACTAACATGCAGTACAATTGAGAATATCAAAAGAACTCTTCAATACTCTTCATTACTTTACATCTCTTCAAGGAGCCAAAATGGAAATTGGAGAGTAACGGGGAGGGGGGTCTTTCTCTCTTCTAACAACTGGAGCACATCAAATGTGTTTCACAAAACAAAATGGTGTGAATCATACCCGAGTTTGCATCTCTGATCTTCCTGACTGCATCCAGGTCGTTAAGTTCAGCTAGTTTCTCGTTCACCTCCATGATTTCCATGAGAAAAGAAGGATCAACATCTGAATCTCTCTCTTCAACTGGGTAACCTGCTTGCTCCAGCTGAGAAAAAAGACAACAATAATAGGCCAAGCTAAAAACAAGGACCTGACATTAAAGTGCAACAATGATTTACATATATGTCACTTATCACTTCATCAGAGAATTAAATCATTTGGAATCATTGTTTCACAGATTACATCAGTCATTACAGTATTTTTAAGTTTCTCTCTAGTTCTGTGGGCAAACCTTTCAAGACTAGAAACAATTGGTTGAATCCTTCCACAGAGCCCTTTGCAACTGAAGAATTTCAACCATCAGAAAATGTACAATAGCTAAGAACTAGATGAGTCCATTTTAGTACACTAAGATTTACTTTTAGAGAAAAGAATATGAAAATATCATAGCACAGGCTTCCTGTGCATAGAGATTCCCAATTAAAATGTAAACAATATACACAGAAAACTGAATACCAACTCAAGAAAAAGAATTTCCAATTATTTTGTTTTCTCCCCCTCAATTTTAACTCCTTAAGAAAAATCACTCTACAAATTGATGGCAGTGTTGCATTTAATGATAAATGCACACATTTTCAGTTAATCTTTTGCCCATGTTACAGCATTGAAGTCCTTGCTTACCATGTAAAGACCCCTGGAGATTGGATGAAGTAAAATACGATAAGATTTGTTGACGGCTGAAGACTGATCTGCTGAGAATGACTGTTCTTTCTAAATAAAAAAAAAAAAGAAAACAAAATTTAGCTGTCACTGAAAGAAAAAGCCCACTACACCTTTGGGAGCAGCTTGATTGAGCGGAAATAAGAAATTACAGAGGTTGTTTATCAATTACAAACCATGCTGAATTTATAACGGACTAATCCTCCTTGATTTTCAAACAGTTAAAGTGAAGTTGAGACATCAGGTTTTTATACGGACCCATCTCTAACTCCCACAGTCACTTTTTGGACCAACTGTTATGAATCATACTGTGGCAACATGCAGGGGAGAACAGAATGGAAAATAATGACATACTATAATTTACTACAGAAAATACAAATTGAATCCTCTAGGCTTGTCTGAAATGACATAGCTATTAACAGGCAATCTGAAACACCCACGACTTATGGACTTCAGAAATTTACACCTTCAACCAATGATCACAAGCCTCAGACCCACTGGAAAGGAAATCTTTAAAGTGTGGACCTATTTTACTGAGAATAATAGCTTTTGGGAAACAGGGCAAGATCCACAAATTTGGTCCATGGTATGCAACTTCCAAAAACTTTCCTGCTGCAAAGCTAGGGAGAGGTATAAAAGACATACTCATGAATATTATCTTACAGGTGTCAACATTAGAAAAATTTAAAAATTCACTTTTTTCTCTCTACTGGGTCACTTTCCGACAGAATTTTTCATTGGCAGATCATTTTTTAGAACGAATCTGTTAAATAGGTATGCTTCTTCGCCATTTGGAGACAGAAAGTGCAAAAAGTTATGCAACATGTATCTCACAAGTACCTATCCACTGTTGCAGGGGAAACTGTCTATGAACCAACTTATGGATGAATAATCCAATATTAAAGTCACTTGAACAATCTTTCACAGGGAAGGCAATGCCGATGCTCAAACATGTTACTCATGAAAACTTTGCATGTTTAGTCTGAGACCTTAGAAAAGGCTGACAGAAAGACGGTGTCCTGCAAAGATTGTCACAAGTAGAAAATCAAATAAGCAATGATAGCATAATGTAGAGATTTAAGCAAGTGAGCCACAACTAACATTCCAAGTTAATACTGGTAGGGTATATGGAAAAATCACTTTAGACAACACCGAGCTGCCATTTGCAATTCATATAATGGCACTTCTAACGTCACATTTTTTGGAGTTTATTGCATCTAAAGACAAGCTGCTGTACAAAGGTACAGTATGGCCAACACTTGAACAAGAACCAATGTACTTGTTCAATATTGAAATTGGAGGAAAAATGGAGATTGCACACTGAGTATTTGTCAGAGGATTAGATTCGCATCTTTCAGAATTACAAATTATAAGCATGTCGTCAGCTAATTATACTCTGTCCACCTGAAGAAGGACAGGGTCAAGTACTGCAAGGAAAGATGAGGGGAGTTGTCAGAAGATACTAAGCAAAAACACACTTTAAGAAAGATAACCCAAGATAGCACTCACTGTATTATTAAATGATGGAAGTTTAAGTACTCAGTAATATTGGTTGGGTCAAGATGCAATGGTCTGGGACCAGAAGTTGAAGAAATGGAAAGTTAACCCTGGATGTTTCTTCTGTATTTTTTGTTATGCAATCTTGCAAAGCAGGAACATTCTTTCAGGTATATGCAAAATATACGAGGACAGTGCTGTACATGCTAAATCACAGTTTGAGTAATTTTGGGACAACCATCCTTAATTCCTCATTTTTATCATCACTACCACTCCTCACAGTATGACACTTGCAAATCAGGGATTATTAAGATGAGTTGCTGTCAGGTGCAGCAAAATGAAAATATGAAGAGGGGGAGGTGCGTGATGGCAGGACTACCTAAGCAGAGCACCACCATCAGCTGACATGGAGTGTACAAGAAAACTTTTGGCAGGTCCCCCAGATGGCCAGAAATGGCATTTCCTGAGTTCTAAACAGTATTTACCCATCCTTGAAATGGGGACCTTATGTTTACAATTTCAATTAAAGGAGAAGGAAAGTCAGGACTTATGACAATGTTCAATGTGAGACTAACATTTGGTGAATGTCATCACCAAATTTCATTTACATATGTTGTTTACTTTCCAAGATATTGCAATTTGAATATTCATAAAAATTAATCTGGAAGCTGCCATTTTGAGATTGTGATGACATCACTGGATCACATGTGATTGAATAACTTTTGTTTTTTTTTATATTTCATTGTCAAAATATTTTCAACAGTTATGCATAGATTCAAATCAGAGTATTAATGATTTGATTATAGCATGATACACCTCAGTAATTAAACACAAATTGTTAACAAGTGTGTGTGTGGATTTATAGAAATTATAGGTAAGATAACAAAGAAATACATTAAAATTCCTGCCATCATTGGTTATGTGATATCATTACTCGACTCACTGAAGTCGATATATTTTTAAATTAGGCAAAAATGGCAGCACCCTTCTCTGATTTTCAAAAGTGTGTAACTTGGACAGAAGACAAAATCTCTGAATGAAACTTTGGGAAAATTTTTGTCAAATATTTATAACCTGATGGTCTTCTGAAAGGTTTTAACATTTGGAGTTCAAAGTATGACAAGTATTTAAGGTACAAGAATAGTAAGAGGATTGTGGGAAATCAATCAGTCAGGAAAGATTGACATCACTGTATTGTATTATTGTGCACCACTCTGATGACCACTTAAGCAAGAGGACATATACCCAAACGTACTGTATTATGTAACCAGCTTAGTGACTTACAAATAATGGCACATCACAACACTGTAATTTTTACATCGTACTCAGAAAGAACTTTTAACACTGAAACTCAGGTGATATCTGGCCAGTAGTAGACCTTATACTTCTACAGTAAGATTGCTTTGCTTACCTGGGATTTCTGGCTAAATTTATCAGGATGCAGCTGACTTTGAAGTCGTCTGAAAACTTTTTGGAGCAGTGAAACATCAATGTCAAACGTTGCGTTACTGTGTGATGAAAGGGGAAAAATTATGCTCATAAATGACTGCATGAAAGATGAGTTATTGAGCAGCTTTGCAATTTACCAGGGTGGAATGGGGAGGAAATTTATGCTGGGAAATTTGACTTATAGCAGACCCCCCATGCTTGTAAGATTAAAACAGTGATTGAACATGTATTTTTACGCAAAATCTAACCTTTTAAGGTGTACTACACATTCCAAGGTGCCCCAAGCTTTTGGCCACCATAATTATATCTTAATCTATCCCCAAATTCACTACAGACCTAAATTTAGCGGTGATAAAAATTTTGAATTTTCTAGTCAGCCAGTCCAGGCTGCATTATACACTGGCAGTAACTACATATACCATGAAGGTACTGGATTGATGGTGCAACAAGGAAGATTTTGTTTGCCCTAAACATAAGTGCAAGTAAATCAATGTCTGGTTCTTGACCCCTTCAAACAACCCCATAAATTAAAAGTACAATGGAGGTGATGACTTGAATGTAGAATCCATGACAACACGCACGCAATAGACAGTGATATGCTTGAACAAAGCACTAGTAGTACTGCTAGCAATAGCATACATACTATAGGGTTAGCATATACTATAGGGTTAGCGTATATATATTCAGGGCTAGGGGATCAGGGATGTATTGTATACATTTATGTTCAAACACCCAACAACCAAATTCGCTCTTGTAGAATAGTGAGTTACACTTAGGACTGTTATGTGACTGATCTGTCTTAATATCCTTGGTTTGAATCCTCTTCTAACCTCTGTCCTTTGGAGGTTTAACTTCTCTTGTTGCGAACACAGGTTTTCACAGTTTCTTTCCACAGAATGTCTAGAACTTTGTAAGATTGAGAAAGAACAACCGAAAAAAAGTAGACAATGATAGACCCTATAATAACCTTTCTAGATGTGTGATACCCTTGCTGACTTCACTACCAGCCACAGATACTAAATTTGTAAGGTGACAAATTGAGCAAAGTACATGTCAAGAAAACAACATTTGGATAAGACATATTGTTTCTGTGTACTGCAACCAGGCCTACGCCTAGTCTTGGCAATCAATGTTCACCTATTGCAGCATTGTTTTCAATGTATTGTTGGTCCTGGCCCATGACCGGTCTAGTTCAGTAACTTCAGCCTAGTCCTTGAAGAGAACTCTACGTTAAGTTAGTGTGTACATTATGGTCGTGCTGTCTTACACGCCTTGGCTTACATGAAGTAACCAGTATCATGTTAGGAAGAGTATAATATTGACCAACCATTCCAAGCGTTGAAAGTGTGAAATGTCCTCATCGACTGGTTGTATACCATTGCAAGACCCGCAAAAGAATGGCAACTTCTGGAATTTGTCTTTGATGAGGAAGGAGTTACAGTTCCAGCACCTACTAGAAGTTGAACACATTCTTCTTGTTACGTCACTGGAATGATTCATATGCACCCAGCCTAACGTTATGCTGGTTCGTTCGAGACAAGGTAAACATG
Organism: Stichopus chloronotus; assembly: GCA_021234535.1. Lineage (NCBI taxonomy): Eukaryota > Metazoa > Echinodermata > Holothuroidea > Aspidochirotida > Stichopodidae > Stichopus > Stichopus chloronotus. Next base: position 6,518,694 of record CM037837.1, on the reverse strand, counting down.
ATTTGGGATCTTTAAAAAATATCCGTGAAACATGTCCACTGCTTCCTTTGTATGAACTGTTTAATTGGACTGAATGATAATTACATATATTTCGAAAAGTTGCACACGATGACGGAGGACTGCAGAAGAAAAATCGGTTGCAGTTTCTAGTAACTTCGATCATGGATCTGAATACTATGGAGGCAGCCATGATTGTCCTGTTTGAGGCTAGCAGGACAAAGGTGATAATCAATTCATGATGCAATATCTCTGTACTTACATGATTGAAGGTAGCTGCCGTTAAGAGCGAACAGTAAGCAACATTCAATGCGCCATCTACGTCTTTTTAAATTTATCTTTGAAGAAACATTCATTTTGACTTGGGAGGCGATCTCTTCTTTTACATTTCTAAATACTAAATTTCAGAAGAAGAATAAGAAACTTGTGGTGACGATCGCTCCTGTTATTGATACCAATCGTGACTCGTTAAGTTTGAAAGTTAGATTCATAGACGTATGGACAAACTTCACCGGTCCCCTCACAACCCCCCTTTTTTTTTCTTGCAGACAGCGATGTAAAATTTTTCTGGCAGAACGGAAAACTTAGTAGATTATATTTCAGAAGGGAAAATTTGAAATTCCGAGAGAAAAATTAGAGAGTAATTTAGAAAACTGACAGATAAGTTAGGGTAAAACTAAACTCGAAAGATGGAGTCATCTTTTCGGAGTTTTCAACGTCGTATTGCACTTGCCTTCATCGAAATCATTACCTTTTAAGTTTGCCACTATATCACGAAATCATGAAAGTTATGCTACGTCACAGTTATTTCATAGTATACACCTTGTGTAAACGCAAAGTTCTTATCGTGCACACCAATCCGCCTGATCTGATCAATTGAAAGCTTTGCGTCTTCTTGACTTTTTCCCTACCGACGCCCGTGTTCAAGGCTGGATATATGCAGCTTATAACACCCGGGAAGTGCTGTTTCCGGCTACTTGTTGTCTGTAAAGCCTAAACATTGTTCTGTGCGCTCCGAGGCCAACTGGTGGTGGCGCTCTGCTTACATAGTTGTGTGCCACTCAAGTCTCTCCCCACCCCCCCCCCCCCCCCCGTATTTTTTAGAGTTAGAAATTCTGAGACATTTCTTGTGAATAATGCCATTTTTTATGGGACATATTTCCTCGGATTTTGGCTGAGTGACTTTTTTATATACTTCATGTAAGCCAGCCTCAAACTCAAGTGAATAGACATAACAGGGAAAATGAATAGACCGAGTAACCTCTGCTGAACAGGATTAGCAGGTGTCTATTCAAGTCAGTTTGAGGTTGGCTTATATGAAGTATATATACTGTGACTTTGTTATGATACATGCATTACTTGCATTCAACAGAAATGCCAGCTCGCTTATTGTTAGGGATGAGGTGAGGCATAAAATAAACATAAAAATGGGTTCGAAAATGCCATTTCCTGTGATCTTTTTTTTTTTTTCGAACAAAAACTTTATGGTGTGATCCGTGCCAACCGATGGTGCCTCTCCGCTCAGTCGGTAGATGCATGAGACCATAAGACTTTTTGCTTGGGCCGATAATAACATAATTGTAATGGTTAACGATCGGCCCTCGAACCAGCGAAATGAGATTTAATAGGCCTAAGTGGAAACATTCTAGATAAAACCATTCTAAATTATTACCATTTTTTCATAGATTGATGCTTCTTCTCATTAACTGCAAACAAGACTCCCTTTCTCAAGGCTGGGTACATGCAACTGAGGGCAACTGAGAAGTGCCGTTTCCTACCATCTTGGGAGGTGTGGGGGAGGGGGGGGGGTGTAAAGCCAACATTTTCTTACATACTCAGCGCCAACTGCTTAGATAGTACATTCAAGCGACCTTAAGATTCTTTGCTCCCGTTGATTAATTAAAGGTTTGAAGATTGTTTCAAAGGTGAAGCGCCGTCAAAGAACGGGAGAAAACGATGTAAAAGAGGGAAATATTATAGATAAAAATCATCCAAATTGTTTTTCATAGATTGATGCTTTTTAACTCATGAACTGAGAAATTTAGACATAACATCCCTTCAAGGCTGGTTACATTCAGCTTAGAACACTCGGAGAGTGCCGTCTCCGGTCATCTTGAGGGGGATTTAAAGCAAAATTTTTTCTTGTACACTGATGTGGCGCTCCGCTTAGATAGTCCTGCCCGTAGAGTATCCTCAGGCCAACTCCAGCCGCTGTTAAAAATCCCTGACACGCGCCTGATATGTACTTTCATAGACCTATAATTACTTGCGTCCCCCATCACTAGATCCTGGAGGCGCCCCTGCTCCCTGATACCACTTACCAGAGGGGGTGGTAACCTCCCTGCACTGACAAGCACTTATTTTGTGACCTGAAGTATCAAAAAGAAAAAAAAAAACTACATACAGATGTGTTCCAGGAGAGACGAATTGCAGAATGAGAAGAATTACTTTTTTGTTGTTGTTTTTGTTGATGTAGAGTGGGACAGAACCAAGGATATAGGTGTGGGCTGCATTATCTGTTCTGTAAGTCTATCTCAGCACACGTTTCGAGTAGTTATTGTCGTCCGGATAAAACCTACACAAGTATCACAGCCTGAGTTATCCAACCGTGACGTATTCAAGCAATAAACGTCTTTCGGTCAACCTGTTACTGTGTAGTGAGCTAATTGGGGCCTCCACTGAATTATTACAAGCGGTTCTGGGTAACCTCTATTTACATCATCCAACTCATGAAAAAGGTACTTTGAATTGGCGATCAGTTGGAGCTTAGCACGATGAGGGTGCGCGTGATCTTATCTTGAAAGATTTATGACGTGAATCGCTGAAAAACTCAAGGTTAGGATCACGATATTGCACCTTTTTGGCAATCATCTACACTTGAAGATGTCATACAGTTTAAAGGCAACGGGTCGTCTGATCATCTCTCATAAATCAGACATCTTTGCGTCACTTCCGAATTTTTGTTTACCGTATTGTTCATTGCGAATAAACTGATTTGTCTTGTGCCATTTAACGTAGACACAGCACACGAAACCACACTGTGCACACGCTCAGACGTTCAAACGACCACGTTGTCTTTAAACAGTTTGCGCAGGTCGGGGAAACACCGTGGAGTTTCACATTTGATTTGGTCCATCAATAGGCGATGTATTACAGTTTCAAATACCAAAGTTACGTGCATTGATTGGATACTATGAGTGGCATGCACATAAGACATAGACATTTAAGAGGGCCATGTGAGTAGAACCCCCAACCCCATTCCTTACCTTCCACCCCAATTCCGTATTAAATCTATTACAGAGCATACATCATGGTTTTTTGTTTGTTCCGGGGATTCGTCTGAAGTGATTCGTGCGAATAAAATTGTCGGCGCGGCATAAAATTATTGGCGCAAAAGAGATTTTAGCCAATCAGCAATCATTATTAGGATTACGTTTAGTTTTCAAAGTTGTAGGTGTTATAGGTTTCCTGTTAATATCAACGCATATTAGTCGCCCATAATTTGCCTGTTGTTCGTGCGAAAAAGTTTCGACCTTTTTGAAGACCAAATTCTTCCATTGAAAAATTTCTACATTGGGGTTTATTTTTGTTTTCCTCTCACCGTGTTGGGGTCCAATTAATTTCTCTTCGTACCTTGACCCCGGTGATACATCTTCTGGTTTACTCTCTCGCCCGTCACGTCACTAATGCGAGTTGACCGGGCGTCTTCGTCTGCGAGCTACTCTTAGTCTTACACTTTCAGGGGACACTACCAATGAAGGAGTGTCTTCTCATCGTATGGACACAAATGTATACAGATCTGTAGTTTGTGCGCATATCCTTACATATATGTGTGTGGCACTCCTCTTTGATCAAAGTGCAAAAAGCCTTGGGATTGTAAAGAGCACAGCAGCGACGAGTGAGTGTTTGAGTGGGTGACTGTAGATACTACAGAGTGAGTCCGGGTGGGTGTAGATACTTGCTCCGCATTTTTCAAGAGTTCCAGAGCGAATCGTAGTAATCAAAACAAACAAGTGCGTTTTTTACTTCTCCTGAGGACGTTTCAACTTACATTTTACCGCGAAACTTTTATCATGTCTACCATAACCGAAGCGGATGAGATCAACTTGAACGCGTTGGATATTGTCATCATAATCCTCTATTTCATTGGGATATTACTGGTTGGATTATGGGTAAGTTAAAAGCACCCGAAGGAATGGGTGTTCCGGTGTTCCAGTCTGTAAACCCGTCTTTAAATTTAGCTAGGGCGTGTGGATATTTGGTACCTATCTGTGTTTTGTTGTATATTTGGCATTTGCTACATAGTACGCCAGATTGTATGTATATAGGTGACATGATCGTGTGGATGCTGTGATCAGGTAGGTGTAATATTACACCTGCCTGTTGTGACCACCGAGACCACAACTGTTGCCCTTTGATCTAACCTCCAGCCTTTCTGAAAAGTGAAAGCAGGCGGTTGCCTTTCGTTCGGGAGTGAGCAGTGGGGGGGGGGGGGGGGGGTTGAGATAATGTTATTGTTATGCTTGGCTACGATTTAGTACGAATGTTTGAAAACAGGATCAGTACTGGTTTTTGAGACAGGGGAGACACGATTCGGACATCGAGTTGAGTGCATTAATCTCAGGACGGAGTCTATTATCGTTTTTTGTTTCAAATTGGTTTTGACGACGGTCCTATGAAGAAAAATGTTCCTAATTTTCAATTCAATATCAGTTTTCTTCAGTGACCAATTCCTTTAATTTATTCCTGTTTATGTAGGTCTATATATGCGATTATAACACGAATTTATTACTGTTTGTCTTATGCAGCCTATATACGTTATAGTCCATAGCACAACGGAGAATCATGGTGTAATTTGTCTTGAAATCTTAAAAATCGCATCTGTCGGTGGATCATCGGTTTGAGGGCACAAGATTTTCGTCAGTGTTTTGTCAGTGGGTCGAAATCCGTAGAGTATTACTGTACTGTATATGAAAAATGCCGGTCTTTTGGTCATGCTGTGGGGTAGTGAGCCGAACCAAAGGGTTCAATAAATGTTGCAGACACGGACAGCCAGTTGGTTGGTTTTGTTGAAAGTCAAAAACGGAATCTGTTATCTTTGCAGTTGTCAGGATTAATGAAAGATAATCACCCCGTATAAAGATCTACTTCGAGTATCCCGTGTCATCATAGTCTCAGACATAACAGAGGTAGGTCTACTTCAAAAATTAGGCATCTAAACAACTTGAAAACTTGACTGATGCACGGGTAGGTCAAGTCACTATAAATTTCTGCCTTGTTTCAATTCAATTGTGATTTAATGTATCAATTTTTATGTAGATTCCAGTATGGGGACTCGCTATTGTACAATGACAGACACGGCTAGGAAAATATTGACTTTCACCCTACTTCACAACTACGCTCCACCCCCCCCCCAAAAAAAAAACAAAACAAACAAACACAATAAGCGAAGAATGATCTTTGGGAGAAGTTACCTTACTGCCGACCGAAGAAACTGGATTTCACAAAACAAGCTTTCTTCTTGTAAACGCGCTATTGTACAGTAGTAGACACTGCTAGGAAAAATATTGACTTTCACCGTCCCCACCCAAAAAACAAAACAAACAAACAAACACAATGAGCGAAAAATGACCTTTGGGAAACGTTACCTTACTGCCGACGGAAGAAACTGGATTCCACAAAACAAGCTTTCTTCTTGTAACTATAGCCAAACTGACCAAATAAGCTTTGACGTGCTAGGGAAAATCGTTTCTATGGAAAGTTACTCAAACTTACTCAAACTCTTCCATATTTTCCTTTTCTATTGTGATATGGTGAAAATGGAAAAAAAAAAAAAAAATCAGTAAGCAAGGGGGGGATGCATGTAGGTTGGATTCTACAGGTAGCCCTGAAAGTCTGATAATTAGATTCTGTGGAACGTACTTTCGTTACTACATCGTTAACAGAAGAGGCAAAGTTGACTTTCATATCGCTATTTAAATAGCTCCGACGCCGTTATCCAACAGTAAAACTTCACACACCGTTGTTAGCATCATGTAGGGTTCAGTCTCAGCTTGAGATCTTTTATTATAGGCCTGTACTTGTTCAACTATATGGGCCGTAATTGACCTTTGGTACGGTCGTAAATTTTCCAACAATTGTATTTGTCTCCCGCCTCTCGAGAAAACAATAAATATTAGAGGATCGTGACGACATTAGGGATCAAATCAATAGTACACTCGAGGAACTCAACACCTTCGGTAGGCACATACAACGATCATGGTTGCATAAGTTGAGATTCTAAAGACGAAAGAACACGAGATTACACAACTTACTTGAAAACGTATGTATTCTCGAGAAGCCCGAAAGCCGGAAAGTTGAAAATTACGTTTGCATAAGCATATACGTCTCAGAGTAAGAAGATACTTGTTTACATAAACTTTCATCTTTGTGTTGTATCTGCGGCTTAATAGGTTGTGCTCACAGAGGGTATTTATTTCTGTGGTTGTGCTACGTGCCATTCATGTGACGTCGTGCCAATATGGTGTCTCGTGTAGCCTACCATAACATGCAATTGGCCACGTATCCATAGCTTTCCCTCCAATCTCACACCCCTACAAAATGCAATGAAATGAAATACTTTGTTTTTCTACCCTTGCAAAACATGATGATGATGGCTGTGGTATCGGTGATGATGATAACTTTGACGATTATCGCGATTATCGATTATCGTGATTATCCATTATCGTGAGTATGATAATGATGATGGCAATGCTGACGTTGACGACAACAGCGATGATGGTGGTTGTGGTAGACCGGTAGTGGTAAACGATAATGCTGATAATGATAGTGATGATCATGATGTTGACCACAACGATGATGATGATGTTGATGATGATGAAGACGATGGTGTTGATGATCACCATTGATCATACCGGACTCATATGATTGGGAGAAGGGTGTCGAGAGCCTCGAGTAAAGCGTTGAAATCCCGGCCTTGGGGGGGGGGGGTGGATAGAAGTGATTACATGGAAGCAGAGTGCCACCATCAGTTGGCGTGTAGTTTAAAGGTAAGATGTTTTGATAAAAACTCCTCTCAGGTAGCAGAAAATGGCACTTTCCAGTTTTTCTGGCATTTTAAATTTCAGGTCACTTTTCTTTCTTTTGTCCTTGCGTGTAAATACGATATTTCAAGAAGGGAAGCTTGGATAAATTTTCGTATTTGGTAGTAGGTGTAACAAAATGGGTACAAGAATCCTATCGTTTTTTTTAGTCAAACGTCATTGGGGGTTAACATGGGTCGAATTGTCAAAACCTTGTAAACACGGTATCTCAAGAAGGAGAGATTTTACAAATCATATTTACTAAAGTATAGGTGTAACACATTGAGTGCAAGAACCCTATTTGTGGTGGAGGTCAAATGTTTATTGTAATCAACAGGGGTCAAACAGTGAAAACCATGTGAACGCAATATCTTAAGAAGAGAAACTTGCACAACGTTTGTATTTAGTTGGTTTGTACCCTTATCACGAAATATAGTCCAAAATCCTGATTTTGTGTATTTGCAAATTAGTAGCAAGACTGCTTTGCATCATCGAAACCACACGGCATCTTCTAATTCTGGTTATTTTACATAGTTTCAAATCACCAAAAGTGCGTGTGTGGGAGGTGGGCATATGTGTTATAGTGTCCCCTCCACTGAAAAGTACGGGGACCTGTACCCAGTGCCCCCCCTCCCCACCTCTCAAATCGATGATCAACGAAAAAATGCGCTTTGAAAAAAATAAAATGTCGCAGAAATCGTCATTGCTCAATCACTTATATTACACTGGGGGAGAGTTGATGTCTTTGAGAGAATATGACAATATGTCTGCTATTTGAAAATTTACTTACTTGACTCTGCCTCTGTTGAGGCATTTTGAATAAAAACTGAAACGTTTTCCAAAAGGTTTCCCTGCATGAGGTAGGTCTTATAATAGACTTTGTTGCAGGGGCAAGATGCATATGTATGGATATGGGATACTGAAGGAATACATTGCCTCTGACCACATTGCCACATAACATTTGTTGAATATTTATCACCACTGCATGTTATCTAGGCTCTTTGAAAGCTGTACCGTTCTGCATGATATCTTGTTTCTTATGTTGTGTCTGTTCGGTATTTTATCGCATCTGATATAGTGAGCATCGTTCCTGTTGGTTTTATGTCTCCTTACGTGGCGCTTTCATGCATGCAACAATCAAATTTCGTATACCAGCACATCGAACAGAAAAGTAAATGAATAAAAAGGTTTAAGTATGATGCCAGTTCCTTCTTAATCCAGGGTATCAGTCTCCTATCTACTGCATGCCTGAGAAATTCCTTTTTAGACGTTTTATCTTCATTATATAGTACAGCCTAATAAATACTGATAACATGCAGTATGCTGCCATTAACTTCCCCCCCCCCCCCATAGTTCATTACCTCCACTACCATTACTGAACCACTTCGTGATTATTCATTTCTTCATTCATTTAAGTTTTTTTTTAATTAGAAGTAGATTTCAACACGATTTGTTTTCAAAGCTTTGAAAATGACATGATTTTGTACTCATGGAAAATTTCTAAGGAACGTTGACAAACCTGCCACTGTATGGAGACCTAATTGTGCTACATCACATGAAGACCAATGCATCAATTTTGGTGTAATTCAATTGACCCAGTAGTATCTACACGTTTTGTTTATTACACCATTACGTAACACATTGGTTCGCCACTTTAAACTAGCGGACCAGGTGATTGTTAATTGAAGAGAAGCTGTATAACCGAGACTGGTTAAACATTGGCTTAGTCCAATTATCAATTGCGTGCTCTTACATATGGGGCTGTAGAACACCGCGTTAAGGGGGAATTCCAGTCAAGGAACGGAACATGTCCTCTGACTTATTTAAGCCATTTCAACAAACCATTTTCATTCATTCGTATTCTTGACGTTTTGAAATGAACTTCTCAATGGCAACATGATATGCTCAAACTTCCCTCCCCACAGAGTTGCTAACACTACGCATGTATAAGAAGGGCGCATCCATTATGATGTAATTGACAGTGATCTCTGTGGCTTGTGACGTAGTTGACGATCGGCGATGATCAACCTCCATAATTAGTACATGATTAACCTACATAATTAGTTATTAGACATACTGTGTATCCAATGTGGCTATCACAAGATGAAGTAAGTAATCGATAAAATCGAAATAAAACACATAAGAAGAAAAATTTTCCTTCAAAAAGCAACATTACCCAGCGTGAGCCGGTGCATGCGAACAATGTCTTTACGAAGCACTAAGTTAATCTTTTCAGAAACAGTTGCATGAGCCATGTAATTACTAATTATGTAGGACAATCAGGTTGGTCGTCGTGGAATAGAGCTGGATGTATAGATCTTATTAGAGCTTTTCTGGTCGAAAGAGATTTGACGCAAGTGAAAAAGTCCACAGTGTTTTAGAAATTAAGGTATCATTGTAGTGTCTATTTTATCGCAGTCAAGATTATTAAGAAGTATAGGATATTCAAGCATTCGTAGTGTGTGTGGTATCTCCAATTTCCTAATGCAATGTACCATTTCGGATTTATTGTCCTAAAAAATCATAACATTCAATGGGATATGGCTTCCGCTGAAAAAAAAAAAACAGAAAAATTTCCATACTTCTTATGAAAGGTTCATCTACCCCCAATCCATTTACTAGGGTCTCTCACCTTTACTTATGGAGTGTAATTCTGTTTTTTTTTTTTGTTTTTTTTTTGTAAGCATGCTTCCATCACACAGGTGTTCATTGGGTTAACGGTGACTGTCTGTAATATCTTTGAAAGATACAGGCCATGCAGGTATGCACGATCACACGGCCCCTTCAACAGGACACCATTAGCGTATCACTGGCAACTATTTGGCAACAAATTTCGTCTTTCGATACATCCAGTTTGCAATTGCTGTTTCACCCCCACCCCCGCCGTGTCTTTTAATGTCTAATCCATGGCAGTCTTCCTCTTTCAGTCATGTAATGACTAATATAGTTTACGACTTAATGACAAACAAATATTTACAAGTTCTGTTACACGTAAACTTAAAAAAATGTAGCTGTGATGCTAACCTTGGAGCTATAGACTGGTAGCGCAGTGGTAAACATTAGTATGGTGGCCTATTAAAATACCAGTTAAAGAGGCTCATTCAGTTATTTTGTGAAATTCACTAAATTTTTCATAAATCTTTCAAGTTTCCTCACATACTAATGCCAAATGGTCAAAAATAAAAGGATCCCAATGTGTCACATACAAATTAAAATTAATGAGTGAGTAATTAACGATTTAATTTGGTTTTTGAGAATTCGTGTCCAGACACCTTTCATATTAGTGCTATATTCATATGCACAAAACCAGTACAAGAGACGGTCAAAATTTTAAACATTTTGACAATCATTCCATAGCTATTGGATGTGAAACTTGACTAGTTATGCTAAGTGTAATTATTGTCATGTGTTAGTGTGTAAGTGTGATTAAATCACCACAAAAATAATAATCTTATTGATATCAACTCAATGAGACACTTTAAGTAATGTTATACGAATAGCTCCATACCTAATTGGAATGTAAAGTCATCATGATGAAACTTTATGTTGCAACGCTTCTACTCACAATTTATAGCTGGAAATCGAACTCAAAGAACCCTCATCACTGTTACAAATTTTCTTGGCGGCCACCTAACATACTGTTTTAAACCCGCCCCGTCCCGACGAAGATTTGTAGGGGATACCAACGTAGGTTAAGTTGGATCCACAAATTTGTATTCCATTCCCATTTCGTCTACATAAAGCTGTCTGCAATGCGAAACGACAGGAGTTGACTGTGTGCAGTGCATTCCCTCATTATGATTAACCACCTATTGAGTTTGCATATATTCTTTGCACAACTGGTAAAACTTTTTGCTGGGGGGAACATACTTTTCATGATTGTTAAATACAGAGCTATTTACGTTTGGAAATCAGGGTGCATATCTATTCCATTAAAATAAAATGACGTCACAAATACGCAAATAAATATTCATGTCAGATTTTTGTCACTTTATCTCGATCGAACCAGGCTTCCTTCAGATCCTCAAGGTCAACCCTCAAAGGTTACTTCCTGGCGGGCGGCAATATGGTATGGTGGCCTGTGGGTGCCTCTCTCTTTGCCAGTAACATCGGAAGTGAACATTTCATTGGGCTGGCAGGATCCGGCGCGGCTGGTGGCCTAGCAGTCGGTGCTTTCGAACTCAACGTAAGAATTAATGTATATGTATAAATACGAAGATAGCAGAGTATTTCGTGTTTTGCCTCTATTCTCTTGATACCATGTTTTAACAATATACTGATATGAAAAGCGAGTACATTATATTCGGCTTGCATGTGGGCGGGGTCAAGGAAGAAGCGTATGCTACTGATTTGCTTATCTTTCTTTATCAAAGGACGACCTACCTGCATATTTCAACCGTAATTTCTTTGTATTGTACATCGTGTACCACCATGTAATTTACAGATTAAAGTAACATGTGGTAGAGATGTGAGTATAGAAAAAAAAAAAAAACAGTATTGGTAACTAAACTACAACCTAAAGACTACATAGTTCACCTATCACTACATTTTAGGTAAACGGTAAGCAAACGTCTCAACTGGTTTTGCTCTTTGCTTGACATCAAACTCAAAAGATGCAGCAAACTCAGAGGTGGAGTGATTTGATTACACATGTGGTCCTTCAATTCACACCAGAATATGCGGCACTTAAATAAGGATTGTGTTCGCACAAGGAGCGGTTTTTAGACAAATGTGGGGGGCGGGGGCTACTAGTAAGTGGGTTGGGAGAATTTGAGAGTCTGGGATGAAGAAAGTGACGACCAGCCGAAGCTTTAAAGCGGCTATAGTCAGTGGATATATAGTACATATGATAATATATATATACATAGTGAGTATATATAGTATAGCCATACTTGTTTCTGTTTGTTGTTACATTGCCTTTTATTTTTCTTTCATTTTCCCTTGTCTCACCTCAGGCTATGGTAGTTCTCATTTTGCTCGGGTGGTACTTCCTTCCTGTTTACCTGTCTTCAAAGGTGAGGCAATTAGTCATTTCATAATCATGCCATGTTTCGGAGATTCTTTGCAGGTTTTTGCGGGAAAATTTCAGTTTCGAAGAACATTATGCTACAGCCTTTCCGCCGTTCTAGTCATCTGGTTCATCACCCCATACCTCTTATCCCAATCATTACCCCACCCTATTCTATCTTAGGCACCATTACCGCTTTTCCACTATTTCGTGATTGTTGTCAAAGTTTCAACAGTTCTGTTGGGTTCCCCTCGCTCCTCCAGAAAATAAAAGTCAGTATAATGGGACTGACGGGGATTTTACCAATATGTCATTTGTTCCATACCTTCAGGATATAAGCAAATGGTTTAGTTTATGATAAACACTATTAAGGACCCCACCAACAATATTCATTCCACCTATGCTTGTCAATATTCATAAAGTGTATGGCATTGTGCCATTCTCTTTACAACACGATCAAACAAGCTGTTAACTCATTCTTGTGGAGGTCATAACAATTGACTAAAGAAAACAAAGGAACTTAAGTGCGTCCTGAAATAATTAATAATTTTTTTAATTTTTTAATTTTTTATTTAATTTTAATTTTATTTAATTCATTTAATTTAATCTTTTAATACGTTCTTAAGTTTTGATGTTGATTTGAAATTCTGAAATTTAAGTTTGTCAGGTTGTAGTGCCCTTGGACCCCCGGAGGGTACAGTTGCTATTGCAGTCACTAATGGGAGGTCCAGGGACCTCAAACTCTATACCCACCCCCTCCCCCATTCTTCCAAGGGACATCTCAACCCTTTAGGCTTAGATATTTTTCTACTGATACATTTTCAATGTCATTTCCTTCCTCTAAAAATTATCCGTGTCATTTATCTACCAACAAGAACTAGGATGTGTTAAGAAGTTTCGCTCCGAAACATTTAATGCCTGCCTCTGTGCTGTTCTTTGTGCGAAGTAGACGTAATTTAAATGACACATATTTCTGACGTCATCGCTGTATTTTGCTTTATTCCACCCCCAATTAGGTCTACACATTGCCCGAGTATTTGCGTAAACGGTACGGCGGCCAACGAATAAGGGTCTATCTCGCCGTTCTTGCACTCATACTGTCTGTACTGACGAAAATATCCGTAAGTGGAATTTCTAATCTCCGCATTTACCGCTCGTCTTTGAGGCATAGTGATGCAGGACATTTTAGTTTTGTAATCTACCGAGGAATGTACATTTCAATATATTCTTTTTTGCCATACTGTGGTGTCATAAAATTTATGATGACCAAAAAAAAAAGGGAGAGAGAGAGAGAAAAAAAATTGTATGGGAGATACGTGCCAGGGTGAGCGTACCGTAACGTGCCATACTAATCGTTTTCAAGCCCAGAATAAGATCCCTTAAAGGGAAATGGGGCGTTTCTTTAAGAGAAGACATCCATATTTTTGAAACCAATGTTTGTGGACGCAGAATGATAGATTATTCAAAATTAGGATGGACAGTAGCCTTCTTTTCAAGAAATAAGCTTCTCACAGACAGAAATTCTGTTATTTGTTGCTCAACACTAATTTGTTCACCCAAACTTTTCAAAATTCAAATGATGCATCTTCCGTTATTCATCACATGCATAATGTTTTGAGGAGATGAAGCTTTGGTAGATGTTTATTGATGACACTGAATGGTTTAACAATGATTACCGCTATTTTCTTTAGTATGTCATGTTGGGGTGTTCTAAACGCCCTATTTCCCTTTAATTAATTCATCTGCATGTATTAACATGTGAGGGTAAGAAATCCTTGTAGCAAACTCTTCTCATCGTGACATTTATTGAGTTTCAAAGCATATTATGAAGTGGTGAAGATGTGCAGTTACAGGTATGTGCCCAACATTGAGTGTACTTCTAATACGTTAATTCAGGCGATTACACTAAATTACCAAGTCACTGCTCTGGTTCACAATGCCCACGTATGCTTACTGCAAGACACGAGTTCATTAAACGGTTACCGGCGTCGTTTCTGAGGAAACGTTTTTTTTTTTTTTTTTTTTTCAGGCAGGGTGGAGGAGGTTGGGATGAGGATAAGTAGAGGTGATGCCTTGAGAGCTTGAAACCCAATATGAAACCGTCTTGCAATTTCTGTGTCTTGCGGTTACCCTGAGTTAGCCCAGAAAGAACATTCGATTGGGAGACATTATGTTGTTGCAGTCTCCCCAATCCCTCTAAGGGAGGAAACCAAACATTAACATCAGGGATTTGATACAGGGCCGGATCATTGAAACATGTAGAAGAGGGACTTGTGTATAGGGTCCCCCCCCAAAAAAGAAATCCGGGTCCCCACAGAAGAACGAGTATTCCAGGCTGTATCCAGCGGTAGTCACCGTACGAAATAGAGGGAATACCATATTGCAGATTACCTCATTTTTGTTTACCTCAATTGGGTAAGGCTACAGTGCAGATCTATTGAGATCATTTCAAGAGGGGGCTGTGCGAGGGAAAGTGGCCATAATCTTTGCCCTCCTTTCGTGGGTTTTGGATTTTTTTCACAACTCTCATTGCAGCTTACTTCACGTTGAAAAAAGGGAACTTTATAGATTTTTTAACCATCTTTATCCCCCCCCCCCCTCTCTTGATATTTTTACTTTTGAAAAGTAACTTAATTGTCTCTGTGTTAAAGAGAAACTCTCACTATATTGTTGTGAATATTCTGATTTGTATAGAGTAGTCATGGCTTTAAAAGAAAGAAGTGACGAATTCTTTTCTTGCAGACACTAGCTATGTATCCGTGATTACAGGAGGTATTCACTCAGTCATTTTTAACGAAACAACCAACTGATAACGTTTAGGTAATGGGAAATATTCAGTACGTGCTCAGTATACACACAAAATTTCCTTTCGTTAAGGTATAAAACTAAAAGCCAAGAAGACGAGTTTTCAAAAAAATCCAGAGGTTACGTTTTATTATTGATGTTGTCTGTACGTCTTGAAAAATACCATCGTAAAATCTCCCCAACTGTTTGTGACTTGAATCGTTTTCTTTTTTTTTCTCAGGCCAGAAATAATCAAATGCAAATTGTGTACATAATTATCAGTCACAACTTGCTGCTGTTAATTCATCTAATTATCTCTGCAGGATTCTCTTTTCTGACTTTTTTTGATGAGGAGTGCTCAAAAAATTATCAGTCACAACTAATTATCCTCTTAAAAAAATGGTGAATAATCAAAGTAGAGGGAAACAGGGCGTTTAGAATACACAACATGACATACAAAAGAAAATAGCGGTAATCATTGTTATACCATTCAGTCTCATCAATAAACATCTACCAAAGCTTCATCTCCTAAAAACATTATGCAAGTGATGAGTAACGGAAGATGCATCATTTGAATTTTGAAAAGTTTGGGTGAACAAATTAGTGTTGAGTAACAAATAACTGAATTTCTCTCGGTGAGGAGCTTATTTCTTGAAGAGAAGGCTACTGCCCTCCCTTGTTTTCAATAATCTATCATTCTGCATCCACAAACATTGGTTTTAAAAATATGGATGTCTTCTCTAAGACAAAAGCCCTGTTTCCCTTTAAGTTAGTTTCGACGTACAAAAAGTACTCGGTGGTGTGATGCTATAGGTAAATAATGCCACTGCAATGGAGGTCATCGACTACGTGTGGACATGGTAATATATTGCACCCGCTCACCCAGCTATTCTTTCTTTTCACAATTGCAACGAAAGTAAAAACAAGATAGCAAATCTACTCGTTTGGAGAAAACTTTAGACATAGAAACAAGAGAATAATCGGGCACTGAATATTGGGTAGAATGTTAAAGAGAGAGTTAGCCAAGTTGTTCATTGGAATAATTTAGGTCAGCTGACTTGGTAGTCTTTGGGGAGGTAGTATGCAATCACAAAGTGTGAGGGGTTGTCAATTGATTAGGACAGAAATCCAACAAACTGCATTCTACCAGGTACTACCTGTAGAAAAAAATATCTGTAAACCTTACATCTATTGTGTTCTTGTATCGTTCGGTAGCACCTTCTATTTTCTTCTTTTTCATTCTCTGTCTGTAAAATAACGATTACCGATTACTCCTTCAATGTCGTTGACATCCGTCCTTCAAAACTGTTGACACTTGTGTTTGCTCCTCATACATAGTAAAATATAAATTCGTGTAATTGTGAAGAACGACGTAGACCGGGATGTCTTCACGGAGATCTTACTTGTGATCTTAACAAAACCAGTTCTTCTATCACCTCGTTCCATAATTTGAAAATAAACTTAGCTCTGCCCTAAGTGCACTCTGTATATTTATCCCAATCACTGCAAGGTCAAGTCATGGCTGAGGGGGAGGAGGGGGGGGGGGGTGAGGCGAGTGGAGAATGTTTATCGAGTGACCACCGGTCCCCTTTCATCGTTATACGGAGACCAGACCCGGCATTGCGAGAGATAATAAAGATATCGAATATGTTCCCTTGAAATGTACCGAGTGATTTTCGTAACTGATGTACATATTTACTATTTGGGATATGTATGTTTGCAGACAGCGTGTTTGAACAAATCAGAATAAATAGAAGTATTTGATTTTAGATAACTGGTGATGACCTCACCGTAGAAACCCACATGTATAACCAGGCAGTTGTTACCTGATGTAAGTATGGGGCATCTTCGTTCGCAGAATCGAAGGGTTGTTTGTTCACAGTTTTGTTGACTTTCGTGTAGAGCGTAGGAAATGGGGTGTATGTTGCAAGTGGGGGGTGCTCAAAAAGTCAACCATACTTCGGATATTCCAGATCGAACAGAAAAAGAAAGTGCATATGTTTTGCGAGGTTCGAATAATGGCAGACAACTGGCGATTTACATGTAACTCTCACTCTTTGGGATTTTCGGTTTTCTAAGGAAGTGCCGTCCAAGATGTAGAACCGGTATGCAAAGTCTCGGCTGTGATGGGAACCATTTCCCAACATTCTTGTCCATTTTCTTTGACAGTGGACAACCTTTAGCATAGTCTTTGTTTTCTTGAACAAATCTATGGTGGCGTGTGTTATGGCATTTCACTCTGTTGAATTAATTCGATACCACACTTTAATAAGTATTTGCACCCAAAACAGATATTACATGTACAATAGAAGGTCGTCTTAAAGATTTTCGACTTATGAAAAGCAATTTTACGTCTATATGTGTGTGTATACATCGTCAACAGGTTAATATGTTTGCTGGCGCCCTCTTCGTACAAGAAGCCCTCGGGTGGAACTTATACTT
The DNA here is from genome assembly GCA_021234535.1 of Stichopus chloronotus. Taxonomy (NCBI): domain Eukaryota; kingdom Metazoa; phylum Echinodermata; class Holothuroidea; order Aspidochirotida; family Stichopodidae; genus Stichopus; species Stichopus chloronotus. Next base: position 6,501,381 of record CM037837.1, on the reverse strand, counting down.
CGCCATCATTCTACTTTTGTCAATTACTGCTGTTTACACAGTAGTTGGTAAGTATCGAGGTAGTCCTGATAGGTAGGTTGAAAATTTTTTAAAAAACCATGTCAGCTGAGGTGTGCAGCACTCAAACGCCCACCCCAACAACGCCCTCACCCGTCCGCACTCACCAAACTAGATCCTCATCACTACTACCCTGCCACTGAAGGTGCATTGATTCCATACTAAGTATTTATAGTCTAATAATACAGTTCGTCATTGAAAAATGCAACCCGTTCGTTTAGACATAAAATTTAAGCCAACACACTCCACGTAGCTTTGGCTCATGTAGTTTTTTTTCCACTCAGTCACTCATTAATCAATTGCCGTGTTTGAATTCGAATCCACGTTGCCTCACTTATAGAGGGCGGGGATGAAGGGAAAATCCATATTTGGAAATTCTGCACTCAAGCAATTTTCGGTAGTTTCTTGGATACACTAACATCTGTCTGAAGCTCATTTTCGTCGTGTATTGAGCACACACTTTTCATCACAGATAAATACGCAGACACATGAACATGTAAGACTGCTGGGGACATACGACACCGCGTGACAAGATGTTAACGTAGGTACCGTAAGACGGTGGCTGATAATGCGAGGGCCAATCAAAATTTACATTATAGAAGAGAGATGAGTTTAGGCCAATCACAGCGGTGATTTTAACAAACAACATGTCTGCGCCTCGATGACAACATATGCATCTTATGGAAAAAAACAATGCCCACATAATAACTCACTATATTTGTATGTATATCTTCCTTTTTTTCGCCATGGTCTAACATAAATACATCAAAAGAGACTCGAGGACCAATGGTATCATCTACAATCTAATTACATCGTACAAAGGAAGACACGGACAAGAAAAGACCAATCAGGTCATTTTTCTCCAGATTTCAGTCACGTTAAATCAGACCGACAGTCTTCTTCCATTTCCTTGTTTTATCTTTTTCTTCAACAGGCGGTTTGGCTGCCGTGATTTACACCGATGCTGCCCAAACAGCTATTATGCTGATAGGGGCCTTCATTCTCATGATATTGTGTAAGTAGTGCACGTGAGTCGATGCTGGCGCCTAATCAATTGACAGTTGTTTACGATAAGCCCGTTAACGTAACAATATAATTTGCATGTGTGTGTGTGTGTACTTGCAGAAGGGAAGATTAAAGGAAAGACTTGAGGAGAGACTGGGAGGGAGGAGTTTCAATGAAGACCTAAGACAAGTCTCAGGTGACATATTAATCACCGCAGATTCACTCTGTCGTCTTGCACTACGTCTGCTTGTTGTGCTTTATTTATGGGGGGGGGGGGGGTCTACGTTAAGCAATTTCTATATTGCGTCTGATTTGGGGAATTTTTCATTGAAATATTCTCTTTTAGGTATCTTCTCGTTCTGTTCTCCTAATAAACGATTTTGCTTCTGTTTCTTTTTTTTTCATCATTTATGACTGACTTAGCGTTGCAAGAAGTATCGTATAGGGAACTCCAGCTCATGTACCCCCAAGCGATCCCCACCACCACCCTGACCTGGGCCAACACCTCTTGCGGTATTCCGCGGGCTGATGCTTTTCACATGTTCAGACACCCCGTCACAGGGGACCTCCCTTGGCCAGGTATGGTCTTTGGTATCACCGTGTCAGCTGTTTGGTATTGGTGCACCGATCAAGTGAGTACAGCTTTCCAACCTCTCATCTACTCCTCCCCGGTTGTCGCATACCCCTAATGCAGTGGTTTCGGTTCAACGCCCCTTCTACAGAATGACATTGGGAAACTGCCCCAACTACCTTTATTTACAAAAAAAAAAAAACAAACAATCAAAATGCAGAAATGTACTAGTGAGAGAACATTGCATGACTTGGGTGTAGTTTCAAAGCCCGTAGAGAATCATGTGATCAAGGCGGTTCGCTGGGTTCTTTTGATTCCCCCCCCCTCCCCTCTCTCCTTAGTATTGAAAATTGAAGAGTATAATTGCCAAAAGGTCTGCGAAGCACAAGACATGTAGTGAAAAAAATTGAGAACGCGACATTTCTGATAACATTTATTTTATATGCAAACTTGCAACATGCTACAAAAGAACAACTTTCATCATCAGGCAGCAAAGCTTTAGTGAAGACTTGAGACCAACTGTAGGTTGGAGTCAACGATGCTCGTGAAAAAGGAAGATTAGTTCAATATGGTCAACAAGGGGCTCTCTTACTGTCTGTCAAGATTGGGCGTTTTCTGAATAATTGGTAGCCTTTCTGTAATCTTTAGCTGGAGCTTGGTGGGTGCCCAGTCAATGATTTTGAAAGAATTGTGGTTGCACTGGGCTTTACATTTCAGGTGTTTATCTAAGTGTGTGGAATTATGTGAATTCTTATGAAGTCTAATTCTCCTGTCGTAGGACAGACAAGAATTCAAACTTCATTGACCTCAACCTTCAGTTGGTTTCAAGTCTTCACTACATCTTTGCAAACCTGATGATAAAAGTTGTTCTTTCGAAACATGTCGCAATTTTGTACATAAAATAAATGTCGTGTTCTCAATTATTTTTAGAAATATAATTGATAAAATAAGTGCAAAGTAATAGAAAACTAGTAAAGTGAAAACTCATTTGTTTCTTTTGTAGCTTCTGGTTAAATTTAGCTCGGTATCTAGGTTTCATTTGAAATGCCCTGTAGCCGCCACCCTTAGAACTTACCGCCCATTTACTCCCTGAAATTCCGCTCCCGTTGGGAACCGTTGCCCTAGTGGTTCCATCGCCAATTCATTCTCCAATGTACCATGAATGTTCCGCAGGTTATCGTCCAGAGGGCTCTTGCCGCTAAGTCTGTCGGTCACGCGAAGGGAGGTTGTATCTTTGCGGCATTTTTGAAGGTTTTACCGCTCTTTCTCATCGTCATCCCTGGCATGATCAGTCGCGTCCTCTTCACCGACTCCGTCGCTTGCGTCGACCAGGACGAATGCATGAGGGTTTGCCAAAGCGAAACTGGATGTACCAACGTAGCATATCCCAAGCTGGTGGTAAACGTCATGCCGACAGGTATGTGATCACTGTATAGCCCAACAACAAGTTATAGGTTCAAACTAATGACGTCATTTGAAGGAAATTTACCCACAATGCAGTAGTACTTTCTGAACAACACGCAGAAAACACTACTTTCAGTTATACATGGGTAACTGACGCAACACAGTTTTTTTCTCTGCGTAGACATGTGTTGTTTATCGCCGTACTATTCTTCTGGTGTTAGGGACTATACAAGGGAAAAAATGGGAAACGACCGTCTCTCGGCCCTTTAATGGTGTATGTGTTTGTGACGCTTAACTTGTAAACACGGTATCTCACGGAAGGAAAGCTGGATAGCTGGTACATAGGTGTACCACACTGAGTACAAGAACCCTATTATATTGCATTGTATTATTGCATTCTGATTATTGTAAAGATTTGACACCTTTTCATTCGAAGTTTTTTCTTTAGCTAGGGAATCTTTTTTTCCAGAACCGGTATGTTGAGACCTTTAAAAAATCCAATTGTAGACAAGAGGGAGAGACCGAACTGACCTGAGAAAAAAAATAAAAGGAAAAAAAGAATCCCAACATTAGAGCGTTACAGTGGACTTGAACTTGACTTGAACCGTGTCCTCCTTTTGTTCTCATTTAACAGGCTTGAAAGGACTAATGTTGGCGGTGGTCATGAGTGGACTAATGAGTTCGCTAACTTCAATTTTCAACAGCAGCAGTACCATCTTTACGATTGACATATGGAAAAGGATTCGACCAAACGCTAAAGACGCTGAAATGATGGTCGTCGGAAGGTAGCAAAAACAGTTTCTCTACATTTATTTTTTCTCTGAATCAAACTAACTATTGCACTCTATTAATCAGAGAATACCTCATCTTACATTTGATCAGATGCGGTCTTTGCTCCACACATGGTACGTATGAATCGGGTACACTCATTGCAGCATTGCGATGAATCAGTTACAAAACAGAATACCGTAGTGCATTGATAAAATTTGAACGAAAAATCAAACTGAAGTAGATCTTCACCTCGAATACCGTCAATTGAAATCAAAGGAAAGCTAACAAAAACATGAAGATTCGAAAATGAAACTGTATGCCTACTTCTAAGCCCCTTAAATTTCCCCCTCTTCGTTTGCAATATCTCAGATTAAAGTCTAACCAAGACTGTCCGTTGCCTAAAGATCTGCATCACTGCCACCACGTAGAGTTCGACAAACGTTTTCCATATTTTTTTTACGAAGAGTATATGTCGACAATATGACAGTATCAATCAGTTTGCTTTACAAAGATTTGTTTATCAGCGCATCCGTTCATTGATCTGCCTGCACTATACTTCGAGTGGTGGGGTCAGTTCATTCCAAAGGAGGGCGAAGTGTGTCACAATTTTAGGGAACTAACAAACGTGTTCAAACAATGTATGTAACAATGTATTTTAATCACAAATGTACAATACATGTTTTATAGATTTGCATGTCACTTCAAGTTGGTCGAAGGTGAAACTAAAATGATTCAAATAATCGTTATTATTTACGATCTCAATAAAAAAAACAGATAACAGTTCCATTAATCAGATCTCATTCATCTCCGATGGCGCGCTATCCATACAATCGTATATTTGTAATTCTCTCAAGCAATGGGGTGTAGAGTGAGTCGAGCGACAGTTCGCTTTACTGTTGCTTCTTTCACTTTTTACCAGTTTGTAGAAGCGTATAGTTCCATCTAAAATACAAAAGAAGCAAGCAGAGAAACGGTAACCTGCAGTGTAATAAAGAAGGACGGGTTGCTGTGATAAATAATGTCCTGTGAAGTGTCGACCCACGAACAGGAAACCGGCCGTATAAACAGCCAAGAGTTTGATTTCAATAAACTTTCGGTCGATAGACGAGGCTCTTCATTTTATGTGACATCCGTAATTAAGAACATTCAAATTTAAAATGTGTTAAATGTGGATTAAGGTATTGATCGGTAAGTTGTTTTGCAGGGCGTTGAGTGGGTGTATATACATAGCACATTCAGAGAAAATACCAAAGACATTCTCATGTAAAGTCCTTTTCGCAAGTACGTAAATTTCGACTTATCTTAATGAAGAACTTACAAGACAATACTAGTAATTATTTGGTGAATTTTGATTCCTTGCCGAAAGCCGGCAAGGAATCTAGGCGATGGTGATTTTGGTTCAGTGTATGTGCGTGCGTATGTGTGTGGGCATGTCTCTGTGTGTGTAACAACAATCTCGTTATCAATCTAGTTTTTGAAGGGAAGGTACGAGATTGGTGAAAGTTAGTGTATGAGGTCACCAGCAGCCAGTACAAAGACAAAGTATGTTTGCAGCATCTCAGGAAGTATGTTTCCAAATTCATCTAAATTCCCAAAAGACAAGCAGTTGGTATTTGATTTCGCTTAACTAATTTGAAGATAAAATTTCTGGCATTCAGAGAGAATTTTTTTAGCTTGAAAAGTGACCATTGACCTCTGAGGTCACTGGTGAACGTAATTGTGTAATTAAGACTGGTAGGAAAAGCGGTCTTCCTATCAATTTTAGTTCAAATTGCAAGGTTAAATGCACACTGTAGTCGCCTAGCCTGCGTGTAAGGATTATCATGTGTATCCTTCTTTTTGACTCTCTCTACACACACACACACACACACACACACACCCACACACACACACACACACACACACACACACACAAAACGGGAGCGCCCTCGCAAGTATGTTTCCGTTCTGCAATTATTCGGCAACGCGTGGATTCTTCATTCATTTCTATGGATTACACTTTTCTCTGATTTTACTCTTTTGTTCTTCGTAGAGTGTTTGTACTGATTATGGTAGCCATCAGTATCCTCTGGATTCCGATCATCCAAGCTGCTCAGGGAGGACGTCTCTTCGACTACATCCAGTCAATCACCAGCTACCTCTCTCCTCCCATCTGCGCCGTTTTCGTGCTGGCTGTATCGTGGGGGAGAATCAATGAGAAGGTGAGCACAAAAATACCTTTGAAATCTTTGCTGTCAACCAACAAAGGGGAAAGAATGGCAAAGTGTCTTTTGAATGTAAATAAATATGCAAATAGCAACACACAAACGAACAAGCAAACAAAAGGATACTCGCACTCCAATACTTAACCTCTGATCAGTTTCACGTAAAAAAAAATTAGTCCTGCGTTTCGATCGACTGTGTGTGACGTCGTTTTGCCATTTAAGGAAAAGTGCAGTATTTTCTGGATATATTGAAATTGGGTTCAAAGTTCTCTTTCAAACATGACTTGCAGAAATTTTGTAATCAATCTTTTCCATGCAAGAAACGTCATGCCTTCACCTGCCTTCTGCACACATAAAATAAAATAAATCACCAAAGATGTAAAATGTTTTGTTCATCGGAGATCTGCCTCATTGGTGATTTAAAAATGGGCAGTATACGTTGCTGCTCATTACTGAGAACCAACTTCTAGTATTTCATTTTTGTTTAAGCGAGATCCGTGGAGTCTTACTGCTTTATCGCTTTGATAAAATACAAGCGGCTTGTTACTTCTTTGTCAAACTTACAAAATACAAGCAGTGACAGCGTGTTGGATCACATATTCGCATTGTAGACTAGGAACCGTTTCCCGTCCACCAACTCATAGGTCTTATCCTTTAACCTACTTGTAGTATGGTGATAGTTTTAGTTGGAGAATATTAATGTGCTTTTTTTTCAGTAGTGGTCTAGACAACGAATCACTAAAGGACACCAAAAGACATCACCTGTCAAACGAACCAGCTTCGTCATGACAACGTTTATCTAACGAAATAATGAAAATGACCTCTTGAATGGACGAAGTACACTATTTTAGGTTTGGTAGAAGAAGCTGGTGTAGGGGATAATTCATTGTATGTAACGCACAATGATTTTGTTGATGAAGATATGAAGACGGCGATCATAATGAGTAATCCGTTAAGTGCTTGGTACGCAGTCACTTCCTAGCAACGAGAGGTAGTCGAGAGATGGAAAGAAAAACAAACCTGACAGCGAACGCAATCGGGTAGAGGCTTATAAAAGTCTAAGTCTTTACCCGTCATCTCTTTATATCATTCGAAAATGGCCACTAATGTGATACATAGCAACAATGATTATCACGGACTGTCACACCGAGAGGGCGACCACATCTTGTAACAGTCAGTGGAATTTTGCATTCGGTTATATCAATAGAACGAAAACATTCTTTTCGTGAAGCACACATGTACTCAGAATGGGAAAAAACTGAGAATATAGTTCTTCTAAGCGTGCCTGTCTAGTGTGCAAAATATATTACTGATTGAATGTAATTCATTAAGGAGACTTTTTAAAGTAACCTTTGTCACTTATGCATGATCGTCATCACATCCCATTAATGGTAGGTTTAAGACTGAAACTAACAAATCTCCGAACTTCGTTCCACCATCACTCACTCCACGATTGAAACTAGTATACATAATACTGTGGCCCTATGCCGGTCCCATCAAGGTGTGATGAAAAATAAATACAGGAGCGAAACTTTACTCACATTAATGGAGTCTTGTTTTCCTAACGATGCCTGCCTTGGTGCAACTGCGACTCGGCAACCAAACGACAGATAAACGCCCTTTATGATTTTTTTTTTATACGCGTAACAAATAAATTAGAAACAAATCAATGGAGCGCCCTCGTTATTGCCTCAGTTGTCACTACATTTCTCTTAAAGACAAAAACTCATCACCCCAGACAGTTTCAATTCTCCCAACCACCTACCTCTAGTCCCTCCCTCAGCCTGTCTTAAATTCCTCCACATGTGTAATCAAAACAATGGATCCCTGTGTACGCTGTGTAATACGAGCTGCTCTGCATCTTTCGAATTTGCTGTCAATCTAAGGGTACTGTAACTTAGAACCAGTTGAGAATTTTCCTTTCCGGGAGGTAAAAATATAGCTTAGGGTGATGCAATACAGCCTTTAAGTAGACGTACATTGCAGTCACTATTCACTTCTGTCACTACCAGTATGTTTTGTTCGAATGGTCCCAGCAAAACAGCATTGGAATGGAACTTAATGTGACACGCTTGAATGGAGAACATAGAATATTTACAAAATGTAAGCACTAGAGAAATAGCATGTTTTAATTCATGATGGTATGCATTGTCATGCATCTCATTTATCCTCCGTGTTTGATTTCGTGTCTGTGTGTGTGAGTGTCTGTGTGCATGTTTCAGTGATTTCTCTCTTTTAATAAAGTGCTTATTTGATTCAAATTTGATACTCTATGACCTGACCTGGTCAATTTTAATTTTGGTGCGATCTGATATGGCCTGATCTTATCTACCTGGTCTGGATTTGATGATGATTTGATTTCTTTCTTTTTATCTGATAGGGCGCATTCTGGGGTCTCATGTTTGGTCTCGTACTCGGTATGACTCGTATGATTCTAGACTTTGTCTACGCGGCGCCTGCCTGTGGTGAAGACGACACCAGACCGGGTATCCTCGCCAATTGGCACTACCTCTACTTCGGCATATTCCTCTTCGGTATCGTCTGTATCTTTACCATCATCGTCAGCCTTCTGACCGAGCCACTTCCAGACACTTACGTAAGTGCTTTGAAATTCAATAAAGATAGACGAAATGGTAGCAACAAAGAAGTGCGAACAATCGGGTAAACGAATTCTAGTCAAAGACAGTTTTATTACCACACTCATAGTGCGATAGCGTTTAACGTAATGCCAAACGTTAATTTTCACCATGTTGTTTTAAGCTGTTGAAAATGCGTTCGCAAACAACGTTGAAATTAGAGGTCTAACTAACAAAATATTGATATCTTATTCTGGCATGTTGCGGTAGTCCCAAAATTTGATTCGCAAAAGTGAACAATATGTGCAACCATTCCACTGACTAAAGAGAAAAGATTTATGATTAAAAAAGTGTGAGCTGATCATACCGTATTAAGCTATGTACACATTTTATAGTATTTACCATTAAAACGGTACTCACATAGCGCAAAATACCATTAGCATATTCAAATGCAGAAAAAAAAAAAGCTGAGAGAAAATCGTAGCGACTAGCCATGTATCATCGGACAAGACAAATTTTTAATGTTAAATAGAAGAAAAAGAAGCATAACATTTATGTCATGTGAGCAGCTTCATAGTTACCCTGAAACTGTATTATTATAATTAGTCCTTATAGCCACCACTGGTCACTTTTTTTACACTTTTTTTACTGGCACCGGATTGTGTAGAATTTAATTTCTCTCTTGTCCAGTATCAAATCATCTTCACTGCGGACGGTTAATATTAGGAAGTTAAGTGTAGACCTAAGCCGGTTACAGCGGCTAGAAGACTTGCACACAGGCCTGATAACTTCCGCAAATTGTTGCTTTGATTTATGACAGATCCTCTCACTCTGTCTCTGACATTACAAACCAAAGTGAAACTGACGAAAATTTGAACAAAAAAGGTCCAATAAGATGAAAAAAAGTTCACCTGACTTTACAGATCTGCTGAAAGTTGCCTTGAAACATTTCCTGCATATGGGTTTAAATTATAGTATCCTCAAATGAGGGGATGTGTTTTGATTGCCTGGCCATTTCCTGGCCATTACCCGTCGTAAAAATAGTTGCTGTACTTTCTCTTCTCTTATTTGATTTTGTTTTATTGTTCATAACTACCTTACGTGACCGAAGAGGAGGTCAACCATTTCCCAAATCCAATGTCCGATTTGGTGTTGCATTGCGAGGATATCCGAAAACAGGTAGCAAGACATGCAGAGTACACTCAGGCCTACCGTATGTAGCTTCCATGGCCCATGCAATGTGTCGAGTGCAGCAAAGACCCGCAGTCACGTTACGCCAGAGCTCGAAGTCATATAGATATGAATAAACGATTATAGGATATAAAGTTGGGGGTACTATAACGTTGATAGATGTATCTCTGAATTAGGTTCACATTCTGGAAGATTTTAAGACAATTCTTAAACAAGTTATATGTAGGTAGACATAGGCTACATTGGAGTCAAATTCACGATTTTGTCTATTGAACTTAAAACGCACCGAAATTATGACCAAAAAAAAAAAAAAAACGCAACCACAACAACAAAAAGGGCTGTCACATAATTTGACCTCTGAAAACGTAATTTGTTGAAATGAGAGTACTGTCAGTATTCAAGCGCAGTTCGAAAACAAGTGCAAAATGGAAGACACAGTGACATATATCGAAAAAGACTGACAAACTGCACAAAGAAGCAGAGACGGTCCGATGAACGCACAAACCGACACACAGATATATACATATACCGACGTACAGGTGTACACATATATACATGTCATTCTGCTTCAAATGGTCGTGGTAATATTTTTTTTCCCTTTGTCTTCCTCTTATTTTAAAGATCAACGGTTTGACGTTCTGGACCAGGAAGAAGAAACTTCAGAGCAAAATAGAACCAACGGAGATGATTAACATGAAAGAAAAAGATGGAGATGAACGCATTGGTAAGGTTTCAGCCACCACTTCACTCACCCCCACCTGGAAACCCTCGTTTCCAGATTTGCCAGGATATCTTTAAATTTGTGCTTTATCATCGACAGGGCAGAAAAAGTTCCTCTGAATAAGACAAAAAGTAACCTGCAGTGCTCGCATTTGCTTGCTTCCTGCTTGAATGTCAGTTGGTGTATTGGTGAAGATATCATTGTAATTAGCAGCATGCATATAGTTAATTAACCTTAGAGACTGTCATTGTTTGAAAGACTCTGCAGTCTTCCTTCAGATCTGCTTTAACCAGACATTCTTGTTAAATTGACTTGACACAAACTTTGACAAAATTCAAATTCTCCGAGTGGTAGAAAAAAAAACTGTAATGAAAAAGTATTGCAACGGACGATACAGTGTTTTCTGGTAGATATTCCCTCTCAGTAAACTCCACTCTTACTCAAAATATTTGCAGGATAATGTGGAAGAAAGCTGAAGAGGAAAATTATGGAACTATGTACCGTAATGTACTTTGAAGTATGCTATGCTTACTATAGTAACGGCGTATTTTTGGAGGTTTCGAAAAAACAGTTCCTATGTACCCATGTTTGTCTTGGATAGTAATTACCCATACGTTAAAATACACAACCTGGTGGGCCGTTCATAGTACCCATCTTCTGCCCACACCTTTTTGATTCCTTGCCGTAGGCAGGGAATCTGTGCAGTCCTGATGTCGTGTGTGTGTACGTATGTGTGTATGCGTGTGTGTGTGTGTGACGGTTGCTCGTAAACACTCTATCTCAAGAAGGGTAACTCTGAGTAATTTCATTTTTGGCGTGTAGGTTGCCCATATTGAGTAGATGATCCCTATTGTTTTTGGTGTCCAAATCTTGCATATTAATGAGGTTATGGGGTAAAATATAAAAAATGTTAAAACTGCCATAGTTCCTTATCCGTGGGTCAGATTTGTTTTAAACTTGATAAGGTCGTCTGTTATTAACAGGTTCACGACCCTGTGAAATTTAATGCTTATCAATAGAGAGGAAGGGATAATTTTTCACTATAAAACAATAACAATAGCCTAAACACCATCATTGTGGTTATTATAAACTACGGTACAAATGCATATGGGGCTACATTGTTCAATGGCAGTTTTTTTCTTCCGTCACACACAGTTAACTCAATGGGATTGCTCCAGAGTTAAGACTACAGTACTGCATCTGTAACTTAGTGAGTAACTTCTAGTGTGAGGGGCCTCCGATAAGTTGTCCAGAGAGATAGTCTTGGTATGGGGGTCATGAGGTCAGATAGACAAGGTGGAATCAATTCATGCATTGGAATGTTAATGGGTTTGTAAAAATGAAGAATATAAAAAAAACCATCTGTTCTGTCCTTTATTTGGATAATATCAATATCCAGAGGAACAGCTGGTAGCAGAACAAGGTTTCTTAACAATCAAATTGGAGTGCTTTCAATCATATTTCACAATGTCGGAAAGGATGGAGGAAGCAAAAATATTGAGGAGGAATCATAACTTAGGGTCAACTTACGAGGACTTTGAGCGTGTTAAAAGCTACTTGTAACAAGGAAGAAATTATCGCAGAGTCGATAAAGGAAAATTTGCAAAAGGCAGAGCGCCAATTTGAGGCAATGGAAGAGGTTTATGCTGATCTGGCTGTGCTGTTGTCTGATGGAGCATTTGAGCAAGCAGAAAGCTGGATGTTGGAATGCCAAAAGCATTACACTGAGGAGAGGGAGGAAGCATTGAAAAAGTTAAAGGAGAAAATTGAGTTTCAAATTAGCGTTGGAATTACCTAAGGCAGAAATTCCACCATACGATGGAGACCCAAGAACATTCTGGTCGTTTATGAAGAATTTTGAAGTAAATATGGCAGACAAGCTGAGTTCAGATGAGGTAAGGTTGAGTTATTTGATTCAACTAGCAACAGGCAAGACTAGAAGCAGCATTGATTACTTTGTGTTTCTTGGAGCTCAGAGATAATGTTGACTGATGTCATACTCATACTGTACTTGATGTGTGGGTTATATGGCCTGACTAGGTGATCCCTATTGCTAAGTTTTGGTGGACGTCAAATGTCGCGGTCATTTAAGGTCAGCAAAATAAAGGTCATTTTGGGTTAAAGGCTTGTGGTGTATCAAGAAAAATAACTGCTGTTGATCTTATACTTGTCATGTGAATAATTCATGTTTGTTGTAATATAACCATGTAGCAAAGGAATCACAAAGCCTTTTGGCTTTCTGGCTTCTTTAAGTTGTATTGTTTCTCGCTCTTTATTCAATTTGTTTTAGTTGTCTATTTTGAAACGAACAATGTGCATGGCTGGGTGGGGTGAGCGTGGTTTGATTGAACCATTCAGAAAAAGATTGCGGGAGCAGAGAAAGATTATGGGCGAGCAGAGATAAACGTACTTTTTCGTTAGTAAAACAAAATATGCCAAATCCCGACCTGACGTTCGGAATATCATATTTGACTGCATTCGTTCCACTTCATAGTCTTTATGAAAAGTTTTTTTTTTAATATCCAATGTCTTTCCCTGTCAGCAGACGAAGAGGTAAAGTTTTCCAGGAAGTTTGTCGATTGGCTGTGCGGTACTGGGAAATCGGAACGTCGAGAACCGACAGAGGAGGAAATCGCCGCTCTCGAGAAGCTCTCCAACCTCGAAGAGACCAAACTCGAAAAAATAGTCCTCAACATCTCAGCTGTGATCATGGTAGCATGTAGTATATTCATCTGGGCTTTCTTTGCTTAGATGCGGCAGTCGAATCTACAGAAAAATACGGCAGTACGTGACATTATTCGATAAGCAATCCTAATGATGCAGAGGTAAAGAGGTGTACTATATGAAGATATAACAAAAACTCGAGAGAACATACAGATTAACTAGAATGCCATAAAATGTGAACACACACGAAACGAAATAGAGGGAGGCAAACTCATCAACAATATTTTTTACACGCAATAACCATTCACAAGTTTTGGAAATTCACGTACGGTACCCATCAAGTGACCGTATTTTTGAACGTTTATTAGTTTGCTTCAGAATTGCAGCAGAGACGGCAATACGCTATTTGAGCACAATAGCGGGAAAGTTTGAAAAAAAAAATGCAATTTTCATGTCTTTATTGTTTCAGGGAATGTATGAAATGTTGATAATGCATGTGTGGTTTGTTATATACCTCAAAGACAATCGTATGTAGATTACCTTTGATTATAGTCAATAGTCTTGTTAACTTTCTCTTCTCGTATTGCTATTATCACAATATATATCACTTATAGTTAAACTAGTGACGTTGCAAGTGACAACTCGCCTAGAAGCCTTTTCGTAATCTCGATTCATGGCAACAGCGGATATAAGGAAAAGGGACCCTGTCAGCAGCTCGAGGAAGTGACCCTTGACCTCCCCCATATGTGGCCCGGGAGGGGACCGAGGAGAGGGACTTCTGTAGTGACACATTCGACAGAGACAATAGAGGGAAGCGACTGAGGGGTCACACAGCAGCTCCAAAACTTTTTCATGAACGTTAGTCTAGATTTGAACATTTGAAATGAATCGCTTTATCGTCATTTGACATGAGTTGTAGGTACGACAGTGTGTTTGCTTATCTTCCGATTTCGAGCATGTGGATGTATGTGCAGTTGAGATTGCGAAAAGGACCATTGACAACAAACTGAAAAGAGGATGCAATTAACTCTGATCTTTCATTGCTTTACTGACTTTTAAAAACTTTATCATATGTCCTCAATTCCACCCCTCAACACAATTACCTCCCCTCAACAACATGCAGTCTCCCCTAAGAAAAACAACGAATTCATCCATTCAAGTATTCATGATTCAGAACGTCTTTGATTTCTTTTCTTTTGTTTTCTTTCGTCTTTGATTTCTTTTCTTTTGTTTTATTCCAGTCTTATCGACCCCTCCTTCTCTCTTATGTATCCCCCTCCTCTTATACGTATCCCCATTCTTTTCTCTCCTATGTATCCCCCATGCCCTCCTCTCCTACGTTTCCCTGCCCTTTACCCTATTTGTATCCACATATAGGTAATCCTTTGACGTTACGCAGGTTACATCCTGTGAAGTGTTTTAAGATGTTATGTTCTTCTTACAACCTTGTGAGCGTGTTTTTTTTTCTTCCGCAGACACTAATTAATCTTATTTGATACTCACTGAGGCTGCGCCATCATAACTATAATGGAATTTCAATCGTTCTCGTGAACTTGAGTGATTTTTAGTAATCAACAGTAATTACCACTTATTTTTTCTATTGTTTTTTACTTTTACATTTACTAGTTGAAAAACATAGGAAGATTAATAAGCTACACATCAAGATGAATAAATAAGCAGTTATTCCTTTTATGTTACTCACATTTCTCACATGAATTCAAATCTCCGGGGCGTCATGGGTAATGTTATCTCTGTAATGTTATCATGTATATAACCAAACAAAGCACGTGATCTTCATGACAAGTTTGATTGGCGGAAGTTTTTTTAATCAAGAAGGTGATTGTGAAATATTCCATGCTTATAATTGCACTGCAAATATGTTATACGACCAGAAGAGCGCAAGTTTTAATATAGACTGGTTTCCTTCGATCGCGGTGATGAAAACGACCCCTAAGCGGTACATCATCAACTGACCATGGGTCGCCATGCCACACCCTCCATTGGAAAACCAAAATGCAAACTCACTCATTTGTCAGCAGAAAATGTAAAATCTGATTCATTACACGTCACGTGAATTGAAAAGTTGATAGGTTTGATATACCAGGTGTGAAAATGTGCTAAAACCTAATTTTCAGTCCATGTGCAACATTTGAATGTCAACATTTCTCTCATACTGCCGTAAAAAGTGCGGTCACTGGATGCATAAAAACATAAGTAATAGCCTGTAAAATACTTTTTGATGAAAAAGAATGATTGGAAATACATGGCAGGACTGGCTGCTGAAACGGCGTATCTCTTTCCTCGTGTATATGTTTGGTGGCAATTTCATTTTCAGTGAGACTGTGCCATCAAAACTATGACTGTATGATAATTATTATCATGAAGTTGAATAGTAAGCAGTAATAAACAGTAATCATGGGTAAAAATTGTTTTTATTGTTCTTTTTGTTGTTGTTTTTTCTTTTAAACTCAGAGTTACCCATAGAAGAGAGTAACAAACTTCTCGTTTGACAATGAGTAGGGCTAGTGGTATTCATAGATGCTAACTATGGAAGGGTAGCAGGGACAATGCAATGACGAGTTACCAATTGCAACTTGACAAACTCAAATATCTGCAAATTGAAGAGTTGACAACATGGTAAAAATTCAGAAAACTCGTCTGTTGCAGTTAATTGAC
The DNA here is from genome assembly GCA_021234535.1 of Stichopus chloronotus. Lineage (NCBI taxonomy): Eukaryota > Metazoa > Echinodermata > Holothuroidea > Aspidochirotida > Stichopodidae > Stichopus > Stichopus chloronotus. Next base: position 6,485,541 of record CM037837.1, on the reverse strand, counting down.
GATTTGTCAAAGTGGTAACTCGTCGATGCAATGCCCCTTCTAAGCTACCGTAGATAACCATCCGTATGAGTTTACATAAAATGCAATGCTGAGGGGCTTCTACACAAACTACGGTACCGTATATAGCCGGACTATAGCCCATACAAAACACTCTTATGTCACATCACGAATATGTTATCACGTCTCATCGGACCGATTACGTGTAGGAGAGAGCGGGGCTGATTGCAACACTTTTTTTTCCGTAATGAATAATTTTGATTGATGTTTGGGCATATGTTAGCTAAACACCGTAAATGGATAAACAAAAGTCTGTATGTCACTAACACAGCAGGCTACAAAGAGCTAAAAGCGAAGCAGTTACGTATTGCAATTTATCCCCTGTCGGAGAGCTGACCGTTGTTTCTTCAGTGAAATGAAAGATTTAGTCTACAACCACATGATCATTGTGAATAGGTCATTGACCTAACTGCATGTGAACCCATTAGTAGAAGAATCTTGTCATATATACGTGCGAGCTGTGATTTTTACAGTAATTCACCAAAAGGCTCCAGCACCCAAATATCACGCCTCTTTCCGTTACCATTCGTTCTCTGTCAGTTCATCATAACACTCAAACAAATTGGCAAATTCTCATCGGCATGTATATAGACCTATACTCATAAACATACCAATCAGCAAATACTTGACATGATTGACAATTTGTTCCTCCACTGTTTCGAGTGTAAATGTTCCCCCAATTGTAGTTTTTTTTTCTTCTTAGTTTGTGAGTATTTCAAACTAACAATGAACGAGAACTACCTGCAAGAGTTTCACAACATTATCGAAGTCTAAACTGCTACATCGGAGTCCGTCATAAGACTGAGTAGAATGTAGAAGTAGAAAACAGCACGCATGGTTCGTGGAACATATACCATGACGTAGTATTACACGACACACCAAATGCAGGAAAAGTTGACACAAATGAACAGCACACTCATAGAAATAGATAAAACCAGAATGACGTCAGGCTAACTGACTCACACACTGACTAAATGACGCCAGCTTTAATAGGTGGCGTCTTGCTCTGTATGGCAAAGCAGCTCTGCCTTCACCATGTACAATGTATATAGTGCACGTAATTAATTTGTTCGTTCCATATCTAAGGTGCATCTTTGGGGAAACGAGGAGTAAATGCAACCGTTTTAATTTTTGAGAATACTCGATAATATTCAAAGGAAAAATGGGTTCCAGCGTTTCGTTGTTCAGTTGCGAGTTATATTATTCTGAAATATCTGTTGGATTTGTGTTACGCGGTTTCATAAAGGCATTTGCCCAACATAGTTTGTGCTTCCTTTATAGCCTATTGTTTCCTGACGTCATTCTCGTTTATCTGTTTCTACGATCACGCCCAAAAGGGAGAGGAAGAAAACTGTAAAATTTTCTTTGCCCACAAAAACATTTTGACCTTCAAAGTGTCTGAATCTGAAAGGTCATCAGGGGTGTCCACAAATTCGATGCAAAGGTTTGTACTTTTCGTACTAATGCGAGACGCTCAATGACGTTGGTGATAAATATTAATTGATTACAAGAACAGTGGTGCTAATGAGTTGGGAACAGAATAATCAGCGTCGTTTCCTTTTGTTTTCACAGTGTCACTGGAATTCAGTCTAATCTGTGACTTTTCCGATTATCAATAGTAACGTACGACTGATCCACAGAGGTACTTACGCCCAGAACAAACTATCGAATGTCAATACATTGAGCTGTCAGTACAGCCGGCAGCTACAACAAGACCCAAGGCTAAATATCCCAATGTATGGTGTCATACTCAGGACATTATAATCTATTTTGTTTTCAAGTATCCTGGATGTTTTTTTTTTTAATTCGTGATATTTGATAGGCCTATACTCATATACACACAACAGGAACAACGATCTCATGCACGGTTCGGCCGCATGCTCTTTGTGGGATCTGAAAACGTCTGGGATAATCCGATTTTGCCCTCTGTATGGCTTTCGGTACATTTAAAGTAGGCCCTAGAGGACCGCTGGAATTCCGCAAAACGAACCTGTGGGTCTACTTTTAAAGGGAGTGAGAATGACTTTTTTCGTGGCACGAGGAATTTGTGAAAAAAATAAACTTAATTTTCCACCTACCGTACCGAAACCAGTTCCCCGTATGACTGACATTGGCTGCCGCTGAAAAGGATACGTCAAAACCACACTTCGCATATGAGTGCTTTTCACCGTAAACATCATATTTCGATAGAAGTGTGGCTTTGTAGCAAAAGCAAATCTTTTAGTGATGCCACCGGGACTATCCAATCAAAAGGAATATTTTTGTAATCAGAGAGGGCGGATTGCTTGCAGGATGATCATGCCATATTAAAGTGACGTCATACGTGGTGAAATAAACTAATACAAGCAATAAGGACGACATGGAGATCTAATGAATCAAGCACTTGAAGCAACAACCGATGATAAAGTGTGCAGGATCTATTTCATTCAAACAAGGATTCTCAACATCCTGCTGAGATACTCCTTTCAAGTTTAATAATGTATTTACTTGAGACGTTAGGCTATCAAAAACTACCCTACCCCACTATATAGTCAACCGTTTTACTGGGTTTTTTTTTCACTATTTGCTGTTGTCACAAATTATTTAATGATATCACTAATTCATTTGATGAACGGACCTGAGTTGCTCTTATCCTCCAAAAAAAAAAAAAAATGAAGGAAAATACAGATGCCAAATGTTGTGTGCACCGAGCTTCTCCTATAAAATAAAAGGAAACTCAGTGCTTCCAGTATAAGCAAGTAGCAATAACATTTGCAGGTTCAACTATATGCATAGGCAATACAAAGGGGTCCAGATAAGGACTTTTATTTTCTATTCAATTCTATTACGCTGATTTTCTTTCAGTATTACTTCTTTGACCACTCGAAATTAAATGATAGCATTTTGAGTTCCTTTGTGGATAAGTTCGCCTCAATTCCAACCGTCAGCCCGATGTACATTAAAGTATAGCAGGTTATCTTACCCCACCGCTGCGTAATACATTTTCACGTATCATGAAGGCTAATAGACCAGGCAGAGAATGGTTAGTATATCGTCACCCGAAAGCGAGATTTATGAGACCTTTTCTGATTAAAAAAGTGACCTAAATGTGCCCTGCATAAGTGTGCTAGCACAGCGAAATTTCAGATGGAACATTCAACTAGATACCTCCATTTGTCATTAGAAGGTGAGGGCTATTCAGATCTCTTAGGTAGACGAGTACCGGTACGTAATTGTCACTATATTCCGTTTTGACTGATACTGTCTTCCCTTTTCCACCAACAAATGACACTATTTCCGTTGCCTCGGAAAGCGAGACAAGGAAAGGTTAAGTGGACGTCTCAAGAAAGCAGAAAACCAAATAAGGTCTTGGCTACTTAAAAATGTCTTATAAAACATTGCCATCTATACAGCCAGGTGGGAATCGTGAAGGCTGTACGCTAGTGCATTCATGAAGGAAGCTGTGTTAATGACCCATACAGGAGATCAGGGTGAAAGTAACAAAATGTACTGAGTTACGATCATGTTGCCATGGTAACAATCCAGTAACCAACAGTAAGTCACCATAAACAGTAAGCCACCATTAACAAGAAAATCATGTGGAGCAGCATTCTTTCACATTGGTTTCTCATCGAGATAAGCAAATAGCTTTAAACGTCAGCGGGAGGCACTCTATTCTTCAACGGATTATTACAGTTGATTAATTTAATTAAAAATAATTTCATTAAATAAGTTAATTGAATTTATGTACATTATCCACAAGTAATGTTTCAACAGTGAAGACCGAAAACATAGAACAATATTTAACCACTTTCAAAGATGCAACCCATCACGCCCACGGAGTTGCATGTGGTTTCATAACACAATACAAAGATACAGCCTAAAAAATTACTATGATATACGTTGATTAGCGATGTTTTCGTTGTATAGTAATACATAAAAAACAAGAAAGAAAAAAATGATAGTGAAAACCAATATGTACATGCCAACTGGTCTTCCCTATGTAGTTAATATACTTGGCTTATGTTCTCTGGCTACTTACATTAGCGACACTAGCACTAATTTTAAACTCCGTTTCAACGACCACAAACATAGTATACGTCATAAGAGCATTGACTCCCCTGTGACAGAACACTTCAGTCTCTCGAACCATGACTTATCCCATGCTAAATACAGTATTTTGTTTGGTAATCTCATATTATTGCGAGAAAAAACAAACACAAAGTATACAAGACTATCCACTCAAATCGTACAGTACTGGCATAAACAGAATACCTTTCGTTCATGAGCACCCATGTTCGAATACTTTGGTGAGTATTAAGTCCCCAGGTTGCCACGTTGATGTCGCTGCCTTAGTAAAAGTGTCGAAATATGTTATTTTTCTATTAAAGACTAGTTGGCATGTACGTGAATGACTGATCATGTTCGTTGATTGAGTGATCACGTGTTAGGTAGTAAGTAGTCAAACAAAGAATTAAACGACGGTTCAAAAACATTTAAGGAACGATCGAACCTCCTGTTGTATCAGAGGTTTTGCCTTTTATTGACGCTTGTGAGGAAAACTGATGTGCAATGGTAAACTTGAGGGGCGACGAAATTTGTCTGCCCCTTTTCGTTTGTCTGTGGCTTGTCTGTAGGTTGCAAGGTTAAGCTAGAGAGCTTTTTTCACATTATCCATAAAAACACTTGATGGAAAAAGTTGTCTGAAATCGTTGAGGAAACAATCCACCATGTCCTGTTGCTATGGCAACTTACAGTTTACCATAAAGAAACTTGATTTCAATAATCGATAGGCTTAAAGGCTATGTGACATGAACATGACCTTTTGGAGTATTGGGTGCATTGAGCATTGAAAATGTTGTAAATACCCAAAAATTTCATAAAAATACGTCAAAAACTGACAAATTTACAGGCACGTTAGTGTCTCACAGTTGAATCATGAATACACATTGGCTAAGTATGCAAATTTGCGACGTCAAGAAATGGACTCCTATGACATGTCTTATATTAATCCTTTGTTTATCTAACCTTTACTTCTAGGGCATTTGAGAAGTTTCCATGCCCAGAGGGTTTTATTTTTGAAGCATGTATTTTCTTCTTCAAAGATATTATCTTCAAAAATATCACTTACCAATGCGAAACTCAGTAATTAAGTAATCAAGGGGCAAAATACAGAGGCTTTACAAAAATAAATGATGCGGTGTGCAACACTCCACGTCATCTGTTTTGCATTTCTCTCAAACTTTGAAAAGTCATATCCGAAAAGCCGTAATAGATTTAAACAAAATTCCAACGGATTTTCAATCAGGACTATGCAACTTCTGCATGAAGAGTGATCGTTTCTAGATGCACGTCAAACAACCTTTAAGACAGCAAGCTGATATTAGCCTAAGCTAGATGTCCGCCCCCTAAGGTAAATGTCCGTCACCTGGCACTGTACTTTAGAAAACAGAGGGAAGTAGGGCAAAACAACATGAAGATAGTAAGGTTAAAATTCGTGTTTTTTCAATGGTACCTTTCTTCAATCTGCCGGGTAATAGTACCGTACCTGAAAAACAACGAAAGCTTTCTTGTAACTATGGCAACTGATAATTGGAACATCTGTTGCAAAAACACGTGGACATCAGGCTTCCATAGATACATCATCATTTAAATCGGCATGTAACAATTTGAAGATAGTATTGGTTCAGTAGTTTCCTATCTCAGGAAAACGGTTCAACAAAGTAGCTTGCAACTTCAACTGACGTTCACAGTGATACAAATTCTGACCAGCGCCAACGATAAAGAAGACTGCTTGGCGACAACATGCAGCGTAGTTAAAATATTGAGATCAATATAGATACTATAGTTTTCCTTACAAGATACCAGGAATTTTCGATCTCAGGACGGTAGACAAAGAGGACGAAACGAGCAGTAAAAAATAGACTGCTTATGCACAGAAGCCAGCATTTCTCGTCCTAGCCCTGTTGGTTTTCAGAACGTTGGTTTTCAAAACCGATTGAACGTCTTATCTAGAAATAGGACGGTACAGGGGTTGCCAAATTTAACTTCCTCGTCCGTTGTTACAGCATAGAGATGAGTGTTGGAAGCTAACAATGCTTTGCAACTCTGTTAAGAGACGCGTTCATAGAAATCGGAATACTAATAGCTGGAAGTAGCGCGTCAATGGACAAAATGCCGTCAAACTGGCCACTGCAGGGAGGGTCACTTGCCGAATGATTTGGTATGGTGTAATAGTGTCATACGTTCGTGCCTAGTAATCGCGCATAGCAATAGGACCATCAATAATTCGAACAAACGACGGGCACATCGCGCAACGTACGCTGCACAATACTGAGCTGCTAGCTGAGACATTTCATCAGTTGTAGCGGATTAAAAATCAAGTGATTTGCTCCTCAAGTGCAGAAAATGTGTGCTGTCTTGTAGTTCCTCCTTACTTTGTGCGGTTGAGCTAAAGTTGCAATCTTTTGCACATCTAGTTAAGCAGTAAAAAATAGGGTGCCCAAATTTATAATACTCACCGTAAGATAACATTTCAGCAGCATGTGACCCTCCAGTGTTCGGCCATTTTCTTATTGTGGAGTAATACTTCCAGCTAGAGTGTAGGATTTCTATGAGACACCTTGCATATGACATCACAATGACACAGTGAAATGCCCTGCTATGGGCAGTTCGAGGAAAAGCATGGAAATTCCTAGAATCCCAGCCCTGGGAGAATCCCTAGGATTTATAAGACTATGCGTGAAAGTTGCAACGTTAAATGCCAGCTGCGTTTAACGTATAAGCACGCGTATTCACTGGAACACCAATTCGCGTACATTACTTAATAACTTACACGCTGCTCGTTTCTTTGCCTTAAGGAGGGCGTTCTTGTTTGTCGTCGTATGACGTCAGCACAAGGGAATGTGGGCGTCATTGTTATCAATGTGGGTATCATTGTAATGATATCATTCTAACGCACCGTTGTCTTAAAAAAAAAAAAAACGCCTAAAATGACAAGACGCAACGCAGTGTGCGCGTTCTTTTTAGCTCTCCGTTCTGTTGCTATACCGCCGCCAACTTGACCACTCGGATACGACGCCCCAGTGACACAGTTACTCGAACACTGGAGATTCCCGGCCGGAATCCCGACCCTGGGAAAATCCCTGAGATTTATAAGCCACTAAACTTACTCTTGAGCACGTACTTTAATTGGGCATCTAACTCCGCGCATTAGGGAGCTTTCGATTCCTTCGTTCCACATAGTTGACGGTCGCATACGATTATTACGTCATTTTGAGAAACTGCGCATGCGTCACGTCGTCTCCTAATTCGTCCACTAGCCAAATCGAGACCGGCAAACCAGGGTTAAGCGTTCTCTGTGGTCGAGGGAGACGACGCAAAGGCTGAAGTGACGTAATAATCGACTATGTGGACGTACACTGTATCGAAAGCTCCGTGTTCTACACCAAAGCCGTACTGTGTATAAGAATGTGCACGTCTGCGCGTGCGGTGTCTCTGTCATTCGGTTTACACCCCGTCCATGTACTGCTCGTTTGTTTGCCTCAAGGAGGGTGCCTTGTTTGGTGTTAAATGACGTCAATGCAAGGGGGACTCTCTAAAAGTTCCTACTAGCCAAATTGAGGAAGGCAAAACCACGGTTTGCGCATTCTCGATTTGGCCAGTTCCGTCGGGCGATTTTAGCATTCGCGGAGGCTCCAAATGCCGAATTAATAGCAGCAGTCGACTTTGTGGACGACCAAATCGAAAACTCCCTATTGTGCTTTCCATAAAGGGAGTTCTTGTGTTCTTCAAACTTAAATCATTGTTTGATTAATATGTGTGCCACATTGATGCTTGCACGGTTTTGTCGATGCCAAAGATTAATTGAATGTCTTCGTCTTTGTGAACCATTGGTGGGAGTGGGTAAAGGGTGTGGGCCTGCATGGTATGTTGTCGAGTGAATTCTGAAATTTTAAACAAAAGAGCACAGAGTTGCATATCCTATCCCCATCGTTGTTCGTAAAGTTTCTCTCATTTACACGTGTATGTACTATAGTCGATTGAGAGCTTACCGAGCTATTCATTATACACAGTATATAATTAAGTAGAGGCCAGGGAGAAAACGCGGAAAACTTTCTGACTAAGAATTTTTTTATATCTGAATGCATTCACCCCTTCAAAAAAGTCTTGAAACTATGCCATGACCAACCAGAAAGCCAAAAGGCTTTGGGAGTCCTTGCTACATGGTTATATTATAACAAACATGAATTATCCACATGACAAGTACAAGATCAACTGCAGTTATTGTTCTTGACGCACCACAAGCCTTTAACCCAACATGACCTTTATTTTGGTGACCTGAAATGACCGTGACATTTGACAGCCACCAAAAGCAATAGGGATTACCTACCCAGTATGGCCAACTCACACATGACATCAGTCAACATTACCCTTCTGGAGTTAATGTGTTAGCAAGGTTTGACCTCGGATGACCTCAAACGACCTTTGAACTTCACCACAAACAAAAGGAGTCTTCTACTTAGTATATACAATCTACACATCAAGTAAGACATCAGTCAAGGCTAGACTCCTGGAGATATTGTGTTTACACATTTTTACAGTTTAACCTCTGGTGACCTCAAATGACCCTTGACCCCAATCAAAACAAAAGAGATCTTCTGCTCATTATTACCAACCCACAGGCCAAGTATTACAGCAGTCATGGTTACTCTTCTGGAGATAGTGTGTTTACAAGATTTTTACAGTTTGACCTCGGTGACCTCAAATGACCTTTGACCTCGAACAAAAAGAATAGAAATCATCTACTTACTGTGCCCAAACCACACACTAAGTATGACATCAGTCACAGTTACCGTTCTTGAGATATCGTGTTTACAAGGTTTTCACATGTTGCCCCCTGGTGACCTCAAATGACCTTTGACCTTCACAAAAAACAATAGGTATCATTGACTTACTATGACCAACCCACACAGCAAGTATGAGATCAGTCATAGCTACCCTTCTTGAGATATCGTGTTTACAACAAGGGTCACACGCACACACACTCGCACACACACACGCACAATCACTGCCTTACCGGGACATACCTTATCGGTCCTTTCTACGAGTTCCACATATACCTACGAGGTCTGGCGAACTATTTGTGTGTCGTTATCAGGACCTACCATTGGCACAGCACTACTCACTACTCTTTGGTATGGGTAATCAACTGTAAACAAAAATAGGAACATTGGTAATCAAATTTCGGCACTCGAACTGTAAACATTTTGAATTCCAATATGGTCGCCATGACGAAATATTGAACTTACTATTTGGGCTTCCATATGATATATGGCACTGAAATTTGGTACATAGGCATTTTCCCATGCTGAATAATCAAGAATTTATGTCGTATTTGTAACAAACTTGACGGTGGCCATTTTGAAATCCAATATGGCCGCTATGAGAAATAGTGAAATCCCTATTTTGGGTTCAAGATGATCTGTGGCACTGAAAGTTAGTACCCAGGGGCAATTTGACGTGCTGGATTTTATAACGGATTGATATGTAAGGTTTGACGAAAAGTTAAGGCAATTTTTGAACTCAGCATATCAAATTCCCCCCATCAGGCACATTTACACATTTTATGTGACGCGAGCATATGTACAAATTTATCTGCCTGACAACATGATCTGCCTGGTCAATTGTCAAAGAGGTGTACTTGCTTTCTAACAGAGCCCTCTTTTAAAAAATGCTATCAGCAAGTTGCAGAAAACTACGGGAATTAAGCACTAACAAACAGACAACACTGTGACGCATTATAAACGAAATTGCAACTGTAGGCATTGTAATGATGTTTTTATAATTTGAGTCACTTGAAGATTATATTATATACACATTTTCCGTTAAGTAAAACAATAACTTGTGACAGTGTATCTAATTATGTAAAGTACGAAAGAAAAATCTTAATTTGTCAACGAATTGGGCGTATTCTGAACGGTAGGCCTACACTTAAAATGCTTACCACTTATGCGCAAAACGTTTTTACTATTATTGATGAGTTTTAGACATTCTTACCGGGACATGAATAGAATCATAGAGTCTATTTTTCTATTATCAACCACAATCTCAGAATATTATTACATAATTAAGAGGACATGTATTAATTATCAAAAATCAAATATCACATGAAGGGGTTATATAAAATTAATAGCTCTACGACTCATAGTCAGTAAGCACCATCAATTTCTTCTTGGTAGAATAAAAAAGATTTGATAACGAGTTATCGGTACATTGAGAGTGTCTTTAATTGATGTGTCAAACGTTACTTAATGTAGATAAAACGCAAATCCAGTTTTTGAACAAAGATTACGACTGTTTAGCAGCAGAATTGAAAGGGAGGATTTCAATGACTTTCTTGAATTTCAAAGCAGATGACGTCACATAATAATGTTTGTTTCAATGACGTTAAGTCGGAGACATTCTTGGCACATTATGGCTTTGATTGCAATTAACAAAGATTTTTGTTGCAAAGAAGATACCAACTTTTTTTGTTAAAAACACTTGAAAATTCACTAATTAAAAACAATCATGGATATAGTAATAGCATGGTATAAAAAAAAAAACTTCACAACAGATATATTCAGTGCACACCATCGAGTTGCTTTAAAGGGGAGAATGTCCTTTTTTACGAGTTCCAGATATTCGTATCGGCACGTTAATGATAATTCCCATTGATGAACAAAACGTTACCTTCATGATTGCTTGATTGATTCACGATGTCCTTAATAGATAAGGCAATCTTTTGTAGTGTAGTTAAGAAACAAATCCAGTTTTTATTTAACAAAGATGATAACTAATTTGGAAATGATTAAAATAGAAGATTTGATTAACTTTGACCTTAACGTCCTCACAGCTGAAGCTATCAACGAAATAGGGTTTTATTTAAATGTCACATCATTTGAAGACATTCTTACCAGGACATTGTTCAGACTGTAAAAAACATGTATTTACTATTATTTACTATTATTTATTAGACAGAACCTACTACAAAGTCAAGATTACTTAAAAATCCAAAATATATAAGAAATCATGAATATAGTACCAAATTTGCATAAAAATATCAACAACAAGATATAGTTAGTAAGCACCATTTATTTTTAAAAGGACGAATGCCGATTTGTTTATGAGTTCCAGATACACTTATCGGTACTTCTAAGATCATTCCCATTGATACGAAAAACGTTACCTTCATGGTTGCTGAGTTCCAGACATTCCTACCTCTCTTCTAAAATCTTTTAAAAGTCAATTTTGTTATCAATCTTAGTTCCTCGATAATTTTATTTTAGCCTTTCTGTGCATTTGCTGAGAATCGTTACGGAAAGATCAACTAATAGAAATGCATAAAATTAATTGATTTCCGACTCGAACATAGTAAACACCATCTATTTCTTAAGAAAGAGTATATGAGAGATGATAACAAGTTGGAGATATTCGTATCAGTACATTCAGAGTATCTTTAATAGATGTGTTAAACTTTTCAACTGTCGCTAAGATACAAATCCAGTTTCGTCACAAAGATTATAAGTAATTTCAAAACGATGAAAAATAGAAGATTGATCGACCTTGACCTTAACATCATCACACCTGACACCATCAAGTAAAATAACGGTGATTAAAAATAACACATAGGTTGGACACATTCAAACCAGGACGTGGCTTAGATTGTGATGGACATTACTTTTTTATTCATAGACAATTCCAACTATTTCGAAAAAAATTGTTTAAAAATCCACAAAAGGTAAAAAACCATGTACAGAACAATAGCATTATATAAAAACCAAATTTACAACAAGATACATTCAGTTAGAACTAATTATTTCCTTTGAAATAGCGAATGTCAATTTGTTTACGAGTTCCAGATATACGTATCGGTACATTCATTATAAGGATTATTAATTAACAAAACGTTACCTTAGCAATTGCTGAGTTAGAGACAATCTTACCGGGAAATGGGTTTTAACAACGTTGAAAAATCGGCTTTATTATCAACCAGAGCACCACGACAATACTATTTTACCCTTCCTGTACATGCCTTAAATATCGGAAAGGAAAAATCAACCGAGGTGTATAAAGTTAAATAATATTCGACTCGAAATATAGGTTTTATTTACACAATTAATTGAAAAAAATCTAAACAAAAAACCAGAATGCAGAAATGCATTGTGGTTTCGATGATCTATTTAAGAGAAATTTTTTCTGAATCTGATATAATAGCATTAGTATGTGTCACATTTGTCACATTTTCACAATTTGACAACTGTTGACCCCAAATGACCTTTGATCTTCACAAAAAAACGATAGGGTTCCTCTACTCAACATGCTACAACTACACACAAAACATGAGATCTCTACAAGCTTCCTTTCTTGAGATATCGTGTTTTCAAGGTTTTCACAGCTTGACCCCTGATGACCCCAAATGACCATGGACACCTACCATAAACAATAGGATTCTTCTTCTCAATATGGTACACCTACTTACTAAATATGAGATCACTACAAGCTTCCTTTCTTGAGATATCGTGTGGTCAAGTTTTTCACAATTTGACCGCTGTTGACCCCAAATGACTTTGACCTTCACCAAAAACAATAGGATTCTTCTTCTCAATATGGTACACCTACACACTAAATATGAGATCTGTCCAAGCTTCCTTTCTTGAGATATCGTGTTTACAAGGTTTTCACCATTTTATCCTTGTTGACAACAAATGACCTTTGACCTCTACCAAGAACAATAGGGTTCTTTTTCTCAATATGGTACAGCTACATACCAAATATGAGATCTGTCCAGGCTTCCCTTCTTGAGATATCGTGTTTACAAGTTTTTCACATTTTGACCAGTGTTGACCCCAATTGACCTTTGACCTCCACCAAAAACAAAAGGGTTCTTCTGCTCAATAGGGTACACCTACATACCAAATATGAGATCTGTCCAAGCTTCCCTTCTTGAGATATCGTGTTTACAAGGTAGGGCGTCACGGACATAAACACACACGCACATACACACACATACACCCACACATACACACACACACACATATGCATGATTACAAAGGTTACGATTATCATCAAAACGAAAAATGTAAATATTCATTACAAACTGCTACTCCTCTCCAAACAAATGTTTCATTTGAAAGGTTGATGAATTTGGTCTCAATAAAAACAGAAGCCTCGGAGACTTACGTCTCCGAGGCTTCTGTTTTTATTGAGACCTTTCCTATCAAATGATAATTACATGAAATATAGAAACGGTTTGATCGTATAATGGGAAACTATTCATTTCAAAAACTCAAATTGGAGCCATGAAAAAATTCCTTGTGTAAGGGGGTGGGGTTTAGTCGTCTTGATCATGTAAACTAAGAAAACGTTGATGAAAACGTGTAAACTTCCGATATTCATGTTTTAAAATATTTTGTGTCAGCACTTGCCTGCAATAACGTCTTGTGCCCTGATTTGGGAATTCATAGAAGGACATGATTACAAAAACAAATGGAAAATAAGGGAACAAAATATTGACCTCTTGCTACTAAACTGAAGACTTCATGGTCAGAGTATGGTAACTTGGAAGTGACATACAAGTCACCTCAATTCAGCTCTATCGTGAGTTCTGGTGATTGTAATTCCTACCAGTAGTGAAAAATAAATGTGGATTTACAAATCACTTTCTTAAGAGATAGATATGTTTGAATATGTTAAGGATACTGCAACAGCTAAAGGGTTAGGTGGTTCAAGTACGCGACGTGTACAACACACCTTACTTATAGGAAAGAGTATAACTCTAACGTCTTTCCTGTAGTGACTGTAAACAATGGTCGTTGAACCTTTAAACTAGAGGGACTCTCCATAAAGCCTATTGTAGATGTTTTTTCTTTCACTTCATTCAACACCTAGAATTATTACTCAGATACATAAAGTTTACAGAACAGTATTTGTATATTTCTGTCCGTTTGAGTTCGTTGTTCCTTGAAATGGCCACCTTTACTGTGTGCTGGTATTGTTCGCAAGCGTCTATTGATTCTGCCATCCTTTAACAATCAGTTCACCATGAAACGAGGACAATAGTCACATATTGTTCGTGCCTACTAACTCCCCCCCCCCCCCCTTTTTAAAAAGGGTTTTTTCATACGGTCAATTTAAAAAAAACCTTTTGAAGAAAAAACAATCATGAATATTCATTTCAAACTACTTCTCCTCTCCAAACAAATGTTTGATTGACACTTACGTCTTTGAGGCTTCTATTTTCATTGAGGCCTTTCCTATCAATTGATAATGACATGAAATATAGAAACGGTTAACTCCTCCTATGTAGGACCGGGAGGATTGTTCTAACATACACCAGCGCATGAAAATTTTTATCGCTACCAGACATAATGTCTATCTCAACTAAAAGCATGTCTGCATAGGTTTGCATACTGTGTGACATATATGGAAAATAAAAAATGTAAAAAGTCATGTCGACAACTTGCTCTAACAACAACAACTATGACACACTGTATTATCTGTTTTCATAATGGTGACCCTTGGCCTTTGACCTATGACAATGTCGACCGGGTGAACATTATATCCTACCCTTGGACATCTACCTATCAAGTCCATCCGACTAACCGTATGTATGAGAAGATACATACCGTGCACTCACACAATTACACGCACACACACATCTGGATACCCCTTCCCACCACCTCACCACAATCGGTAATCCTGATCCATGTGATTTGTGCATCTTAAGGAAACCTATTAACCTCATTTCGTTTTAGCTGAATAATTAGGAGGCCACGATAAGGTGGTCAACCATTTAAGTGTCAATCCACCAAAGCAGCTCAATGGAGTGCAGGATCTTCTCACTATTACACTGCTTACAGGGATGAAATAACCACCTTGAAAAATAAGAAAAATAAATGAACTCGAACGAGCGACATTATTCGCATCCAAAAATAATTGCTCATGAACTATTAATTACGACAAATCTCAAAACATTTTGGAGGAAGTTGAAAGCCCTGATAAACCCTATCCATAACCGAAACAGTGAAAAATTACAGATCAATTCATCAAAGATGAAACCTTTTGGGTTCCATTTTTGAGATTTAAATGAAAATATTTTACTATATTTAAACGAATTGGAAGCTGACATCTTTAAAGTTAAGACCTCCTCCCTTGGACATAGTACTATGTATCAAATCCCTGACATTTACCCCCGTCTTCCCATATTCTTACTTTTTAATGAACTTCATAGATATGTTATTTTCAAACCGCCCTTCAGGAATTCGGTCAAAATTGTATTAATTCAAATCAGTAAGTCTGAGTAAAGATCGTATTAAACAACACAACTTCTAACAGTCTACCACCACCTCTAGTAAAAATCGAACGCACAATCGGCAATCGCACAACGATCCACTTGTAACAAAACATCTACTTTTTTCGGCAAAGGTAAATCCATCGTAAATCAGACTTTTGGGCTCCCCGAAATTTACATTGGGCTTATCAAATATTCTCATACAACTGGTTTATTTCTACATGTCGAAAAAAAACTTTTAACAAAGTGTTGCACACCGGTATCAGATGCAAAATGCCCAGATTCAACCTTCGATTTAACTACTAGAGACTCTTCCCTTTCTCCCCAACCCATGAAGTCCAAATTCACTGCAAATGTTATCCGAGCGATACCCTTAACGTAGGCATTTCTTTAAGTAACCTGAATATTCCCCAGGCTGCAAACTGCAAATTCAGTCAGTGGGCCGATAATGATATATAACGCACCAAAAGAAAAAAACTAAACCGAAATTTGCAATTTCTTACCTTTAAAGCTGGTGCTTCATGAAACTGACGTCTCGAAATTGATTTCTTTTAATGTACTCTCTTTTATATACAAGGTTTTTTTTTTTAAGGGAACACCGTGCATTTGTCTTCAAAATATCTATAATGCTTTTATAAGAGCCTCTCCCAGTGCAGCTTTCCTTCGTGTCACTTTCGGAAACAAATTTTAACTTTAAACGTCATTGTCATAAATCTGCCATTCCGTTGCTGAATGAGCACAACTGCAATATCTCCATTGCCTCTCTGATAACTCCGATGTTCCGTCCGATATCCTCGTCAAGATTGCAAAGAAAAAAATCCGTCCCGTCCTTTACTATACAAGAATTTCTTTCACCACTATAGCTGACGCCAATGATTAAGTTCTGAACAGAATTCGTGCAAGTTGCAACCCATATCGGTTGGCTCGTAAAATCCCTGGTTACATTGGTAGGTCTCATCAGGGAGGTCTCATACCCACAATCCGGACAACGCAATATACACTTTTGTTCATTTCTTCAGAGACTTTAACATTTGAAACTTTACAAGGATAACAAATCTGTTGCAGGTAGTAGATCTGAACGCCAACTACTAAAATACCAAGCCGCTAAAATGCATTTCCAAAACATCTTAATTATGCAGAGACTCCTCTCCCCTTAATCCGCATTCCTTTCTCGTCTCACTTCCATTCATCTTACAAGTGAATGGTTACAGCTTCTTTCAAGAATGCAATGTGATAGTAGACAATCCTCATTTGAAGGGCTAATCCATTACTGTCAATGAATAGTTTTGCCTTAAAAAAAAAAAGGAAAAAAATGTCACACGTAGCTCATCCACACTCCCTTGCTGGACCTTTCGTGAGGGTGATCAGGGTGAACTTCATGGTTATACATATGTATCTAACTATATGTCCCTTGTTTTTAAAGTCCATCTGCTATGCATCTAGAAAAGAGCCCGTTTTGTTCAAAATTTGCAGCGTGAAACTCGGAACAAAAATTCGTTCAAATTGTGCTAACATCTTTTACCGTTTTTGACATACCTTTTTCAAAGTTTGATGAAAAAAAAATGATGATAACGTGGGGTAGTTCTCAGCGTCATTTTTCTTTATAGTGAACATTTTCATATTTTACAAAGGTTTCGTAATTTGCAAGTGATATAAATATCATGAAAAGACGAAAACACATGCTATCATGACAAAACAAAACAAAAGACACTTAAAGAATACCCTTGAAATAAGGGATAACGTAAGACATATTATGCGAGTCCCTCACTTGACGTCATATATTTGCATACTTAGCCAATGCTCGTTTCCGATGCAGTTATAAGACAAGAATTCTGTGTCTGTAAAATCGTCCAATATTCTACAGATTTTAATGACATTTGTGGCTATTTTGTAAAGTTCTTAATGACTAATACAGACAGTATATCCCAAAATGCATTTTTCGTATCTCACAACATTTGTTTCTTTTTTAAGTAGAACCAAGCACTTACAAACAACTATTTCAGTCGGTTCAAATTGATCACCATCTCAGATTTAACATCAGCTGTATTCCAGGCTGTCCAATATCAGAATCAATGCCAGCAGAAACTCATTAATTAGCACGTCTCATAAGAATGGCTTGAGGAATTTCTCATTTCAAAAAAGTCTTACGAGAATGCCAAAAATTTATTGGCGAGAACCTCGCGAGGATTTCTCATACGGGTATATTTTCACTGGACCCTTACAAACGATCTTGCCACGGGGGGGGGGGGGGGGGGGGGGGGGAGGGCAGCTAGATTTGTTTGGAGAAGCGGATAAAAATCTGTAAAGAACACCAACGCCACCATCAGATGGCGCGTGGCATGCGTAAATGCTTTTTGTTAAAATACAGTTCAGAACGTCGGAAGACGCAAGTCAACTCATTGAGGTTAAATTTAAGGCATCCTAATTTCGACATGTTTTGTGTTGCAATTTTAATTTTCGGTGATATGATTCTTTCAGTATATATTTTTCGTCATGTAACTTTTTATCAATAAACAGATAGCCTCCTGCGATGACTATTAAAGTAGAATACTCTGCATGCATGGTTAAAAAATGGAAAGTTCCAAGGTTATTCGGCGAATGAGGAGAAATTACTCAGATATTTCAGGTAACCAGGGTTAGATGCAATATGGTGCAGTGTTTTGTATCGTTTGAAGTTGTGTGTTTTCCCTAGAAATCCTAGTTTCCCTTAATCTAACAATAATAATTTACTTCATGCTGAACATTTTTTTACCTTTGCTACAATTTTTAATGTTACCATAACAAAGCGGAGTTTCTATTTTACCTATAACTATTGTAAATGACGACGCATATGTTTGAAGTATAATTTTAACAGAAGATAACGTGAAATGGATGACCGGTGGCCTATATGGCAGAGGTCTATGGGACGGGGTACCAGCGTTCCCTCCGAGGAATTTTTAACAATCAGGTAACCTTAGGTGGAATCAGGTGAAATAGTTTGCATCGTCTAAAATCAGAAAATGTTCCAGATTGATGTCTGAGAGACAATATATTATAATCTTTGAGAAACTCAATGACAAATTTACTAAAGAACCATCCATGCTGAACCTTTCAAAACTGATCGATGTCAACAGTAAATGCCTGTGTTTCATTCAACATACAATGGTGAAGCTGACTAGCGTGCACATTACACTTGGGCATCCAACACACACATTAAACCGTGAAAGAAGTCAAAAGCAGTATCAAGCGAAAGATATGCTGAAAACAACAGTAAAGAAACGTCCCATTAACCGGCCGAGTCCACCTTAAAGCCTGTCAAAGACACAGTAGCCACGGTCAGGACTGACTAACAGCATGCATTCATGTAGCGGCGAGACGATTAGGCAGAGAGGGGTGAGTCCTCTCCTGCAGCGCGAAAATGGCTCACTGTTAGAAGTTCCAAGGTCCAGGTTTTTTTTTTTTTTCAAGGGCCGATGCAACGTTTTGGTTTAGAATATGTAAATGGCAATGTAGGCCTACATATTGTTTCCATTTGACAATTATGTTTTCATGTTAGAAACTTCATGAAAAATAAAAGATCAATACTATTTGTATCGTGAATAATGTTTTACGTAGATTGTCTTGTTTAGTCTTGACTTTCTTGACTTTTTTCTAGTAAAGGGGCTCACAGTTTTATACAAACAAGGTGCATCACATTAGCCGTTCCCCCGAAGAGCCAGACAGTTGTCAAAAAATGGCTCTCCCATTGACTTAGACACTAACCAGAAAGCCAAAAGGCTTTGTGATTCCTTGCTACATGGTTATATTATAACAAACATGAATTATCCACATGACAAGTATACGATCAACTGCAGTTATTTTTCTTGATACACCACAAGCCTTTAACCCAAAATGACCTTTATTTTGGTGACCTGAAATGACCGTGACATTTGACGTCCACCAAAAGCAATAGGGATCACCTACCTAGTATGGCCAACCCATCAAGTATGACATCAGTCAACATTACCCTTCTGAAGTTAATGTGTTAGCAAGGTTTGACCTCGGGTGACCTCAAACGACCTTTGACCTCCACCACAAACAAAAGAAGTCTTCTACTTTGTATATACAATCTACACATTAAGTAAGACATCAGTCATGGTTAGACTCCTAGAGATATTGTGTTTACACATTTTTACAGTTTGACCTCTAGTGACCTCAAATGACCCCTGACCTCAATAAAAAACAATAGAGATCTTTTGCTCATTATTACCAACCCACACACCAAGTATTAAATCAGTCATGGTTACTCTTCTGGAGATATTGTTTTCAAGTTTTTACAGTTTGACCTCTGGTGACCTCAAATGACCTTTGATCTCCACAAAACCTAATATGGATCATCTACTCAATATGCCCAACTCACACACCAAGTATGACATCAGTCACAGTTACTGTTCTGGAGATATTGTGTTTAAAACGTTTTTACAGTTTGACCTCTGGTGACCTCAAATGACATTTAACCTCCACCAAAAACAGTAGGTATCATCTGCTTAATATGAGCAACCCATACACTCAGTTTGACATAAGTCACAGTTACCCTTCTGGAGATATTGTGTTTACAAGATTTTTACAGTTTGACTTCTGGTGACCTCAAATGACCTTTCACCTGGACCAAAAAGAATAGCGATCATCTACTTACTATGACCAACCAACACAGCAAGTATGAGATCAGTCATGGCTACCCTTCTTGAGATATAGTGTTTAAAAGAAGGGTCACACACACACACGACATCAGGACTGCATAGATTCCTTTTGCCAGCGGCAAGGAATAAAAACCAGAAAGCCAAAAGGCTTTGTGATTCCTTGCTACATGGTTATATTATAACAAACATAAAATATCCACATGACAAGTATAAGATCAACTGCAGTTATTTTTCTTGATACACCACAAGCCTTTAACCCAAAATGACCTTTATTTTGGTGACCTGAAATGACCGTGACATTTGACGTCCACCAAAAGAAATAGGGATCACCTACCCAGTATGGCCAACCCACACATCAAGTATGACATCAGTCAACATTACCCTTCTGGAGTTAATGTGTTAGCAAGGTTTGACCTCGGGTGACTTCAAACGACCTTTGACCTCCACCACAAACAAAAGAAGTCTTTTACTTAGTACATACAATCTACACATCAAGTAAGACATCAGTCAAGGTTAGACTCCTAGAGATATTGTGTTTACACATTTTTACAGTTCGACCTCTGGTGACCTCAAATGACCCTTGACCTCAACCAAAACAATAGAGATCTTTTGCTTATTATTACCAACCCACACACCAAGTATTACATCAGTCATGGTTACTCTTCTGGAGATATCGTGTTTTTATGTTTTTACAGTGTGACCTCTGGTGACCCCAAATGACCTTTGCCCCTCACCAAAGATGATAGGGATCATCTACTCAATATGACCAACCCACACACCAAGTATGAAATCAGTCACAGTTACCCTCTCGGAGATAATGTGTTTGCGAGGTTTTCACAGTTTGACTTTTGGTGACGTCACATGACCTTTGATTTCCACCAAAATCACAAGGGGTATTCTACTGACGATATTCAATCCACACACTAAGTATGACATCAGTCACAGTTACCCTTCTGGAGATACTGTGTTTAAAAGATTTTCACAATTTGACCTCTCATGACCTCAAATGACCTTTGACCTCGACCAAAAACAAAAGGAATCGTCTACGTTATATGAACGACCCACACACTAAGAATGACATCAGTCACAGTTACTGTTCTGGAGATATTGTGTTTACATGGTTTTTACAGTTTGACCCCCGGTGACCTCAAATGACCTTTGACCTCCATCACAAACAATACGTACCATCTGTTTAATATGAACAATCCATACACTTAGTTTGAGAAAAGTCACACTTACCCTTCTGGAGATATTGTGTTTACAAGATTTTCACACATTTTCACCTCTGGTGACCTCAAATGACCTTTGACCTCGACCAAAATCATCTACTCAATATGACCAACCCACACACCAAGTATGACATCAGTCACAGTTACCTTTCTTGAGATAGAGTGTTTACAAGGTTTTCACATTTTGCCCTCTGGTGATCTCAAATGACCTTTCACCTCCACCAAAAACAATAAGGTTCATCTTCTCAATATGGGCAACCTACATGCCAAAAAATGAAATTACTCAGTGTTACCCTTCTTGAGATAGAGCGTTTACGAACAGCGTCACACACACACGAACACACATACACACACACGACATCAGGACTGCATAGATTCCCCTGCCTACGGCAAGGAATCAAAAACCGACCATCGAGGGTCGCTAGTGCAACGAAGGGAAGTCATATCAGAATTACCCTACCTTTCATACATAAACCTCTTTCAAGTCTTGACATTTCCACAACTGTTCTGAACTATCTAACCCGGATGCCAACTCTATTTATTTTTTACCAAAAAATCATACAATTTTTCCAGTTTACTATAAGAGTGATATACTGTATGTTCATTAATGTGTTCATAGGAACGACCTTGCAAAATTTTGCGTGTAATGCTCACTTAGCTCTCAAGATATGGTGGAAATCCAAATTTTGAGGCAACATTGGCTTTCTCATATATCAGGACTGAGTTTTCACTGGATTTACCGTTACATTAATATTATGTTGAAGAATTGTTCTCAGGTAAGACCTTACAAAGCTTTAAATTAATTGGTCTGATAGTTCTCAAGATATGCTGGAAATAAAAATTTTGGCGCAAAATTTGTTTGTTTTTTTCTAAAACGTGAGAAATTTCACACTCTTTCCTAGAAAAGTGATATACCTTGATTCTCAGATAAGTCCTAGCAACATTTTGCAGTAAATGCTCAACTACTTCTCAAGATATGCTGGAAATACGAGATTTGGGACAAATTTTTTTTTTTTTAAAACATCTTGGATATATTGGCATCATGCATAACCTTACCAAGTATAAACTTAATCGCTCATATACTTTTCAATGTATTCTGGAAAACCACAATTTGGACAGGTCAGGGCACACAAACAGCTTTGTTTTCCAATTCCGAGGACCTCATTGTGCTTTCTTTTGTTTTTGTCTACCGCTACCTTAACCTTAACAATAGAATGTCTATTGTTAATCTTGAAAGGACCGGAGAAATCTATTGAATTTAGAAAAAGGTATGATTCCCACGTTCAAAACTTGCACATTAATGATTAATGAGACAAATTGGGGAGTGGGTGGGGGCACTTCCCAACATACTTGTGTACAAAACCAAAGAATTTGGCAAATATATTGCTATCAAAATAGTGTTTTGCATAATGTCTGCACCTTTTTTTAACATAAGATTATCTGGGTCAAAGGTATGAGAACATTATTGATAGAGGGCGCTGTCCAAAAGATTATGCACACAGCTTTTGTTCTGTTTGAATTGAGACATGACATTAGTTTTTCATGGTGAAACATCCCTAAAATAATTTGTACTCTCATTTCAAGGCTTGGACTCTACCACCATGACCTTACCCACAAGACCTCAGCCCACGTTGCCCCAACCGTGCCCCAATTACCAATAAAACATGGGATATAGTGAAACTTTTCTCAATTGAGAATTTTGCAGTGGGATTGCTTGGATATTGTGAGGGGGTGGGGACAGCAGGAGGAGTTAGGAGTGAAGAGAGGGAGTGCCTTTCAGGCTGGACGAAATGTTTCCAAGGGGGGTAGAAGTGTAAAAGTTTATTAGTTAATGGCAACTACAAACTTCGAAGAGGACAAAAAATTAAGAGAGGGTTCTCGACCCTTGCCCTTTTCCTTGGGTACAACTTAACAGAATACTTCAGCGTGGTTTCAAATACAAAAAGAATTATCCATGTACCTTTTCAGCTGAATGAAGTCGTTATGGGCAATGCGCACCTTTGAGGCTACTGTCTGGGCCCATGTACAGGATAACCTGCACATGAATTTTTGTGATCCCTAACAGGTACTCTTTCAAATGCAAAAACAATTATCCATGTACCTTTCAGCTAAATAACAACGGATTTTTGGGGCCTTTGAGGCTACAGTCTGGGGCCCCGCACAGGATAAAATTGCTGTCACGCCCATTTGGACTATTAGTGGATCCTAGTGGATATTTTCCAGTTAGATTTATCCATGTACCTTTTCACCTGAATAATTGTACCCCCCCCCCCATTTATGCCCCTCCCCCAGGCCAAATGTACAGGATGCCTCCAGGCAGCAATTCTCCCATTTCTTGACTCCTGGGCCCAAACCTACATGTTGGGATCTTCAAACATTTGTACCTTTTCAGCTGAATAAACTCTCTGGCCTTCTGGACCATAAGCTTTGCTTGTTGACCCTATTGCTAGTTATTTTGCTATCATTGTGCAATGTTTGTCATGTGATCCAAGTTAAGATCTGTGACTGGATATTTATTATATCAAAAGTATTTTGTAAACGAGATACGTTCCTTCCTTCTGGCAAAACCTGTTACCGAATTTACATTCTTTTTACCATAATGTGCGACTTGTATGGTCGGGAATCATTATTTTATAAATGAAAATATTTAAAGACAGATTTTGAGCGCAATTTCGTGTGTACGGGCAAAGCCCTGAAAGCTCTGAAGTTTTAACATGAAGTCTCAGGAGGGTATACTTCAAATATAAAAACTTACCACTCCTTGTGAGATCCAGAGGCATTATGCGAAGCCCCATGAAGGTCTGAGGTTTTAGCATGTCTCTGAATGAAAAATTGATAGACCTTGGGACAACGTTCAAAATTTCTTCGTTCCGTGGGAAGCATCTCGGGACTGGCCCTAAGTTCTCATCTTGTCAATTTAGAGGAGAGGACAAACCGAAAGAATTAAAATCGTTTGGAATCTTAACGTTCAATGATGCATTTGAACAAAAATATACTTATGAGATGCATGAGATTTCATTTTTTACCAAAAGGTATGCTAAAACCTCAGAGATTCCTTCGCCACCTGGAGATCCACCGGACTTTCCCCTGGACTCCACCAGGGGTTCGTCTTAGGGCCCACTTGCTAAGCGCGAACGTCCCTCTCGATTTAGCCCTACGCGCCTCCCCCCCCCCAACAGTTTCTTTTGCCTTCCATTTTACCCCATGCCGCCTTTGGCTGAGAACCTGTTGGTTCCATTGAAGGAATGCTCCCCCCCCCAACAGTTTCTTTTGCCTTCCATTTTACCCCATGCCGCCTTTGGCTGAGAACCTGTTGGTTCCATTGAAGGAATGTACCATAACGAAAAGCTGCAACGTTGCGACTGTCAAGTTTCTTGAAGTGTTAACGGTACGGCACTACTTATCGAGTACTGTGTGTAGGTATAACAGCGCACAATGTATTTTACAATACGTGTGCTCCTGACCTATAGATTGTGGTGTACATACCACCGCCATCAACTGTTGTTTAATGAATAAGCATTGCGCCCTATAGTGCTTCTTTTTCATTGGCCTGTTCAAACAAGGTTTGTTGTGAGACTGAGTAAGTTTTGTCTGCAGCACATTTAAATTTCCCACGTTCAAACTGTTTCTGCTAAAATTCAAAGACATTGGATGGGATTGGCAGTTTGAATCTCAGTAGTTTTGGCTAATTATTTACTTAGTCTACTCAAACGAATGACAATAATGTAACATGATTTTTTTGTTTACAGTTTCTTCATACTTGTCACTTAAACAGAGCATTTGGTAAGACAATTCAAATCACATGCACTTGTTCATGAATTGTCTTTTGGTACGTTCACGGTGTCAAAGAGGGGTCGATACCAGTTACACAAGGATTACATAACTGAGCTTTGATGAATTGAGTTGTGACCACATGGACAGTGGCAACTTAACGACACGACCACAGTCTCTCAAAATGGGTGGTTTCAATTTTTTTAAATGAAATTTCCCAAGAGAAAAGTTTGAAAATCGTCTGAACTTTGTTTGAAAAGTATTCGGATTTGTTCTCTCTTTATTGGTGAAATCCATACATCAGTAGCAATCCCTGTTTGGCAATGATATTCCATGGAGCAATGCAAAACCCATTGCGTAACTTGGTAAGGATAATTCGGGGTCCTCACAAAACGTTTAATGATACGAGCGGATTCACTACGACGGTCACAAAGGTCACGAGGTATTTAGACATCGTATAGGTCACCTGTAGACCAGTTTTCTTTCAACGGTGAAACATGAACCCTCCCACCAATCTTTGATATTTTTTCCCTGATACTTCGGTTTCATTTCTACTCCCCTCTCCAAGTCGAGCAACTTCTGAGCGATGTCACAGACAGACGAATGGGTGAACACAGAGGATTTTGTCTGCCGTATTATTGCACCATCCCGCTTCCACGAGAAATATGAATTATACCTTTGTTCGTCTTTCCCTAATTTTATCAAGAAATTTGCGAGGTCCCGGAAGGATTTAAAATCTTCGACGTGTATGAACGAATTCGGAGGGAGCAATCTCTCGTAGTCGGCCTTAGGAGCGCCATAGACAACGGGAACAACATTTCGTGTGAAGGAGTTACGCCATACCTTTTCTGTAATGTATTCCTGACAGGTATTGCTCTCCAAAGCGAGGTAAAATTTGTATTGGGGTAAAACGTCTAGGCAATCTTCGGGACAATTGAGATCGCCGCATTTACCGTAAATGTCAATGGGGATGAACTGCTGTAATTCCTTGACGAAACCCATACGATCCCAGCTCGTGTATCTGCAGTTGGACGCTATCCAAGAACAAAATTTCGTCTTGTTCGCCAAGAGGTTCTCGATTTCGTGATTGGATTCAGCATTCCTTCGGTCGTTTGGAATGAAACGGCCGTAAATGGTGGACAGATCCGATCCAGAGAGGTAGACTTGGGTCCAGTTGTGCACATTTTCGGTTACACCCTTTGGGAAATTGTTCTTTTCGGAAAAATGGTTGGGTGACTCGCGAGTGTAAAATATCCATATCTGCCCTGGTGGACGTCGTCTGTAAGTAAACCAACAAAAACCAAAAATCAGAAATACATTGCAGCGTGGATGGTTTTAAACGTCTTTGACGAAAAGTTTGTGACGTTTTGGTGTACTGCATCGGGTATGCACAAGACACTTGCAGATGTAAAACTAGACCTACCAGTGGTACAGTGGATCGAACGATACCTGAACTTTTCGTCAAGGTCATTTTCATCTTCAACAGTATTTGTGCCTGAAATTACCATCGTCACCTAAAGCATTATGAGACTAAGAGGTTAGGTCAAATGCTTTAAGATCTCAGATCTTTGTGTACCTTCATGGTACCAAAGTAACACTGTGAGCAACTTTGTACAGTGCAGTAACACTGTGACCAATTTAGGTCTTCATTCACTGATAGAAATCTAGGAATGGAAGCATTTCAAGCATTCCCAAACAATAAGTTTACATTACTCTATGCGAAGTTCGACCTCTTACGCTGAGTATATCCCTCTAGATCAGGCAACCAGTCGGCAACCTTTCAGGGGTGCGGACCAACTAGCTACTTGGTGAATTAGCGGAGGGCCAAAAGGATAGTTGAAATAACTGGAGGCAAGACGTGTACGGCAATTTTATAATTGAAATAAGTATTACAGATATGCGTGGCTAGGCGTTCTCTCCAGTATGGCACATTGTGCTTTTATACGCAATTTTGAATGCTCTCCGCCGGCCGGATTCTTGACACCAGCAGGTCGGACTTGGCCCGCTGACCGTAGGTTGCCGACACCCTGCTCTAGATAAATACAAAAGTGTTTATTATGTCAAGCTTTGAACGGCACCATTCCAGCCTATGGTAATCCATAGTAGGTATAGAAGTATACTGTAAATAATCCTCCAAACAACGAAGGGTGCCAAGTACATAAGTTACATAAAAAAAATAAGTGTAAAAAACCTCAAAAGAAAGCGAAAGGACTCAATGACATATTTTTAAACATTCCCATCCTTTCTTACACGGTTTGTCCAGACCTCTATCCTGACAGGACTTTATTCACAAGATGACAAAGGCCTATTGCATATTTTTATTGGCAAAAATTAAAGTTTAAATTAACTGGATCATAAGTTCTAAAACGCAGGGATTTCTAGATGGCAATTCACATGCACACTCACACACACAACTTTGTTTTTCATTCATTCCGAGGACCTCATTGTGCTTTCTTTTGTTTTTTCTTCCTCAACCCTAACCTTAAAAATAGACTGTCTTTGTTAATCTTGAGAGGACCAAAGAAATCTATTGAATATGCTTCAGAGGACCTAAAATCTATTGTTTCTGTCCTCGGTCCCACCCGAAAACAAGGGCACACACACACATGGTTGAATCAGGGAGATGTCTGCCAGCTCTCTGGTTGAACTAAAAGACGTCCTGGTTGAGCTTCTTTGTTTAGTAGAGGCATGCACTATATTACAGTGTGGAATAGCGCAGGTACAAGCACGTCACGTGCAGTAGCTATCTTTTCCGCAAGACTGATGTAGCCGTCATGTAATACCCTCAGGACAAGGTCAACTCTGCTTTTATACTTGACCCGAAAATATTACGCGATTGGTTAAAGTGATTGCGTGTGCATGGAAAAAAACAGAAGGATAAGAGGCGTTTGATCTTTTTTTTTTTCTTTTGTTGTAACAGCTAAGGTTGTTCATGGACGAAATAAGTCATTACGTAAACGAAAATGATATTAACTACCATGAAAAGCAACGGAAACAACACAAAAACGGCTAAAACATATTCATTTCATTCATATTCATACTTGAAAATTAACGGTTCTTATAAGAAGTACGCGGCACTTACATATATTCAACGGTCTCGCTTGTGTATCAAAAACTTCATACTCAAGTCGTAACTCCTTGTCGGGAATTGTAGTATTTTACTATTTAGTGAAAAGAAACATTGCCTTTATATACAAACTGCAAACCTCTTTACGTAGTTAGCGATCAGTTGTTTCGAACAACTGAATATGAATAACAAGTATACTTCCTATTGGCGTGTCCAAAGAAGGGAACGGTTAATTAAGCTGAACAAAAACTGTCCACCATGCATGATCGTATTTCACACTTGTCGTCGTCGATATAATGAGTTAAAATCATATGGAAGAATTTTTTCCCCTGAAAGCTATTTGCTTTTGCTGTTTCCCACATTGTCTGAATCGTTCAATTGGAGGACGTAGGCCCACTAAACCTTGATCATGACATTTGCGCACGCAATCACTTTAAATCCACAGTTCCGTAGATTGATATCAAATATAGCGACTATGTCAATAAGCGTGGTCAGGAAATACGACAGGGAAAACTCCTGCAATTACTTTTCCGTGTTATTGCCAACTTCGCACAAAATACAAATTTCATTGAGGCTATTTAACCAGACGTGCTGTGGCTTCCGGACGCAGTGAGATCGGCCATCCTGTTGACCGTGTCATGCACAAAGCTCTCTGTAAGAGATGGTGTCGATTTGACTCGTTCATAACACCGTGACAAGTTATACAACAACTAGTGTCTGTTGTAATGTAACTTTACAAACAAGATCAGATTGTATCATGTTGTCATTGTCAGAATTGACGTGGTGGGGGAAGACTCAGGGAAAATTTGGTTTAGATTTTCACTTATCATGTCGCCTGTTGAAATTGCTAAATGTGTATTTAAACACACACATAGGGAAGTATGCCTGTGGTCTACAAGATGGAATCTGCTTCCAATGATGTGATGTCGCCTTTCCCATAAATATACATAATACCTTACCCTCAGCCCCTAGTCCCACTCCTCAGCTAGAAAAGTAAAGTATTGTCACTGATCAACGACCTAAACAGTTATCGAATAAAATGTGAAAAATGTATGGTTTCAAGAGGGACAACAGATAGAAACCATAGTTCTGACATTACAACGTGGCCAACTTGACATCCGTCCTTTGATGTTTTCTTTGGTCTAACATGTTGTCGACGCTTGCGTTAGACCGATAAGGACAAATGTAGATGCAACCTGGGCGTACGATCGAAGTCATCACTGTATGTGGGTGACGACAGAGAGAGAGAGAGAGACTGTGTAAATTGTTGCTTACTTAGCTAGATCTATCAAGGGTGACGCAATCGTTAAGACATGCTTCAAAAAGTCATGATGTGTGATATTGGTCTGGAAGAAAACTGTAGCAAACGTCACACATTGTGATCTTTCAGTGGCATATACCTACACTGTGGACCATGCCACATAACATCGAAGGATTTGGGAGAATGTGTGGCATGAGTATGGTTATGGGGTGAGGATAACCTAGGAGTAAATATACTGTTGCTCTGGCCAGATTCAGACACCTGAAACGTGGTTTTATATGCCCACAGGATTACGGGCTACCGGTATGCAAGCTGAAAAGTGAAATTTGCATGCTGGCCTTGTAGAATTTCCCACCCCACCCCCCTCCTTATGCATACACCACCTCACACACATGGGAGTATATGGAGTTGACAGGCCTACACATGGGCCTAAATATCGAAATTACCGTAGAACACTTAAAGGGATAAGGCGTTTGTTTTACAGAAAACAACCACATTCTTAAAACCAATATTTGTGGGCATAGAATGAGAGATTTTTCAAAATAAGGAAGGACAGCAGCCTTCCTTTCGAGAAACGAGTTTCTCACAGATAGAAATTCAGTTATTTGTTGCTCACTAATAATTTGCTCACCCAAACTTTTCAAAATTCAAATGATGCTATTTTCCGTTACTCATCATATGCATAATGTTTTGAGGAGCTAAAGCTTTTGCAGATGTTTATTGATGAGACCGAATGGTTTAACATTGGATAAAGCTAGTTTCTTTGTATGCCATGTGGGGTATATTCCAAACGCCCTATTCCCTTTAAGCCTCTGTTAGCGCGCGGAAACCAAGGGACAGTCTGAAATGTATAGCCAGCTACATGAATTAAAGTTAGGGCACATGCAGGGAAGTTCTGAGATAATTGATCATATGTACGTACCTCATCAATTTTTTCCAATCTTTGTATACTTTGTGGTGGAAAATGACTGCGTGGCTGTCACGGAAATCATACCAGTTCATGCTGATCTTAAAGTTCACATTGCAAGTCGAATTCTGTCGGCACATCTCTTCAGTGGAAGAAAACTTGGCGACGACCTCCGGACTCTCTCGAGACCAAAAGAGGATTCTCTTGACACAGCTAGGTCTCTTGTCATCTTCTGGGTCGATCACTGACTTCTTTAAGTACCCTTTGGCTATTGCTTTCAGTCGGTCACGTAAACCTTGTATTTTCTCCCGTTCCACGGCACCCACCTCGTCATGACCTCGAATGCCATGAGAGCCCCGGGGTGAATGTTCCCCGTTACGGAGTCTCTTAGGATCGGAGTGATATCTCGCACCCTCGGAGACACAACGTGATAGCGAATAATGTGTCCCGTAGGTGAGGCCGCAGTACGCATATAGTGTGATACGAATCGCGCAGGCCACGCAAAACACGAATGAGACGTATTTTATTGTACGGTTCAACCTCATAGTCGATCAGCTAACAGGTTTGGCCCAACAATTACGGCGATAGCATGAGGACCATTCTGAATAGTTCACAGCTTTTGCAACAACACCGTCAAACACAATCAAACAAGGTAAGCTTCCAGCGGAAGAAATGAAAACAACTTGAATACGTTAACTGCCAGATAGGTCCATATTTCACATAACTCCAGCTGGTGTTTGTCAGACAGCCGTCTGTCACTCCTGGATGAAATCCTGGTCCCCATAATGCAATTGTTTATTTCAAAGAGTTGCAATCCCACGAGGCTGCCTGACTGCCTGACTTTACGAGTCCTGTAAGAGCTGGCACCGCCGAGGGGGTGCTTCAACAGCCAGGTTCAGTGACACATGCGACGGTGCACCGGCCACCTGTGATCGATGCACACCTGCAGAAGCATACTACAAGTGTGCTAGTACACATACACACATACCTGGTATGTTTATGGAAACATATGTCTCGCATGCAAGAGCCCTGGCAAACGCTGTGTAATCCCCAGCAGGTTCTGCTGACGAATTAAACTGCCGATTCCTTCGTCTGATTGCACTGTGTGACCTGTAACAGATATTACGACTCTTCTCATCCATAAACGGACTACAGACACAACCGCTATTGGACAAACCCCAATGCCAACGACTTGAATGGTTTACTACTCACGGAAGTACTGGAGAAGGTATTATCTCTGATACATTATCGGTACATGACATGAGAGTGTCTTATTGGAGCAATATTCGAAACAACTAAATCTGCAGTCCTGTTGCCATAGAGGCCTACTACTGTGTAGTCAGGTCTTTCTTTTATGTACATGGTGATTTCCACAAGGTCGCATTTCCTAGCAGAACGATTTACACTGTGATATGCCGTGACCTCTTCAACTGTATCAGACCAGGTAAACGTGACTGAGATGAGTCGGTCAGACACGGGAATGTCACGTTATACATTGAATATTTGTGATATATTAGTAGATTACATTACCGGTCTAGTTAATATTGAGTTGGTATTTTTTCCCTTTTTTTTTTTATTTACCTCATTTCTTATTATTGTTGTGATGGAAGTTATCGCACGGATGCAAAAAGAACAAAGAAGTGTTGCTGAAGACATGCATATCTAAACTATCTAAACATATCTAAACTTAATCACATTTTTTTTTTCTTAACCACGCAAAATTTTGTTCTAACTGCACGACATTATGGGGGAAAAAAGAGTACCTTCCAGCCTTGACCTTTACTACCAAAATAAGAAAACGATCGATGTGCATTCATATATATAGGCCTACGTATTGTGTAGAACATTTAGTAATTTATGTTAGTCTAGTAGGGAGGGGGCAAGGAACCTAACACGGACTGCCCTACCTCACGAACACCCTCAGACAATTAATACTTCACCAGCAGACACCCCGAGACACCCTCAAGCACATGGTATTTAACAATAACACTATCAGAAAACCTCAGGGTGCAGTACCATGGCACCATCATCGGACAGAACTTTACACGCTCAGAGCATCCTCGAGAACACTTACAGACGCCAGCAAAACACCCTCACAGATACTAACTAGAAGAACTGCACTTGCAGGCAAGTACATCGAAGCCCATTGGGAATGTGGAGATGTACGCTGCACCTCTGATTTGCAGATCAGCCCTGTAACACGTACGGCTTAGGCTACGAGCTACAGTGAGATTGATAAACTGTAACACAAGTAGGCCTGACCTCGATGGTACAACAACAGCATACACGTACAGCCACGTATACATGGCTCCACAACTCGCACGAAACACCACTACAATGGAAGAAAACTCACACACGCCAAGTAATGCCTGCATTTAAATTAACGTACAAACTCGTTTAAAACTGTAGCGGAAGTAATGCTAAGCTTAGGCTAATATACTCCGGCAGCAACGATTCTGTCCGTAAAGATAGGACTATTTCTTCAAGTAGTGAAGGGAACAGAGACCACCGTAACACTTGTGGTGTGGTGGTACATTATGCATATGCGATGTTACAACAGTACATTCGACTATCAGGCTAATTGTGCTGACTGTCAGTACCGGTTTGAAGCTAGCATGGACATAGTGATTCTAGTTAGGTGGAAACGATTTGAAACAACCAATCAAATCCCCTATTTTCCCTGAGTTAAAATCTGTAAAATGTCGAAAGGTACTCAGTGTTAAACACTATGATAAAATTCAAAGGGTCTTGCAAGCAGGCTAAAATGGCGATTAGCACTTAATAAAGAAACAGATGTGTCTGCGTCACTGTTCACATTCACGGTGAATCTGCATTTCACGTGCGTGCACAAGAATGTAAAACGCAACTATTTATAGGCAGCAACGCGGATAAAAATGATAAAAAAGAAAACACAACGGGTTGAGTAAATCCAAGAATCGAAGCTATGGGCTTCGATTAATAATAGGTCCGAATCTTTCGTTATATCTCTGGGGCTCCGAGGAGTCCGAGATGTTCAATATGGTAAAATTGTACGCCCTCTATTGCCACTGCAGTACCACCTCACAGGAATCGTTGGTAATGGTATAGAGAGTGTATTATTACACACGCCGCCAAAACACCATCACAGATACTACCAATAGGTCCGAATCTTTTGTTATATCTCTGGGGTTGAGGAATCCGAGATGTTCAATGTGACAGAGCCGTATATAGAGATGGCTCTGCAATATGGTAACAGTGTACGCCCTCTATTGTCACTGCAGTACCTCACAGGAATCGTTGGTAATGTTACAGAGTGTAGGTAGTCCTAATGGTAGGCTTTCGGAGACTTTCCGAGCTCCTCCCTCCATTAATGCACGCTGATTTCTACTTCTATCAGCAGCTGAATTCATTAACAGGTTAAAGTTACAAACCCTTTACACAATGGAATGTCCCCTAGTGAATTATGCACGCCAATTTTACATATGGACCATTGCTTTTTCTTTTAATTGTTTTATTCTTCTTCAATTTCACTCGCAAATGGACTTTGTTTTTTAAAGATACAACAAAAAGGACAAAATGACGTTTATTTCATGAGGTGCGGGGGGATCGCCGGAGGTTGGTACGGTAGCCAGCAGTCACGGTTAATGGGTGTCTGTATTGTTAGAACATCATGGGATTCTTGGACGTTGACGTTACATGAAAAGGCAGTATTAATGCAACCAAGATGGTATCTGTGTTTGTTTGGTGTGTGGCTTGGATGGGGGGGGGGGGGGGATGATCATCTGCCATGGTTTAATTCGCGGCCAGGCAGCATAAAGTACCAGTCTGGTACTTGCACTAATTCAGGGCATGAGCTGGTATAATAAGTACAAGAATACACTTATATTCTCCTCCGGGAGAAATCGGAATTAAAGACAGACAGACATGACATTCTGCTACACGCCACCAGTCCTCACAGAATTTCCATAATTCGCTTAAGTCATGTCTCGAGGAGACCTTTTCTACATGATAGAACATGACGTGATAGCCAGATATACAATAATGGTTATAGGGTAGGTACCTCTCGAGAAGGGCTAAACATGTATGACATCATATTAGGACTGGCTGTTCACGATAACATTTTTTCTTTTAGGTCTGAAGCAGCACAACGTACTTCATCCACATGTGGTGCCCTGGTAAGTATGGAGAAAATAGCGGCAAGTCACTATTCAGAGATGATATTTTGAAAGTAGAACATCCTGCATGAGTCCTCCTGCTTTGAAACATTCAGGTTGTTATCCAATGAGCAAAGAGATTCACCTGAGCCCCCGCTACGAAGGATCATAAGTCAATAGATCGACGTTTCGGACTGAAACTCGCAACCCAGTGAGATGTGTCAACACTACGGTATACCTGCTGGAATCGAAGTATATAGACTGATAGAAGGAATTCCACTTTCTAAAGTCACCAAGATATGAAATTCAATATCATAACAATAAATATGTTTTTCTGTTCTTTGAATAAACCACCTGCCGGAGGTATCAAAGACGCCTTCAATAGGTTTCAGATAGGGATGTATCAAATTTAGACTTACGTTTTTAACAAATGATCTTATGCTAGTTTCCTCGGATTATTCCCCCTTGTCTATATATCTTTTCTCACACAGCGTGGTGAATGACTACAGGAGGGCTACGCAATATCTTTCTGCACACCATCACAGAATTATCCAACCAAATCAGGGATCCCGCGCATGCCAGTCTCCACAGTTCCTTAGCATGGGTCATATTTTTCGGGGGTGAGAAGGTCTAAAATTTCGAATGGTTGGATGTTTGTATTTACCCCAAATGAGTGGCGACGTCACCGGGATGGTTCCGGACGGTATCAGGATCGGATCCAGAATGTTATAAAGAAGGGTGTGCAGTCTCCACGAGAAGGGCACTTTATCAGGCTCGGTGAAACGAAAAGAAATGGGGGGGGGGGGGGGGGCGGACTGACAAACGGTAGGACTATCTGAGCCGAGTGTCACCATTGGTTGGCAAGGAGTGTACAAGAAAATGTATCTTTTCAAATCCTTCGCCTTTTCAAACCCTCCCGATGTCCGGAAACGGCACTTTCCGGGTGTACTTGAACTGCATATACTCAACCTTGAAACAGTGATCTCATGTTTGCAATGCCTTACCGTCATGTAACGAATGAGAGCAATCTATGAACAAAATGGTAATACAAACCAGATGAGTTGAGATGATCCAAAACACTTCATGAAAACTGAAATGATCCTTTTTCCTTTTTTATGGGACACTTATGCAAAATATTTGTCGGCTGAACATACCTTTAGTCTCCTACTTTTCTTAGTGAGGGGGGATATGTCTCCCTTGCACCACTCCATTGGATCCGCCTATCATTAATTAATGTACATATTTTATTCATAAACTTAGAAATAGGAAAAACAGTAAATGCGGAATCATGTCATGTTCACTGGTGTGACCAATGTATTTTGATGGGGGTGGGACAAATCATGAGATTGTAAGATCCGGCCTGGATGAGGGGATCTAAGGGGAGGGGTTTCCTCCTCTTTTGAGAGGTTGTTCAACTACCAAGTAACCATAGACAAAAGACAGAAAAGTTTCTCTCATAATGTTTACTGTCTGGCCATTTCAGTTGTTTCATTCTTGCTACAATTGTCGATGATTGCATAACAAAGTAGAGTTAGTCCTTGTATCGCTAACTTTTGTAAATGAAAGCCATTTTGATGGGAACATTGCTGGGCTTTCAATGGTATTTTGATAGGTGAATGAAAGTATAAGGTGAGTGATGACTTACCTGAGGTTGCGTTATGAGGGAGGGGGTGTTCTCCTTCCTTTTGAGAAATTGTTCAAATACCAGGTAACCTGGTGCAATATTTGGCGCTCTATGTGAAGTCATATTTTTCCGCATGAAATCGTTATTTCCAGAAAAGTTAATTCAGCAGTTTTTACTTGCTAACGATAAGAGTTTCTTTTAACTCTTTGATAAAGTTAAAACTACCAGGTAATCTTAGAAACAATGCGGTGCAATGTTTTGCATCTATATCAGTCACATTTGTTTCCCCGACAAATTCTAGTTCCAGAAAAGTTATTCCAACATTTTTTTTTTTTTCTATGGTGATTACAATTTTTCATTTATAGTTTGCTACAACCTGTCAACTGTCGACGATTGCGTAACAAAGTAGAGGCAGTTCTTGCACGGATACCTTTTATAAACGATAGTCACCTGTACGAGAAAAGTGATCGTCATGCAACAGATACTTGATATGTAGGTGGGGGAAAGCATGAGATGAGGACACCCCCCCCCCCCTTTAAAAATCTTTCACCCACTAGGTAACCTCACATGTAATCGAGCGCAATATTTGGCGTCCTTTGGAGTTTTAAAATGTGCCAGACTGAGATATGAAAAATCTCAAATGGTTTTTCAGATTTCTTTAAGAATTTTTTTTTAATTACCGGGTATCCTTAGACACAATCTGGTAGAATATTTGGCATTTTTTTAAGGGCATATATGTTTTAAATTGACGTTTGAAAAATTGCAACGGGTATTTCAGTTTTTTCCGACTATCGTCGCTCCCCCCACACCTCCGTCATCCACTGTGTGGGGACTTGCTCGGCACTCTCTGTGTTTCGGGTTGTTTTCCTGTCACATTCAGGAACACACACAAAAAAAATCTTACAGGGGGATTGCTCTCCTCGAGACCCCTCCCCCATATCAG
This sequence comes from Stichopus chloronotus, assembly GCA_021234535.1. Taxonomy (NCBI): domain Eukaryota; kingdom Metazoa; phylum Echinodermata; class Holothuroidea; order Aspidochirotida; family Stichopodidae; genus Stichopus; species Stichopus chloronotus. Next base: position 6,448,578 of record CM037837.1, on the reverse strand, counting down.
TTTGCACACTCCCAAACATACCACATGGATCCGCCAGAGACTCCAAAAGTGTTAAAATGTTAGCACCAATCAATTCGTTGTTTGCAAAACTGCAAAAGACAAGATTTTGACCTTTCGCAGTAATGCTTCATTAAACGACATTTTGTATTGATCTGACAGCATATCTTTCCTATGAAATACCTTAGAAGGTAACAGCAGCCAACGTTAACATTACGCTGTGCGGCCGACACCTTATCCGTGTGCGAGGTAATAACAACCTCCGAAAACACATTTGAAAACCACACTCTTTCATACAGAGTTATCAAGGAAACCTGTTATACAGCTAGTAATCGCAGGGAGTTTAACCTCCGTGGTCATTGTTACTAGGTAAAGATATTATCCATTACGTATAATAAGTAACTCAGAGATGTGATTATCCCGAGGTAGTAAATGGCAGAGGTTCCCACATCCGCTTGTGAACACTGACCTTTTCATTACCATATAGCGTACCGCACCCATGTTGACGTAATTTACGATGATTTAAATAACTTTAAAATCTGGGACCCTTGCCGAAGCGTACCGACAATTCTGGACAGAACGTCAAGTCAAAATACATCTGGCAGCAACGCGACGAGTACGGAAGCTTTATATGGAACAATACTTACATCTTGAAGTAAACCTTTGTATACTGATGTATTATCACCGCTCAGATTCACGAAGATATTCTTTAAATGCAGCTTTCTACTGGAAACACATGCAGGAAATAGAATCGAGACGAACAGGAGGAAATACGGAGACTGTTCCGGAAACCCTTTCACGCCGAATGAATTGATTATGAGGAGTACATGTCTGCATAATGCATCACAAGTTATTCTTTTTCCCATTTACTCATAGTTGGAATACGAGCCGTTGGATACTAAGCATTTTTATCGCTCATATCAAGGAGATCTCTGACTTCCTAAAGTAATCATTAGCTCTTCTTCTTAACTTATTTGATTGAAACTAATATAATGATCTAACAAACTGGCCAAAAACAAGTACCAGCTAATGACGTAATTGAAATGGGCTCAGTCGGCTGCTAACCGCAAAGTATCTATCTATCTATCTATCTATCTATCTATCTATCTATCTATCTATATATATATATATATGATTGATTTGTTTGCTACTTTTGGTTGGACCGACCATTGAAGTTTAAAGGAGGAAGCTGCCCTCTAAACTTCTTTTTTTTTTTTTTTACCTTTGAGGAACAGTTGGTTAAATGTATGTAAGGATATATCTTTCATGCAAATTAATCAATCAGGTTTAGTCGCCGTGGTTCAGAGCTGCTCGTCGACTCCGTCAAGAGCCACGGAGATCACGGTCAATTACATAATAATGGCCGCGCCCTTCGTATACATGCACGGTGTAAGAAACTAGATCTGTTGGGAAGTTTGAACATGTTGCCCATTTCAAAACGACAAGAATGTAAATGAAAATGGTTTGAAATTACTTAAGTCTGACAGAAGACGCGTTCCTTGCCTGGAATTCCCCTTCAAGATCTCATTATGCCATCAGATACATCGGCGAGATCTATCGACCCTCAGGAAAAGTGCCTAAATTGAGCCACGAGGATCGATTTTTCGATCGATTCATGGGATCGATTCATGTTTTCAGTTATCATCTTTTGTTTTTTTTTTTGTTTTTTTCTTGGATATTGAAGAGCCTCCCCAAAGGCTGACTTAGTAACGGAAAGCTTTACAGAGAAAATTCCTCCCAAATTTTCAAATATGTGCAGGCCAGTTCCGAATGACAAGCTGTTTCATAGAACGTTACCAAGCTTATGTTATTAACTTCAAACATGTGTTGCTATAAAACAGCAACTGTGAAGAGATTTATGTATGTTTGGCCATTACCACGTGTAACCCGAGCTAGAGTTGACAATACTATCGTTCAGGGGAAATGCAAACTACACCAAGTTGTGCCGTAGATACTTCAGCAGAAAACGCAATGGAATGTTCAGTTCTAAAGGTCACATGTAATACTGCATCACACAGGGGAATATAATATACGTTGTATCTGAGGTATATGTTTCCACTGCACTATGTGGAGATCATTAATGTAACTATTAAGTACGAGAGAGCCGAGATACTGCCGAAAAGCATAGTGGGGCCAAGGCTACGGAGTGAGGATTCCCCCCTTCCAAAAAAAAATAAATAAATAAAAGAGTAGGGGTATATTTTCAACTGAATTCATAGTCGCAGAAAAATAGAAAACCTTTGGCATATTTATGTAGTTAAACAGCGGAGCAATAGTCCCATTTTGTATCTGTGCACCTTTGCACAAGATTTTTTTTTCAAAAAAGGGAGAGAAATACCATTCTACTAAGCTTACACCCCTCCCCCACAACAACAATAAATAGTTTTGGTACCATCTAAGCAACAACCCTGGCTACCGGCCAGCTTAGAGTGTAGACATAACCCTCACAATCACCAAGAAAGCCAATTGAGAGTGGTTTGTAATTTAAGTTTCCTCTGTGACAAACTTCTTACTTCTCATCGCGCCACTGAATTTCACGTCACTGCAATCGAAGTTGGGGGATGTCACGCTTATACAATTTGGAGGTGGGAGGGGCGAGAATTTCAAGTCGATATTATTGGAGGTGGACCTCAGAAGTGCTATCAAACTTAAGGATTGGATAATTTCTATTCAATGTCTTCGGGGTAGTGGGTGGGAGGAGTTATTTCTGGGACGTACAATGGGGGGGGGGATACTGTTGATACTAAGAAGATTTGTCACTAGCCAAAATTATATCAGTTTTCTGATTACGTAATCGACTTGCCACGGCTATGTAAAAATTATGTAGTCTGCACAACTGCTGGCCTGTGTCGACCCATTCGGGTCTGGTTGATATGTCAGTGTGTGTACAACATACTGTGTTGAGGTAGAGTGATAGTATAGGTGACAAAAAGAGAGATGCATACGCCATGGCAGTTCTTGTGAAATGGGAAATAGACGTCGGGTGATCGTGTGTTCTCAGATAACGACCTAGAATCCAAATATAAAAAAAAAATTAAAAAATCAGACAATAACAATCTTTGGACCACGGCGACGAGTCAAGAAAAAGAAGAACAATGAGAACAATTATTTAGTCTTTTTAATTTCTGAAAGTAAAAGAGCACAAAATCAACTGGAATATCTTCATAAAACTAAATTCATAACTAAATTATGTAGAAAGTTTAAGCGTAAGAGTACTTTATCTTGTATTTTGTTGAATTCGAACTTATGAGCTGTGGTTGTTTTTTTTTTCTTAAAAATTAGAGACTCAATAATATGAACGCGATGTTTCGAAAGACCATTTATAACCCACAAACTTAGTAACGACGATACACGTAACACCCGCTATACACGCAGCAATTTTTAACCATAAATGTGATAACTGACAAACTATAAAAAAGTAATAATGTTTAACCATAAATGTAGTAATGTGACTCACCATAAATTTAATATTTTTTCACTATAAACGTTTTAATGATAATTAAGGGCCTGGGACTAAATTATCTTTGACTGTTTGTTTAGCGAAGTTAAGTGTTCTAGACAATCAAACACTCAGTGCGTGGGACAGGATGTAACCAACCAAAATGATAATGTCTGGTATAACTTGGGGTATATTTCAGGTTAATACTGTCTGTAAGAGGAACTGTTTGAGAGGCAATCAAGGATTCAAAGATCGTGGCATCACCACGATCGTCAGTATTAGGTCAGTGTACAAGCAGAACCCAATTTAACCAGGGGCCAGGCGCTCAGAAGATTCCACTAAAGGAATAAACAGGAAAACTTTGTGATTCCTTGCCAAAAGTTCAAACACCTTATCCTTCCTGAGATGCCATGTCTCAAAGTTTCAAACTATGACCTCCGCTGACCTCACATGGAGATTGCTTGAGTCGCATAAAAACGAGAGACACAAATCTACTCATCAAGTGCTACCAACGTAGACAGCTTGAGGTTTCAGCAACATTCAGTTGCTGAGATACTTTCTTTAATATTTTCTTCATACTTTTACCTCTGGTGACGTCAAATGACCTTTGACCTCTATGAAAAAATAGAGATCGTCTTCTCACAATCAACTATCAACACACCAGCTTTAATGTTCAGGCACCTTTCACTTCTTGAGATACAGCAGTCACAATGTTTTCAAACTATGTCCTCTACTGACCTCACATAACCTTTGACCTTCATAAAAATGACAGACATTATCTACTCACCAAGTGGTATCAATGATAAAAGTTTGAAGTTCCAGCAAGATACAGTTGCTGGGATATCTCCCTTAAAATGTTTTCACACTTCAAGCTCTGGTGACCTCAAATGACAGTTGACCTCTATGAAAAGCAGTGGAGATCATCTACTCACAATGGACTACCAACGTACCAACTCTGAAGTTCAAGCACTTTTCCCTTCTTGAGATACACTATTTCAGTAAAAACCAGGACGTCACACACACCACAAATACATCCTCACACAAGCCATCACCATCGCACAGATTCCTTGCCTGCCTCCGGCAAGGAATCAAAAAGTACATCAAGTTATGATTTAAGGTATGACATACTTGAAAGGTTTTCACTACAATAAGTGTGACGATGCACTTAAGGAGTAAATGTTGGAGTATGTGCAGAGATCATCTGGGCTCACTTTTGTGTTGTTGGCTTCATGTATGTAAGAAACATTTTTTAGTTTATTTTCAGTGTTTCGGCTTTGAGATGTGGGGGAGGGGGGCGACCAATGACCGTTTTCCTTTTCTTGAATAACTTGAGCCACTGTCATTTTGTGGAGGACTACAGCCGAAGGGGCCCCCATGTTAGTTTTTGCCCACCCCTTTCCTCAGATAAATCCCGTCCTGTGGGACAGGATACAGGATATGTTTGATTCGACCCCAGTAAACTTTCTGGTGTGACTAATTCGTCAATAGGTATAAGGGAACGATACACAATGAAATAAAGTTTCGAAAAAGTCCAGTAAGCAGGAATTTGATCTTCATGGGAATATACTCCGGAGCAAAGTTTTGTTTGAGAATACAACATGTCACTGCTGGAAGGCCTCGACATTTTGGAGTATCACCGTATCTACCCCCCCCCCCCCCACTTCAAAACAATAAAACTAAAAATGCGAGTAATTGACTCAATCTGCGCAAGCCTGCACTTGAGCCGCCCACGAATACAATCGATGCCATGCAATCTATACGGTTTGGCCATTCCTAGCTGACAAAGCATATGGCATTACATTGTATCGTATCAGACATAATACGGCATCCATCGAAATATACATCCGACTCAAAAGGTAAGTTCTTGAAATTGGGGTCAGAGGTCAATCAGCCCCACTTCGGCGTTTTTAGAATTGATTACCTTTATGGTTAAAAATTATTACATTTATGGGTGGGTCCGTTATTACATTTATTGTGGGTAGTACAATTGTGCTTAAAAATTATTACATGTTTGGTGGATGGTTGGTATTACATTTATGGTTGTGTCATTACATTTATACTTAAACAGGCCCAAAGAAAATGAAATTAGTTTTTCGTTTATACTAACTGCCACTTAGTGCCAATATTGATCGTATCGGAATAACCGCTGAAGTGACTATTCCACGTTATTTGTCGGTTACGTTGTTACTCCCGATACCACTGACCATGACGGAGAGTGGCGTGTCCACGATGCACAAAGGGTCACGTGGTGTGTTCCAAAATGGTTCTGACGTACACCAGGGAGTAGCAACCTCTCCAACAGAGATGCATAGCAGTAGCCATTTGACGCTTGAACAGTTCAGTTGCCTCGGATGGTAAATAAATATCATATATAGTTTCATCTGTACTTTTGCCTCCATCCTTCTACTGAGAAATTGCCCTCTTTCTGTCGATCTGTGAATTTCAGTGACACTAATTCTCTACATGACGAGCGCCACCACTGCTCCACAGGCGCAGCTGAAATTTTCCGTTTGTTATAATGTAACGCCTTCTTAATAATGCGACACAAATTTTCCGGCCTAAAGCTCAAGGTTCTCGTATATCTCGTGATGGATCCTTCCTGCCTCCATTTGAAATATTCATTGTATAAGCTGTCGTTGCGATCTAAACTGTTCAAGAATTCAGCGAGTTCTCTGGTCGAGTTGAAGTCCTCCGCGAAGATGAACGAATTAGGCGGTAGCAATCTCTCGTAATCTGTCCGCTCCGACCCGAACACGACGGGGACCAAGTTACGTTCGAAAGAGTTCCGCCAAACTTTTTCGGTGATGTATTCCCTGCAAGGACTGTTTTCTAGAGCGAGATAGAACTTGTAAGTGCTGAACTTTCCTTCACAGTAGTCTCTCTCCTCAAGTGGGCAGGAGAGATTGCCGCACCTCCCATACACGTCCACCGGGGAAAACTTTGAGAGGTGATGCACGAAACGAGTTCGATCCCATGCAGCCATCAGGCAATTGGAAGCAACCCAAAGGACACTTTTGGTTTTATTTTGGGCCCAATTTTTGACATCTGAAGGTCTAGTAGAATTTCCCACTTTTCCTTTAGAGTGTTTGAAACGGGTAAATGATCCGTAAGGTACTACGACGTCAGAGCGGGAATGGTACGTGAGAGAAAGGTTAAACACAGGCCCTAAGGACCTAGGTGGCATACATTTACGGCAGTTCATGGGACTCTCCCGAGAGAAGAACACCCACAGCTGCCCCTTTGGACGGGCTCTGGAAAGGAAAACACAAGAAAATATAGTGTGGTTTTGATGATGCAAAACAGCTTTCATGATCAGACGAGTTCATGCAAAAGCAAATGAAATTAGGCTATGCATACATAACATGGATAGGACATAACATTATACACACCGAATATCCTCCTCAATGTGGTCCACCATTTCACTATGCATGAAATCAATCCAAGCTTACCTTCTTTGGAAGTTTTGTTTCTAGTGTTTTAATGTTTGACCTCTGCTGACCTCACTTGACCTTTGGCCTCCAATAAAAGCAATTGCCAGTGGGATCTTGAAGTGTATATGACTGATATACATGCTGACAGCATGGTTAGTCCACGCTTGCATTCTAAAGCCTCAGTGAGGCGAAAATAACTCACGCTGCTGATACCACTGAACGAAATCAATAACCCCGATATCTGTGTACATTCCACAACGTAAAACAGGGTTTATAATTCAAAATAATTCCATTTGTAAACAGTCTCAGTTTTTTTTTTTAAGTCAATGAAACTTCGCGACGAACGTCAACGTATGTAAAGGTGCTATGCATATTTCCATGGATTAAACATGCATAGGATATGGTATACGCGAACTCGTGCAACCGTCACTATGGCAACATGTGCACAAGCCGGTCTATATGTACAGCATGCATGCAGATGACTGAGCATACCAGAGATGTCAACCAGCGCGCCGAACCGCATCAGAGTGTTGGTGAGAATATAACCACTAGTTGGTGTGAGCAAGGTAGAGCGCACTTATCGCCGGGGGGGGGGGGGGGGGGGGGCAGCTGGTGGATGTCCATATCAACAAGTCGACAGTAGTATATTCACCACAGTTAGGAAATATAGAAAATCAGGATTTTGGGGGCTATATTTTGAAATTAGGATGTAAACAAAGCAATGTAAGCCCTAAGCAAAATTCGATTCTTGGGATATTATGCTCACAAGGACACTTCTTCATCTCTTGATCCCAGATGACCTTTGACCTCCACCAAAAACAATACCGTTCTTGTATTCACCTACCTATTAAATATCCATTCTTCTATTATTGAGATATCATATTGACAAAGTTTCCCCAATTTGCCCCTGTTGAAGCCAAATGACCTTTGACCTACACCAAAGGTGACGAGATTTTTGTACTCAGTGTGGTATATCTACACTTAGAGATATCGCGTTTACAATGTAGGGGTCACAAACATAAATATATACAGATACACGCACTCGTACACACACACTGGTCATCATCACCACCTAGGTTACGATTATCATCGAAACCAAAAAGAAGAGGGCGATTGCATAACACCTCAATAAATGTCCGAAACATTTCCTCACGAAAATGGTTACATTGGAGACTACTCTTTGTATGAGCGCCCGTGCTTAGGTGTTTAAAGTCGCAAGTAGCCTATTCACCGTTGAATCGTTCCGACTTTACCCTTGGAAATGATTTTGCTTAGTAGGGAGTTGATGTGACCTAGTTTATCAGAAGGAAACGGTACTGAGTGTTTGCTTCCTCTTCCTAATTTTCAATGGAAACATTTTTTTTTTTTAATTGAACGTGTAATGGGGGGGGGGGGGGGGAGTTAAATACACCTTTGTACTGAAGCTGTATCTAAAGTGTATCGCTTGAAAGTAACCGGTAGGCCCTATTTATTAGCCCTACTGCAATTAAATGACATACTAAACCTTTGGACATGCATTATTTGTTTCACGCGTTGCCGACGCACGCAGTCACTTCAATGGAAGTGATTGCCATCTACAATGGGGGCAGTCACCAATCAGAGAGAGCTGTATCAGATCACGGAGCTATTGCGCAGCCGCATCATTGAACAGCGGGAGTTCATTGTTGGTTCTAAGGTCAAATGTCATTTACGGAGTATGGCTAACAGCTGGTTAACATTCAACATCACCGAGATCATCGAATTGATTTCATGTTAAAGCACGTTGAGATATCTGGCACATCGATTCCACAAGAGCCATTGTTTAGGTCACTGATCATGTTTTCTTTTGGTCACCAGTTGTGGTTGTCGACATATTATTCATGTTTCGCTTCTGGTTTTTTTTTTTTTTACTTTCGTATGAGGCAAACTTCCATCTCGCTGTACCTAACCAAACCTCACTGAATTTGTGTTCTTATCCAAATAGAAGATATTCCTAGCATGATCAGTTTTGTTTGGTTGGTGTCCAATGCATGAGCAAACAAAACCGAACACACACATACAAAGAGAAATGCTTCAACAAGAAAGAGCAGGAAGCTAAGTGATTCCTTGCCCCCCCCCCCCTCCTCCCCGAGAAGACCTGCATGATTTTCTTCCCCAGTTGCAATAGATACTATTGTAACCATATATTCCTCCATCTACGTGACTTGTAATGAGATAGTTATCTCTATTGTGAAATGTTAAAAGTCGAAAAATGTAAAACTTTTCACATACGGTACTTCAACTCATAAGACAAATGTATCCCAAACCCTTTGGTAACAGAACAAGAGAGCTGTATCTCAGATAATCCATCTGTGAAAAATAAGCACGTCAATATTTCTCCCCATTTTCTATTATGGTAACTGGTCATTTTCATTTACAATTTGCGATTAATTTTAAGACGAAAACATTATCGTCTCAGAGGGAGTCAAAACCAATTGGTTGGATTTTTCAAAATCGTGAGCTCTTTAAACTGTTATACCAGCAGTCACAAATGTCACAGATGATGTCGTTATGACGTCAATATTGACATGATGCCAGTACTGCTCACGTTTGTGGTCGAAATTAAAACTCTGGTACATGGTGCTTCCAACTTAATGACATTGGGCTTTCAAGACACCACTTTTCTACAAAAGTTCATGATGTCTCCAAATAACCATAGGTACCTAATACCATGCGAATATAAGCATATTTTATCACAAACCACTGTAATCACAGCTGTCAAGACAGACAAAACTTCATCTCTACAAGTCAAAGATTTGTAAAATCGGTACAGCAACTACACTATATCTAAAGGTTTTAAGTTCTGAGTTGTAATAGTTAGGGGAGCTTCAATACCTTTCGTCCCTAAGACAAGAGAGAAAAACAAAACAATAGCAGCAGATATCTAAACATTTTGCACTCAAAGTGACCCCAGATGACCTTTTACCCACACCAAAATCACATGACTTTGACCTCTAAGAGCACCCTCATAATCTTAGTTAATTAAAAGGCAACACATACCCTTCAAGTTTAAACTTCATCTATCGTATGGTTCATGAGATACTGCAAACATAGTTTTCTACAGGCTAGTCGGTCTCCAGATGACCTCGATGACCTTTGGCCCTCACTAAAACTCAATCCCATTGGAGACCTTTATGTCATACCTCACGCACCGACTTTGAATTGTCTTGCGCATTCTTTTCACAAACTAGAGTGTTCACAAGCCTTTTACAGTTATGACTTCTGATGATCCCACAGGACCTTTGACCTACGAGAAAACCCTCACAATTTCATTTACATAAAATGCATTACATACCAGCCAAGTTTGAAGTTGGTGCAAATTGTCATTTCCTGAGATACTGCAAACATAATTTGTCTACATTCTGCCTGCTGGTGACCTTAGATAACCCTCATTAACCAACACCTAAGGACAATCGAGATCTTTGTATGTTCTACAATACACTGACTTTGGCCCGACTTGCACTTTCCCTTCAAAAACTAGAGAGTTCACGAGATTTTGTTGCACACACATACACACATCCATCCGGAAAGATTCCTTGCCAGCGGTCGGCAAGGGTTTAAAAAAATGCCTTACCGTACAAGCTTTTGCCACGGTTTATCGATCATGTGGTAGAAAAGCACAATATCCGCGTTCTGTACATCGGTGATATTCAAGCTTCTAGTCACTTTCATATAACACTGGCATTTCTTGCAGAAGAAAGTACCCTCCCTCCCCAAATTAGTTTTACTGCACCAGAGTAATAAAGATTTGGTACAGTTGTAGTGCCGTTCCTCCTTAATATTGCTTCCGAGTGAATCCCCTATATTCTTTTCTGTTGCCCTGGCGATATACAATTCAGAATCATTTTTCGGTTGCAGTTCTAAATCGTCCCACCATTTCGCCCTCGCCAGTAAGTTTCCTAGTTGATAGGAGAGCAGAGAAAACTGACGAGGGTGGTGAAACGTCAATACTTTGGACAAATTGGCTGGTCTCGTGAAAGAAACTGTTTGATGAGTAAACGAAATTCGCAGCAGTTGGCCTGGGGTCTGATTTTTCGTCGCGAAAAGACTTCAAATCCAATAAGTCAGTGAAGGAGTTCCACGAAAATTTTACGGCGACGATGAATACGATGTAGACGAAACAGACGAACACGGATATATGTAAAAACAAATTCTGGTTAGCCATTATTGTATTGGCGTGTCGAGTATTGACCCTGTGGTGACCGCAGCGGTCCCATGTAAAATCACCTCAGTGACTTCCTTGGCATTTGGAGTTATTCAAATGTCAGCTCCTGATGGATCAGAACGTCGGTAAGTGAGCCTGCGATTGGTCGTCCACCAAGCGATTTATCTGCGCATGCTCTGCGCATGCAAGTCGTCCCTACGGTAGCATAGATACCCAGCCGAAGTGTTTAAGCCATCAACATTGTCCACTCATTGAAAAAAATAACTCAGTAGCTACGGACCATACAAAATCAGCATTAACTGGCAAAGGACTAGGATCACGGCAATACAAATGGGAACCCCATGTCAACTGGAGGAACAGCGTGACATATGTTGACGACAGGCCGTCAATGTGGTGATACTTAAGGCTCACAAAATTTACTCCTTCGATTGTCAGTCAGCCGAAGGACGAAGTAGTCAGCCCAAATATATTTCATCTGGTCGAACGGAACATCTGGTAAGAAACCACAACAGCATTCTCGAGCGGACAGATCTCTGTAAGTATGACGGTGGAGGTGAGTATCCCAAAGGGTGATTGTATTTAAAGGCAGTTACAGTGAGACGTCGACTCATCGATGGTGCATGATTTTGTTTCCTTCGGCGACTCGATGCATCCCACATTTCACGTCGTTATTACACCTACAGGGAGAGGAAGTCAAAAGCAAAAAAGAAAAGAAAAGAAAGTTAATTAAGTTGCTGCCAATATACTTTCTTGTTTTAGACAAATAGTTACGGTCCTTGAGAAACCCTTAAATGCGTCATAAGCGAAAGGTGATTAATAATTGGTATCGACAGACGAGAATGTAAGCGTTCGAGAGTTTTGTATTAGAACAGTTAAGGCTACATAGCTTCATGATGAAAAGTGCCTTCGTGGTCTTATTTTCAGTCAGTTTACTTAATTACAGAGTCATTTGGGCTGAGAAAAGTGACTGCATGGGAATGAAGTCGGCAACCGAAGGAGCACGATGACTTGTTAATGTTTTGCGTATACATAAAATGAAGATTCCACGATATACTGGGATGAAGGACGGGAGGGGTGTGTAACCTTAATATGAGGGAAGGGGATGGGGGAGGGGTTGGTCCCCTGAAAAATGTAAACAATATATGGAACAACCGTGCATACTTCAACAAACTGCAACTGATTTGTATATTAACACATGGAATAACACAGAGGTACAGATTTTTCTTAGGGCGGGAGGAACAAATCCTGCTGTGTCACTATCCCAACCCCAAAGCAATTACTAAATAAGATAAAGATCGGTAAGACAGATCAAAAAGCTGGATTATAGATTAAACCAGAACGTCAAATGACTTTGTGATGCCTTGCTAGTTTGCATGAAAAAAGCAAAAACAAAAACAAACGCTTCGTGAGATTGCGTGTTTACAATGTTTCAAACTATGACCTCTACAGATCGCACATGACATTCAATCTCCGTACATGTGACAATGATGATACACCCATCGAGTGCTACTAATGTTTGCAGTTTGAAGTTTCAGCAACATTCAGTCACTAAGATATCTTCCTTAACCTCTGGTGACCTCAAATGACCTTTGACCGCTACGGAAAAACGATAGAGATAATCTACTTACAACGGACAAGCTATATACAACTTTGAAGCGTGTTTACAAGGTTTTCAAACGTTGTCCTCTACTGACCTCACGTGACTTTGATCTTATACCAAAGACCAAATCTGTGCAGGCATCCTATCTTACGATATTATGTTTACAGGGTTGTCTTGACTTGACCCTTGTGGATCTCAAATGACCTTCGACCTACATAAAAATAGGCTATTTGTACTCAATAAGGTACCTCTACACTCCAAAAATGAGATCAGTACAAGCTTCATTTGTTGAGGTATTGTGCTCACAAGGTTTTCACTCTTGACCCCTGCTGACCTCAAATGACCTTTAATATTCACATAAAACGATAGACTTTTGTACTCAATAATATACACCCACTTACCAAGTATGACAAACGGTACAAGTTACCCTTCTTGAGAAATTGTGTTCACAAGGCTTCAGCTTTTCACCTTTTTAACCCTTTCTGACCCCAAATGACCTTTGACCTCCACCAAAAATGATAGATTTCTTGTACTCAATAAGATACACCCACATACCAAAGTGAGATCTGTACAAGCTTAACTTCTTGAGATATCGTGTTTACAATGTTTTTCACTATTTAACCCCTATTGACCCCTAATAACATTTAACCTTCACCAAAAACAATAGACTCCTTGTACTAAATAAGCTTCATCCACATACCAAATATAAGATCTGCACACGTTTCCCTTCTCGACATGTCCTATTTACAAGGTTTTCACTATTTGACCACGTTGACCCCAAATGACCTTTGACTTGCAGCAAAACAGTAGCCTTCTTTTACTCAGTAACGTTCATCCACATACCAAATATGAGATTTGTACTAGCTTCCCTTCTTAAAATATCGTGTTTGCAAGGTTGGCTAGGAGTCACAAACATATATACACACATACATACACACGCATCATAAAAAAAAATGACAGAGGTCATCTACTCATCAAGTACTATCAATCCTAAGTGTTTGAAGTTCCAGTAACCTTCAGTTGCTAAGATATCTTTCTTAATAGGTTTTCATACTTTAGACTCTGGTGACTTCAAATTACCTTTGACCTCCATGGAAAACGATAGAGATCATGTATTCACCATGGACTACCAACACTCCAACTTTCAAGTTCAAGCATCTTCCCCTTCTTGTGATAATATGTTTCCATGTTAAGGTGTCACACACACGTACACACACACACACACACCATGTCATCATTGACGGCATAGATTCCTAGCCTGCCTTTGGCAAGGAATAAAAGACTGCGACAAAATGTTATTGATAATGTTCTAAAAGACCAAACGTTGAAATTTGCGCCCTTTCCGTCTTGGTCTTGTACGATTTTTTCGCACGCACCAGTTTTGCGAAGAAGTTTGGAACCATATTTAATGCTAGCACACTTATTGACTAAATTTAAATTAAATTCTCTCTTAATTACAGGATTTACGGCGTGATACACTTATTTGGATATTTATTCATATTTACAAACACTGACAAGAATGGGAAGGGGTACCAGGAAGGAATGATTTAGATTCCCCCAAACCCTTATTGTAGCTTTCTCCTGGAAATGAAAACATTTCACAAGAGAGAGCTCATGACACGCAGCCTAAAACGAGGAGGAAATTGGTTTTTCTAAGTATTTGGAATAAATAACTGCCTTTGGCGTCCCTGTGACGTCATTCATTGTTATGCAATTAAAAATTTAAGTTTGACAGTTGGACGGTCCTTTGTTCTAAATGAAAATCTTCTTTTTGTCTAGATGTCATATTAGGAGCCCGTTCGTGCATGAGCTGTCTGTTTGCACTTAATTCTTCACCGGCATGCCGTGGTACATTTGCACGAAACTTCATCACAATGTTGTTTTGGTACTGGACCATTTGGGGTGTTCAGAAATTTTTGATCCAAGGATCTACGGGCGTCCCAGAACACATTTTAAGAAATTCTGCAAAATAAGTCTCCCCCTACAGTTTGTCATGTACAATCTTAAAGGCTTGTCATAAGGATACATTGTTAGCGTTAACGGTACCGTTGGAGTGTAAAGAAATTTTTGGTCCAAGGTCCCAATGTGGCCTTAACGCACATTTTATGAAATTCCATAAAAATGCTTCTTTTCCTGTCGATCCTCTTTTACAATGTTGTTGATTTGTCATTATGATACTCTTTTAGTGACACCTTAAGGATAATGTGGAATTTGGAATTCAAGGCTTCAGATGGTCCCTCGGGTTCATCTTGTGAATATTACTTTGAAATGAATACGCTTTGTCGAGATATTTCGTAAACAGATAACACCAATTACCTTATCGCTACCACATTATTGAGGTGAAAAATGTGAATCCATGTTGCAATGTCTTGGCGCCGTTGTCGGTGTACATTGGCGTCCGGGTGTGCGACAAGGCCAGGTTTGGTATGTACTGCATTACGTGTTCTACAGTTAAGTTTGCAGTGACAAGTATAACGTATTTGTTACAACATTAGACGATTGCGTATAAGAAAGTCTACTTCATACGAAACCCCACCACCCCCCCATAGAAAAGAAACACGCCCTATACCTATCACACTATTACAACATGGCGATTGAATGCAGCTTACAGTATGTTAAAGGGAAAAAGGGCGTTGAGATTACCCCAACATGACATACAAAAGAAAGTAGCAGTAATTAATATTAAACCATCCAGTCTCATCAATAAACATTTACCAAAGCTTCATCTCCTCAAAACATTATGCATGTGATGAGGAATAGAAGATGCATCATTTGAATTTTGAAAAGTTTGGGTGAACAAATTAGTGTTGAGCAACAAATAACTGAATTTCTATCTGTGAGGAGCTTATTTCTTGAAAAGGAGGCTTCTGTCCTTCCTTATTTTGAATAATCTATCATTCTGCATCCACAAAAATTGGTTTAAAAAAATATGGATGTTTTCTCTGAAACAAACGCTTATTTCCCTTTAACGAACAATTGGGTAATTTTCAGTGGCAGACGTAGATACAGATGACATACAGCTGAGGGCTCATGAAGTCTTACCAACCGTGGGAGAAGCTCAACTTACATTCCAGCAAATGGATAAAAGAAACCGGAAAATCTTTCAGTAATTACGAGATTGTGACAAATTACAAAAAAAAACGTTTTTTTTTTTTACATTAAACCTGTAGAATGCAAGATCGAAATCGGAACCAAAGATTTCCGACTGCAGCTGTTCTGAAAACAAGATTCCGATAGGCTCTGTGGTTCCTTGCGTGCCACGTGGAGATTATTTAATATGTTGTTCTTTAGTCTTAACCAAGGATAATCCACTATTTATCACATCCCACAAAAGTTTGGACCCCATTTTGTCCTTAAGAATGCTGATCAACCAAACGTACTCCACTACCATAGTAGTTATCTGAACTATAAGGTAGCATGCAATGTCCTTTGTCATACTGCTGATTATGGAACAGCAGAAACAATCTGACATTCTCAATTTTTCGTAAAATTGAAACCAAGGAGGAATATTAATGACCATCAATTGGAACCTGTCTTAACCTTTATTTTCAAACAGGGAGTCAATGCCCTAAATAGCAAGCTGTCCAGCACTCTCTGAACAGACTGACTCCAGAGGTAGGAGGGAAACTGATACGAGCACAGGTGACTTGCTGATTGCAAATATAAACAATACATGGAATATTGATCAACTAACTATATTGTGAGATGAATTGCCTGTTTTATGAACTGAATAATATCCAATCAGCATCGTACTATAAATAATAAAACATAAATGAATGACAGTATAGCCCCCTTTGTACCTAAGAATGCTGATAAGCCAAAGGCACTGACTACCATGTTAGTACTAATATGAAAAACCCTCAGCATTGTAACATATAATTTGTAGAAAAGAAACACCATCGCTTTGTACAATGTAATAACTTATGGTCCATATGGCTCATTCTCAAGTTGGACCCACAAATGTTGAACATTGCAAAGAATACCACTTGCAACAATGATATATTGACAACCTTTCACATTGTAAAGCAAAATATGCAAAAATGGACATTTTGCAAGTTTTCATGAAAGGCCCATATGGGCCATATGGGACCAATAATCCTGAACGAACTTAAGGAACCTACTACCATAAAAGTAATGTGACACGATTTCAACTTAATACCACGCAATCTGTAGGAGAAGAGGCATATTACATGATTTCATAAAATGGCCCATATGGGACCAATACTCCTGAGCAACCTGAAGGAACAACTACCATAAAAGTAATGTGACACAATTTCAACTTAACACCACACAGTTTGTCGGAGAAGAGGCATTTTAGCATGATTTCATAAAGTTGTCCATATAGTCCATTTGCACCTTGGACCTCAAAATCTTTAACACCCGAAAAACACCACTACAACAATGCATCAATATACCAAATTTAACCTTTGTCCAACCTTTATAACTTGAAATATCCTGTTAAAAAGTTTTTAGAGTTTTGCCCCCAGTGCCCCTAGACGACCTTTGACTTCCACCAAAACCAATAGGGCACGTGCACCTTCTCAATATGGCATACATACATACATACATACATACATACATACATACATACATACATACATACATACATACATACATACATACATACATACATACATACATACATACATACATACATACATACATACATACATACATACATACATACATACATACATACATACATACATACATACATACATACATACATACATACATACATACATACATACATACATACATACATACATACATACATACATACATACATACATACATACATACATACATACATACATACATACATACATACATACATACATACATACATACATACATACATACATACATACATACATACATACATACATACATACATACATACATACATACATACATACATACATACATACATACATACATACATACATACATACATACATACATACATACATACATACATACATACATACATACATACATACATACCTAGTTTGACTTTCATCCGAATTTCCCCTATTGAGTGAGAGTGTACCTAAGCAAGTGTCACAGACACACACACATACACACGCACTCACGCCAACCTGACTGCATATATAGGTTACTTTGCTGAAACAAGGAACCAAAAATCTGGAAGATGAATGCAAAGTTTTGTGACAGGGGATCTTTACCCTACTTTCTCTTCCCTGACACACTGACGATGGACAAAGATGACCAGGCGATTACCAGTACAACTCATATTCCAGCTTTCATCGACAATACTTTTCTAGAAATTACAATTTCGATTTTCCCAAGCTCAAGTTGAATATTCAATGTGAATAACATATCATGTTGAGTAACTTCGAAAGTGACTTCGAAAGCTCTACTTTCGAAAGCTCTAACTTCGAAAACTCTACTTTATGCAAACTGTGAACCCTGTGGAATCATTTTCGAGGGATTTTCGCACAACTTAGGAACAAACAAAGCAACAAGTAACATGGAAATTCAGCCAAACGTATACTCATTCTGTAACATCCCCATGACAACCACACTCAAGTACAACCTAATATATCACAGGTAAGGCATATCTTATTTTCACATGAATTTACTCTTTTAACACAAACCACACTCTGATAGTTTACGAGTGGTTATTCACTCTTACATATAGTAAGGAAAGAGTTGCGAGAAAGGGTCGAGAGACTGTTGTTCAAGGACTAGGTTTAATTTTATCAAGAAGTGACGTCATGACATGTAAACTCCCATAATCCTCTGAGGCACCTTCACTGTTGAAATGTCCAATGCAACTGATATCGTTCCCGTATCAAGATAAGTCCCTCTATTCTAAAGATCGACTACATTCTCCAAGGGTGAATATCTCTGAAGTTTTAAGTGTATACCGCATCCTCCATAATTATCGGTGTAGATATCGCCCTGCAAGTGGTGATTACAATACGCCAAATCATTGAACAAGATCAGTAACCCCGCAATGACCGGAATCAACAAAGCAGAATTTAGTTTCACCTATACAACCACCCACCATCATTAAGCCCACTTTTTTACATCACAAATGAAACAGTATATCGCCACCGACGCGGTTATTTCACATAAACACCGGACGAGGACGGAGGAATAAATCGCCTTGTTTTTTTTTCCACATGATGGTAACACACATTCACAGAATAAGCCTACACTCACCTCATTGCGTTCTTAGGGTCGAACATTGGGCTTGATCAAAATATGATAATCGTTATATAACCACTTCGGCGGTTTTCGAACAGGACGTTGAGGGGATCACTAGTACTAATCCTGGACTATTCTGACTGACTGGACCATCCGTGGACATCGGTACCAAAATGGACGTTTCTTGTCATCTCACTGATCCAACAGTCCTCGTCTTCATTGATATCGTAAGCTAACTCATGATATATACCATATTACATTATGATGTTCCCAGAGCTGGTTCGGGTCGATCCATCGCTGCTAGCGTCTCAGTGTAGATTGGCAAAACAGTTCCAACGACGACCCCATTTCGTTCGCAAACAAAAACTTCTGACAAAGCATTGAATGTTATCTTTCAAGCCCAAAGTTGTTATTCAGTCATGAAACAGGTCGAAGTACTGTATTGAAGTGAAAACTCAGAGATTTGTATACTTAACCTACATCCCGTTGTAGAGGGCGTTGTAGATCACTGCATCCTAAGATAATCCATTTGGTAGATACCAAGCTCCTATACCTATAGTATAGGGATACTTGTCCGGAATTGAAGCTCGTTTAGTGTACCCACTAGGATCGGACTTTCAGTCGTTGCGTTTGATGTGATGTGACTGGATGTACTTACTGTCCGTCCCACGACAACTCGACGACGCATCTGAGAAGCCAATAAGCGTCATAAATCACTCCTATCCTACGACGGAAAGCAATATTGCACTGCTTTGGTGAGCTTTTTTTAGAGCGTCGTAACATATTTTCATGAACCTGTTGTTTGTGTTTTATATGGAACCATCTTAAAAAGTTGTACTAAAGCAAGAAAGTTTCCGTGTGATAGCATTTAAGCGCATACTTGCTTTGCGCAATGTAACATTACAGCATTAGGTTACGCATGTAAACAGTGTGATGTAAGTGAGCTTATCTGCAACGCATAGAGCAGTGTGCATCAGTATATAGTGCATAGATTAGCCTAGGCTATATTAAAAATGGTTTTTATTGGGAGTATAGCATGGATACCGCAGATCTGCACATTACTAACCCCAAACTTCGTGCACTACACCGTTTGATATACTTGCTGGCACCTAAACAATGCTTCCCAGCTGCTAAAACCACATTGATAGGGATTTAGATCTCTTGTTTCAAAACAATAATTGCCCAGCCATTTTTAGATCACTTGTTCAGTTTTTGATGATCTCCAGTGTCCACTCTCACGTTAGCCTGGTCCCCCACCCCTTAATTAGGCTTAACTATTAGAGTCAAGAAGAGTAAGAATATTGGTCCAGCGTTCTTCCTGCTAACTGCCAGGTATGAAGCATAGGGCTAGTCACATACTAGTGAAGTACTACCTGCAGGCAAAAAATCTACGAAATAAAAACCTGACTTGTGTGGTGTGCTAGCCTATGTTAGATTAGAAACATTTATAGCCCTAGTCTTTTTGATTTTGTGATTATTTGTCCAATTTACTTTTCAGAATATCAGCAGTAGTTGGGACTGGTCACTGCGCTCGCCTTGTGACAGACAGTGTGACAGAGGCTGTTTCCAGAAGAAGATGTTCAGAAAGACTTAATCAGAAATAGAGGCTTCCTTTTTAAGCAGACTCAGATTGACAAGATTCAGCTGAAAGGATACTATGATTTGAAATAAAGGGGGGTGGGGAAGTTATGATAAATGTTCTTTGGAAGGACCTATCTGAAAAATACTGAGACATGATTATATTGTCCTGAGCCTGCATTACCAGGTGTAGGTATTATATTATACGCTACCAACTGAGATTCGAACTATTGTGGAAATGTTTACATTGAGGACATTTGAGGTGTAGTGACGTTTGACCTGCTGCTTGCTTCAGAACTTTTCAGAGAAAGTATTACAGGTACGATATTGACAATGTTGAACACAAATGAGTCATCTCTTGTTCAAACCAGGAATGATCAAGTGGTGACTGCATTTAATAAATGTCTTTATTAGCTCAATTATATGTTGTTTCAGTTAGTGATTAACATTTGTGTAACAATTTACAAATTATTTTATACAGATTTATTTAAAGTCGAGATCACTGTTGGCTAGAAAAGTAGCCTAAGTAGACTGAATACAGAGCTCTGTGTACCAATTTGAGAAGACATGCTAGAAATACACTATTGCCTAATTTGAATTTGCTTAATTTTAGAGTTTGTCTGTATCTTCAGTGGAACAGCTTTTCCCTTGGAATGTAATGATAAATGGTTATAATCCAGTTTTTCTGTAAGTACAGGGGTTGCTCCTAAGATTTTTTTTAAAGAGGGTGCAGCCTGTGAAAAACTGTCTGAAAGAAAAACATGAAATATGTGATGGAAGTAGTAAGAGCCTGGGTGCTAGTGCAAGTTGTGACGGCATAACTTAGGCCTACTACATTGTGCATGTATGTCAAGAAGTTGTAAATTTGCATGTAGTATCAATTGAAGATAGTGCAAATGCAATGTGTGCAAGGAACTAGTTCTGCTACAGAGTTTATGATCATGTCTGTGAGCTTGAGTCATCCTATTCACCAAATCACCATGGAGCTATTGACTGATTGGAATGAGAAACTGGTATGCTACTTTCTTACTTTTTGTAGCTTAATGTAGACCTCCATCAAAATGAATGTCTAACCCTCACTTCTTAACTTAGTTAGCCACATTCCCATGGCATGTTGTCACAGGGGATGAGACTTTATTTAGATAATATTTCCTCTACATCTATTTCAAACTGAGTTTAGACTTCATAAGGCATATTACACCTGAAAATTTCTTAGAATAAACTTCTGACTAAGCAGGTCAGGCCTAACGATACCCTAGGCAACATCCTCGTCTAGGCTATATCCTCGTTTGATTACGTTCACAAAGACGTTCAGCATCATCTTCTTAGGCCTAGCATATGCTACTCATAATCTGATACACCGGCTAGCAAGATCACACTAAAGCTTGTCGAACCTATGTGCTCCAAAGTGAAGTTACTTTCTTGTGAAGTACCATAATGAGTGTAACGTTGCAAGTAATCCGATCATTTGTTCTTTTGCAAGATGGGTCTGTTCTGGGAGTTGCATGGGCCTAACGTTAACTGACAAAATGTTAGAATACCCTAAATCGGGCTCAAGTCCCCAGAAGTCAGATACTAACCTAACTTAGACCCAAGTTAGTTACAGACTAGCATTACATGCACCCACCCCCAAATCCCTAAGTGAGGTACGTCGGCCTAAGCCTATACCTCCGGCTAAGTCTGCCTAGGCTTGGGCGGAGTTCGTATAGAGTTATTCTTAGGTTAGCTAGGAGCAATAGAATATTTAGGCTGCTCCGGTACATAGGCTAGTATCAGTCTAAGTTTTGCCTGGGCTAGCTGATGTAAGCAATAACCAAAAATGTAGGCCTGGATTAACACAGGGGCCTATGACATTAGGACGAGACTGCAGCGAGGATTGGACTACAGTAGGCATAACGTCCCCGAGAGAACTTTCAAGACTTAGGCCTAGCCTAGTCTAGCCATGATTACTGAAAATGAAACACATTGCTATTTTCAGCATTAAATTCAATGGATTAAATCAGCTGTCATGTAGATCTAACTAGATAGTATTATTAGTAATCAGGGTAATAGCCTACTGTGTATGATATTGATATAATGTTACTGTAATGTTTACGGTATTACAGTATTACTGCAATTGCAAAGAACATACATACGTGCGCACGTACAGACGTACGTTTACTTGTCACGTCCGACGCTCGCTCAATAAACGACTGTGCACTAGCTTAACGAGGAGAGATCATAGAATATCTTATACAATCGTTTTTGGTAAATGTAACATGTAAGTCACAAATTATCTCTATTATATACACCGCAAACCAATTTTGTTATGTCATAGAAGATTACAAATAGGTAAATCAGTATGACATGAAGCAACTCTTAAGCAGAGATCATTTTTATAATTACATCACTGACAACAAGCGACTGATGTTGGTCTACAGCAGGGTACACTAAACGAGTTTCTAATCCGGACAATTCGCCATTTTGAGCTTGGTAACTACCAAATGAATTATCTTAGACTGCATCTTAGACTGCGTGACTAAATATTTGCTCATTTGCTTTGCACTTTCGTTGTTTTGCGTTGTAAAAAAAAAAGAAAAAAATATACACTCTCATCTTTAACCCAGCAAACTTGTGATGTCAATTTCCACTTCGAAAAAAAAATACATAAGACAGTGAAGTGTTGATCACAATCAATTCAATTCCTCACCGTCGCCTTGGCTAATATTTTGTGGTACACTGACGACTGCATGCAACCAAGTCTGAAGAACAATTTGGGTTTCACTTTCTTTGTTGCTTCCTTTTGTTGATCCGAAGTAGTAGTGCAAAATGCAAAAAAATGCTGTCTCCACTTTCAGTCACATCACCCCGAGGGCTTTTTTTCCCGAAAAAACCCCCTAACACCACGTCCCACTTACCACACTGTCGACGTCACTGTCATAGGTCCTAGCCATGCCTTCTTCCATATTCCCGTTCTTCTCTAGTATGCGTGCGGACATCGTTCATTTGCCCACGGAACTTTCACTTGGTTTGATAACAAACGTGGCTTTAATTATATTCTTCTTCCATTACAGCGGAAATGATAATTTAGTATGATTACACTTTACATACACAATCTTGACGTATACATATATATATATATGTTATACTGCTATGGGTTATCATTCTACGTGCGTCATTGTGAAATGCGTACACACACACACACACATTACACTGATGGTGTTTTTTAAGGTCATGTAATGACGCGATACCCTGCAGACATTTCGTCAAAAGTCATAGTGGAACTCTGGCGTGTTCGCTCACAGTTCAAGTGACGATGGTATGGAACACAAAAAGGGCAAAAAATGATGACGATGACGTAACTATAACTAACGACGACCGGAATGCTTTTAACGACGACATAAATTTAAATGGTGTCGACCGCAATCTATTTAATGACGACGGGGATCTAGTTAACGACGACACACAATTACATGATGATGTCACAAATGTATGTGATGATGTTGTAATTTGATGTAATGACGATGCAACTGTATATGACGATGGCATGAATACATTTAACAACGACACAATAATAAATGACGGTGTAAATGTACTTGGCACGAATTTATGTGATGAGCAGAAATCAGTTAGTGTTAACGCAATTTGATTTAACAACGACACAATAACATTCAACGATGCAAAATCAAACGACGTAGATTAAAACAGCCTTGCCCTTTTTTGATGCAGCGACGCAAATTCATTTGATGACCGCTTTTGAATCAATGGCGCTCTTCAAACAATACCACAACTTGAGAGGCAGATAGGGACAATCACGAATACCGCAAATCAGTGTTGAAAGATTTATAATTCTCTGTGGGATTGCATCGGGGGTATGTTCTCATCGTCAAGTCAAAATGGACTGCTGTTGGAAGACATTCGCAAATAATCGTTTTCACCTGACGATTCACTAATGAGTAGTTGAGTCAATATACCACATATTACCACCATTTTCTGTAAATATATTGGATACTAGCTACATGGTACCACAGATGAGCGAAGAGTGACCCTTCTGAAATCCATGAACGTTGCTCTGGCAATACTCGTGGACGTGTGAAAATTGAAAAATAGTGAAATTTATAAACAACTATCAAATGGTGTATTTATTTCGGAGGGCAAAATGACCAAAAAAAAAACCTTCCTAATTAACTGAGGTATTCTCTGGAATTTTTATGAAGAAAATGGGTTAATACGGAGAAGTCAATTTTAGGCTAGTGGTTGTCCTTGTCAGGGCGTACGGTGATATTTGTTTGAAGGTACTGTAGGCTAACTGGGCGAGAGTAGTCAAGGATTATAGTTCCTTGTAGGGTAAAGAGACAGAGTCGCCGGTAGAGCCCAAGGACGGAAATCACCAAAAACTTAGCTATACTCTATGCCAAGTGGCTTCTGATGTTATATTCAGACCCCATAAAATGAAAACAATACCTCGAACTCAGCAATTTGGTAAAACTGTATTCAGTTGAAGCCTTTTATTCTGAGATTTAAGGCCTACACGCAGAGATTTATGTGTGAGTTCCTATCTATAAGGGTTTTT
The DNA here is from genome assembly GCA_021234535.1 of Stichopus chloronotus. Lineage (NCBI taxonomy): Eukaryota > Metazoa > Echinodermata > Holothuroidea > Aspidochirotida > Stichopodidae > Stichopus > Stichopus chloronotus. The sequence goes on along the minus strand of CM037837.1, from coordinate 6,423,621 downwards.
TTTTTTTTAATTCTACAAAATTTTTAGTCAGATTGTGCGTCGCTTCTTTACGTCATTTAGATGCGCTCAACCGTCTTCCTCCCAATTTTCATTGTGTTCACACTTGCTAGGCAGGCTATAGTGTTACTGTCAAATAACTTGTTTTTGCGTAAAGAAAAAATACCAATACCAAATACTGTGATCACTCGAGCCACGCTTTGTTCTCGTTTATGGAAATACCTATGTCACCTGGTACCTCCCCTGTTCCACGTTGCATGTGTCAACTCCCAAAAACATGTAATTAAAAATAACCTAAGGAGGTGTTGGTAGGTACGTTTTCTGATATACATACCGTTGGTATTACGAACACTGACAGTCACTGCTGGTGTATAAGTAGTCAGTGGCCGCACCAAAGTGGTATGGGGGAATTTTCTTCCATTCGGAACCTTCCCCAGTTGCCCTCCCCCCTCCCCCACTCAGCTTAAAGGCTGTAATGCATCACCCCAGACAGTTTCAATTCTCCCAACCACCTACCTCTAGCCCCTCCCTCAGCCTGTCTTACATTCCTCCACATGTGTGATCAAAACAATGGATCCCTCTGTACGCTGTGTAATACGAGCTGCTCTGCATCTTTTGAATTTGCTGGCAATCTAAGAGTACTGCAACTTAGAACCAGTTGAGAATTTTCCTTTCAGGGAGGTAAAAATATAGCTTAGGGTGATGCAATACAACCTTTAAGTTACCGTGACAAATACGGACATGTACATGTCTATTGTTGTTAATGAAAATGAAAATGTTAATGAAAATGAAAATGCTTTCCCTCAACTACAGATTGCCGAGTACAATTTTCATGGTTTGTCATCAAGATAGGTTGCTAGTGGTACCTTCATTGTGTTCATGAATATTTGATCCAAGGTCACATATGGGCCCCAATGGGCCCCATTTTATGAAATTCTGTAGTATGCTTATGTTCCTACAGATTGTCTTCTACGACGTTGTTTAGGAGGTTGGGTCCAAATCTCAAGATAGGCCCATCTTGTGAAATAGACCTACTGCAACATACTAACCTTTTCAATTAATTTTAAACGGAGTTGACAGCATTGTGCAGACGCTCATCTTAACGATTTGTCATAGTGATTCTTTAAAGGGAATTCCAAAATGGATTACAACGTGTGTGGATAATGATGGGGGGGGGGGGGAAGGGGTTAGTAAGTTTGTCTCTCTACCCTTCCCTGTGAAACATCGGATTGAAAAGTGTGTGTACTAGAATCCTAACTTGGAAGCAAAATAGCGTTCTAGCACTATAGTTGGGTATTTCAGTAAGAATCAAATATACTATTGGTGATTCATGCAATTGCTGACGGTAAGATTTGGAGGAGCTCCAACATAAGAACATTTCATCACATACAATTATGTTATTACATGCTTCACTATACCCCATACACCAGATATGTCCCGCAATATGTGTCTTTTATTGAAACGAATTTTAACTGCATATTTTCATACTTTCCTCGATCGATCTAAAAGGGATGGTCGTCCCCCACCTCTATAAATTCGCTGTTGATCGGATACAATGTGAACTATAGTATTTGAACGTGTATGTTTATGTAAGCAATGTGCTCAAACCATCCTGCCAAATCGATTTTTGTCATACATATTGGACCCCTGAATTGCTACTCCCTAATACAAGAGCAGTCCATTTTGACTTCGTCGAAAAGCACAACTCCGCCTTTGTAAAGAGTAATAAATATTTCAACACCTGTTCAGACTGATAATGACCTGTTAGCTGACGGATTTGTGGTATTCGTAATTGTCCCTATCTGCCTCTCAAGTTGTGGTATTGTTTGAAGAGCGCCATTGATTCAAAAGCGGTCATCAAATGAATTTGCGTCGCTGCATCAAAAAAGGGCAAGGCTGTTTCAATCTACGTCGTTTGATTTTGCATCGTTGAATGTTATTGTGTTGTTGTTAAATCAAATTGCGTTAACACTAACTGATTTCTGCTCATCACATAAATTCGTGCCAAGTACATTTACACCGTCATTTATTATTGTGTCGTCGTTAAATGTATTCATGCCATCGTCATATACAGTTGCATCGTCATTACATCAAATTACAACATCATCACATACATTTGTGACATCATCACGTAATTGTGTGTCGTTGTTAACTAGATCCCCGTCGTCATTAAATAGATTGCGGTCGACACCATTTATATTTACGTCGTCGTTAAATGCATTCCGGTCGTCGTTAGTTATAGTTACGTCATCGTCATCATTTTTTGCCCTTTTTGTGTTCCATACGATGGCAGTTTTCTTTTTTGTAATGATGCAGCCTTTAGAGTGTTCTTTATAACATTCTCACTGTGCACAACATGTCTGGTACACACAAGTGTGTATAAATATGTTGACATGTGACATGTTGTGTAACCATGGGGAGCTGCTACTCTGCAGTTCCCTGGTGTAACGGGGGGGGGGCTATTGCCTTCATGACTATACAAAATACTAACGCAAGTGTAAACCTTGAGGGATATGTCCGCCACTATACGGAAATAAGGTGTTTGTTAAACAGAAACAAAAATGCAACCAATATTTATGGAAACAGATTGACAGATTATTTAATATAAGGAAAAATACTAACCTTCTTTTCTAGTAAAAAAAAGTTTCCCATAGATAGAAATTTAGTTATTTGTTGCTTTAGAAGAAAAATGTTCACACAACCTTCCACAAATGCAAATGATACATTTTCCATAACTCATCTTATCCATGATGTTTTGAGGAGATGAAGCTTTTGCAGATGCTTGAAGCAGTATGTGCTGTTTGAATGTGAAAAATAACCTTTGTCGTTAATCTTCTCTCATTTTCTTCCATTTGATACCACCCTGGAAAACAGCATCTATGCCATTTTTCTTTCAGGAGAAGTTGCATTTATTAGAGTATTAATTACGGTAGAAAGAAGAGTAATTTAGTTTTTTCGGTCAAAAAAATTAGCGGAACCGGGCCCTGTGATGGATGTACGGCACTGAAAATAACATACAGTACAACGAAACTCTCATGCGAAAGAAAGCTATTTTGGACAAACAGACGGTATGGTAGTTTCAATAGCTTTTTTTTCAACTGTCAGAAGCATAGTCAGTACTAACAGCACATCCTGCTTTAATGGCAAGACTTGGTGGTTTAACATTGATTAAAGATACTTTTTATTTGGCCCCTTTGGTGCACTTAAAACGCCTCATTTCCCTTTGGATTTGATGATTGGGCTCCAAGTAGGCCTATATTCCCAACTGCAGCTGACGACTTGACCTGCTATTGCTAATAATTCAGCTCATAATTCATTTCACGAATTTTCCCAGGGTCTACGCTGTCAGCACTGCCCCGCGGGGTCAAATGTATCTGGAAAGCGGACTTTACAGCAAAAACTTCATCACCACGAGTAAACTGCAATGCATATAAATGTTCGAAACACGTGAAAGAACACTACGCAGATCTGTTTCATTTAAAGTACAAGTGGCATGAAAAACACATTTTGGAAATTCGGCGAATTATTCAATATAAACGTTTAAATAGTTAAAATTTCAATCACAATCCTTGAAAATGGACCATTTTACAAAAAAAAAGAAGAAAAAACTGCTTTGCAATTGCATCATGAACAAACATAAGCCAAATACCCTATGCCAATTCATGATGTTCACGGAGGGAGTTATAGGACATGCCTTATCTTATTCTTAGTATACTTAACCTTTATTTCAAGGACAATTGGGAATTGTATGTGCCCTGAGGGTTCTGAATTTTGACGGATGGTCTGTCGTCTGTAATAAGTATCACATGCTGCACTTTTGAACCCAGGGCAGATCTTTGGAATAGTAGAACTTATTTATTCATTTCATGTCACATTACAGTGATAACAAGTCTCCGATGGGGCAATTCAAAAGACAGACATCATCTGGTCTTCAAGTGCTAACAATGCTGACACTTTGAAGTTCTACCTGAATTTAGTTGCTGAGATATCTTCCTTGATAAGTTTTCTTACTTTAAGCTCTGGTGACCTCAAATGAACTTTGACCTCCATGAAAAACGATAGGGATCATGTCCTCACAATGGACTACCAACACACCAACTGTGAAGTTCGAGCATCTTTCCCTTTTACAGGCACCGTGTTTACTAAGTTTTTCAAACAATGTCCTCTGTTGACCACACATGACCTTTGAAAACTTTTGCAACCGTTCACATAATATGCTTTGCATTTTCAGAAAACTTTGAAAGCATATGCTATCCACGTAATCGAGCATTCTGTAAAATGCCGTTTGCGGAATAGACATCGTAGTTAACTCTTATGTATATTCATATGCATATATGTAGAACGATCGGTCAAATCGCAAGTTCTTACTTTTGTTAAAGGGAAATAGGGCGTTTAGAATACACCAACATGACATTCTAAAGAAATAGCTTTTTTTTCTTTTTTTTTAATTTTAAAAATATGGATTTTTTGTGAACCAAACGCCCTATTTCCCTTTAAGTGCATACGTACAAGTGAGCCCTAACTGCATACGTGGGAACGGTCCATACGTCCTCGTACGTGAGTGAGGTGGGTCGTACGTAGGTGCGTGTGTGTGCCCCTTCCGTTCGTGCGTGCGTGTATACGTCCGTAAGTGCGTGCCTACGTGCGTGCGGGTCGATACATACGCACGTAACTACGTAACATAACTTCCTTTGGTACGTTTTCTTACTTTAACCTCTGGTGACCTCAAATGACCTTTGACCTCCATGGAAAACAATAGGGATAATCTACACACAATGGACTACCAACACATCAGCTTTGAAGTTAAAGCACCTTTCCTTTCTTAAGATACCATGTGTAAAAGGTCAAGACGTCACATACAAACCCCGTCATCACCATCACCTAGAAATCCGTTGCCTGTCTTTGGCAAGGAACCAAAAACATCCACGTAAGTCACACACGCTGTTCACAGACAAAAAGAAAAAAAGACAGTATCTGAACAGCCATGACGAACTACTGAGTACCGTGTCAACTTCACAACTAGGCTGAGCCCTTATGGTCGACAGGTGGCTTCATCTAGGGCACGGGTTCATGACTTGAAATTCTAAACCATAAAATTTATGATAAACCCCTCCAAGTTTAGGATCAAATTTTTTTCAAACGCCGCACACAAAGGTATCGTAAAACTGGATATCTCACACTATGATCCCATCAGATATGGAACGCCGAAAGGGCAATACATTCTGTTGTTTACTTTGATGTTGTTTCCTTTTATGCTGCTGTCTCCTTTAAAGTTGTTGTCTCCTCTGATGTTGTTTACTTTGATGCCGTTGTTTGCTTACATGTCTATTTTAAAGTTATTGTCTCATTTGATGTTGACATTTCCTTTAATGCCGTTGCTTCCTTTCATGCCGTTGTCTCTTTTAATGTTGTTGTCTCTTTTGATGTTGTTTACTTTAATGCCGTTGTTTACTTTAATGCCGTTGCTTCCTTTCATGCCGTTGTTTCATTTGATGCTGTCGTTTTCTTCGAGTTTGTTGTCTTCTCTGACGTTGTTGCTTCCTTCGATGCGGTTGCTTACTTTGAGCTTGTCTTCTCTGATGCCGTTTCCTTTCATGCCGTTGTCTACTTTGAGTTTGTTGTCTTCTCTGATGCCGTTGTTTACTTTGATGCTGCCGACTACTTCGAGTTTGTTGTCTTTTTTCCATTGCTTTGTTTACTTTGATGTTGTTGTCTACTTTGAGTTTGTTGACTTCTCCGACAATACACAGAATCTCCCACCCAGTGAGTTGAACAATTCAACAAAACGTTACGTGCACGTACATCATATATGCCCACACCCACATACGTACATCGCACTGTATGAACTATGATGGAACACAACGTATGCTAGTCTGCAGCCACCCGAACAAGTAGGCCGGTCCTCGTTGAAACCGAATTGTGTAGCCAATAGCCTAACATGTAGAAAACTACGATAAATTAAGCAGAATTTACCCAGGCTGAACAGCTGTGCTTTGAAAGTACAATCGCAGTGTGTAACGTATGGCATTACCGTCAAATACTACTGTGCCTTGGACTAAGAGCTTTCACTAAAGGATACTTTTTAATCATTGTTTTGTGATTAAATTAATTTTGGATGAGTACAAGATCTGATTGGGAAGGGTGAGAGCAACTGGGGGACAACTGGGGGGCAAGGAAACAATCTGGCGGGCAAATGCCCCCTCATGCCCCTCCCCCCCCCCCGTAACGCCGCCTCTGGAGAAAACCATTTTTTTAAAAATTCTTATCCGGATGTCTCATACAAGGCTAGATAACATCCATGAGTACAGTAGGCAACTATGTCATTATGTGGTTCAATGTGATGTCTCCTGTAGCCAGTTTGTACGTGGGAGGAATTTGCCATTAGCTGTCCCTTCTTGCTTTGAAATCGAGCGCAACGTGAATCCAAGATTTATGCTGTTAGAAGTATTTGGATGCACCTAAAATGACACTTTTTGACTTTTGTGGAGTCGTATGTACGCAAAGTGGAATATCACAGTAGCATTAGCCATGAGGTATATTATCATGTAAACTTATATATCTAGCAGGTGGATCATCATTTTGGAAACATGGTGGGATATTGAGGTGTATGATGGGTTGTTTCGTTGAAGTGACATTTGAAATGAAGATACCAAGCGTAGCCTTTAGGCAAGGGTGAAACTTGAACCTCATTAAAGAATCAGGAGTGTTACATGCTTCATCAGCAACATATTATGAATATAATTGATTCCTTGGAAGTTTGCTCTATAACGTAGAGCTAGCTCCTACCGTACCGTAGGCCTACATCTACGTGAGCACGACCTGCGGCCTGCCGAATGGTTTCAATAATGAAACAGTATTGTAACGTTTGCCCGGATCGGTCATGTGGTGAGGAATCAGGTTGGTGAAGGGGTAGAGAAGGGGCGAGAACCTAGGGAGGTAGGGGCTTGATGACACCGATGAAAATAAATGAGGACACTAACGGAGCATGTTAGGTTTAGAAAATGTAATTCAAGTCATCACCACTGCCCCAAAACCAAGCAAATGAAGATGCTAAAATAATTCAACAAGTTAATAAACAGCAAGTGCAGTAAACTCACACTCATACTATGCTATTGCAGCTAACGAAACTTTCACGGCGTAAACAGTACAATGTAGTGTGAGGCATTGCCACTAAAACTCAGCGGCCTAAACCCAGCGCAGCTGAAACTCAGCAGCAAGATGAATTTGACGCAGCTCAGCAGCTGAACATACGCAACGCAGCTGAGAGTCAGCAGCGTAAATACTACGCAGCGGAAACCGCTCCAATAATAAGTCAAAAATAAACTAAGTCCCTAAAAATCGCCCATCACAAGATGGATAAAAATTCGGCATAGATTCTGCTTAGTAAAAGTGTACAAGTACACCCTAAACTACTGAATTAAATCACACCGTACATGGCATTATAAAGGACCCCGTTATCGTGTAAAATCCCATACGAAACAAATTACTGTGTGAAGTCCTATACAAGCAAACTGACAAATTACGACACATCAAGCCAGATTGACATACACAAAGGTCTAATCACAAGACCGTCAAGTATTCTATCCCGCATTACGTAGGTAAACTAACACCGCCTCGCTGTCTGGACGAACCTCGCTACTCCCCCGCTGAGAAGAACAAAGCTGACTTTGCGAACCGGAAGGCTGCAAACTCCGGCAGCGCTGAATCACCACAATGCTAAACCTACTAAGTACAAAGCTCAAAATACGGTTTCTCCTTGAAATACGACATCGCCAGAAGCTGTTACAAGTGGATGAATCTAAATATACGAGAAAGATAGCCGTTTTCTCGTAACAGTATAATAAAGCTTCCGATTTCATTGGCTCAAATACTTACGACGTCATAAAAAGTAAACAACGCCATCGAAAAAAAGACAACAAACTCAAAGTAGACAGCAGCATCAAAGTAAACAACGGCATCAGAGAAGACAACAAACTCAAAGTAGACAACGGCATGAAAGGAAACGGCATCAGAGAAGACAAGCTCAAAGTAAGCAACCGCATCGAAGGAAGCAACAACGTCAGAGAAGACAACAAACTCGAAGAAAACGACAGCATCAAATGAAACAACGGCATGAAAGGAAGCAACGGCATTAAAAGTAAACAACGGCATTAAAGTAAACAACATCAAAAGAGACAACAACATTAAAAGAGACAACGGCATGAAAGGAAGCAACGGCATTAAAGGAAACGTCAACATCAAATGAGACAACAACGTTAAAATAGACATTTAAGTAAACAACGGCATCAAAGTAAACAACATCAGAGGAGACAACAACATTAAAGGAGACAGCAGCATAAAAGGGAACAACATCAAAGTAAACAACAGAATGTATTGCCCTTTCGGCGTTCCATAATCAGAAGGGACTGACATTATTCCACTGTGTCAGTGCGCGATGTTGCCAGGAGAATCATAACAATGGAATATCTGGCGGAACAATTGATTGCGTGCAAAAAGTTAAATCGTTGAAATTTCATGTCCAAAAGGTAAGTATACCTTTCAAGTTCAGTCAACTTAACCATGCGCTTCTTTGAACAAGCTGATGGGAACTATACACTAAGTGTAATGAATATTCAGTAGGTCACAACAGCTGAATACTGATGCCGCAAATTAGGTGGCACGTTTGTAGGTGATTTGTAAACACAGAGCTTGGTTTCAACAGGGAGGGTCAGCTAGCACCTACCTGATTGTATTATATACTACAATTCACCGACACCAATCTCAAGGAGCGACGATTACTGAATACACCGAATAAGGGAGCTAATACATATCAATGAAAAAAAAAAGAACAACAACAACCCAAAGGCACTTTGCTTCCTTGCGTGCAGATGCTTAAACTTTGAACCCAGCCTCAGATAAAGAGGTCACCACTTTCCAGGGCATTGGTAAAAATAAAGGTCATTTAGCAGGCTTCCTATCATATATCAAAGTTTGCTGATACTACAGAGATTTTTTCCGGGGGGAGGGGGGAAGGGTTATCAATCGAGATCAACCAGGCCCTGGTGATGTGGATGGAAATTCCCATTTACTAAAAGTACAGTACGGTAGTTTTGTGTGTGTACCTTCTATGCAGAAGCAATGACACAACAACTTGCATAACTGTGCATGCATACACTGAGTATGTATTCAGCAAAACCAGTGCTGAATACACGTGTTTTCACTTAAATGTCGATAACTTGACTTAAAAGCATCATGGGAGGGTATGGTATATTATTGGATTTTGGTTTGTCCAAACAAAACCTATCCACGCATCACAGAAAGGTCACAAAGGTGAAATGAGGTCAAGCGGGGTCAAATGAGGTCACCATATGCACTTCAAATAGACGAACAAAATCTTCCATTACACCATCCGCTTAAAATGTTTTGCTGGAGAGATATCAATAAAACATCACTTTCCGACCTTTTGACCCTTCCATATTAACGAAATTAACGTTACTGGGTTTTCTCCGCCTATCAATCTATCTTATCCTGAAAGTATGTCACCGTTTGAACAATGGCCACGACACCAAGTTACAGCAACTCAAAGAATTTTTTTTTTGCCTCTGTTGAGCTTACATGACCTTTGACCTCCCAAAAACAATATGGCACATCTACTCAACATCATACACTTGCACACTCACAAAAAAAAACACATTCACCACTGGGATATTAAGGTATCACATAAGATACCATTCATTCTTGTCTGTCACTTGCACATACCTGCGTACGTACGTACATACGTACGTGCAAATGATGTGTCGCCATCTTTCATTTCACTGACACTCGTGCAATCGACACATTAATAAATTAATCGTTTAAAGTATACAATAGTTTAGGTGAACTTCTGTTTGGGAGAATCACATACACATTACACTACGTGTATGCAAAAAGGCCATTCATGAATTAGGATAGGGGACTATACTAATACAAATTGGGGTGTCTGCATTTTCCCCACTAACCCCAGACAGTTCAAGTCTCCCAACCACTTACGTCTAGCAAGCCACAGCCTGTCTAAAATTCCTCCACATGTGTATATCAAAACCACTGATCTCTATGGAGAATGTGTAATATGAGCTTCTCCACATCTTTCAAATTTGCTTTCAATCAAAGAGAACCAGTTAAGAGTTTTTGCTGTTCACAACCCATAAACATATAGCTTAAGGTGATGAGTTACTGCCTTTAAGTTTTTAAGCATTCCGGTGAAGAAAACAAGCATTGGATTCTCCAGCTTTAAAGGGAAATAGGGCGTTTAGAATACCCCAACATGACTTACAACAGAAAATAGCAGTAATCATTGTTAAACCATTCAGTCTCATCAATAAACATCTACCAAAGCTTCATCTCTTCAAACCATTGTGCATGTGATGAGTAATGGAAGATGCATCATTTGAATTTTGAAAAATTTGGGTGAACAAATTAGTGTTGAGCAACAAATAACTGAATTTCTATCTGTGAGGAAGCTTACTTCTTGAAAAGGAGGCTTCTTATTTTGAATAATCTATCATTCTACATCTACAAACATTGGTTTCAGAGATATGGATGTTTTCTCTAAACCAAAAAGCCCTATTTCCCTTTAAAGGGAAATAGGGCGTTTGTTTTAGGGAAAACATCCATACTTTAAAACCAACGTTTGTGGACATAGAATGATAGATTATTCAAAATAAGGAAGGACAGTAGCCTTCTTTTCAAGAAATAAGCTCCTCACATATTGAAATTCAGTTATTTGTTACACAACACTAATTTGTTCACCCAAACTTTTCAAAATTCAAATGACGCATCTTCCATTACTCATCACATGCATAATGTTCTGAGAAGATGAAACTTTGGTAAATGATTATTGATGAGACTGAATGGTCTAACAATGATTACTGCTATTTTCTTTTGTATGTCATGTCGGTGTATTCTAAACGCCCTATTTCCCTTTAAGAAAAGCCATTGTTGTATCAGTAACACACGATCAAAATAGCTTGAAGCAAATAGGATGTGATTCCAAACACAATCTCTAAAATTTGCACTGGATTTTTCTACCCATAAGTCCATAACTTACTATAAGTATATCCAACCCAATTTTGTTTACTACGAAATGCCTGTCACAACTACTTCAGTAAAGTCATCTACATTTTCCAACATCGATTTTAATTAAAGGTCAAACAAGTTTAATCTTTTTCCAAACATAATCGCGTTTCTTCGAAGTTTACCTCTAGGGGATATCAGATTTATTCAAAACCGTAAACAACGAACTGCAATCTAGATGAGTACAATACTTTGAGGTGGAGTATTTCCTTTAAAGGGGTTTATTGAGTATAGTTTCTCAAAATTAATATTTTGTCATACCTGTCAAATATGTCTCATCTCTCGACGGATGGTTAATGTTAAAACAAAGACTCACTGCTCAAGCAGCAGCGAAAGAGTAATTAACGACAAAAAGAAAAACGATACAAAAAAAGAAAATCACAAAATTTGCAAATCTGCACAGGCAATTTTTACCATATGGTATTAACCATACGCAACCTGTTCTACAATTTCTCACATTTTCAGCTATCGTAAGAGTAGATACATAACTAATGAGGCTAATTAGAAGTACTGATATGCTATGGTTACCTTCAAACTTGTCACAAAATAAACAATACCGGCTCAATGAGCCCCTTATCACCGATCATGGCATACCTTTACTCACAACAGTGTCTTTCAAGTAGGTTTTGCTCACTAGGTCAAGGTCAATGGAGTTAATTTAAAAAAAAATGTACAATGATTGCCAGAAGAGAAATTAATGAAAAATTCATTTATTGCTGCGCAGCACGGTAAAATTATTTTTGTCTAATTATGTGGAACAAAGGAAAGAAACTTTCATTTATAGCCCTCTTTTTTTTCTGTGGCACGCAATGGGATTACTGATGACTTCATTAATAACTTGGATAAAACAATCAACACTAATGGCCGTGCATTGGCTTTACCACTCGTCGACCTAAACTGGTTACCGCTTTTCATGCAAGTCCTTTATATACCAGTGAAATACAGAATTTCATAACCGGAATTTACGAACACCATGTGGCTTCGATGATGTAGCCCAACCCCGCTGCCAGAGGTAATTAAAACATAAACAAAAGGAACTACTGTAGGCTACGATAAATACAGAAGTATTAAAAATAACACATACGACAAAATTCTCCTGAGTCAATGTGTCCACCATCGCACTATTTATGAGATCATTCCCACCCAGTTTACGTTCTTGAGGAGGCGTTTATGAGGTTTTCACGGTTTGACCTCTGGTGACCCCAACTCTTTTACCCTCCACAAAACCGACATGGATCTCGTACTCAATATGATTGATGTATATAATAAAGCTAAATATGACATTACTGCAAATTTGCGTTCTTGAGATCTTATGTTTACAAGGTTTCAACATAAAAGCATCACCCTACATCAGATCTGCTATGAGAACACTCCAAGCTTGCCTACTTGAAATATCGTGTTTACACGCACGGCATCACAAACGCACAAACAGCCACACGCGCGCCCACGCAATCTTGTGTCATAACTAATAGGACATTTTTTCTGACCTTGGTAATTTTTTTGTAATCTCAACTGGCTTAATTAAAAGACACATTTCGATACGTTTAGAGTTGCAAACTGCATTTTCACAACATTTTGAGCTCAAAATACAAAAGGAAAATCAATCTACTTTCACGGGTGACAAATTTAGAAGAATAAATACGGCCTTTATTTTCAAAGACCAATGACTTTCTTACTGGTAATTTGCAAGTGTCACGAAACATTTTGTAAGGTTGAGGCAAAATTGGAAGTCTGTTGACCTGAGCAGTCTTTTCTTCAAACATCGATAGCATGAATTATGAACAATATATTGATGTGGGGCTTTCAGATGAACCCATAAATTCTCACTGTTCATCGTGATGGTTGTTTTCACCCTGATTGGGCTCGGTATACGGTAGAAGGGATGGGGGAGGACTTCGAAAGCAAACTATGCAAGTAGGAATCACCTGTTGAGGAAACTTGCAACGACTTGAACGGTAAACGAACTAAAATTGTCGCACTTACAGTACTTGTCACAATTTACTCCAGTGCCAGAAAATTCTCTCTAACTTGCCCAGAATTTTCCCTGTGATATTTTCTTTAGAATTCTGTACATCTCGTCCACGCCCCCCCCCCCCCCCCCGCCCTTATGTCTAAGCATGCAAGGTGTAAAAGGTAAAACTTTCCCTCACGAACCAATCCGGAATAAGGAACTGTTGAAGGCAATTTGTGTTGTATCACATGGTGTCACTTACGCCCCCCCCCCCAACACACACTCACCTCATACAATAGCTGCGACGTCACCACTGTGTTACGCTAATGGTGTTTAGTTTGCACACTAGAGTTACAATCGTTACCAAAACTGACATTATCAATCAAGTCACTGTCTAAACTACGGAATTGGGAAGAATGAATTACATCATTTGATTAAAGGATTTGACGTCCATTTAGCGATGGATTAAAAGACTGTGGTACTTGATGTCTTAGTGGTGTAAATTTGCAACAGGACGTTTTCAGTTTTTTTGTTTGGCCGGCTCAAATAAATGTTGAAAACTGACTTAACGTAGTCCTCGAGCGGAAATATCAAAATAGTGAGAGGTGATTGCGTGTTTTTAAGCAAACACGTTCACAAATATGTACGTATGGTGGTAGATTCATTAAGATACTATTTCTGTAGTCTCGTGATTAAGGTTGCGCCCACCAACGACCTGAACTAGCTCACTGTAAGCTTTACCGTGTGATTAACTGTAACCGCTTACCGGTACCCTTTTTCACATCGTGCGTACGACTTCAGATACAACTGTCCACTATATTGGAGAATCTCGAACCGTTGAACCGAAATAGCTGAATCCCAATTTTCTGGGGGCGGGCAGCGGTCGGGGGAGGGGAAAACTGTAATTTATTCCCTTTGACCCTACTCAATTTGAAACACGTCTCAGATCGTCTTTCCCTTCTTCCTTTCGCCCTTCTCCTTCCCTTCTAATTCGCCCCCCCCCCCCCCCGGTGGTCATTCCTCTCACCTCCCAGCCCTACTGTATCGAGGGTTTCTAGTTTATTAAGGCTTATTACATATTACGTTATAGTTACGTACGACGGGCTACTAATGCTGTAGGCAATATCAATAACTGATTACACACGGAGAACAGTCTAAAACGTAGCATTGTCAAGTGCAACTCTAAATGCGTCCTACATTACGAGGCCGAATAGTCGAATACAAAAGGCTGGTTTCTCAGTTACAAATCAAGCATCCCTAGTCCAGAGTGTTTTTTTTTTTAAACCAGTCTAACAACTAACAACTTCCGTCAGTGGAATGACAATTGGCCTATACATTACCCAACCCCTATAATTGACTCTAAAGTTATTTTGCACAAGAATCCGGGTGAAGGATTCAATGCCATATTCGTTGCTATGCTGACCGGGCGTAACCCTGCTTCAATCAAAGCCACCGTCCCACAACACACTCATCTCCATAACAGCCCTTTAACCATGGAAAGGTGACAGTGGGCAAATCCCTCACGGCTCTGCCTGGAAATCAGCAATTTGATTTGTGGCTCGCCCATCATAGCGCTTGTAGCTAGGACGCTTGCTTGGCCAGCTCCCTGGCACTGACACTTGGCTTTGAAGATTTGACTGAAATGAATGGTTTTTACATGAGTTCAGATGGGGGGGAGGTGTACCTGCCCCCCAATGAGCAGCACCCCCACCACCACTCGAAAGCGTTTACTTTTTTACTGGCAGAGCGTAATAAATGGTTCGAACCGATCCATTCACAAGCTATAGTGATATAGGACGGAGTACTTTTCACACAATTTCTAAATTCATGATCACAATACTCGACAGTCCACGTTCCTTCAAGATACTATCCAGACTTGTTCTTAGCCAAGCTTGCACAGGGTTCGGATCCCCCCAGGGGGTGGGAATGTAGTGGAGTATCCACTATCCAGTACCCCCTCCTGTGCAAGGCCCTCTTCAAAACTCGGAGTCTTTCTGCAGAGAGTTGCCATCTATATAGCCAATCCCTGGTCTCTGTAATTCTCGTTCATGCTAAGACAAGTATACCCGATCCTTTAGAAGCAGCACTGTGCGCTACAGTATTTTGTTGATGTCTGACCTCAACATGGAAACAGACATTAAAATATGTCATTTTTGTACAACATTTATACTATATACACTACACTGATATTTTACATGCTGCACATTATTCGCGCATTTTGTTCTCGCTGGTATATACTACCATGACCCATGGGATGGACTATCGTGAGGGCCCGAGGGGGTGGATGAGTTTTTGATGGAAGGTGCGAATCCCATCTGGGTTTCGCAGTACACCTTTTCTTTTCTATTTGCACGTTAATTCCCGTTTGTGCTAATATGTACTATTTATTAGCCTTTTTCTTAAAAGTGTATGCAGTGCAACGTAGACCTAGTGAGTACCTTAGGAAACCCTCTGTCCATTCCTAATTTCAGGCTCGTATATGCTACTGAATACACCATCTTAACTATCACCGAAATTATTTAAACCCTATTGACCCTTCAAAACTGATAAAACGAAAACAAAATGTGTAGATGAGAAGAATGATGGGCTACGGACGTCCGGTAGTGTTTGTACAACCACGATAATATAACTGAACGTACACATAAGCTGAAATATGCCCCTCCGATTCGGGCAAATATACTGAATCTCTTCGGGTAAATGAGACACTTGCCGTGGAAATGAATAATTCACGGTGTGCCCTCTTAATTAAGCCTACGGCCATGACCACGTTAGCTACTCTGGGCAAGTATACGCAGTACATGATACACAGAACGGTCATATTCCAATGGGTTCACTGAATCCCATCTTGAAAGAATGACTACTGATACCTTTGCTTTGGAAGAAAGAAAGGGTTCAGGAATCCAATTTTCTCTCTGAAAATATGGTTGCATGGACGGTGTTCTTAGAAATGTCTTTATCGCTTGATTTGCTATAATGTTTGGCATGTTCAAAGATATATTATGACAATCAACACAGCTGATAGTATCATAGTATCAAAATTAGGGCAACTTGGTCCAGAATTCTAAACTCAGACAAAATTATTCCTCCCCCCACCCAAGCAATACTGACCCTTGTACACCCCTAGGGACATATGGTCACAGACACAGATTACAATTCGCGAAAGTGAAAGCGGTAGGTCCTATTAATTTAATTGACTATTTCGACATTCGCCTTACTCAGTCTAGACTATGGGTAATACATCATGTAATCCGGGAAGCATAGTCAACAACAGTCATTCAATACAAAACATGTGACAGGCAAGTGGTCCTGTGAAGTCATTTGTGACCAATTAACTGATGATATCGGTATCACGCTGAAACTTGAAAATTACTTACCGTGCTGATGATGTATGCTGCTCTTACAGTGAATTGATGATTGCGAAATGGAGTGGACATCGGCTGTGGTTGTTTTATCGGCGATAGCTTCGACCGGCATAATCCATGTTCCATAGTCATCCGGCTAGTGTTAGTACATTCTACTCAAAGTCATACAACTTACAAGGTCATCTACAGGAAAGAGAAGCCGCTGACTGCCAACATTTCGATGCACTATTGACAGCGAGAAGACCGTACACTGTTGTTGCTTGGGTATGTTGATGGTAAAAACAAAGAACAGATGCACTCACTCACGATCGCGACATAAACCCGTCCTACCTACTGATTTTATCTGACCTACGACCGTATGTTCAAAGAATTTTCTCTCCCCGGTTCAAACTATCAGACTATGCGACTGTGGTTTCTTTTCGGTCTGCACACTGAAAAACACTTTTATGGTGTCGTTACATGGTGAAGGATGCCTGGTAAAAAGAAATAACTCACACTCTGATGCAGAAAGAAAAAAATTGACATAAACATCGTCCACGACTCGCGGCCAAGTTGACAGAGATGTTTTGACGCTATCAAGCAGTGAAAACGGTCGCCGCCTTCATGGCCAAAATAAAGCTTCCTGAATGAGTTCAGGAACTAAACTAAGCATAGATAGGCCTACATTACAAACCGCGAGTTTCCCTTGGAAAGAGAATTTGTTTCCTCGAAACCCACTGCTGAACTGTTGGTAATTTGATGTGCCTGGGTGTTCGTTATACCATGGAACGATTACACAGGGTTAAAGACTGCAGTCACGCATCAGCTGTCAGTGTGCTATTTTGTCAACGGGATGTACACATTTACACGACGTTACGTACACTGCTCTCAGACAGACAAGCCACGTCGAGCCGGAGAAGCGACTCTTTCTAACCTCTAAATGGAGAGGCCGAAATCCAGACATCAGCTGACAGTTTCACACAGAGCTATGACCTCTTGGTTAGTGGAGTCGCGGTCACAATACCACACCATCCATACTTTCTGTCTGTATGTAAAATTCGCGGTGTGAAAGCTCCCACAGTAGTACAGCTTCTATGCTGACACATGGATGTATTGCATACATGTAGAGAGAGTCCTGCAAGCTCCCCTGCCCGCACACACTCACCGTCCTTTTTTTTTTATTATTTTCGCGTAGTTACTAGTTAGGGAGGGAAGCAACTGAAGGGCGTTGTTGCGGCATAAGCCTTACCCTTGACCTTATGCGATTTGGGGATCGCAGGGGTACCAAAAACTTCAGTTAGGAAACTTAAAGATGGAATATGAGTTTTGCTGGCAATCGCTTGGTCATTAACATTTGTTCTTCTTCAGTGTTTCAGAGAAAATAAATTAGGGGAACAGAACTATTCACTCATCTTCCAGATATTTGAATATAAAAATTGTCTCGACGTACTTTTTGGCCCTACAAAATTCAGACTTTCCAAGAAAGCATAACAATCAATCACCGTTACTTGAAATAAAAAAGACCAATGGGAATATAGGAATATGCATGTATGCAAAAAAACGAGGTTTAAACAATGTTTTGTTGTAGTGGAGTGACATATTCCGCAGAATTTGAAACCCATTGACAAATTTTCAACTCACATTCCAGCTTTACATTATGACTTTGGACACGCTATAGAAGACACACATATTTTTCGTCTCTCGATGATTTAATGTAATTCACTTAGCGTCCATACACAGTTTCATCCAATCAGAATTCTGTAAGCTGTCATTTGCCCTTTTTTGTCCAATAGGATCGCGAGAAACTAACAGATGCCGATTTCAATTGTCACATGTCGATTTAATCTTACAAATGACAGTTTCTTCGAATCAGAATTCCAGAAGCTGTCACGGGTTGTTTTCGTCCAATAAGATTACGAGAGGCTGACAGATGACGACTTTAATTATCATATGTCGATTTAAGTTTTACAGATTCAGATTTAAATTGATACGTAACGATTTAAGTCGACATATTGCAGTTCCTTCCAATCATCTTTCTAAAATGTGTCATGAGTAAATGTTAACCAATAAAAGAGCTTGAAACTGTCATATGTATATAGAAGAAATTGAAATACGTCGATTTGACGATTTCATGCAATCCGATTGTGAGAAACTGACATATGACAATTTCACTTGACATATGATAATTTCTAGTTTTATGGCACGCTAGGAGCACCCTATGCCTGGGTACGCGCTACCTCAATAGGCGAAGTCGGAGGCAAGTCAAACTTAGTATATAGGTCGGTCGTATTGAGGTGCTCCCAAATGTTTTTTAGTTAAGTTCAAAGGTCGTCTAATGGAACTTAGGGGGGGGGGGGCAAAACTCTGAAAACCTTTTTAACAGGATATCTCAAGTTATAAAGCTTGGACAAAGTTTGTGTGGATACATTATGGTGAAGAGATGAATTTGATTTGTTTCGGTGGAGGTCAAGCCAGAGGCCAAGGGTTGATATTTTAGCGCTAAACAGTAATACCACAGCAAAAGGGTTTACTCTCAGTGATGTGCTGTAGGTATGCCTGCTATCAGTTTTGTCACTTGGGTGATCTTATCAAATTTCCATTCTATGGATGCTTATATGGGCCATCAATGTAGTCACTGAATTTGTTTGACCGCAGGAGCACTGGTTTGGCTAGAGTTATTTTTGCCACAGGTTAACTAAAAACCTTTGCTCACACCATGTAAATGGTGTGAGCGTGATGATGTTTTCTGTCTATTTGTTCAAATTTGCCATAAATTACTCTCTATCTCTCTCTCAAACGATCTTTGATGCAGTTTCTTGAAAGTTGGGGGCAATGATCCTTGGGTTGTTGGGCATCAAAGGTCACATGTGGGCCATGGAGTGGTCAAAATGGCCCACTTTCTGCAGGTATGCCAAGTGGTTATTCTATTACAGATTGCATAGTAGTATATTGAGGCTATATCTCATAACTAGTATGGTAGTGGTTCATTTAGGTTGTTCAGGATTATTGGTCCCACATGGGCCATATGGACCATTTTATAAAATCATTAAAAAGGTTTTTTTCTGCATAGGCTATTTTAATTTACAACGTGGAAGGTTTGTCAAATTAGTAATGTGGTTGTGGAACCCTTTGCATTGTTCAACATTGATGGGTCCAATTTCAGAAGGGGCCATATGGGCCATAAAATATTACATTCAGGAGAGAGATCGTTTTTCTACAGATTATGTGTTACAATGTTGAGGGTTTTCAGATTGGTACTATACGGGTAGTAGAATGCCTTCAGCTGATCAGCATCATCTTAGGGACAAAATTGGGCCAACACTTATTTTGGATGTGATGAATCATGGATTAACTTTGGTCTAGACTAAATGACGACAGTTGGAAAAATCTGTCTTGAACTTTTTAGGCTTGTTCCGATCGAACTGAACATTTGTATACATTCACGAGGAGAGCACGTCCGGTATTTTCACCTGAAAGTATTTGTGCTCCTCTCCCGGAACTTCCATTCTCTGCTTCCGTCATATGTATTTATGCTTATTCCTTGTGTGCTTCTCCTTTGGACAGTGGAAGGACACAACGGAAGCTACGATGTCCCTTAACCGAGACACCCGTTGTTATAACAATAACAGGTGAGCGCTTATCTATATATATGTTTGATAAACTAAATCGCCAACATGAAAGAGGGAGGAATGAATCCACAGGTGTTGCTTTAGATGAAGCAACTAAGATAATGTTATCCCAGAGTGTCAGGCTGTTTGTGTACTCTTGTGACAAGAAAACACAAACTCATTGCACCTTTTATGTTCGTAACTCAAGATATTGATGTTTGGAAAAAGACTGCTTGGTTCAAGCAAAATTTCAAGTTACCTCAAGGTTACAAACTCACCGTCACGCTGGAAAATAAATAGAGGTGAGTCCTGAGCTTGACGTTTGACACCAGTGGTGAAGAAAAACAAAATTGTATCTACAATGTTCTGAAAATGAAGACAATAATTCTTTATCCTTATCAATCTATCTTAATCCTTATCTTTCTTCAAAGGAATGCAGTCGAAATTAGAAAAGAAATACAAAGGATTCAATTAGTTCGTTTGTTATAAGATCACAAATATCACATATGTGGAAATTCAAAACTGAAAGAGAAAGTTTGTTTAAAAAGTTATAAAGATGAACCTGGAATATGAGTTGAAAGTTTGTCTGCACTAAACGTTTGTCACTAAAAGTCAAATGCGTTATAGCCACTACAAAACAACATTGCTCAACCCCCACCCCCCCTTTTTTTTTTTTTTGCATACATTAATATTCATATCCATTGCCATTGGTTTCTTTGCTTTCAAGAACAGAGACTGACGGCTAGGCTTTCTTGGAAGGCTTGCATTTTGTAGGGCCAACAAAAAAAAAAGAAGAAAAAAAAAACAAAAGAAAACTTTTACATTCAAATATCTGGACGGTGGAAGCATAATTCTCTCTCAGATTTTGTGACGGGGGATCTTTTCCTCAACTTCGTCGTCCCTGAAACATTGACAAAGAACGAAATATAGAAGACCAGGCGATTACCAGTACAACTCATATGAAAGCAATAGTGTACGCGCTTCACATGTGACCGCGCCATCTCTGGAAAGTCTGCTGAGAAGACTGCGTACGCACGTTAGGACCCCCTATACACGTTTCAGGGTCGTAAGTTGGGAGGAGATGCTAGAATATGGGATGGGCAGTAAGATATCACCACAGTATCCCCTCCATTATAAGTGTGTTTTGCATATGTGTAACTCGGGACCGGGGGGGGGGGGGACGTATTTACCCTACCATGCCATTGAGTTGATTAAAGTTAAACCAGCTTATGCCTCTTCATCCCAACCCAAATGCGAATAACCGGTTGGGGTGGACTAAGTTACAGAGAAACGCGTACTGAGGATTCTGGTCAATTCTTGTGTCTTTGCATCATGATGTGTACTAGGTAAATGCTACCTTTGGGAATTTTCAAGTATTGGGTAAAGGAAGTAAACTATTATTTTGACAAGTTAAGAAGAAGTCTCACACCAGGTGCATAACTTCAGGTTGAAAGTCGTCCAAGGGGGTACATCTGCAGACTGATCAGGTGAACTCAAGGAATTGTTTGTGGGGGTTCAACGGTAAGATTTTGTGGGAGTTTAACGGTAAGATCAGCTCAGTTTTTTCCCTTTTTTTTCTAGCATGGTGTCCCTGAACAAACCTGAGCAATTGCGGACCAATATCAGCCCGCATCGGCGAGCGATGAAATGCAACGTGAGGGTCGATGACGAACACATTGACAAGACGGTAAAGAAGATGTCGTTTACTTTACGTGATGAAATTGTGGGGGTGATGAGAAGCGCATGACATCACAAAATACGAATCGTAGTTACTCGTGCAGCTACACTAATGATGACAATAATTTTCAAGTTGTGGTGATAAAGGCTACATTGGACCTCTATCTAAGTCTCTCTCAGAGACATTATCACCATTGATTATGCTGTGACTTGTCAAACATACAAATAACGGCCTTGGGGGGGGGGGGGGGGTCGTTTCAAAATTTGTTGCAAATAAACCGGCTCGAGGAAAGGTCTGTGCAAATCGACCGGAAGTAGAAAACGATTAACGACGTAAAACGTTTACGACTGAGCACAGCAGCAATGGCACGACGCTGACAGAACTCTAATCTGCGATCTTCAGACCGGCGCACCTGAGCCAACAGCCATATAAGCACTCTTAACATCACTGGTGGCGTCGCTTTCCGCCCCGAGTGATTTAGTAGGGCGGAAATCACCGGGGAAGGAAAGTGACATAAACCCACCGTCACATTACTGACTTCTTTTTTTTTTAAATCTGGGAGAGAGCTGAGACAGAGCTGTCAACATTGAGATTCAGGCCTTCCTTTTTTATGGACAAAAAATCGGGAGATTAGTGGGAAAATCGAAAGGTTTAGTCATTTTCAACTAAAATGATGTGTATGCGAGTAAACAAGTACGGAATAGGCCTACTGATACAATAGAATGAATCAAAGCGGCGTGTGTAATATAATGTATATGAACTGAGTGCATGATATGCACAATGTAAGCTGCGGCAGGGAGCTCCAAATAACAGCTCCCTGGTTGCGGTATGGTTCGACATCGCACACTCAGTACGATGGAGGTTGTGTGAAGCGATTTGTTACTACGCGTAGCAAAATTTTAAGTTCGCGTGACCAAAATGAACATTCACATTCAACATTCACAAAAATAAATAATATTTTTCTTTGAAACATATTCACATATTTGACATACGCGAAAGAGGGGAAAATGATACTTTTTACCAACACGTTAACTCAGGCAAATTAAGTCTATAGGGTCTAATTAAAGGCAACTATTGCGATGTAATTCCACGAAACAATCTAAAAGGCTTCGAGAAGACTGACTTTGCGTTATTTCTTTGTGAATTATCTACCAGCATCAGTTGCGTTATCAGCTTTCGACTTCCTCGGACAAACGTAGTAGGTTAAACGTAAATCCAGTTTGGCATCGGCGCATGTTAAATTTGGTTATGTGTAGCCTCCATCTTGTAATGTTTTGCGACGGCCAACCATTGTATCAGCTACATGTACACCGTGCGTCATAGTATGCATGTAGGGTATTAATGCGTGTCACTGTTCCGTGTCAGAATACGCTGTAATTATACGTTCATTTAGGAGTATTCATGTTTGTTTAGGAGCCTATACAAGTAGTGTTAGGCTACTTTAAAAAATGTTGTAAATGGAACATTGAAAAACCGGACTAAGAACAGAATATGAAAGGTCGGGAGCTGCGGATAAAAATCGTGAGTCTCTCAGTAAAACCGGGAGAGTTGACCGTGTGCTGAGGATCGTTGCTGGGAAAAGACACATAGTAGCGGATCCAGGATTTAGCAAAAGGGGGTTAACCCACCTTTGAAAAAAAAAAATTCCGGTAGGCTAGTTGAAATGGTGCTGCACTTATGATAGAATTCCTATTTTAAGTTATAGTATTTTCATAAAGCCGGATTTTGTGGCATCAGAGGGTATAAAGAGGTTGATGATGCATGTGATGTATGAAGTACTGGAAACAAAAATGGAGACGTCTAACATTAAATGAAAACAGTGAAACTGATACTTAGTGTTGTAGTATAGGCGATTGGGTTTTCAAATCTTCTATCAGTCTTTGTTACAGATGAAGCAATGTAGAGAGTAAAATACATGACAGTATTGTTTCATGAATAACAAAGGTATGACATGATTCTCTTCCAATTCATGTGTGTGCCAACTGCAGTCCCTCCATATCGAAGTTCTCAGTGGAGTTCTGAGGTTTCCAACTGATGGTTGCAGCAAGTTATATGACGCACCAAAAGCTCTGCATGAGATTGTGGAAAATTGTGGTAATGATTCTCAAATTACCTTTAAAATCTAAAGCAGTGCTCACGTGGGCCTGGTCACCATGGTAATAGACTGAAGTTTGCAATCCAGTACGGCGCTCATGAATAACCACAGAGCGTAAGAGTCCCTAATAAGCCGGCCTTACTTACTGTCATCCATATAAGTCATAATGTTATCTGGATGCCGGAGGTTTCAGTATTAAAATTACGTTATCACTTCAGGGAGTACCATACGGTTACTCAGTATATTGAGATCGAAAACAATGAACAACTTTTCCCTGAGACATCACACGTAGGCCTAATACTTTAATTGAATATTGGGCCTTGTACACTTTTATGAACTTTATGATAAAAATTCAATATTTTTGATAGGGGACAGGGCACCTCCCCTCCCCCCAAACCGCCCCTGCGCATGTACTTGCAGGTGAATATGGTGGTATCTGAATGATTTTCAACAGTGCTCCTTTCACACCATAATTGGAGGGAGTGGGGAGGGGGGGGGGGCGTAACCCGTGGCACTAAACGATTGCGCGGGTCGTCACTGGCATACTCTATCGTTGCGAGTATAAAATTAAATGTCTGGGAGGAGATAACTATTAGTTATTCATTTTATTACAAAAAACGTTTCAGATATCAACTTCGCGTTTTCGATCAGTAGTTTCACTTCACCGTCGTGTGTGGACGTAAAAGAAAATCCGTATACCCACCACTTTGAGTAGTGATACATGAGCACACGGTGGCGTTGGGAAAAGCAAGACATATCAGCAAGATCAAAGGATCCCACGAAAATGCTGGCCGGTTGCCACAGATAAAAAATAAAAAAAGATAATGCCTTGTTTTGTTGAGTCCCTTAATTAGAGGGTCTCATGCGAGACTTGATATCGTTTCTTTTATGACCGGTTCAAAGGAACCTTTGCATGCCAGTACTTCTAATTAGCCTTATTAATCATGTTTCTGTTCCTACAGTTACTCAAAATGCGAGAAATTGTAGTGTCTCATGAACAGCTAGGGGATACCTCATGAAAAATGTGTGTTTTATCTAAGGGTTCCAAATGCAAAATGTCACAAGATTTCTACCTTTTGTCCCTGTATTTGTATTCCAAAAAGCAGGACCTTTTATTGAACATCTTTTTTATTTTATTTGGGCGCCGTCCCCCTCCCCCCGCCTCCTGTGGCTACGAGCCTGTTCAACAGGTGTGACAATAGCATCATGAATTTTGCAATCCAACTCAGTGTGCGCTTTAAAATCTTAAAGGGAATAAGCAGTCACCACAACTTTATTCTGAAGCATCAGATAAGTCTTGCAAATCTCTTCTTTTATACATTGCAAGTATCAGGATATTTCATGCTAATGTGTACTCAAAGCAAATAAATAATTTGCGTAAAGTTAGCAATCGAGTAACAAAAAATGTTGTTACCTGATGCAAAAGAGCCATCCATAAATTAGGATAGGGGGCAATACTAATACAATCTGGGGTGACTGCATTTTCCCTTTAATGAACATAATTAAGCAGTAATATTTAGTTCATGTGTATGATTACATGGAGGGAGAAGCATAAGAGCTCGTTCATGTGATATTAAAGTGTAAATGACCGGCATATCTGTAGGAGTCACACAATATCATTCAAGAATACCAAGGATGGTTGGTACGAAAATGCCGGAAGAACTTTTCTCCCAGCAGCCGTATAGTCACGACAATGGAATACAACTGACCCGTCGATAGTATCAACATCAACAGCAGCCTCTGTTTGACCTACTTATTACAATTTGTCCAGATCATGACAGGGAGAGGCAGTCATTAGAGTTCAATCTTATCACGTAACACGTAAATTACTTCCGTAAACATTACATAATAGCTACACCATTCTCTGACACAACAGGAAAATAAAGGAGCAACTGCACTTAGTTTAGTCTGTCTCTTGCATTAAGCAGTGGGGGGACCCCATCATACTTTGACCCAAAATATGAATTCACTCGAAGGCGTGTTTATGTTTAAGCAGTACGCATTTGTAGGAGTGGGGTGGGGTGAGGTGTGCATATATACAAAAGCGGAGGAAGGAATGTTCGTAAATGCCATTTCTTGTCGTATCGGGGGGGGGGGGCTGGTTTCGTCCAAACGTTTTTTAGATGGTGGCGTTCTTCTTATACTAGTAAGTGGAGGGTGCCTATATGGAGATGGAGGCAATATGTGCCCCCCCCAACATTAAATCCTGGCAGAGTCTCGCCAAGTGCGTCTCCCTCTTCCACCTACAGCCTGACTCGCTGCCTGGTTTATCGCACACAGGGCAAAAACTAAAATGAATAACAAACGAATAACCGAATGTTTACGTTAAAAACAGTCGCGTAACAAAAGAATATCAATACCTATGTTGTGTGATAGTTGCTGCGAATAGTCACATAATACTAAGTCGTGGACCCTATATATGGTTGCCCACATGATATGCTTTTGCGTTGGGGGAGGGGGGTTCTTTCCCTTTGGGGACTTCCTTGGGACTTTTGTTGTGGGGCCCGGTAGCGACGACTGGTGTAAGCTTTGTTGCATTCTGACAGCCCACCTAGTTCTTGTTTGATTTATTTGTCGATCATCTACTAGTAGCTGTGTGACTGAGTATAGCCTACATTTTAAAAACAATGCAAACAGCAAGTACTACGTGTATGGCACTTTACTTTCATAGGTAAACTGGGCTTACACAAAGTCAATAATTTGTTGTGTTTGCACATTAACGTGTGGGTTATTCGAGAGTTACTTGTAATAGTACTTAATTGACCAAAGTGGGCTGCGAGAGGTCACGTGGTAAAATATGGGGTACTGACAATTAATTTGGGAGTACAACTTGGAAGGGATATTATGTTAGCAGATTCCGCTCTAAGACTTCCTCCCTCCTTTGTTTATCTAGCTTTTCTTTCTTTAAGTTAAGTTACATGCCAAATTAAGCATACACTTTTTAACGAATTATGGATGCACAAGTCCTTCTTTTTCTCTCTTTCTTTGGCTTGTCAAGAGTAGTGTGTTGCAAAATGAGGCAGCCAATCGTAAACGTTGGTCGCCATTATAATAATGGCCTTTTCCTTGGCTTTAGGTTGGTGTCTCTATCATCATCATAGCTGCTATCGGTTAACTTTGGAGAATAAAGATATTAACCAGTGGCTAAGGGGGGGGGGGAGGGCGACAGTAATGGGGTTACTGAGTGAAAGAACTCCTGTGGGAGCATGGAAAGTTGATTTTCAACGATCTAGGGAACATTTTCATCCAAACTTTTTCTGGTTCGATCCGCGCCAACCGATGCATGTTAGTGATGATTGGTGATACTTTTAATCTTTCCCACCCGAGGAGAAATTTCACCCACACCGCCATTAATTATAACGATGGGTAAAAAATTCTTCCAACAGTTTATGATGGTTCTGAAAACCTGGGTTAAAACGTTTGTTTTGTAGCTCTATTTTTTTTTTGGGGGGGGGGTGGGGGAGTGGGGGTTGGGCGGTGGTGTTGTTGTTACTCTTTAAACATTTTTTTGCCAATAAAAATTCAGTCAGTTTATTGGTACACCAGTAGGGACTCGATACGTACGGGTCAAGGTTCCGTATGAACATTCACGGAGAACGATGTACAAAATATACTTCTAATATTTGTTTACAAAACATCCAGGGATTTACAAGAGTCCATTTTCTTTCTTTCCTCTTCCCACCCCCTCGCTTACACAGCCATCTCCTCGACACAGTCATACATATCACCGTTACTGTCATTATTTTCAAAATTGTTTTAATATATCAATGTTACTTTCACACACACAGACACAATCGGACACGTTGAAGTGATGTGTTTTTTTTTTTATATATATATATTTTTATTTGTTTTACGAAACTGATAATTTTCGACGTGTTTTCACTCTTGGCCTAAGTTGTTAAAAGGTTGAATACAACATAATCCTTTACTGAGAAGAAATTGATGATGAAGCTTTGGAAATGTACGTTCAACTGCTATTTATATTACAATACACAAAGTAACTATTGTACACTTAAAAAAAAAATGAAAAAAAAAAAAAGTTGCCACCATATTGTCGCGGTAAATTCGTATGGGTTCACCAAATTTCGTTTTACCTACTCTCTCTCTCGTTAATTCTTCCACTTTGTAGGGAGTTACTTCTATGTGATGACGTCGAAGCAACAAAACCTACCAACAGTGACCGAAAGCGTTTTTTATCTTCTTTTTTTTCTATAAACAGCGAGTACATTTATTTACAAGCATTTGAACTGGCGGGAAAGGGTTCATTTGGATTTATTTAAAAGTAAAGGAAGAAAAAAACATCACTCTTGTAGTGTGTTTTCTTTGTCAATTTCCAGTCCTGTATGATTGTACCTTTTCTTTGTTTACAAAATGTTTTACAAAACTCTCGCAAGTTACGTCAACAATTCGAATGAATCAACCCTTATGTAAAGAATACGTATGAATACACCTACAAAACAAAAATGAAAGTGAAGATAACAATGAAAAGGAAAAAATACTGAGGATGCTTTTGCTTTCACTATATCTTCCAATATTACAAATAACAGGCCAAAAAGAAGGGGAAAAAAAGTCTATCCGTGCGACGTATACGGACGTGAATGAATTCCATGCCGGCTTAGTAAAAAGTTAGTCTTGGGGTGTACCTTCACATCAAAAGACTGTCTTGTTTGTTTTCATCCAACTATCGATCTTTAGTCTCCTTAATATACATGAAGAAATTCGCCCGACTTTATTTATTTAAGAACAATGGGAGAGGCAGGCACCTCAGATTGATACGTGGCAAATAGACATGTTTAAATTTACTTTGGCAGTGAATAGCAATCGACGTGGCTCCATTAGCGAGTAAACTCGACAGCAGGTAAAGCCCCCTGAGGTTATGTAATTAATTTGGGCATTTCAAAACGGTGTGAGTAGATATCACGACTTCAAAGGGTGTGACACCTGACGGCAGATTTTAAAAATTATGATAGAAATTATAAAAAAAAAAAGAACTTATGATAGAAAGTAACATTAATAGAGGGGGAAAAAAAATGGGTGGAGAAGAATAGGGGAAATCAAACTATTGACACAACCTCTCTCTCTCTCTCAAGACAAAGAAAGGAAATAAACTAGAATACATCTAAGGTTAATACCAGTAACCGTGGTATCAAAGCCTTTAGGTAAAGTTCAGTCATAGCCAAGCGTATTCAAAAGAATAGTGAAAATGTTCCCTTAATTGTTTCTGTTTTTTGTTTGCTTGTTTGTTTGTTTCCTTTGTTTTGTTTTAGATCTTTGTAACAAACGCTGTACTGTTGGCAATCACATTAACTACAAATCGATTCTGGAATCTGAAAAAAAAATAAAAGCTTCCGTATCAACGTTTTCATGAACACTTTAAATGATGTGACCTGGGGAGTGAGGAAAACCCCTCCTGTTCATCTGCTTTTATTTTACGTAAACATTTTAATCAATGAATGGCAAGTTTTCTAATGTTGGAAATGATAGAAGGGGAATGAGTTTTCCGTTTTAAAGAAAGATGCTGGCAGGGCTCATTTTCTTTTCGGATCTTATCCACATGTATTTCCTAACCACTTTCCTGTCCAGCTCATTCAATCCCTCCTAATGTACTCATAAAATCAATATCTACTAAATTAATTACGAATTATTACTTACAACAATTAAAATACAAATCGCGACGTAATATTACTTGCTGATGCAATGGAGTCACGTACGCGAGTATGGACATGAAGTAGAGGTGTGCTGCGTGAATGGTTACCTCAAATCGGCAACCACAAGAAATGCCTTCAACCCACCCCCTTGTGAGTACCAGGCCAGGGGGAGGGGAAAAAGGGACAAAAGGGCATAGGATAACAGAAGATTTAATCTGAAAGCATCCCCCCTCCCAGGGAATAAACTGAAAGCATACATGTAAAAAGGTTTTATAAGTCCTAAAATTGCAGAAATGCTCAACGATTAAAAATATGGAAGTTATACAAAAATTGCTCCATACATTTTACACTATAAATATCATTGTACAATTAGTCAAAAGAAAAAAAAAGGAAATTATATTAAAAACACAAAATATAAGTATTTTAGTATATAACAGGTACACACACATATATGAATTTGCATTTAGTAAATGTTTTGACAGAGATGTAAAGAAAACTCAAGCATTGTTAAGAAGGAAATGAAATTAAACAATAAAAGAAAATCGACCCATAACACTTGTTAGGTACCGTAGTAACCGAAAATAACAACCAATCAACACGGCAT
Source organism: Stichopus chloronotus (assembly GCA_021234535.1). Classification (NCBI taxonomy): domain Eukaryota; kingdom Metazoa; phylum Echinodermata; class Holothuroidea; order Aspidochirotida; family Stichopodidae; genus Stichopus; species Stichopus chloronotus. The sequence continues at coordinate 6,393,608 of CM037837.1, read as the reverse complement.
TAAAACAGATTACATTTCAAAAATAATAATAATAAGAAGAAGAAAACTAGAAAGTGATCTAACCTCTCAAAAATATCGCAAGACTCGTGACATGAAACATATCGAGAAAATTTTGATAGATTCTCAACATTTATGAACCAATCTGGAATTTACTTTAATATTTGAGACCTCGGGGTAAGGGTAAAAACCTACCTACCTCCTACCTCACCCCATCGGTAAATAATAAAAAAGAAAAGTGGTATGGACATGGCTACCGAATCCCATTAACAATATTTTATACTTATATTTTATATTTATATCCCATTCACAATATTTCTGATGCATGCTTCTTTTCATTTCTTAAACGAATTCTTTCTACCTACTTCGACGATTCCCGACGTCTACTTTAGCAACCACTTTTTAACTAAAGATGATTTCTGGGACACTAAAATTTTTTTCAAAGTTACTTGCAAATTTTACCCTTGCCTCTGTTTGTTCCTCTTGACATGATACTGAGGAAGGGTGATTCTCAAATGAAAAAATGAAAAATGAAAAAACTTGAAACAGGAGTAATTCAGTGGTCCAACGAAACGTTTCAAACCAATATGTAATTTCAGACTTGAGACAAACAATCTACTGGCATAACAATCTGATCTTGGTAATAGAATTTTTATTCTCCTAAGAGAAGTTCATTGTTAAAAATGTCTGCAACTGAATCAAAATCATACTCTGCATAAAACAGCATAGAAAAATAAAATATTTCTTAGTATAATGTTAAGTCATAAATGCATTTTCAACAGTTCTTTTCTATGTTGTGATTTAATGCTTTCAAGATAACTTCTCAAATTTGTCAAGAAATGAACATTCCAAATATTTTTGTGGGACACTTAAATAATGTTTGCAAAACTACTTCAATTTATCTCAGTACTTAAAGTCATTTATGTCAGACTGTGAGTTGGCAGTTTCCTGCTATGAGTCAGCAATCTGTGACTGAAAGTCAACAGTCTGTAACTGAAAGTCAGCAGTCTGTAACTGAAAGTCAGCAGTCTGTAACTGAAAGTCAGCAGTCTGTAACTGAACGTCAGCAGTCTGTAACTGAAAGTCAGCCATCTCTATCTTGAAGTTGGCAGTCACTTGCTTGCAGGCTAGTCTCTGGATGGGAGTCAGCATTCCCTGACTGTGAGTCGTGAGTGTTTAACCGAGAGTCCGAAGTCTCTCGCTACGAGTCGGCAGTCCACTGCTGAAAGTCGGCGATCTCCGACCGTGAGTCATCAGTGTTTAAGTGACTGAAGTCTGCAGTCTCTACCATGAGTTGCCAGTCTATGGCTGTGAGTCGGCAGGGAGTCACCTGCTATGACCCCATGGCTCTAGCTCTAAGTGGACAGGCACATCTGACTCCATCTGTGTTACCATATGTGCCAGAAGCCCACACAAGCCCACCTTGATCTGTTGCTTCAGCTGTCAGTCCATCAGTAGACCTTAGCTGTGTCACTACATGCACTAGAGGAAGGCAGCCTCTGTCATGTACACGTCTCTAGTTCCGCTGCGATCTGCGAATACCACATCAGCCTTTCAGCTGTTCTAAAGTATTCCATAGACATTTCTATTCTCTGCACTGCTATAGATATATGCTCCCTGCCACCACTTGATATGACCCTGCAGAACTCTACCATTGGTCAAAGACGTCACTAGATTCGTCATCATCGACAGGAGACAGCAGTGTCTGGCTGGTACTGCACCCCCTTCCCTCCCTCCCCCCCCCCCCACAAGTAACGAACCCCAAGTCGACTGTCTGTAGTTATTTGGTGCGCTGTCAATTATAACTGAAGTTTGCAGTTTCAATTCACAACGAGCACTAAAAGCGATCGGGGTCTCTAACTGAAACTTCAAGCCGGCACTGAGCACCACTGAACTGTACTGCTGTAAATTACAGCACATACAGTAGCATCATGAACACCCCCACCAGTTGTCCCACCCTCCCGCCACAACAACATCTTTTCCTTCAGTGTCAGTTGCTTATTAAAAAAAAAAAAATTGTTTATTTTTTTAAACTTTGTCTACAGCATTAATGAAACACATTATGATAACCTGATTTCATGTCGTTTCATTCTGAGTACAAACATTAACAATACTTGTCACCATAGCAATACTTCCACTACCAACATCCCCCCCCCTTACTTTTAAATCTCCCATTGCATGGTAGATGAACAGAATCAATATTCCATTTCCTTAGACAGTTTGTTCAGGTTTTCCTCCTGCAGATTTGCATTTTCGTTATTTACACGATGGATTGTCGTCAATCTTCAAAGTGGGCTTTAGGAGCAGTTTGGCCATGTTCAAAATCAATAGGAACACTCAATGAGCAGTGTATGCCATCGGCACTTTTGCAAAATAGGGCTTTTTGGGGTGCTCCGTGCGACTTCGATGATTTCATTTTTACAGTTATCAGTTAGGTGCTGACATACGACATGACGAGCGATGGCTTTGCGTTTATTAAGCAATTGATACCAGGACTAAGAGGGTCATAAAACACACAAGATTTGTGCCACGAATCTACATAGTACTAATGATGTCCTGAGCTGCACAATACATGAGGTCGTAAGTTTGTGTTTTTTTCATCCCAGAGATTTGGAAGAGGTGAAAAACTTGTGACGTCTGAGACGAGCTTTTCACGTGAGAGAGACACAAGTGAAAGAAACTATCGTACCCTACAAGTTGGTATCACGAGCTAACTGACGAGCACTGTGACGAGTGACAATGCCTTTTCTTTTCACCTCAACCCCTCCCTTACACCAGTCTCCTGCCTTCCCTTCTCAACAGCAAAAGTCAGCTATAAAAAAAAACAAACTCAAGAAATTCTTGAAAAAGAAAGAAAAACAAGGTGTGAAAATGTCAGTGGGATCAGGAATAGAAAAGAAATGAGATAAAAAGATTTAGAAAAAAAGAAAAAAAAAGAAGACAACTTGCATAAGTGTTGGTCAACACAAGGTGGTCACTTAATGCACCTTGAATAGATGACGTTTCTGCCGAGATTGCAAAATAAAGAAGCACCAACGAGACGGCACCAAACAATATTCTGTTTCTAAATCCCTCTATCAGGGAATATCACTGGGGTTATCTTCATACCGGCACACAACTCTCTGGTCTCCTCTCCACTGGAGGTTGTTGGTGCCACTCACACCCATCTGTGCCCCTCTCCTGACTCTCCCTATTTTGGTGATTACAAAGATTTGGTTGCATGAAACTTGTGAAAGTTTGAGACATGGAATCCAGCTGTCTTTCTTTGTTTGCCTTATATTTTTACTTTTCAGACCCAAACAAACAGGACAAGATTATCGTTTTTTTTTTTTTCTAACAAACTTGCTGTTTACACTCTTCGGAATGAATGCCAAACTTATCCTGGAATTTTCTTTGGTGTTTTTTTTTCTTTAGAAAAACCAGCTGCCAAACCAGTCAAGATTGGTTCTCAACTCCACCAACATACCTGAAAGGAGGATGAAGGGGGGCATGAGCATTTTACAAACTTAAGACTTTTACCTGACTTTTTGGGGGGGGGGGGGGAGAATGGCACAGAAAAATCTTCACATTGCAATTGACTTTTCAACTGCACAAAAATTTTAAAGCTCCATGAAGCTGAAGACCATCCTTGACGAGTGAAAATACCGACATGAGCAATCTGGCAGGCAGTCGGGAAAAGGTACCACACTATTGTCCACTGTACACTGTCCTCCTGCATGCTTCAAAGCACTAAACTAACAACACAAATAGTTCCTAACCTATGACAGAAACGAACACGTTACTCACACAGCTGGTACCGACAATACCGGTGCTGCAAAGTGGGGCATGAGGGCACAGTATGGGAAATATTGTTCCAACTGGGTAAATCTGGTTTTGCAATGCCAAATATTCATTGCAGTCATTACAATTCAGTTTCTTTGAATATTCAGCCTGCCATGTCATTTATCTCAAAAATAGTGGGGGGGGGGGGGAAAAATCCAAACAGGTTGCCTTTAAATTTAGATCACACACTTACAACTTTCTGCAGGGAATACCCAAATAGTAGTACACACAGAGAAAAAAATATGGCTAGAACACATTTTGGCAGTTTTTTTTTAAAAAAATACTTATAATTTTTAAAATACTATGAGTAAAATTTGTTACACCCAGTTGGTTGCACATTACCTTGTCACTCTTGGTAAGTACACATGCCGACGTACTAAGTTCTGGTGACTGTTTTGCTGTTATATAAATTATATAATTTAAGGAAAAAAAAAAGATATTTATAACATTAAGCTATCAAGAAACAATCCAAAATTAAGTCCAACCCAAGACCTCTGGAGAAACCACAACTACACACAAACAGATATACATATGGCAAACTTAAGATCATTGGCAATAAAAACTTTCAAATTCAAAAAGTTATCAAAAATGTCCAATCATGGATAGAAATTGCCCTCCATCTCCCCTCCCCCCCCCCCGAATGTACCCCTGCGATGCAAAGCTCATTCACAAGCATTTACCCGAAAGGGTTTTGACATGACTGCGGAATATCAAAATTTATGACACTTTGTCTGTCTCGTCCCGACTCTCGTTCAAGTCGAGCGTTTTGTTTCTTTTGGTGATGTCCTGCTTGCACAGAGGTCTCTCTTTCAACTGTTGCCAAAGCCACAGATTGACTCTGTGTGTTATTTTTTCAACCATTTCCGACAGACATGGAAGGTTACCTTCCGGCCCCAGCTTTCTTACCAAATGCCCCTCCTCGCGAAGCCGTGGTCTGGGTGGCGGAACAGTGTCGGAACCGTCTGGTCCCAGCCGAGGCCGAGAGGTCCTGGTGCTCTGCCTCCCCCGCTGGATGAGCCGAGGAACAGAGCGATGACATGGAGTTGGAGAGGGTCGTGGGCACAGAGGAAGAGAGGAACGGGATCGGTGACCCGATGGGGACGGTCCCGTCGTCCGTCACATGACCACACTGCTTCGCCAGTGCACTGAGAAGGTTAACAAACAGTTCACCACTGGCATGGAGTTGGGGCTTCTGTGAAAAGAGAGAGATTTGTCGCTGGTTACTTTTTCTCCAGATGACGAAGAAATGAGAGGCTAGACTTTGGATAGTGTATAAATGTGTTTTAAGCCTGGGAGAATGCTATCGCTACTGGTGGGCAGTCTTTGCATTATCACAATGGAAAGAGGTCGGATTAATAAGCAGCACTTTGCAATTTCCTTTCTTTTGTTCAAGCTTTGTACAACTGTAAACTTTCACCAAAATTTGCTCATTCATTCCATACGATGGCTCAGCAGGATTCATTAAAACCAGGGGAAAATTTTCTGGTCTACAGTTGACTTAAGTGCATGAACATGATTCAGGCAAAGCGGTCAGATCCATCAGGACACAAAATGCTCAGAAAAAAAATAAATGTGATGATCATGGAGCAAATCGACTTACCATTAGCAAGTGACGAGAAGGAATATGATTATATGTATCACTACTGTACCAAGAATGACAATCTACCAAGTGGTCATTTGCCATAGATAAATGGTTCTCAAACTTTTTTAGACTACCCCCTTTTTACCATCTTGAAAGGTCCCTACACACCCCTCTTTCCTCTCGCCCCCCCTCCCCATCCTGCCATTTATGGTTCGACACTCAAAAACGACTGTCCATTTCCATCTGAGCAGACAAAACCAGCTATTTCGACCCACTTGAGACACAGAAGTCACACTGAATAACTCACCTCTGTAAACGGACTAGAAAACCTCCACAATGCACCGAAACCAATACCTAATTAAGAAAAGGGAGAGAAGTAAAGAGGTTTTCTAATTGCTTTTATCAAAACTGTGAATGGTAAACATGAGATCTATATGGATGCTGAGTAGTCAATTCACACAGAATCCAGGAAAAGTTGTTTCCGCAACAAAAATACAAGAACATCACATTAGGGTTGCAAGATACCAAAAATGCATCAAATTTGCAGTTCCAAATTTCTACAGCAAATTCAATGTCCCTATGAGAGCCCCGGAATAAACTACAATTACAAAACGGTATCCAAGGACAGGTAGGATGTAATGAAATTCCATTAGATTCTTCTCAACATTTCTCCAGGTGAGATGTTGCTTTCAGGGTGGACAAAGAAATGAACCTTATGATGAGAAATTAAATAAGAGTGACCATTGTCTCTCAGCTACCCACGCCACTGAGTCAAGTTTTGGATGGATGGGCGGGCACTCCGTTGTCCAAGACAAGTTTTGCTAAACAGTGACCAAACATCAGAGTACTAGAATAATTCTATTAGCAATCATTCATTAGTAAAACTAGAGCACCAATTGGTGCAGAAGCTCATACCTCAACATCCTGAAGGTACCATTTATGTATCACTATGTCAAATTATAGGTATCACTGAGTATCATTATACCAAATCATCAACACTGTACAAGAAAATCTGTAGGACTGCACAATTTTCAGAATTTCATAAACTAGAGCCCCAACATTGCAGAAGTTTGATCTAATAGACTCACTGAAGTTCATGAAACAATTCAAAGTGCCCCTTTAAGTCCAAATACTGGTCAACATACCTGAAGGCAATAAAGAGTTTCAGTTAGCTTAACAACTGACACTGTCCAATTACCAATTATCATTCATGCACGATAGGGATATTTGAGATGTGTGTGACAGTTTAAGGGGCACTTAAACAGTAGAAAAAGAGGTATTTTGCAGAATTCCATAAAATGGGCCACTGGGCCCACATGGGGGGTCTTGGACTACCAATTCCTGAACACCCTGAAGGGACCAATAACTGAGCATCATTGTGACAAACCATCAACATTGTACAACATAACCTGTAGGAGAAGAAGCATTTTGTAGAATTTCATAAAATGGACCATAGGGTCCACATGGGACCTTAGACTGAAACATTTTTAGACACCCCAGATGAAGCACCACCCAGGGATTATTGTGTCCAAGTTAAATATAAATCCATGGATGCATGTGTGAGAAGCAACATTTCAAACAGAATGTCACATAATGGGCCACTGGGCCCACATGGGACCTTGGACCAAAAATTCCTGAACACCCCTAAGAGACCAATAACCGAGCATCATTGTGACAAACCATCAACATTGTACAATATAATCTGTAGGAGAAGATACATTTTGTAGAATTTCATAAAATGGGCCAAAGGGCCCACATGGGACCTTGGATCAAAAATTCCTGAACACCCTAAATGGTCCAGCACCCAACACACATTGTGCCTAAGTTTCAGGCAAATCCATGAAAGCATGCCGGAATAAAAGCATTTTGAACAAATTGTGGACAGATAGAGTGACGCTGCGCGATCACAAAAGCTCACACCAGCATGCTGGTATGAGCTAAAAAATTAGCATACCCTTTCACACCATTATACATCACTGTGGGCTTTTAACTCTTGAATTTTTTTTACTGAGATTGATTTTTTTTGTCTTTAGTTTGGCAACACGTCACCATAATGGGAACGAAAGGCAGAACAAAGGTCACTATGCCATCATTCCTAAGTTTGAAGGTGTACAAATCTACACATCTGTAACATTTTTAACATTCAGTTAGAAAAAACGGCTGTCTATATTTTGGTATCAGAATAAACTCCCTGTATTTTCAAAGAGCAATTATAAATAAAGAGTACATAAACAAGAAAGCCAAGAGGGTTTGTGATTCCTCCCTGCTAATACATCTGCATGAAATTTTTTCCCAGTCGCAATATACTGCGGTAACCACCAGCTATCTGATAAAGCCATTTTAATGAACATCATTTTCCAATACCTACGGATTGTATGTTAATACTGAAGGCCACCAGGCCAAGTACACTCCAGCCTCTAGTGTAGCACAGATCAGTACTGCATTCTCCAGGAACAAGAGATATACAGTGGAAATGATACCAGTAAAGGCAAATTATATAAATTACATAAATTGCTCCATCTACATGACTTGTGATAACATATTCATCTCTATTGTACAAAAGAGTTTTCACTATAAAAGATCCTTGGCACATCTTTACATTTCCACTTCATAAGACAAATGTATTCCACATTCAATTTGTTTGAGGACAGAACAACAGCTGTATCTCAGATGATGATTCCTCTGGGAAAGATAAGCATAAAACCTTTCTCACCATTCTCCACAGAGGTCATAGGTCAATCAGCATTTTCAGACAAAAAAATTGTCTCAGCTGACATAAAGAGTCAACTACTGTATGGCTTTTGAAAACTACATGAGCACTTTTAACTGTCAAAACAACAGTCACAAAAACAACAGAAGCATGACTATCAAATGCTGTACTGCTCGATCATGGACTCAATAGAAAGTCTAATGTGTATGGTGCTGAATTTAATCAACAAAATTGAGCTTTCAAATACCTCCTTTCCATAGAACTTCTTTGTTATGAGGTCAGCGAATAACCATAGCATAATACTCTGCAAACACAGACACATTTCATCAGAAACCAGCATAATGCCAGCTGTCATGATGCATAGATGAAATTTTGTCATTTTAAGTCAAAGAATTGCTAAAATCAGTACAGCAATTACACTTAACCTAACTGACTAGGTTAGGGTTTCAAATTAGTTCTTTCCTAAAAATTTGCAAGCAATTGCCAGTGTTTGCCTGTAGGAGAGCATACATACTTTCTACTCATATGAAAAGACAGAAATGCAAGACAATGTCAGCAGAGGTCATAACAGGTTGCACGCAAGGACCTCAGATGACCTTTGGCCCACACCAAAACCAACCCCAACAATGATAGTTACATAATGTATCTAAAAAGACCAACTCTTAAGTGTGAAATGACCTTCCCTTTGTCAATAGTGTTTACAAATGATCTTCCCTTTGTAAATAGTGTGTTTACAAGTTTTTATTTGATGACCTCTGACAACACCACATGACCTTTGACCTCTAGGAACACCCTCATCTTATTTACTTAGAAAGCCCCACATACACTCCAAAGTACAAGTTCATGTAATGTGTGGTTCATGAGATACTGCAAACATGGTTTGTCTATAGTCTGCCTGCAGATGGCCTCAGGTGACCTTTGGCATCCACCAAAACAATCCCAGCCAAGATCTTAAATGTTCTACCCCCCACACTGACTTTGAACTGTCTTGCACATTCCCTACAAAAGCTGGAGTGTTCACAAGCTTTTTACATTATGATCTCCGATGACCCCACATGACCTTTGACCTACAAGAAAACCTTCACAATCTCATTTACTTACAGGGCAGTAAATATCATTCAAATTTGAAAATGATGCAACTTGTTGTTTCTGAGACACTGCAGAACTTTATTCCGCCTGCTGGTATCCCAGATGACCTTTGACCTGCACCAAAAACAATCCCAGTCAAGATCTTAAATGTTCTACCCACACACTGACTTTGAACTGTCTCACACATTCTCTTCAAAACCTGGAGTGTTCACAAGCTTTTTACATTATGATCTCCGATGACCCCACATGGCCTTTGACCTACAAGAAAACCTTCACAATCTCATTTACTTGAAGGGCAGTAAATACCATTCAAGTTTGAAAATGATGCAACTTGTTGGTTCTGAGACACTGCAGAACTTTATTCTGCCTGCTGGTATCCCAGATGACCTTTGACCTACACCAAAAACAATCCCAGTCAAGATCTTCAAACATCCTACCAACACACCAACTTTGACCCCCCTTGCACCTCCCCTTCAAAAGCTGGAGTGTTCACAAGATGTTGCCACACACACATACACCCACAAACACACACACATGCATGCACATATACTGAATAACCATCGCAAAGATTTTTTTTCCCACCTTCGGGAAGGAATCAAAAACCAGTCTGAAGTATACATGATGTTCTCAGTAAGAAACTATCTCTTACATATAGGACTGTCACTACTTCTTTATTAAAGGACGGTATAACAAACGCAAAACCTCCATCACAAGTTTGAAAATCTACCACCACTTCACTCTGTTTAGCCACAACCCAGCACACAATCATTGCTGTGTGAGTTTGTTCTCTTTTGCAGTGCACGGGTTTCATTTGCTTGTGATTGGAATTCACCTTACTATGTATCATCGTCTCTGCCTGAAATACTACCTATTTTCTTCACCATTCTTAAATTTCGAGTGGATCTTACCATGAGGAACTCAAGAGATCTAGCAGAACAGTTGGCTAAAGGTCTTGACACTGTGTCTGCATACATCCTACAATTCTAATTTCTACTGCACATCTCCCTACACGAGCTGCAACGTAAACATATCTATAGAGGTCGTGCACTGACTGTCACAACATAGGCCATGTTGAACGGCAAACTCTGGTACAAGGCTTACGTTAGGGCTTTTGTTTCTAATTCCCAATCATTCATTTCATCACAATATCCGTTCAAAGCTTTTCATCAGTGAGGAAACTTCTTCAAGACACATACTATGATAGCAGCATAAGTAAAAAGCTCATTCTTATTGAGTAACCGAGACATGAAAATCATTCTCTGTAGTGCTATGTATGACCGCAATGAGAATCTTGCCGTCCATTGATTACGAGGTACAGCTTGGTTTGACAATGGGATGACGTCACAGTGCACGACCTCTATACACACTTCTGCACATGTTGATATCTATATGTATGTATAACTATGTATGTATAACACATATCCCCATACACAAGTAAGCATGTGAAAGCACACCTGTGGTTCTGTTTGATACCAGCATCATCGATTGCATCATAAAACTTTATCACGATTTCTAAGGAGCTGTTCCATTACTCATTTTTATTCAACACATATCTAGCATGTGGAAACATGCTTGTCTCTTTGGTAACTGGATCACTTTTCACTTTGATATCCCCACTGTTAGGCAATCGTCGGGTATCCTAATTACATTGACACATCAAGTGTTTCTCCTGCCGACGCACAAACAGGTTTCGTTTCACTGACTTTTCCCTCTCACTGTTGCTATGGCAGCCTATTGATGTATGCTCATTAGGATGATATTATTGTGTTGGCCTCATTGCACACAATATCTGACATATCATTACTCTGTGCATACATCCTTCACTTCCATCTGTGCCTCAAGGTAATTGCTTCTCGGAGGAATTTCCCAGATCTTGTGTACTTTTCATTCTTCCTTGATATTGACCCCTTATTCCACTTACGGAGGATCGATTCACATTTTCTTTCAAGTTTTGAGCTTTTATTCATGATGGAGAAATTTCATGCTGCTATACTGCCTTAATTTTTATAACGTCCTCTTGCAGCTACTGATGCGAGAAATAGTTTCTTGATGTGACCTAATAAGTAGCTTTTATATAACAAAGTCATAAATGTACAATTACTACGTAATGGCCAGGCACTAATTTGCATGCAAAGGGTTGCCTCAAATTGGACCGTCCGAGTTCCACGATATGTGTTTCTGTAGCTGTTGGGCATGTTGGTATGTATCAATGTGTAAATATATAAGCTTTGTTAAAAAAAAATTGTATTTTGTGCACAAGCCACATTACATCAAGTCATACTGAACGGATTATGAAATACAAAAATAAGCAAAAAAGATGAGAAAAGAAGACAAACCCCCTGGCAGCACCTGATTCATTTTCCAAACAAAATTTAGAGTATCATCATTTGTTTTGCATTTTAATCAAACTGAATGGAACCAGCTCTTTTCTTGATGCACATGTCACTTGGTCTTTAAAGCAATCGCATTGGATGGCGTACTTTGTCATTTTTCATCCTTCAGAAGACCATCAAACTAGTACCAATTGTCGCAAATAAGGAATCTGTCACACACTGTCACAATATATGAGGTACTACTAGGTACTCTGCTGATAGAAATGTTGTAGAATAACGCTAATTGAAGGTACATGAAACTGCAAGGGATGACATGATACCTGAAGGTATCATGTGTTCATCTTCACTATACATGATGCCTTTCTAGGAAAGTTAAAAACCTAGAATGTGTGTTGCTCATCTTGTAAATTTCTTGTAACAACTTCCCACCAATACTGACAAACAAACAGGTCCACACCACATACTATTGAAACCCGATAAGTCTCATTTACAAGAATGATCGTCTTAACCTCAAAGGCAACATGACCTTTGATTCCTAAGACAGAGATTTGCATGATTCCTGAGAACAGTTCATCTCTTTCCACTGAATATAATTATAGATTCAAACATCCCATGCTCAGATGGCACGTGCCCTTGGCCGACCCCAGGGTCAAGTCAACGTACGCCTTTGCAAAATGATCAATATTGAACATCCTCTATTTCTTGTGTATCCTTGTCACAGAGATGAGAATGTCCAAGCTTTCAATAGTTTGCTGTAGACATCATGTTCGTGAGCTTGGTAGTGAAAACGTGCAAACGCCACACTTACACACCCGAGCCAAAACGGCCAGACAGCTTTTAATCATCGTCGAAAGCGAAAATGCTGAAACTGTAGCAATAAATGAGACTGCACGAAAGCCCAAACGTGACACAGTTTGGATCATTATGGCAGACAAAAGCAGATCTTGTCGATGATATCCATGGGGGGGGGGGGGGGAAGATGGATGCTGTAAATGAAACCAACAGCGATGTATAGGTGAAAATCATTTCTTACTTTGGAGGAATGTCGTTTGCTGAGAAGCCGGTTCATCACTGGCCATGGTGATAATGTTCTGAACGGCAGCCAATATGGCTTGGTTGTGACAGTCACGTAATACATTGGCTATCTTGGAATCCAACAATGGGTACCTGAATAAAAGGGCATGGTTGAGAAAAAGAATGATTTTATTCCATACAGGGTGAGAAATAACATTCAAGATAACATTGTGAGAAATAACATTCAAGATAACATTCAAATTTAATGACTAACAATATCCCTCACTTTAATATATGCTGTAACTTTGTAGCTATGCTACAAATCATATAACCTTCTATATAGTGGCTCAAAGTGACATCTCTTCTGTGACAACGTCCACTAACACTTACACACAAGAACTCTTCCAACATACGTAATCCAAAATGCCTTAACATGATGTGTTTTTACCGGTAAGGGACTTGGTTCACACTTTCTGCTTGATCTGTTTACTCAAGCATTGACTATAGCTGCCATATAATCCTGTCTAGGGCAAACATTTGTTTAACCAACTGTGCAACAGGTTCTGTGCAAATGTTTACTTAGTCTTTGTCTTGACAAGAGGCAGGGTGGTGCAGGACAGCGATACCAGAGCATCCTGGGAGTCACTAGTTGCTGCTGAAATGTCCGCTCGCTCATCGGTGGACATTGAGGAGGATTTGATGTATCCGTAGAAAAACGGCATGTATTATCCCCATCTCCCTGTTGTATGTCATAGTAAAAACTAAAGTTTCCTGCGTTGTAACTTACATTGCCAATCGCACGTAATAACACAAACACAGACCCCCCACACCTAATTCCTCACACGGCCATTCTCACGTAATAACTTACACTGCCGGGAAGACTTGTGGAAACACCTGACTGGCCTCGGCGAGATACTCATAGAGTATACCTGCTTCTTCTTCGTTCATGTTCCTGACCAGGGTGGCCTGTGTGACGGCAATGTGAGGGCAGCAGAAGCCATTAATACAAAAATATTATGAATAAAAACTTTGTACACACATAGACACCGACGCACGAAATAACACGTCTCATCATGAAGATCCAGAAAAACTCCACTGAAGATTTTTTTTTCAGATTTTGGGACATGCATGGGTATCATTATACGAACATTTTGTTCAAAAAGTGAAGTGATCCACAACAAATATTTGGCAAATTGCAAATGGCTTGCAACTCTGCACACATGATATTATCGCTTGTTTAATAGACAGCAAAGAATCTCATCAATTTTTTTTTTTTTTCACTCCATCTGCCTCAGTCTGAAACAATGTGAAAGTGCACATACTGGTGATCTAGATAGGGGTATGCAACCTTTTGGAAAATAAGGCCCAAATCATGTCAGTAACCCTGAAAGGGGGAAGCAGTTGAACACAAAGGAGAAGACTATGAGGTGATCTCACTCTCCTCTACTCCCTCCCCCCATTTAACCAACCCTCCCTAGTGTTAATCCAATATACCCATCTAGATAAAAAAAATTCATCCATCTCTCTTGAAATGTCCAAAAGTCTTTGCTCACTTTCACTTTTTTACTCCATGACCCAAAACCATGTTTGCTAAAACCTTTTCAAATGTACCTCAGAAAAAACAAAAACAAATGAATTGTACCTTACAACTGTGAGATTCCACAACAGACTACTAGAAATAAACCTATTACCTAAAGGTTAATGAACAGCATAAAAAAATTAACAAGGGCCTTAATGTATCACATTTCATCAAGAATAGCCTCATTTCATGGAAGAGGCGCAATCCTTTCTTTGTTTCCATGACTGATATTCCAGAGAAGACGTCAAGTTGCGAAAAAACGACAAGGCGCAGGCCACAAACGGTACAACGCAGGCCGTACAGATGGAGGCCGCATACCGGATTCGATCGTTGCACACCCCTGAGGCAGATCAAACTAGAACACACATCCACTAGCAGAGGACAGTCAAAATGTACTGTACAATTGCACATGTCATGGAAACAGCAACAATTCATCAGCTTTCTGATGATAACAAATGTAAAGAGAAAAGAACTGAAACATAAATAATGTATCATTGACCAACGATGAGGTTTCGTAATCTTACCATAACTGTGAGCAGCAAGACCTGAATTCTGGTGTCTGTCAGTACTTCTTCGTTAAGGAGGACGTTTTCCGACGGCGTCGAGACTTTCCTCTCCTTTCTGGATTTGGGTACCTCCATACTGCTGCCACCGCTGGTTCTCCTTTCATGCCTGAGTCGTCGTTCGCTGAGGGTCAGGTCACCGCTGGACCCACTAACCACGATCTCGGGACTCCTCCCCAAACGGCTCGAGGAACCCTGGGAGAGGTCCAGACTCTTGTACTGCTTGAGAGGTGACTTGTCCATGCAAAGGGATGCGTTGTGCTTCTGGAGGGCCGAATCGAGACTCCGTTGGGTCTTCATGGCATTCTGGACACCGGGGCTCCGGTGGGGGGACTTGAGCTTCTTGGAGGGGGACTTGGGTTGCTGGGAGTGGGGCATGGCAAACACAGAGTTGTCAATCTCGATGGATTCAGGAGTTATTGGGGGACAGTTCTTCCTCATGCTGCACCTGCTCCTGACTTCCTCAGAATAAGGTAGCAGGGCTGCAAGGTATGGCACGCTCTCAACGTTGACATCAAACTGGTCACTGTGAAGGCAAGGCGAACAGAAGAACAAATACAGACATGAACACTGACTGGGAATCAAAGTTAGTGGTATGTCCAGATGCATTTGTGTTAACTCATTAATGCATGAAAAAAAAGTGAGCAAATGATTGTTTTACTGTCAATTTTAACATTTTTTTTTTTTTGCTTATCAAAATTGGTCTCAGATTCCACCGCATCACTATCTTGTAATGACATGTTACTTACCATTAACTGGAGCAGACTACAAACACGTCTGTTTCCAGTATCACATTAACTGTGTCTGAGAGCTTACAAATAACGCTTTAAGTGTGTGCATGTGTCTGTTCTGTTATGTTGTGTTGTCTGTAGATATTTAATTGTAACAGTCCACAAACATGTGTATTTCCAGGATCACATAAACTGTATCTGAGGGATTACAGCTAACACTTTAAGTGTGTGTATGTGTCTGTTCTTTATGTTGGTCTGTGGATATTTACCCTAATTAGTCAAACTACTTCTGAACAGCAAGATCTTTCTCAGCCATGCTGTCATTCAAAAGCACAAGGTCACAACACCTTCCTGTCTGCAGGACCTACCTGTTCTGTCGGAAGAGTTACGAGTAACGAGCTGAGAGTCTGCTTGAGTTACAAACTCAGATGGGGTCCAGGATAACTGAACAACATGAAAATTGCTGGTAGTTCATTACTTAGGTCACTGGGTCGCAGTGCATTACACATAGGGAGGATCACATGAAGATTGTACCATGATGACCAAGTGAACTGAAAGTCAGCACTAGACTGTGTTGATGTGACAGACACACTTACAACATGGACGCTAAATGTATCCTGTCACAGGAGAGGCATACATAGAGTGTGACACTATGCTCAATGCTCCGTGTCAGCAAGTACAACATCATTTACTGCGAGATAAAACCCCTTCAATACCTACTTGTTCTGCCCTACTATCCCCAGCCATTTCTCCCAACCAATCCCTTCCTTCACTAGTTCCTCAATCATTGACGATACTGGATTTTCTGTATTCGCCTGCTGCATGCAGTGACCGTTTTGCTCACTAAATGCTCCAGCAAACATCTCCTGATATAGAAAGGGCAACAAATGATGACTGGTATTCAATCTCAGCCCAAGCAACCTTAGGTCCTGCTTGCACTCTACCACCCAAATGGATGGTGACCTTTTAATCACCAATTTTCCTATAAATCCAACTGTGGAAGAACTGCAAAGAGGCAGTGCTTCTTAGACTGATTGGCTTTGATTCCAAATTCCGGCTATCAAATTTCTTTGCTTGGTTTCGAATGTTTGGATAAAATTTTTCGAAAGCATTTTCTAAAGCAACTTTCCCGATGGGATTCAAAACTTTGTAACTTATCATATCCACGAGGGGATAAAGATAAGAGGTCAGGAAACACGTTACCAGTTACGGTGCTTGGATACAATCTCCAACATCAGGTTCAGGATACGGATCGTCCGAGAAACGACGGCTTGTGACACATGTCTGAAACCTGTGGATGAAACGAGAGAAAATTTGATCTGCAAATCATCTCCCCAATAGAGCAGATGAGCCAAGGGAAATTTCTCCGTGAGGTTTGCATGCTTTGTGACATTTGAGGTATTCCGTTTAACACACCCACAGCAGTGAGTAAACTGTTGTGAAAGCTAGAGTTCATCAATGATTGTTTCATATATGACAGTCTAGTATGGATTCATTGCTTTGTCTTGCAATTCACTTTTGGACTGGTTTGTTATTACTGAACTAACATAGATAGCTGGATGGATGCATTATTGGATGGCTGGATGGATGGATGGACTGATAGAGAACTAGATACATGGGTGGGTGGGTCAATGGGTTAATGGAAGGATGGCTTGTTATATAAATGGATGGGAGGATTCCTGACTGCATGGACAGGTGGATAGACGGATGGATGGATGAATGGATGGATGTATAGATAGATAGATGGACGGAAGGATGGATGACTTGCTGGATGTCTGGCTAGTGGGTAGACATGTAAATGGATATATGACAGGCTGATGGACAAGATGGATGAAAGGATACATGGATGGATGGATGGATGGATGGATGGATGGATGGATGACTTCCTGGATGACTTCCTGGATGACTGGCTGTCTGAATGGCTGACTGGATGCTGTGTGAACCGAGCAATAGAAAATGGATGCCAAGTCAAGACCGGTGTGATAAAAACTGCACCTGATGGTAATGACTTCTGATTTCTACAAAACTGATGTGGTTTACTCTAGAAATGTTCTTCTCATTAGCTGCAACACTCTCTCTAAACTAAATACTTCCTCAGTGAACTAATGAAAATTAATCTCTAAATGGTACTGGCATAATACCCTTTCTTTGTTTTATCACTTAACAGAAAGAAATGGAATCTGTACCTTTCAGCAAATGGCCAACAAGAGCAAAGTTGAAATTGAACTTGAAGCTAAGCCCGACTGCATGGTCCATCTGCTTGAAGTGCCACTCCTCTAGAGGTTCTCTGACATGCATGAGTACCTTCTCTGGGCTCTGGATGGGAACGTACGAGAACGTCACAAAAATGGCACGTGAGTGTCAGAATTTGCAACATTTACCAGGCTGAGTGCAACAACAGGAGGACATACACGTAACCACATGGACAAGACTTTCACATAGTCGAAGAAAGAAGAAAATGTCAAACCAAATCAAGTATCACTTATTCAGGATTCATCTTCCCTCCATCTTGTGAACAGAATGAAAACTTGAGATGGAATTACAAAGCAGTACACAAATGTAAAACCTTTCAGGGAAAGCAATGTTTTGAAATCCTCTCTTGTCGAACTTTGGAACTTGGACAACAAACTTGGAATTTCTACGTATTGAAGACAGCACATTCAAGACCAGGAACCTGGTTTTTGTTCAAAAGTTTGAAGCAAGGTAAGCTCATAATTAAAATAATGCTCAATAACGAGGTAGTGGGAGAAGGAACAAGCCTAAATTTGCAAAAACTAGCTGCACACAGTACCATAACATGTACATGGACTGAAAACTTTCCATCTTGAATAAAGGACTATCATTTCAGTTTGATAATTCTGCAGCCAGTGAGAGGAGTCTCTTCTCTTTTAATTCAAAGAATCTGCAAGCAAGAATGTTCCACAGCAGACTAGGGTTACAAGCATGTAAGAATCAGTGGCATTCTGATATGTCAATCTTCAATAATTAACAACAAATGAAAAAAAAGCTAAGACTATTGAAAACAGTATCACCTGAAGATGACCTTTATCTGTTTGTTTGTGTGATGCCAATGAGCCACAACAAATGGCATCAACGGTCGGTTTAATCCCCAACTATGTCGCTGTGGAGCCACACAACTTTTGGTTTTTCTCAGATTCGCATGGAATTGACCATTCTGTTGTTGATGACCATGAGCACCTGTCAGACGACAGCCACGCAAGGCGACATTTTGGATAAATAGCACTTCAAAAGCACAGCATAGACAAATGCTTGTTGCTATGGTTACCTCAGTCCACGCTACAGATCAAGTGTCAGCATGTATCAGCAATCTGAGACCTCTGAGACCAGATGGTCAGATCCAACTCAGACCCGCCTCAGAACATATGCAACCCTGACACCTTTCAAAAGTTTCTGTGATTTTTCACCTTTGAATTGAATGCTCCTTGTTCGTCAAGACAGTGTATGTTCTGTTCCATCATCTGTAACCCTGCTGCATAGAGGGACTGCTCTTCAAGCTGAAGAACTGCCACTGCCACCCAAAAGAGAAGCTTGTGAAGGGGTGAGTCCTGCGTGAAAATTACAAACGAAAAAATATAGAAAAAGGTGCAAATTGCCATACAATGTGCTAGAGTGCATAAAATAAAGGGAAATATGTATTTTTGACAGATTCCCATCCTCATGCATACAGAGTCTCCAATGCAGACATACACGCTTTAGATAATCAAACAATCTTGGGATATTCAGTGAACAGTGAGAAAAACACACCCTTTCCAATAATGGTTGAAGCCTGGTGAGTGCTATGACGATAGACTCCACCAGCATGAGACCACCCGGCTGTTGGTCGGACTGCCAGTCCATGTTCTGGACCGATTCGGCAAGATAGAGAAGAAGGTTACGGACATGACTGGTGGATGAGGTCTTACTGATGCAACCCCAGACGACCATGGCCCTGGGCTGAAGGGCAGGGTTGTGTTGAAAAGCAAAACTGGAAGAGTAACAGAAGAAAAACAAAACATAAACAGGAATTAATGAAGGATGTACCTACACATGATCATATTGTAAGCAGCTTAAAGATAAAAGACAGCAGGGAAAGTAGATGCTACTTTGTGTTTGTAATTATTACATTGTAACTTTTAAGAACTAATTAAATGGTTCAAAAATTAAGACATAGAAGTTGATATAAAATGTGATTTTTATTTTCTCACTGTGGACCTTCAATCAGCATCATGTCACAATCATGTGACACTCAGCTTTGTCACTATATTCCGACTTATAAAATATTATCAGTGAACTTTGGAACAAACTAAAAAATGTCATACATTGTCACATTATATATATATATATATATTGCACTGTGATGGCTTATTGGGTACTAATGTCACATATGATCAATTAAAATCATGCATGTAAATTAAAATCGCATAAGTAAACAACTCACTCGAAGGAGAGCATAGTCCACTCGTGGAGCCACTTGCAGTCAGAGATGTCCCTCATACAAGCCTAAGGTAAAACAATGTGGAAACATTACAGAATCTAACTATACTAGGTGACGTAAAATTTATTTAGACAAACAAAATTTCACATTTCAATGGTCAGTCCATAGCATCAACTCTTTTCAGTTTCTTAGCAAAAAGAGGAGAATTAAAACCATCATGGCACCAATAGTACCAAACATAACCCATCAACATTGCATAAAAGGTCAGTGATGCACATGTATCCCAACATAGTTTTGCTATCATATTCTGTAATTCTGCAATAGCTATACCCTCACTCCTCATCTCTTCCCTGTCCCTTTTACACTCAACTTACCATCACCAAGGAAATTATAAAAGCTTCATGCCATTGCCTAACTGAAAAAGTATCATAGGTCTGTCATTCCCTTCAAGATTGCCCCACATCTACTCTCAGTCATAGACTTACCTCCATGATTTCCAGCAGTGCATCTGTGACCGCCTCCAGGTAGCTGAGGGGCATGATCTCGGCGGTTTGCCCGGCGGGTCTCTCTCTGTAGCTGGACCTGAAAGCGGTGACTGCTGCCGACTTCACCTTGCTGATGCCAAACATCTGGTAGAACTTTGGCAGGGAGAACTCTGTCAATCCCAGATGAAGGATTTTCTGAGTTTCATCTGAGATGAAAGAAAGAGATTAACTTGTGGGTTGGTCTCTGACTTTCAACACTCTGCAATTGTGAACAACTCCTACGACTGTTTGCTTCCAGGTTTGAATGACAGAAAATGAAACTTCTCTTTATCAGTTTCAAATTAATAAAACTTCTTTTTCTTAGGTTTCCAATTGTTCTTCAGGAATATGTGAACACTCCTAAGATGAACGAGGGGCAGCAGAATTTGATTTGTTCTGGAAAGCTTAAGTCAAGCGAGAGCAAAATATTTCATGTCAATCTAATCTCTTTTTCTTGGTTTAATGAATTTGAAAATAAACTTCTGGGTTGATTCTGCTGTGTTAAACAAATTCTTCAAAAGAAATAAATCTTTCTGACTTCTATTACAATTTCTTTCAGATACTATGTCTCTCTCTCTCTCTCTGTCTTTTACACGATCCGGAGAACGTCCAGCATGAGACAACATGAGAAGTCAGGCAACGCAAGGACCGGGAAACTCACCACTGAACTCTGATGGGGAGCAAGTACAGAGAGAGTGGATGATGTTGATGACGAGACCATGGAGGGATGCCCTGAGAGGGAGTGGACCGGTGGAGGCTAGCATCACCACAATGTGGAATAACTTTGGAAGGTTGTTCTTCACTGTGAAGAGAAGTGGATGACAGAAATTGCCGGTAATGCTGCCTCGGAACGTCGCATCTTGTCGCGTCAGACGAAGACGCCAGATACGACCAAAAGACCAACATTTTGCTAACAAGATCTCAAATTTATGGACAGAACTTATACTGTCAACAAGACAAACAGGTATTCACTGAAAATAGGAAGCCGACTTGTCTCACTCATTGTGGAGACAAAGAGCCTTATTCTGCCAATTTGTGACTCTCTTCAGCAAGTTTCATTATTTCGCAAAACTTTGAAGACGAATCCTCACAGAATATACAGAATACAACTCTTCTCCCATTTGTGTTCGACAGTTGACGTTGACTCACCTTTTGTAAGACAATTTTGCTCAAACTTTAAAGTGCACCTTAACTTGCTTGAGTCACAGTAGACTAATCTTGTGATAGCTGCCAAAAGCAGGTTCAGATTTTCTTTTAAAGAACAACCTTTGCAAACAACCATGACAGACTCTTCAGCAAACAAGTTCTGATCAGGAACAGTCAACATTCCAAGTAACATTCTATGCAAAACAACATGACTTTCATGCAAAAATGAGACCAGGTAGGTTGTTTTGCTGTCGCACTAGTCGCATGATTTCAAGATGATTAAAGTGGAACAACTACCATTGAAATTCGTCAATCAACAAGACAAAAGCAATTTTATGCACCAAACAAATGGCAAATGCAGGGTTTTGCACAATTTTGGAGGTAGTTTTCACTGGCACAAAGAAATGTTGGCAGCTGTACGTAGGATTATGTTACCCTCCTGAGTCCACTTACTGGCTCAAACCCTTCATGACCCAAAGTCCAAAAAAGATAAATCAGGGTACCCACCATCGAGGCAATTCTTGAAGGACAACATGAGGAGGTAGCGTGTCAATATGGCAATGTCATCCCACATCAGATGTTTTTCCAGAGTAGCCGTAGGTGAGAGGCAAGTTTTGTTCAATTTCTATGCGATCAAAGAAGGGAGAAGAAGGTCCCATCAGATCGACTGGCTTCCCGTATGAGTAGAAGTTTCCCTCGGTGTACCAATCGCAATGGTCAACGTAATACGCAATGTTTAGCATACAACGTTCATCAGGTTTCAAAATCAAGATAATTTCAAACTTAACGTTTGACAGGGGAAGAAAGATGAAGTTTCTATAAAAAATTTTCTTTGACGAACCAAAGAATTGTTGCACTGATAATATCAATTATGCGTGTATATATCTCATAGATGATTGCATCCACATGCGACAACCTCACTTTTATTCCACGAAATGGTCTTTGTACTCGATAACCAGATGGCAACTTCACTTGCTGATCTACTTGAGGTCTCACATTTGATGAACCACATGAGTACCTCAGTGGTCAATCTTCAGTGTGGTTCTAATTATGTATAAAGGTATGACAACAGTCTTCAGTTTGGTTACATAGTAGTAACCAATTCAAAAGCAATCCCTCCCTTGAAGCTCATTGTGAGTCCCTTAATTTGATTCTTCAATGACATCCTCCTTCCCCAACTAAACTGCAGGTCACAGACCTGGTGGTTAAGCACAACTTATGATAGGATGTCATAGTTTACTTAACAGAGAAAATTTTCTCTTCAACAAAACTGTGATTCTGCTTTGATCTTAATGGTAACCTACCTGGCAGAGTCTATCGATGACCTTCGCTGACACAAGCTTGACGTTGGCCGATGCCAAGGCAACGGCAGTGTCTGCCATGACCTCGACCTTGGGCTGTCCACCGCCGGTAACACTCGTCTGCAAAAGACACACAAAATGTCAAGGGTAATATTGCAATTGGTTCCTGATTCTAAAGAAGGCTTAAACACATGGTAACAACAGTACAGAACGGACAGATTTATCTATTTTTTCGTGATAACAGAGAATGGAACATGACAGAGAGTTCTTGTTGGCTCACTCTAGGTCTGTCATGGAATGGCACTAAAACTAAATAGTTTGGATTGGAGGGAAAGAGAAGGGTCAGTGGAAAGACATATTAAGAAGAGTTTCCAAACAACTGTAGTGCTCTGATACAGGAAATGATAACTGATGATTTTTAATGTATCCTGTAAATTGACTAATACATATATCAAGCAAAAACACAGTAGTGTCAACAAAATAAGTGCAAAGATATTTGACAGTTACAACTACTGAATGTTATAAGCATAATACTTCTCTTAATGCTCCTTTAATTCTTACTAGCTGTAAAGCCATTAGAAGATTACTGAAGACAAAATAAGAACCATGTCCTCATGATTTCAAGCGAGACCCCAACTCCCATAGAGCACTACTGATCATACCTTAGTTGTAAGGGTTATAAATTGAACTGGATGAAGGAAGACAAAGGTTAGCTGTTTGTGAGGAACTATCATGGTTAGTGGTGAAACATTTGGTTGGTTGTGAATGGTGAAAGTGGTTATTAATGATTAGCAACTGAATATTGAAAGACTGCTGAGTCTAATGCATATTCATAAGTCGCTTACCTTGATGAAGCTGTCTAGGACACAGTCGATGAGATCCTCAACCTGGCCGATGTTACCCCAGACCTTCGCTTGGATGGAGGGGTACATCTGGACTTCGTCGATGGTCATCGATATCAATTTATCCAGCACCACCGTCAACCCGAATCGTTTGCTCTCTTCTGCTCTCTTACTGAATCTGCCGGAAGGAAAAAAGGGGAATATTTCATGCAAAAAAAATATGTGCTGCATATTCAACACCTTTTATGGAAGTGCCACATGTTCATTTAACATTCAGTTGGGTTAAGGGCATAAAGTTGGCATATCAAGAAAGTGAAGATTAACAAAACCGTAGATTACAATCAACAAGATTTTGGTTCATGAGTTAGTCACGAATGAGTAATCATGGATAACTTTGCGTGAATAACTCATGGATAACTCAAACTGCATGGATACCTCAAGAAGTTCTAAACTAACCATATGTCTATATACACTTAGAGGATGAAGGAACACAAAGTGTTCTTCTTCCAATCAATCCCGAGGGTCTTAAACAGTGGGACATAAATAAATACAAAAAAAAAAACACGTGTGTATGAATATGCAATACCTAGCAACAAATTTCCATATCTTTGTGTTAATGCTTGACAGTCAATCAGTCAAGCCATGAGCTACATCCACAGATAGCATAAAGAAAGGAAACACTTTTACCAGTTTATATTTCTTGATTAATTTGCAATGACATTTATGCCACCAATCAAACAAAGTGAACTGGAATGCATTCATGAAATTTCGTCTGTCAGCTTAAAGGGAAATAAGGCATTTGTTTTACAGAAAAACAACCATATTTTTAAAACCAATGTATGTGGACATAAAATGATAGATTATTCCAAAACAAGGAAGGGACGGTGGCCTTCTTTTCAAGAAATGAGTTTCTTACAGGTAGAAATTCAATTACTTGTTACTCAGCGATAATTTGTTCACCCAAACTTTTCAAAATTCAAATGATGCATCTTCCCTTACTCATCACATGCGTAACATTTTTGGTCATTTAAGGTTCTGCAGATCTTTATTGGTGAGAGTGAATGGTGTATAATCTGTTAAAGCTGTTTTCTTTGTATGCCATAAGGGTATATACTAAATGCCCTATTTCCCTTTAAAAGCAGAATTATGACATTTTTAAGAAGTAAACATCTGTAGTCTATGTTTCTTTGAAAATTGCTCATTATTATAATTGTTTTAGGGAAGAGATTCATATAAGCTATTTTTAACTTACCTCTGCTTTCTATT
Organism: Stichopus chloronotus; assembly: GCA_021234535.1. Classification (NCBI taxonomy): domain Eukaryota; kingdom Metazoa; phylum Echinodermata; class Holothuroidea; order Aspidochirotida; family Stichopodidae; genus Stichopus; species Stichopus chloronotus. Next base: position 6,368,674 of record CM037837.1, on the reverse strand, counting down.
TTGCATTTCTGTTTTTGTATGATCTTACTTTTGTTTCTTTTTATCATGTTATGAATGTTGTAGATATGAAAATAAACTGTAACAAAGATGCAAAACAAACCTGGCAAGATTTCTCAACCATGGCGTCATGTATTCCAGACACAAATGTTTTAACTCGATGCTTATTTTGCTGAACCCAGAGATACACTCCTCCAAGAACTGCAAGAGTAAAGACCAAACGTTCAAAGGAATTAGTCACTTGAGCCTTAAGGAGTGGCCCACCTTTAGTTCCACTGACGTATAAAAGAACTCACAATTCCAACATTGTTCAGAGGTGTAAACACTACATTTAAACACTCCCTTATTTTAACACTCTGCATGTAAGATACTGCCAGATTTTGAGACTAATTCTAACAATCTACAATTGCAAAATTCAAACACTCACTATTTTTGACATTCACTGATTTAAAACCACACATTTCAACATGCACCGTCCTAACATTAACAAAATCTAATTGTTACGACAGTCACTTATTACAACAATCTTTATAATTACACATGCAATAATTCCAGCAGATCCCCTCTCTAACACTCGCTTCTAACACTCTGTAGTTTCAGCCCTAGCTGTGGCACTTACACATTATGGTCATCGCAAATTTAAGTAACCTCTAATCCTCATTCTCGTTATAATGCAAATTCTAACACCCAACTAATAATACTTAACAATGCCACTACTTATAACCCTCTTTGAATGTACAAAAACTACTTCTTACATGGCTGTTACAACTATTTCTTACATGGTTGTTACAACTGGCTTCACTGATACTTAAACACTTACCACTTCCAACCTTAACCGGGCAATCGGTTTATATGTGTCAGTCAGTGTTAGATGTGTTAAGCTGGAAGCTGACACTGAATAGTACATAGCTAATGCCTATAGGTATTTGTGATGTAATGCCACAAATGCTACCACTGCCTGTGTAAAGGGAGGGGGATAGGCATTTTTGGCAAAGACTCTTTTTGCTTTTTTTCTTTTTTCCTTTTATTCACTAATCTTTTTAATTCTACATTCTTCTCTTCTTTTTTCTCTTTTTCTTTTGTTTCCTTCTTTTTCTTTTGACATTTCTTTTTTTCCTTTTATTTTTCTTTTCTGGCATTTGTGAGATTGAGAACGTACCTCCAACGTCAAGTGGGGTTCATTGTCCGCCAAGGTCTTGCTGATGGACACGATGAAGATGGTGTTGTTTGCGGGAATACAGAGGCCTGATGTCTCCAGTAGCTGTCCTTCCATCTTCAGGTTAAAGGTGGCAGTCAGCGCACAGAGCAAATTGTATGCCGCCGACCTCAGACAGGGATCGTTGCTGCCAAGGTTCAACAGCGCCTGTGAGAAAAGGAGAATTGATGCTTTGATGTTTTTTCATTCAGGAGACTCTGACAAACATTATGAAATTGGCCAAGAATGATTTATTTTTTTTCAATACATCAGCCAAAGGAATGCCGTCACAACTGATACAGCAGTTTTTGTTGTTGTTGTTGTTGTTGTTCAAAGCATGTGTGAGTTGATGAGTAAACAATACCAGGTGTTCGTCAAAATGGGTATCGTTCTTCATTTTTATTTTTCTCAGCAGACAGATCTCATTGCAATGTATTATGTAATGAGTAGCTGTAGGACAGATTCATGACTTGCGACAGCAGTCACTGATAATCTTCTAAAACCAGTAAAAAATTACCCATTCTGCTGCTTTACACACAACAGTTTTTGCAGAACAGTTAGCAACCAAATTTCAACACTTGCTTCCTTTTGGAGTAAAATGGATGATGGATGGCAGGAAAAAGTCACCAAAATTTTTAGTTAGAGGCCAATCAATACTGGACCATGCATTAAAGGGAAACAGGGCATTTTGAATATACCAGCATGCCATACAAAGAAAATAGCTTTAATCATTGTTAAACCATTCAGTCTCATCAATAAATATCTACAAAAGCTTCATCTCCTCAAAACATTATGCATGTGATGAGTAATGGAAGATGCATCTGAATTTTGAAAAGTTTGGGTGAACAAATTATTGTTGAGTAACAAATAACTGTATTTCCATCTGTCAGAAACTTGTTTCTTGAAAGAATGGCCACTTTCCTTCCTTTTTTTGAATAATCTACCATTTTATGTCCACAAAATTGGTTTTAAAAATATAGTTGTCTTCTGTAAAACAATCGCCTTATATCCCTTCAAAACAGGATAATGCATGATCAGGGTTAATGCAAGCGATGCATGAAGGTGCAGCCCAAGAGCATTCAACGATATAATTAACCCCCCCCCTGAGGACTGAGAGTGCATTATTCTGTGTTTAATGCACAGATCAAGCATTGATTTACCTTGTTCATTAATACACAGAGAGATTTTGATGGAAGAGAAAATTTGGGTTTGTAAACAATATTACTGTAAACAACCATACATTTTATTGAAAACAAACCCCAAGAAAAGGTAACACAATAAACAACATGGCAACAACATTCTTGTGTAATTGACAAAGAACTACCATTGTTTTGCTAGCATGAAATAAGGTAGCAGATGACAAAACAATGCTGATCTACAGGTTTCATTGCATTCATCTGCCAGTGATTTTACACTGAAATTACCATGCATTTTCCAGTAGATAATGCATGGTCACCTGAGTGTAATGGACCAATAGGAGTTGAGGATTTTCACTAAGTATAAATTAATTCATATATAACAAAACATATGAATGACAAGATGGAATTTTCATGAAAAAAAAACTTAGTTCAGACGTCTCAAAGCCTGATTACCTCTTTCGTTCAAACAATCGTCATGGTAAAATACATTTTAACTAGTTGAGACGAGCTGCTGGTAAACAAAGATGCAAATATTTTTGCCTGTAAAGATAGAGCTTGTGCAAACATTCAGAGAGAAATTCAGTGAGTGGTTCTGAGGAGTTCCATTTTATGTGCTCCATGACAAACATACTGCCCTTCATTTTGACAGTTTGCTGAAGGGATGCCAAAAAATAAGCATGGAATTGATCAAAATGTCACATACCATGTTGAGAATCGTCCCCGGTACATCCTTGGGTCGAATTTTGGAATGAACCGCAGGGGCACCTTGCTGTGTTTTCGGACAAGAAAGTTAAGAAAAAATGAGAGATTTATGTTAGACTAGATCAACAGCACTCAAACACAGAGCCACAAACTCTTATTTACAATGGACAATAATTGAAGAGCAAGAAGACGCCAAATGGCAAATCATGAAATTGCCAGTTTATGGTTACGACCATGGGCCAAACTCAATGTCAACACCTGCCATCAAAAGAGTTCTGAACTAGCCAATCGAAGGGACAAAACAATCAAACAGACTGACTTTTTAATGAACTTAAACGTCTTCTTAAACTCAAAAAGAAATATGTTGAATAATCGGTCATCTGCCACAATGAAAAAGCAGGCGAATAAAAATAGTTTTACTGACTTTTCTATTTGAATTGAACAAACTGCTGCCCCCACCACAGAAATGAAAGTAGAAGCATGACATAGAACGTGACCTTTGCAGAGCTCACACATTTAGATGTTTGCATGACAGTACTACCAATACTCTCCAGTTGTTCATGAACGTGTGAATCTGTTCCAACAGATGCACCAATTACTAAATTATTTCAAGAGGGGAATACATAAACGAAAGTCACGCGACCCTACTTTCTTGGAAGGTATATCTAAAGGTGGAAAAGAAGAAGGAGAAAAAGTAAAAAGAGGGTAAAATATTTTTACTTACCCTTCTTGACCTCTCCCACTTTGTTTTGATTCTCTGGATGGTCCTAGCGACCTCCTCGCACTCCTGATGCATGAAGGAGATCATCCGCCCATCTCGGAGGAAGACAGTAAACTGGGTCTCGTCCACGAATGTCACCTGAACAGAGAAGAAAAAGACATCTGACTAAGAAACAATCCATTCTTTACAGCCAAAATTCTTGTTTGCTGATGAATTTTTGGGGGCAAGCTTATGGAGAAAGAATAGCTTACTCCTCTGAAAATGTGGTATTTTCATTTACTTATCTTTTAATTTATTGCTTTTCCACAACAATAACTGCGGAATGATGACAGCAGAAAAGGTGTATGAAAACGAGGAAAACAATTGACGTGGAAGGAAGTTATCTAGAAAAAAAAACCTTTTGGTCTTAAAGACAAGAACTCTCTCCTGCTCCCTCCCTCCCAAAAAAACAAAGAGAGACAAAAACAGACTGAAACAACTGAAACTCAACACTTTTGGTTGCTTAATGTTCCTGTGTAAGGATATTCAGAATGAATATATTAGAAAAAAGTTCAGTTGTGATGAATAGATCCCCCCAAAAAAAAAAAACAGAAAATTTGAATCTGGTTGGTGTAAAGTTAAATCTTTTAGACATTTTGCCTTTAAGATGTTCTTTAAACCTCTAATACTCTCTTTTCCCTCCACTCTTGAATTGAAGTGCTTGATGACATCCATGTAACTGTTTGTTCTCCTTGAGATACCGAGCTTACAAAGTTTTCTGCATGTGCTCAAAATCTGACCAATTAAACTTCCACCAAGGACAATGGGCTTGTTGTATTAAATCACTGAGATATGCCAACACTGCATATGAGAGACTCGTCCAATCTTCCCTTCATGAAATGTCATGTATAAAAGACAGCACACAACAAACAGACATGCCATCATGAATTAAGAGGTTATGATTATCACAGAAAACCAAAAATTAAGGTTTCTGGAGTTCTTTGTGGGGGAGGGCAGATAAAGTGATTGCACGGCAAAAACGGAGGCAAAAAGTTAAATCATTGAATCTTCACATCCAAAAATTTACAGAATATCTCCTAATTGAAACATTCTACAAATTGGAAAAATAAATATTACCAACACTTTGGCTTGCCTGCGCCATGTGAGACTGAGTAGCCAATCTCGAATACAGGAACCCTTTGTAATGCCATGCAACTTGTTTGCAACATGAATGCAACGTTAAGTACAGTATTAACGTTAGGTATTATTTTGAAATATGTCTGAACACCAGAGTATGTATAACAGGTGTGCACCTGCAAAAATTACCTCATGTAACTATCACTTTTGTTATCTCAACCTGCAATGCACACCTGGCATCTGATGACCTTCTTTTATACTTTTCGTTGAAGTTGAGCATACTTTTCTTGGAAGGTGAGAATAAACACCAATTGAGTCCAAAACCTCAGTACTACTCTGTCATACATACTTCAATCACAGCATATCAAAGGAGGAGCTTAAAACACTAATGCACGGGGTCCACAGATCCAAATAAAGGATAGAAACATTTCATGCAAGTACTGTGTGCAATACAGTGTAACAACTTCAACTTTTCCAGGTTTCAGGAACATTTTTGGTCAATAATTTGCAAAAAAGACTCATTGCACATTTTTTCTTCACACCTTAACTAGTAAAATATTTTGCTTACATGCAAAGAAGCATGCTGGGGAACTCTGATACAGACCGGCGATGGATCGAAATCCTGACACCATCTTAAAAGAATTCACGAACATTCAGATGGGGTGACAATATCTCCATACATGTAACACATTGAGATAAAAAAAAACAATGCAAAAGAAAAAACCATTTCGAAACCACCACCAAACGCCAACCCACCCATCTAAAATTAGGAATGCAGAAAAAATGAAAATAATTTTTTCAATGAAGGTTGGCTGTCACAATTTAGAATGAGAATAATTATTCTAGGTTTTACTCATGGCACCAACAATTCAGCAATAAAATCATTGACACCACCCATTTCAACATACTCTTCATTCATTGGTCTGCTATTCAATTGCAAACAAATAGACAAATAGATTCCATCAGAGTGTATTCTGTCACCGTGAGACTTGCAGGTTTAGAACGATGCCTACAGAATTCATGGAGGCTTTAAAAAAATTTTGCAAATTTGGCTATGAGAATTCAAACCATAGAAGCGTCATTACAGAAAGTAAATATGGAAATGAAATTTGCACAAAAAGTTTCTTAGTCAACCAAATGATTCGTGCAATCGTTCCAAATGGTTTGCGGTTTACATCAAACAGTTGAGGAAGACTTGTTGCCACTATGATGACATGAACACAGAAGGCCAGTCAATGAAATGGTAATGGCGTAATGAAAACAGGGGTGGACCATCACCAAGAAATTCACCAAAAAAGATTAAAATTTATAGTTCTGTGAGATAAAAACATCATTGATATCCATTCTTACTTAGCAGGGTATGAAAGCACCCTCCCCCACCATCAACCAATCTTTAAACTTCTCCGAATCAGCCATCGCCAGTGTTGGCGAATCCGCCAGTATCTCGTTTTTACCTCTTTGATTTCAGAAGCGTGATAGATGTCATTGAGCAGTACGTGCTGGCTCATTATCTTGGTCTTCTCCATGCAGGTTACTTGCATAGCTGTGCTACCAACCTTTAAAAGATAAGCAAAACACAGGAGGATAAAAGGAAAAATGTTGTGAAAAGGAACACGACTAGAGAAGGAGGACTTCAATAAACTGAGAAACTTATTGTACAAAATAATTTCAACGTGTTGCTATGGAAACGGATAACAAAACATACATGTTGAGATATTCTGACTGTCAGGGAGACACTGGGGTTGTGATGCATTCACAGAAATGTTCACCCTCAGTCATTTGTTCTTTTATTCATCCAATCATCGCTCCATTCATTCCTATGTTTACTTCTTCATTTACACATTTCTTAACAGTGTAATACACAGAAAATATAACAGCTGGAAAATTTAAACAAAGGGCAGGGAGCAATATAAGAAATCCCAAATGCCATATTCAGGAGGGTGGTCCTGTGAAACACAGAAAAGAGGATGCAAACAAAGTTTGTTCCATGTTCTACTTCTCACATGCAAGTCTTGGAAGAATTTACAGCAAAACAACAGGAAGTTTTGTACATGATATGAAGGACACAAGAAAACAGAACAATGATGTCTAATAGTCTAAAGAAAAAATTATGCAATAGGATGAGAAGGAAAATGATGGAGAATCACCACTTAATGCTCCCAAGTTACTCAATTAAGTTGACTACAAAATGTTCAGCAAACGTATCACAGGATCTGTATTTCAACGGGTGATGATGATAGAATATTATCAATCTAAAACAAACTAAAGAAGATGCTACAACAGTATTGACAAACCAGTGTCAGTGATCTTGCGTCAGAATGTAGCTCTTCTGTCTCTTATTGGAATCAACCCAAAAGAATTCCGTACATGTTGAAGATGTGAACATTTCCAGTCTTGCACTCAGCAGGTTGAAATTTCTTCCAACCTTGTGCCCATTTGTGACAATTTTCCTTTTTCATCAAAAAAAAAAAAGCCAGAGAGCATAACTCACTTTGATCGATACTCTGATGTCCCTGTGAGTCTCTGAGAGCTTGAGGGCATTCGTGAAGACCTTGGGATCTTCATCCAGTGCCAACGTTGATTTTGGTAGGTGTTGTTGATTAGTCTCGATGTACTCCGACAGTTTGGTGACCGACTCCACGAACACCAGCTTACAACATCCCTGAAAGAGATTGTAAAGAGAACAATTTGAAAGCCTATTTTGAAGCACCAGACCATGATCAGACTTTTTAAAAAACTCTGATGCTTGGTAAAGACTGGGAGACAGCATGCTTTTGGAGAATATTTGACAAAATGCTTAACACCAGGTTGACAAATGCAATGTTAGCAATCAGAAATCTTATGACCAAAAGGCACATATTATCCCTACCCCTTTCTAATAACCAAGACAGTGTCTCCTCCCATTTGTTCCACATTATTACTTAAATAAGACAGCATTATAAAAGTGTTTGCCTCTGCAGTTGATAAAATGAAAATACACAAAGATATATGGAGGACAGATGAGAGGTATTTTCAGTGACAAGAAACACCTTGGTCCATCAGGTTTGAGAGTGTGAGGACAAGAAGCTCTGGTCGTTTGAAAAGGATGCAAGCAATCGTAACGTGGTCACAATGACGAGAGAGAATGCAAAATACAGTTATGGGATATGCTAGAATGATGAAAGACATATTTCATTCAATGAATCATAACTTTTACCTTGAGAGGGGAGAAAAACTTCTCATTTCTCTTGACATATTCCTTCAGCCAGGAGTTGCAGTTGTAAACGTAGACTCCATTCAGATTCTGATACAGCCATTCCGGGAACACCTTCCACCTTGTTAAATGTTGTTGCTATGAAAACAGAAATAACAGTAGTACCATGTGATAAGTTGGTCATAACTTGGTCATGTGATAACTTGGTCAACATAAGATACAAATGTCAGGCATTGCGACTCATGCAGTACAAATAAAAAAAATAAAATGCATGTATACCAGTAGTTATCTAATTTTTTACAAGTATTCTAACTTCTAATTCCACTCACAAAATACTTGTCAACTAGCAAAGAAGGCCAATCTTAGTTTGTCAGTGTCATGTTGTCCATCAAAACTTCTTCAAAACTTTTACTTCAAAAGTAACCACTTGTGACATCTGACGGTCCTCGTGTGAAGCAATCAATTTCACGTTCAAGTCTAACAAAATTAGAAGCCACCATGGTACCACAGAAACAGTGTATAAGAAACACCACTTGCTAGGGTAACAGTAATATGGTGATGTCATAAATTACCAATATCATACAATAGCAACATTTTTAGATTTTTCACAAACCATTCCCATCATGCTTGAATGACTTCCACAACATTGTTCAATAAGCTGAAACTATGACTTTTCCACCACACTTTAATGTACCCTTGTCTACCATCTTTAGGCCGAAAAATACGCCAAAAAGGGTTCCTATGGTGAGGCTGAATATTCCATGAGTTACAAAGCAAGCAGTCCCAATTGTGTGGATGTCACTGCAATAAGAACAGCAAATTTGACTTGACACGATATTTACACACTATTGCCTCAAGTCAGAGAACGGACCATAAACTGACCTTGAATCTGTTGTCAGGTCCTAAGTTAGTACAGTCTAGAACGACCTCATACGGCTTCTTGTGAGGTTTCAGGGTCATTCGTATATGGTATATCAGGGCATCAATCTCCACCTGACTGCACCTGTGTATAGGATGAAAAGCATCAAAGGCATCCCAACAGCAAAAAAAAACATGACAAACATGCACCCACATGAAACCACTTCCATAGCACTAATGTGACCAACCATCAACAGTGTTACATACAATCTGTAAGAGAAGAAGTATTTTGCATGATTTCACAACAGCCTAGGGGCACTATGGTTCCTTGTACTTGGAATATACATACTGTAAAATGATATACCTGAGTTCATAAATATCAAAGAAGCCATTTCAATTAATGCAATATATTGAAGATGTTGATTTCTGCAATATCCAGCAATATCCCATTCATTTTACAAAACATAAACAGCTGTGCATTTCTCATTTCAAGAAGGGGCTCTGCAAATTGCAATATGGCTTATCCCATCTATGCCCCTTTAAAGTCCAATAAACTGATAGTATGCCCTGGGGGGAACTACTGGGGTCTAGTTTAAACTGGTAAGAACACCAACTGACTTATTTTCTTTCACTGTTACCTGCCCACCTCACTAATTGAAAAGACACTTACATGAATGCACACATTAGCACTCAGGCACGAGGAGGTAAACTGATCCAGCCAAAACTTGTCTGGTGTGACCACCTACAGTAGTGCAAACAAAACTGCTTCTTTTTCATTTGATCAAGAAATTGCTAACTCAAGCAGTACTTTAGGATGCACTGGAGGGGGACTGATGGTACATATGAGCATCCATAGCATAAGGTTTTCAGACTTTTTCCCCCAGTTCCCCCAGATGACCTTTGACCTCCACCAAAAACAATAGGGCACACCTTCTCAATATGGCAAACCTACATACCAAGTTTGACTTTCATCCGACTTTCCCCTATTGAGTTACAGCGTACTCAAGCAAAACAGACATTTGCCCCCAGTTCCCCCAGATGACCTTTTTGACCCCTATTGAGTTAGAGCGATCCTAAGCAAGTGTCACAGATGCACACACACACACATACACACACACACACGCCGACCTGACTGCATAGGTTCCTTTGCTGATGCAAGGAACCAAAAACCATTGGAATTGACAGAATACAATGAAACCCTGAGTGGTTGACATGTTGCAACTGCAGCACAGTCTGTAGTGTCGGTGTCAATATGTGACCCGAATCAAGCAGGTAGAAATTATTGTTCAGTAGTCATGACAACCTGAAAGGGTATTTCACACTATTGTTGCTATGGGATACTTGCTACTGCACATGTCTGAGTGACAAACATTGACAATCTGGGATGGTTATGAATATTTATAATTAAAATACCAAAAGGATGCATCACCATCTCATGTCTGAAACTAGGAAAAATGTCCACCTGCCATTCAACAAAGTGAGTTTCACACTGTCTAGCACAACAGTAGGCATGGTTTACGTACATACAGACCAAGAAAATTGTTCACAAAAAGAACAACTCAGATTAACTGCAAAAAAAAAAGATAATAAAAAAAAAGGAGACGTATGAACGAACACGGAAACTACCCAAAGGGCGTTGTTGTTTCAACATCCGGCAAAATGCTTCAAAGACAGGATTATTCTGATTATTTTCTTGGAGCACGAATCCCAAAAGAACGACTGCGAGGACGACGGAAACCTGGAAGAAGCAACTTACTTGTATTTCCTCGCTATGTAATAGAAGACAGGATGTCCACTTTTGCTGAACCCCTCCTGGTAGAATATATTCAAACTCTTAATGTGCTTCAGGTCTTCTTCATTGTGAAAGTTCCGTCTGGTGAACATATCGTCGAAGTTGTTGCTGCTGAAGTCCATGCTGCCCCATCTGATGAAGGTGACATCAAAAACAACGGGTTCCAACCAGTGTGTCCCCGGACATAACCGTGTTTACATTTGCGTTCGTTACTTAATGCGATGTGAGTGAAATCGATGATATAGCACTACACAATATTACTCTTATTATTATCACAAAAATCCAATAAGTTAGTGACTTTCTCATGATTCACATATCAAAAGAAGAGAGAGTACTGCAAGCATCTTCTTACTTAATCTGACTTCACTTTTAACACACAATTGGATTCAAAACTCAGTATTTCTTTTTAAAACTGTGCATTTTCTGAGGAACGGACTGTACCGCTGAGTCGACATTTTCATCAACATTTGAGGTGGGGTATGCGGACAGTCCAACAGGAGCGATGTAAATGATCTAGGCTATTTTTCAGGGCCATCTGTCTTTCTTTGAGCAATGATTTCCATGACAAAGACTAAGAATTGGGACACTTTGGGCCTATAATTGCTTAACTGGCTTTTTAAAACTAGTTATGTCTCAGAGTAGAAACGACAAAGATTTCTCAGATAATTAATTCGGCCAAGACTGATTCTGCAATGAATTTTATATTTTGAAGGAAATTGTTTCTTTGTTTTTGGTTTCTGTTGTCTTCGTCCAAGCAGAGAGATGAAATAGCAGAGGACAAAAAGCATCAATTACAGCAACGTAATAATTTTTTTAACGCAGGATTTGTGTCGTGATATTTGTCCTCGTAGCTTGTAAATGAAATCACTGGCAAGTTACTCACTGCTGAATCTAATGCTAATCTGGAATGTTCAGGGGGACCAATGTAAGCCAAGAGGGTTATCATCTTGTCAAACGGTCTCCTACCGACAGCTCTGTGATCCCTGAAGATCGAAATTCACAAAGAAAGAAAGAAACAAACAAAATTAACGGACAATTACAGCAGTGGGAATCGTAATCGTCATAAGTTACAAGAAAGAGCAAAAAGTACAGTAACAATCCAATGTAAAACTAGGGCACCAACAGTGCAGAGGCTCAGAGAATCAGTAAGAGAATCTGTAGGAGGAGAAGTATCTTGCAGAATTTAAAAAAATGGGCCTTAGGGTCCACATGGGACCTTGGACTAAAAACCCCTGAACACCCTGAAGGTACCACTAATAGAGCATTATTGTGACAAGCCATCAACATTATACAAGAGAATATGTAGGAGAAGCATTCTGTAGCATTTCATAAAATGGGCCATAGAGCCCACATGGGACCTTGGATCACAAAATTTTTGAACACCCCAAATGGTCCACCATCTATGGTATACTGTGTCCAAGTTTCATGCAAATGCATGAAAGCTGATGGAGAAATATTTTGAAAACTATAAACAGTTACATAGATTAGATAGACAGACAGACTGAGAGACCAAGAAACAGAGAGGCAGATAGACAGACAGATGGACTGATGGACAGGCAGAGAGATAGACAGATAGATAGAAGACAGATAGACAGACAGACAGACAGACAGACAGACAGACAGATAGACAGATAGACAGATAGACAGATAGACAGATAGACAGATAGACAGATAGACAGATAGATAGATAGATAGATAGATAGATAGATAGATAGATAGATAGATAGACAGACAGACAGACAGACAGACAGACAGGCAGACAGACAGACAGATAGATAGGTAACAGGCAGACAGATAGATAGAGTGATGCCGCACCATTACAATAGCTCACACCATCCACCTGGTACAAGCTACAAAAAAAGAACCTTGACAGTGCATTACAACTGTTTGTTAAGAAAGAAGCTTCCCTTTCAAAACTCAACTTTTCTTGTCAAAATGTATTTTGAAAATTAATGCAAATGAATACAGAAGGTCCTTGTACCAACAGGTGATGGGATTGCCATTAAGGATATGCTCAGAATCCCCGCAACTCACTGGTGTGGGTATTCACAAGTGACTATACTTATCTCTTGCTTACTCATGCATTAAGTCTGACCTAGCTGAGCCTAGGTCTGGTAGGCGCAGTGTCAGAATAGATATCAATTGCACTTTGAGCTTGGTCAAACTTAATGCACGAGTAAGCAAGGGGTAAGTATATGTCTACGATGTCAATACAATGATGCAAAATATAAAGCATCTTTGCTGCTGTAAAGGTAACAAAAGTTACCATGTCCATGTAGGCATTACAATGAATAACAATGACAAACGTAGTTAAAAAATATAACAAAATGAAACATTTCAAGGGATGTATATTTACACACCTGCTACTGGAAAGAAAAGCCCCCATCTTCTCCTGGTGGTTCCAAAGAAGCCTGTGAAGAGCCAGGATGTTACTCTCTAGTATAAAAGCTGTGCTCGTGTTGGTTGTGTCTGGTAAGGTGGTATCAGAGGCTATCTCGTGGAAGAAACTGAAATAAGAATAAAAAGACAAGGAACAAGATGAGGGAGCTAACTTATATCCTTTTTTTTTTTAAATATCATCAGTCACTACATGCACATCACAGGCTTGTATTCTGTGGTGACTTTAAAGCCACATAACATAATAAACAAAACATCAAGGACATCTTCAAAAAGATGAATATGAATGATATGCTAATTTCCTGTTTCAACACCGTAAGCAGCCAATTAAAAAAAAAGTTGGTTTATTTCAAATCGTTTATATCATTTTTGTCACATATTGGACGATTTTTTTGTGTTGAAGATCTACGAAGGCTGAAATTGAAATCTTCATTAAAGTGCTTGGGTTTTGCGATATTACCTTCTGGCATCCTTAAAGTGATCTTTCAGGAAGTTGTTAAACTCTGTCATGTGTTGCTCCTTGAAGTAAACGTGATTGGCGATGTTCTGCAGGATCTTAGAGACGAGTTTCAGGCCTCTCTCCACCCTGGCCGAGGGCTTCGGTTCTACTATACCATGCTCATATGGTGATACTGACGAAGAGAGACTGACGAATTGCACGATAGGATGTGCAAAAATAACACACATTTTACATATTACCGGAAAATGATCCAAGAATCAAATGAACTGACGGAACAATAAAATGCGAGAGAAGATATCTATGGAGCAAATCATGCTTCTAGTTGATATGTGTTTGTCTTAATCTTCCAAAATAAACTTTCATGTGTTGCAAAAATGATGCAAAGGAATACGGTTTTGTTACACTGTGTATCATTCGGCAGAAACCCAGCAGGTATTTTACGGGTATTTTATTCGCTACACACTCACAGGTGGGAACGAATGAAATTTCATATGGATGTGATGCTTTTCTTGAAATTCTTGACTACTTCTCAACACGGAACAAAGTAACACACGTCAATTTAACGTATCAGTTCGAAACAGTGAATAGAATCCTTATCAACAGCATGGAGGGTTGACTTTTTGGTGACAAAATTGAGTGAGCGATTCTGACATTGTCATCCTAGCTTGAGTAAGACGAGTAGAATTCTTTGAAAGCCTTACCAATTGCTGGATTGATAAATCTTAGAAATATTGCACTTCCAACAGCACCAAATGCATTCTGGGGAAACCTCTGAGCGACGACCTGGTACAGGCAGTGACATACGCTACGAAGCTGGGCGGGAAATCTGCAGTGTCAGAAGAGAAGTATGTACGAAATCATCAATCGCTGGTGTGGAAAAGTGCAAGAATTCACCTGACAGACTGCCCTCATTTCAGATTAAAATAAGTACATAAAAGTACATAAATGATAAACCAGAAATTTCTAATAGTGTTACCCATGTATCCGCCTGATGATATTCTACCAGGGTGGTAAAAATTACTACCCGGGTAGCATTTTCACGCACACAAAAAAAAAACCTAGGCCTGACATAGCATTAGTTGCAGCTTAATAACATAGTATTTGCAAGTTAAGCTGTAAGATGCCTCTTTTATTTTCTTTGCAATAAACTTGACAATGAAGGAAATGAACTGTTTCTGTCTTTTTACTGTACCTGATTTGCAAGCATGTTACAAATCCCAAGGGAAAAATTATTACACAGACATACAGTCACTGCTGTTTGTTTATGACATAGCTTAAGGGGTAAGCCTAGCCTACACCATGACAATTCTTCATAAGAACACACTGAAAGAAAGCTCTCGCACAATGTGCATGTAGTGATGTAACCTAGTAACTATGGTGTAAACAGTTGAGAATGAGTTCCCAAGCAGCAGACCAAAGTTTTGTTATCAGTGTGACGTCACTTACTACGCAGGTCCATTAACTTTGTTTTACGAGCCAAGCCGAGCGAACACCAGACTGAAGTTCTCAAAAAGCAGGACAAGTTACAAGTCAGAGTACGCACCCAGTAATTATGTCAAATGCAGAACACAAGATATGTTCCGGCATGTTGGTATCTGTACAACTTGTTGTAGTTAAACATCTGTCCGACCTGGTTCTAACCGGATCTTCTAGCGCTCATAGCTACAGTATAGGCTAGGCCTAAGTTAGTATTGGTAACGTTAGTTGTAAATTAGTAATTCTGTACGTGGGGCACTGTACTAAATTTACGGTACGTACACAGTATTAGTATTTCGTATACTGTGCTTGGCTAGGCTAAGTTACGCTGAATAATGCAAAACCCAAGGAAACAATCAGAACCCACTAAATGAATAAATAGTCAAACTTCACAGAAGCTGCGATTGAGCAAGTAAACAGGACACGCATAACCGTTGGATATTTTAAGAGATATTCAGGCTACCTGACGGGGCATTTCCATTTATCAGGTTTAACAGTCACTTTTCTTTTTGCCACATACAATTGTGTTCAGCTCACCTACACATGCCTAATTCTTTTCAATATGAGGTGACATCCTGTCCATTAGCGCATTTATAGTTTGTTTAGACAGTACACCTCAAATCAATTGTTACAAAATCAAAGAAGAAAAAGCCAACAACAATAACCTGTGAAGTAGGCCTAAAGCACTCGATAGTTTGTCAGTCTACTGTAGAGATATGGGCGGCGGATTGTTTTGTGAATTAAAGACTTAGGCCTTTACAATTTCAAAGCCACAAACGAAGTCGCACCTTGACAATCGGGTACCCGTGTACCCTGAATGCCATTACCTGTCAAATTTTCTGCCCAGTGAAAATATTACTTTCTACTGAACAAACCAGAATTTGGAGAGCACACATAAGAACCTTCAACTATCACCAGAACATTAAATAACCGCATTCAGTTTTAAATGAGTAGCTCCCGCATCCTGACTCAGCACTCTCCATCCGATCACCACAGGACTTCACGACTGGCATTCAGCGTCAACTGGAAAGGCATGACTGTTTCTAGTTTACTTTGTCAAAACTGAACTCTCCTGACAAAATGCATTGAGAGAGAGTGAAGAAGCAGCCTCAGCAGTAAACCAGAAACACACAGCAGCAAAACTGCAGCAACCTCCAACATGACATGGCAACTGAGGCAAAGTAGGAACTCTTTTTACTTTTAAGGTACTCACTTGCTGACAGATTTGATGATAGTAGAAAAGAATTTCTCTGTCAATTCAATCAGATTCCTCTGATTTCTCTCAAGGTTTTCATCTTGATCCATTCTACAAATTGAACAAAAGAAATAAGTGAAAACTTGGCAAAGTTGTACAGAAATATCCAAATTAATGGTATTATGAGAACCATCCCCACAACAAATCTGATGGTTTTACAGTTCAATGAGGCTCAGGTTGATGCAGGGTACTGGATTATGCACTGTCCCAACAGCTTAATGTGTGGCCTCAGAATAGCTTGTGTGATGTCACTCTTCATATTACTTTCACTTTTATGCTTCTAACTTAATTAAGCAAACAGAACAAAACAAACCTGTCACACACAACAATGGTTGAGTTTTTGACTAATCTTCAGAATGATAGAATTCAAATTCGAGCAGTAATATCCGGTCAAGGTAACTTACCGTTTCGGATCAACTTCGTATGACACTGTGCTCAAATCCGGCGACATCATATCTGAAACCAGACCCTCCAGCAGGCCCCTCAGATAGATGGCACCAGTACATTTTGAAACAGTAGGTCATAATTTTGCTTGCTAAGCTATTGCCCCGGAAAAGAGTTTGCAGAGAATCTGCTATTTCAACCTTGGAGAGGGAAAGAAGAAACAACCAATATTGTTGGTTAGATTTCAAATTTTGGAAAACAGAATTGTCAATGTCATATCTCTCACACAATGCAGGCTAATACTGATGTAACCGGGGGCAACAGAGGGGGTCATCCAATCTTAAAAGTGGGGGGGGGGGGCAAAGAGTAAGTGAATATAGACAAAATTGAGGGAACAAAGCAGAAGGGTAAATGGAGGATCAAGAAAAGGAGAGGCAGTGAGAACTTTCACTTCTCCAGCCCTAGGAGGGAATCAAAATGACTACCCATCAAAAGATTTGCTTCTTCATCCCTTCAACAATGCTGTTGAAGGCTCCTAGACCCCGAGCACAAAGTATCGGTTGTTGAAAGATTTTGAAGGCAATCTGTTTCCAACATCCTCTCAAGATGAAATCCTGGCTCTATAGGAGATGAGTTCAGTGGTTCATCCATGGGTAGATTCCAAAAGGCAGAAGGTAAAAAGACTAATAAGTGCATGTCACAGGGAAACCAAAGCAGCCCAAGGGCACTGTGGTTCCTTGCACTGATGTACAGTAATGTAACTTACGAGGTAAAAGGGGCATTTTGCATTATTTTGTACAATAGCCCATACAACCTATTTCTGACGATGAACCCTCAGTTTTGTAACATAAAAGCTGTAAGAGAAAGAAACATTCTTCATGATTTTATATGGCTCATAAGGCCCATTTCAGACATCGGAGCGTAAACATGACAAACACCCAGATGGAACCACTTCCACAGCACTAATGTGAAACAACCATCAACAGTGTTACGTACAATTTGTAGGAGAAGAAGTATTTTGCATGATTTCACAATAGCTCCAGGGCGCTATGGTTCCTTCGTACTTGAAATATACATACTGTGAAATGAATGTAAATGCTTGAGTTCCTATATATCAAAGAAGACATTTCAACTGATGCAATGACTTAAAGATGTCGGTTCCTACAATCCATTTTACATAGCACAAACAGCTGTGAATCTTTCACTTAAAGGGAAATAGGGCATTTGTTTTACAGAAAACAACCATATTTTCAAAACCTATGTTTGTGCACACAGAATGATAGATTATTCATACAATAAGGAAGGAGAGTAGCCTTCTTTTCAGGAAATACGTTTTCTCACAGAGAGAAATTAAGTTATTTGTTGCCCAACAATAATTTGTTCACCCAAACTTTTCAAAATTCAAATGATGCACCTTCTGTTACTTGTCACATGCACAATGTTTTGATGAGATGAAGCTTTTACAGATGCTTATTGTTGAGTCTGAATAGTTTACAATGATTAAATATATTTTCTTTGCCATGTTGGTGTATTCTACATCCCCTATTTCCCTTTAATCATTTAATATTACTCCCACTAGCAAAAATTTAGTTTCTCCAATGTGTCAATACAATTTTATCCTTTACATCTGTTAAGGTTCAATCAATTGTTCAAAAAGAAAACCAAAGAAAATGCTCACCTCCTTTGAAAACATATTCCAT
This sequence comes from Stichopus chloronotus, assembly GCA_021234535.1. Lineage (NCBI taxonomy): Eukaryota > Metazoa > Echinodermata > Holothuroidea > Aspidochirotida > Stichopodidae > Stichopus > Stichopus chloronotus. The sequence goes on along the minus strand of CM037837.1, from coordinate 6,350,289 downwards.
AAAAGTTGGTAGAGAAGATGCTTGGCATCGAACACAGCGACAAATACCCTGGCTAATTCATCCTGTCGGTAGAATCAAAACGGGTGCAAAATACATGAACACAAACAAGTAACGACAACTGTGTAATGTTGGATATAATTGTGAGATGTCATATCAGTACATCCAAGAATTGGAAGCAAAACACATTCTTTTCTTTCTCTTTTTCTGTTTCTCTTTGTTATTGGATGTATCTGACTACTGACCATTTATTTTTATAGCATTTATTTCAAAATTTGGCCTGCATAGATTTGCTCAGAATAAAATGTTTTTCTGATAAATTTGAATCTAAACTGCTCAACAGGTTGAAAATAACATTGGTACTGTTTGAGCAGTTTCTTTTTTTTTATTTTGTTTGTATTTTTGTGGACGTTGTCGAGTAGATTGGCAACAATTGTGGCCTATGTGTTCTTTAAATTCTTCCAATTTGAACAATGAAATAATGAATATTCATTCCTGCATCACAGTGAGGTGCATCCTTAATGGATCACTACATCATTACCATTTGAGAAGAACAGAGTTAATTATTTCTTTACCATTTGCGATGAAGAGACGACATTTGCGAGGGCCATGGCGATAGGTAGCTCTCCCTTGTCTCCCAACATTGTGACCAGTCCCACCAGACGATCGAACCTGTCTGCCAGGACTGTATCGGCCAGTGTGTCAAATTCTGTCCCCTGTTGGAGGATCTTGGTCAGCACTTCGATGAAGGCTGCCCTCGTTTGGACAGTCCTGATGGTAACCAAGACCTGTGCATGGGGTCAAACGGTGACATGGTGTCAAACTTAAAACGTTTACATTCTGGACATCTAACTTTGTGTTTTACAGCAACTGAAGATGAAACACCAGCTGAAGATGACTGTCATATTCTTAGCAAGATCAAACGATGACTGCTAGATATGAAAGAAGTCCATCACCTAAGTACTTCCTCGGATAAAGAAAACTTACTGATCCTTACCCTTCTAACAGATATACTCCACTGAAAATTATTTACCAAAACCCAGATATGCTTAAATCTGTATAAGGCACAACGAAACATTTACCCACATCATGGTGAACATGCCTTACAGCCAAACTTACTGATGGAGTGGGTCAGACCACTGTCTATATTTGCATTGAGCAAGTTGGTCATGGCCTGAATAGGTGTACGTGCGCAAGTTGGCATTGACAGTTGTCTGTGCTCGTTGGCGTCTTCACGCCGTTCGATTTCTCCTCCTCGCCCTCAGAGGTTTCGTTCAGGAGATTCATAAAAAGTGTAAAATATCTGAAAAAAAAAGGAGACTCAGTGCACCATGCTACATCAAAGACAAATGTCAGAGTATTTCTCGTCTTTTGAGTAGGCTACGCGTCCGACCAAATTTTATTCAATCATTTGTTTGTCAAACATATAGCTCAATAACCACTTAATTCTTTCCTTCAAAAATCAGTCCATGAAACAACCTCCCCCCATCCTGCCTTTCTCTACTATCACAAGCCCCACACACTGCTTTCATGATTCAACAGCCCCCCCCCCCATTCTGGACAGACTGCAGGGGAAGTGCTTACTTCAGAAAAAGGTCCGATTTGGCTTCCATGATGTCTCCCAGGTCGCCTTCCTCGGGTTGAAGGGGTAAGCCCTCCAATAATACAGCCATGGCATCCATGCTGGCCTCATCTAGGTCCCTGCAAAAAGGAAAACCCATCGAAATTCCTCATCCATCATGATGAATCAGTAAAGAGGTTTATACAGGACAAAGGAGAATCAGCAGATGGTCACTTTCATCTGACTTTCAAAACATGTCATGAATTTCGAGTTCATTCCCTGCATCTATACAGCAGGCAAAACTTTTGGTGCACACCGGGACAAAGAGGAAGCCTTCGTCAAAACGAATTACAGTTTCACGTATTAAGCGACTTTTGACAGGAAACCTGGTCGATGGTTGACGTGGAACTTCAACCATCAAAATACTACAAAACAATCAGAATTCAAATGTGATTCAACAAATGCACAATGACGTCATCGCAATAACCAATTACACTAAAACTACCTGTTTCACTAGGAAAACATTGAATGTCATCTCTACATCAGACCCAAACACATGCACGACTACCGGTAATTTGACAATGCCACAAGGTCAAAGAGTGAACCAGAATGTAACACTGTGCACATCTTGTCCTACCTCGTCAGCGCTTTGATGTCGGTGACAGGACCGTCATGTGAAAACATAAGTATCCAATCTGAGAGGTAACCGACCAGTTTGTTGCGGAACCAGATCTCCTGACGGAAGGAGAGGATGTCCCTCCTAACCATCATCTTTTGACCGGGAGGAGGAGATAGAAAAGATGTAAGAATGACTAAAATGAAAGAGAAATTGTCAAAATATCTCACGAAAATGAAAAAAAAAATACAGCCATTTATCTTCGTCCCACAGGGTTTGACTCTCAAGAGGTAGTGCAAACTGAAGAACAAAGTAATTGTTCCTCAAACTGTTTGCGTCTCTTTCTTCTTTATGTTGGAAAGAAAAATGTTTTGTGGAAGGAGATGTGTTTTGTGTAGGCTGAAATAATGCACATTACAATCTTCATGTTGTATTTCTATGACATGTAGTTGCTATGGCAGTAATCCGGAATATGAGTTGCACTAGTACTAGTAATCACCTGGTCATTTACCTTTGTTCTTTGTCAGTGTTTCAGGGGAGTTTAGTCTGTGCAGTCTCTCCCTTGTCAATCTTTCAGCTCTAGAATGAGCTCCAGGTTGAAATGGGGTGGTCGGGAAATGGAGCTGTTCCCATTTTCCTGTTCTGACTGGAAACCACTCTCTACTACCCCCAAATGAACATAATCTACATTCATTGTAATCACAAAAAGATGCAAACTCAAATCCATTCTGGTCATCAAAAAATCACTTCCATTGGGGATACGTGGACTTCACCTAGTGGTAAAGCAACATGCCAGTAATTCTTTGGGTATTTCAGATTCAGGGTGGAACTCTGGCTGAACAGAACATCAAAATGTGCTCGCTGAACGGCTTACCTTCGACAAGAGTCTACAGACTTGCACCTTGATGTTCATGACGTAGGTGTTCGTAGGGCTGGGATCAAGTCTTCTGACGTATCTGTCGAGGTGAAAACGGTAACTGTGAGAATATCAACCAAACATCTACCAAGGGTTATATGAATTTCACCTCCTGTGATTTAAATTACTCTACTGAGCATAGGACAGATACTTTGAATTACGATCTCGGTCCAAGCTTCCGTAATTACACTTAATAACAGGCAACCTAAATACCAAACACAAAATGTGTTGAAAGCTTCCCTTCTTTATACATCATGCCAACGACGAAGGCATCACAAACACATATACATATATACATTAGCCTACACGTGCCAACGTGATTACAGAGAATGCTATGATGATCGAAACCGAAGCGGACGGAGGGATTCTGCTTTCGTGAACAGTTCCTGGTCATTCACTTATCACAAATGTTGACAATTTCCTATTCCTAAGGCCACTGAATGGCTTCTTCATTTGGATAAAGAAGCTTGAAGTCATGATCAAATTGCTCAGGTAGACTTACATCCTGGTACTTTTCACCCCATGACTTTCCAATTATGTGCAATTATGATTTGGTATTTTTCACCGCAGTTTCACCTCTCACCTTCTATTCAGTGTAGAGGTTTTGAGCTTGCACAGACCAATTGGCTCCATTCATAGGAACCTTCATACACCTGCTTATGGTATGCTGTATGATATCAGCTTTGGTAATCATACAGCATTTTCTGATTCAGAAACAACCAATTTATGGGGGTTGCTATTTGAACTAGTAACTCTCAAACAAGAGATACATAATTTAAAAGAAAAAAACAATGTAGATTGAATACCAAGTTACCATTAGAACATGCTGCTGATTTTGTTTTGGAACAAAAGAAATGTCCACTGATTCTAATTACTGCAAGACAGGACAATCGAGGAAAATTACGACGCATGGCACTCAGGAAACTGTGAATAACAGTGCTTCCAACCAACATATATCACCGCTGGTCTACCAGGCTGGTGTCGACCCTGGCGACCAATCATGTGAACGTTAGGGATTGTGAAAACTGACCTGACAATGGCAAGAATGAGTTCCTCGATGCTCATGACTCCGAGGTGTTCAGACGTCTCGTCCTCCTCTGTGTTATTCTCCAGTATTTGTTTCAGTACCTGGATGGCGTGCTCTACGAACATGGTGTTTTCTTCACTGGCCTGAACCTGTGGGGAGACAGGACAAAACAGCACCAGGATTATCAGGCTTCTCCTATGACAGTGGTGGCCATACCCAAGGCCACAGATGGTATCCAAATGTGACAACAACTTTCAGCAACTGAATTTTCTTGACGGTATGCTTAAAAACAAATTCAAAATTATAAGGATCCTTTTTTTTTTGCAAATTTACAGGAAAATGTGTTCATACCTGGAAGTTGGGATCAAAGAACTTATCTACATATTCTTTGAGAAGTTGAAAGAGTTGAGGGTACAAGGTAGCGTCAAGCTCTCGACCGATCAAATCCTTCACCGTCTCTCGAATCTGCAAGCGAAACAAAGGAGAGATCAAACAAGGCATCAGAAAAACCGCACCCTCAATCCTTCGGGCACAAAATTCTTAGCATCATGCTGACTATGTTTGGTGGTGCAGTCTGGATGCTACTAGCAGTCACTTGACTGTTGCTATGAAGACTGGCTCATGGAGATGACAGTCGCTATGGAGACTGGCTCATGAAGATGACACCTGCCACACTGCTGCTTCTAGTCAAGTGCACCATTCCGTGCATTTTTATTTCAGAAACCAGGATGGAATGTTTCTAACTCTCACTATTACCATGGCGATTCATCTGCGACCTTCTTGCAACCATTTGTTTTTATTTCCTACAAATGTGAGTAATAAGCATCACAACTGCAGAATTACATACACTATATTGACAGTTTTTCCACAGACAGCTGACAACAAGTTAAAAAATGCAGCTTGACAGCATTGTCTTCGTTCTCATTTAGTTACTACCATAACTTTTCATGCGTTGATCGACTTGTTATTTATGGCCCACGCACTTAGCTTCAAACACTAAAGTAGCACACCAACAGAGTCAACAGTCTTGAGTCTGGGCAATATTCGACTATCTTACCCTTCTGTTGCCAAATTGAACATCAATGGATCAACATCACTTTCACTTCATTCTGCAGAACATTTACAATCGCATCTTACCTGAGGTCCGTATGCCTCGTTGCTGCACACCAAGAGCCTCAGGAGAAAACTCAGGAAGCTTTAACGAAACAAAGAACAGAATTGATTTCTTGATACCCACTGGGAGAAATTACACAAAAATACCTAAAATAAATGGTTAGGATGACAGAGCTGCATCAAAGACACAAAATTTAACCAGAGAGCCGAAACCCATAAGAGATGAGCTTGTTTGATAGAAGTAACTACTATATCCTTTCATGGTGAAAAACTTAACCAAAATTTGGTTACCTGAGCTCATTTACAAGAAAATAAATTTTTGACATAAAGTTTGAATGCACAAAACATATAAAAACATGCCTTTGTTGGTAAATTTTGTCCCTTGGTCAGTGCTGGTTTGGTCTTTCAGTCACTACCAGAGCTATGGTAAACATATCTCTGGATCTATGAATTCATGTAACATGCACTGTGCAATCACCACTTTTTGGTATAAAAGAATTAGTAAAATTTTGAACAGCCTCAAAGAGGTATCAGCTTGCAGACTGACGAGAGAATTCATGTACTCACTCCCCGACAGGAAGCTGTTGTTGTTCATCGGCACATGATCCGTTAGACGTGAGGGAAACCTGTCTCACAAACGGTTCCCCATCTGGGGAATCAAACCTGAAAATGGGAGATTTGAGACATTTGGAAATAATTAATTACACAAGGTAAGAAAGAAACAACTTTCCCAAGCAGGTATGTCGATGGAGCCAAACAAGGTACTAGCCAAACCTTTTAATGATAGTCTTACAGATGGTTACAGTTTTCAAAATTTCTTCTCAGACAGCTTAAAAGGTATCTACACAAAATCCTTGAGTCATCTTCCAGATGAGACAGAGGTTGATAGATAAAAAACGAGGAAAAGACTCAACACAGCATTTGATTTTTATCCTCAGAGCCAACAAAGAAAGGTGATGCAATCTCTGTCTGCTCATAAACCAAACTTTCAAAGCATCCCACAAAAAAGACAAAATGTGGAGGCTGCAAGCATCTGGTGCATTCAACTGCTGCTGCTGGGAATTTCCTCACCAGACAGGATTCATAATAAGAACTTGGAAGATGCTTACTCTCGCAAGTATCTCGAACTTTGAGCAGAAAGGTCTGGTTTGTTTGTTTGTTTTGTTTGTCTGTTTGTTTGTTTCAACTGCATTGTACTCTCCAAAACTTTGCTGAGATTGTCATGACAGATCCAATACATATCCATGCCTCAATTTTTATCCTATATTAAATATTTCCTCAAGGTACGACCATGGCCCTACTTAAACAAATAATGGTAATTACATTTAAATAAACAAACAGGGAAATCCTCCAAACTCTTAAAATTCTAATAATTCATACTTACTCTGTCATCAGAAAATGCTACCTCATAAAATTGTACAAGCATTTCACACTTTAACAATACATTGTACCGTACGAACAATAGCTTAAAATGGTTAAGAGATTCCCTCTGATACTTAATCCTTAGTCTCTGTTGATGTTACGAGGAACTCTATGACTGTCATAAGGCTTGAAAGAAAAATAAATCCAACAGGAGTAACAAATGCATGCCGAAGTCTCTACGAAGAATGCAAATGGTTTGAAAATGCAAAAAAGAAATGGCAAACAAACAAACAACCACTGTACGATGTTAAAGGGGCATTGGGCGTTGTAAAATACATTCTTACATAACTCTTTCTCCTAATCCAATCGAGTAGAAGCATACCTATGTAACACATTTGTGGTAAAAAATGATCTGCCAATGACAATTTCTGTTAGAGAGCACCCCAGAAGCGACAAAAAAATCCTTAATATTTGAATTTTATTATGTTGTGGCTCGCAAGATAATATTCATTGGCTTTTATTCCTCCCCCTAGTTTGCACGTGGATTGTTGTTTGGTCGAATGTTACCAATGTTTACCTGGACTCTGCAGGTAGACATTGATGGCCTTCAAACAACAACATTCCTGTTGCAACGTTAAAAATATATTAAAGAAAGAGCAAAAAGTTATGTAGGATGTATTTTACAATGCCCTATGCTCCTTATAAGACGAAACGTAAAGAGAACATTCAGGCATTTTGAAAGAAACGCATGCAAACTGTAACAAGCAGAAAAAAATGGAAACAATGGAGGATATTTACATAATAAAGGAGACTTGCTCCACTGTTTTTGTTTAGACAGCAGGCAGGAAAAGGGGGAAATAAATGATGTAAGTGAGAGCCAATGGATTAGTAGATGGTACATAAGAGCAAAATATTGAGGCTGGTTGATATCAAGTTTACATCACTTGCATCTTTCTTTTTTTTTTCACTTTAGTTATGAAATATCTTCTTCAATGTAATCTTTACTGATTCATAAGCATACTTCATTATTTTTAAGCCAGGAACAAAGACCCATGTGGGTGATCTACTAGCAATCTTCTCAGTGGGAACACATACATGTCACATTTCTGCAGTCATTACCGATGAGCGCTATATGAGATTAGCTGCAAGTAGATGGCCGTCGACATACACCAAGGCCATCATCTTCTGAAATGTCGACAGCGTCATCTACCGAGTAAAGAGTCTCTTCATTGGTCAATGTAAAGCACCTGTCACCACATTGCTGGATCAGTCCCATGAATAAGAAAGACACCATGTTTTTTAAGATCCGTCAGTGTCCACTGGATGAAAGTTCAACATTCGATGCATGTCCTGTGCGTATCCAGAAAATCAGTCGTGTGTCTGGAGATACCCTGCAGGTCACGTGCAGTCCAGTGAAAAGTTTTTGTTCATGTACAAAATTTGTAACTGATTGTTATAGAGACCATTGAAAGAGGCAGTTCGGTCTATGCCTTTGGTGCATGTTTGCTTTAACCACTGTACATCCTGCATTCATTCGTAATTCATCCATTCATGTTTCGCTTGATATTTGGTAATGTCTGTTGGTACTATTAGCTGATTTATCATTATAAAGTTAAATCACATGTTTGGGACAGTTGAAAAAAAGTTTCTGTGGACACACACTCCTGGATTCTTGAATGGACTGCCCATTTTGCTACTACATAAAAGCAAATGTTGTGCAGTTGTGTACACTTAGCCAGTCAAGTAGTGTGTAACAAGGCCTCATTCAGGATTTACTGCAGATACTATGCAGACTGAATCTGGAGTGTTTAAGGTTGGTTCTGCTTTTACTTACAAATTTTGGTTATGCATTTCGAAAGTACTACATCTTATAGATTTTGAAAAAAGTTTGGTGACATTTACACATAGCATGTGAAAACTACAGAGTACTACACCGTTCTGATAGTGAGAAATACCTTTTTTATTTAACAAAATGAGATATCATTTCGACATGTCACTAACACAATTTGTGACAGGAATGAAAGGACTTCCTTTCTCATTGACTGAATGAATCACAATATCCTATCAAAAACATCAAACTATACAGAACTAAGTCACTATGAGCATGATCACAGCAAATTTGCTTTCAAATTCCTTCTGAACTATATAAATTCTGTGCTGTCCTTGAGCAACTTCAAACCGGAATCCCACATGAAACTTGAATTTCTATATCAAAATATAATTGGGATGAGTATTTCTCAAAAGCTTGATCAAGTCATGCCTTAGTACCACAAATCATTTTTGACACAGTATGAATAGTGGAAACAAACACCATGTGAAGAATGTTGTGGCAAAATAACCTGAGCAGGTCACCATTGATGACTCTTACCACCGCCACACAAAACTCCTACAGAAGACCAGCCACTGTGGAAACACATACAACACATCTTGATAATAAACACCAAGAAGGAACTATTCCCTTTCCTCCTTACGAAGGCACTGAACTTTGATGATTATGATCACCTGTAAAATGGCAGTAATGCTAGAATTGTTGTTACCATTAGAAATTTAAAATCAGTCCACAGCAAGGATAAAAACAGCAAAGATTAGTAAAATACATGGATTTGTGACCTTGGTTTTTTTTTATTATTTTTTTTTTTTGGTCTCATAGGCCACACACAGGGGTTTTCACAAGTACACTATTGATCACTTGGTTACATTTAATGGTCCCTTTGAACCGACCTTACCACATCCCTCTGAAGGTTTTTCAATGAATGAAACATTTAATTTGCCCTTTTTGACCACAAAATCAAACAACCTTTCAACTCTTCCAAAAAAGATGGGGTTCTCTTGTGCAATGTGATACAGATAAACAACAAGTAACAGATTGTACAAGCTTCACTTCTTGAGATACTATGCTTACATACAAAACTTTTACTATTTAACAAACTTTTAACTCCACTATTCTTGAGATACTGTGCTAACATACACAACTTCTATCTATCTTAGAAAATTTTAACTCCACTAAAACTAATAAGCTGCATTTACTTAATGTGATACAGCTACATGCTAAGTATGAGATATATGTCAAAACTTTCCTCTTGAAATATAATGTTCAGCATAGAACTGTGACCTCTCTACCCTGACCAGTCAATCAGGTGTTCCATTTATGATAATGCAACGCACTCATCACTTCCCACAGCAACTTATTCATACATCACTCTCAGTGTGCGAGTAAGAGGGACTTTGAGAGGGTACCTAAGATTCCCAGACGCACAGTACACCGAGTTCCTTGGTACCTCTGCACTGGTACTACTTTGTGAATCCCACAAATCTCGAACATAGGTTTGTCATTCTTGTCAATGGATGCCTTAACAGTCTTTACCAAATGCTGCAAATGACTTTCACTGTGTTGACCCTGTGATATACGTACTTTCATCTGGCATTTTATTTTGAATAAAGCAGCTTCCTGTCACAAAGAGAAGCAAGTGACGAGCGCAGGAGAAATCAGGAAGGGCGGCTAATTGAAACTTGAAATTTGCTCACCCACACCGTTGATGAAGAATGGTATTGCAAACAGAAAGATTTTGAAAATGAAGCTTATTTTCTTGTAATGTCCCAGATAAATAGCACCTTCCTCCACAAAGTGTGCAATTGCTGTAACCAACTGATCTTATGTTTGATCCTATCTTTCTTAATATTAAAATTCAATGCAAGAGAAATGTGCCAAGGGAGGAATGCCCCAAGCAATCTGAATATTGCTTGAGGTAACTGGACCACTTTGAACAGTTGAGAATATGGACGATAAAGAGATAAATACAAAAGAAAAATATATAATATATGTATGGATGAGGCTATTTGGCAGAGACTAGGAAAAGTTTAAGATGAATGATAAGTACGAGAATATAAAGTGGTTGAAATTTCAAAAAACGAAACCAAAGTTAGTATCTGTAGCAGCACTCTGCATCTGTTGATCCCATGATCCACAGTATGCCAATTTCTTCATACAATTTTTATTTTAAAAGATGATAGGCATGAATCACGAACAAACAGAAGTGCTTGTTTGCATAAACTTTCTCTTCAATTTCCTTCCAAATCACATGTCCATTACCTCCCATTTCCTTTCACATAAAAACTGCTGACAGAGCTGGAAATTTAACTGGATATATTTCTTACATTAGAAGAAGTATTCTCAATTTTATTCCACAATTTCTTTCAGTTTCCCATGTCACATCAGCTATGACAGACACTCACTAGGTTCTCGGTTCATATTTCGAATGATGAGAGTTTTTTCGAAGGAAAAGGAACATTCACTTGCTGTGTGCTGAATAAGGGGCAGTTTTCCCTATGCGCTGTAATTTTTTAGGTCGGATATCGTTGTGTTATTAAAGATGATTGCTCACTGCACTCGCCGTTCACAATGAATGGGCAGTTGACTCCCAGAAAAGATGTCATCGCATAACGACGGCAGTTTTACATTGTCTTGTCTGAACATTATTTCACACACCCCATCTTCCTTTAACCCATTATCTCTTGCTACAGGCTATCACGATTACTGGTATCTATGCGGGAAACTACACAATTGACGTGTTTTCATTAAATCAACTGTATCAATATTTATGTCTTCATAAAATTCTGACCACGTTGACCCCCACGATGGAAAGTTTGGAGTTCATAATCTATATTAGTTTCATGTGACGTTCCTTTGAACGGATGCAGAGTGCTGCCTAGATGCATTATGGGTAAAACTGGGGATGAGCCTCTACAGTGGGGCCAAGTGTGATAAAATGGGAACTTTACTACTGTTTGCAGGTTAACGAGATAAACTGATGGGTTAATATTTCTCGTTGAAAAGAGAAATCCGAAGCTGCCACCGAAGCCCATTGCAAAAAAAGTGGTTAATGCTGTACATCATGGAGTTTTCTATGAGCTCATAAATATGCATATGTTGATGTTTATGCATGACTTGTGCATGTTTCTCTTGCATCTTTTGCAAGTGAACAGATGCCAAGTACTTTGAAGACAAGATACCAGTACCTGTTGTGTGAGTGGTTGTAATGGTTAGGTCTTTCAACAAAGATTAACCTGAAAATTGCAAGAGAATGTGGGGTAAACTTTCATTCAAGAATATTTTTTCAGATCATCTGCAAAAAACAAAACACAAAAACATTTCCCCTCAAAGTGAAAATGAACTAGACCGTATCAGCCACATTCAGCATGCTCATTGGAGGTCTCATCAAACAGGCGCATGAACTGAATATGCAAACTTTCATCTCAAAGGAAAAGACCACTATACTACAGAAGACACACAACAACAAAAATGGTATTAACTGGCACAAAATGAAGCCAAGCAACAAAATCTTCTGCGAGAAAATATAAAAAATGCTGAGTTCACAGATGGTGGGCGCACAGAAACCAAGTGAAGGTGAAAAAGCCCTTCAAGGCGATCGCCCATAACACGAATGTTCCCATTAAACATGTGGGAGAGCTAAGAAGATTTTTCCTGATATTTGAGAGAGAGCTCACAGAGTGGTTCCCATCTTTGGCTGAACCCATCCATTGAACCTTATACATGGAATTTGAATTTCACTGACTTAAAAAACTCTGGAATTAGACTGTCTATAAAATCTGAATTACATTAAAACATAATTCAAAGTCAACTTGGAATATAAGTCATCATGCTTGAATATATCTTTTTGAGGGAAATTTGTTTAGTTTGGGTAAGCTTCTTTTCTATGACATTTATTTAGAAAATACAGTTTCTCTTGACTGGGACAAACAAAAACAAAAAAAAAATGTTCAGGAGGGGATGAGGGGTGGATAATTTAAAGAGCTGTTTAATTCTTACCTTACTCTGGGCGTGTGGGGCTTATACCAAACACCTCCGAGGGCACACAAAAATCCTGTCATGTTCTGCCAAGTCTGTAAAAAAAAGAAGGTAAAAGCCACTTTTTACATCAAGAATTTCAATGTCAACGGCGGAACGAACTTGACATTTCTGCTTAATGCACCGTTGTCGTCATCTGTGGATTCCGTACCTCAAATAGTTGCTCCGTGGGTTGAACAGTGTAGCTTGACCCTCTCCTTCTGATGCTACCCCTGGTGTCTTGGGTCCCATCGCATTCCTTCACTTTTACCATCTGCCTCGTGATGGTGTCCATCCAGCGACTGTAGGTCTCTCTCCACGCCTGTTGGCAGAGGAGTAAAGACGTATTAAGAAATCACCAGTGACGAGACCACCGGCGAATCACGACGTAAATGCAAAAGCCGGCAACTTTTGGGGTCAGATTATTAAAATAAGCCTTTTTGTAATATTGATTTGCACAATGAATTGTGGGATGATGTGAGATTAACAAACCCTGCTCAACAAAAATAGCGAGAAGATTTAAACACCTTTAGACAGATTATAACACTATTTGTTAGATGAAAGAAATGGTTTACACACTGCTCAAGACACAGAATCGCAGTGCAAATTCACTGTATATTCACAATTGGTCTAAAAAAAAAAAGATATATCTTTTGAAAGAAACTCAGATTTTTGGTACAAGTCGTAGATATGAGAGTGCATTTGCGTGCATGTGCAGTCAAGACTGCCAAAATTCTTGTACCAAACACACAATCTGCTCTGCACCAGAAGCATTAAAAGGAAATCTTGAGCTTGTTTGAGCCTAAATAGTGAACACACACTTTGAGGAGTCATGGTGTGGAGGAAAGCAGATGGTACCTTTTTGGTACCCAAGTAACTTAGGTAAAAATATCATTTCTCCAGTCCTCTGTGAGATCAAATTCAAAGATTTAATGGCAGCTAGGCAGATGGTTGGGAGGTCATCAATCTTTACCTGCACAGTAAAGGTAAACATTGATGACCTTTGACCAACCAGCATTCCTTATTTACGCTAGGGAGAGGAGTAAAAAACATACTCTTGAATATTATCTATAAACATATTCAAAAAAATAATTTTTTTCTCTCTCTAGTGAAGCATTTTCTTACAAAATTTGGACATAGATCATTTATACCACACATCTGTTAAAGATATGCTTACACTCAACTTTGAGGAGGAAAGTGCAAAAAATTACGTAAAATGTATTTCACAACTACCTACCCTCCTTTAAGTGCAACAAACAACCAAATATTTAAAAAGCTGTCAAGGTACCCCAATCCCCCATTCAAGTTTGCCTTTTTTCTTACTTTGATTTCACATGTATGAGAAGGCTTTCAGAAATATTTAACTATTTTCATAGTCATTTGTTTTTAACCTTTGAAAAGCAATTAAGAGAGACTTTTCTTAAATAAACACCCACTTGCAACCATGCTGACTCACCTGGCTATTTCCCTGAGTGACATACTCTATCTTCCTAAGTAATGAAAATATTCTTCTCCTCATTGCGGTCTTCTCTGTTCAAGTCAAAAGACAAGCAGATAACAAAAAAAAAAAATAACATGAGAGTAAACTTATAACTGTGTCACCGTGAGACACGGAATACATTCAGTTCCTCATTTATGTAGGCCTTCCAGGGCAAAGCACAAATAGTTTGCTGGAGAGGGCTTACTTGTGGGCCAGAGGGGAGAATATTCTTCCTAAAGCAGCCATTAATCATGTTTGAGTGCAAAGTGTCCGATTAACAGGATTTATAAAATATCCAATGAAATCAGTAATTTTTCTACCGGTAGCTGACATTTTGGGTTAAAACATGAGGAGTTGTCTCAGTTCCATCAACTGAATTTTTGTTTTGGTCAGCTGCGATCTAGAGACAACAAAAGCAAGGCAGGTTTGAAACTTACGAAGAATTTGACGACCAGACTCACCAAAAAAAAAAATGCTTGAAAGAAAGACACCCGAACAAGCCATGAAATAACAGAAAAAACATCACCAAAAACAGATTATCAGAGGCTATGTCACTACAAACTGGGTCAGAACCTCAGTCAGAGAATTTTGACTCGAAAAAAATGCATCGGTTGAGGGTTTACCTTGAGGTCCAATTCTGACAAGATCTGCTATGTCAGAATAGATGGTGTAGTTTGGGACGACCTGTGTCAGGGCATAATCATCTGCCCCACAACAGATTTCAGCTTCTTCGCAGAGTTGTCCCAGGCAAGTGAGGGCAGTAGAAACAGCCTCTTGGTCAGTGCTCCAGATGTTCATGAAGAAGACACACTGGAAGAGAAGTTGCAAAACCAGTTTGAGTAAAATATATGTTTTCTCCAAAGTTGCAGATTAACCAGTTAACTACGTAAGACGAATATATCTATCATGTCCTTACTACACGCTGCTGCGTAAAGACAGATGTATTCCTCCTGTAATATATACACAAAGCTACATCACTGATCAATGATCATTAGCGGTGCACGGCGAACGTTCTAGCCGTAGTATCTGTTCGCTATTTGCCACGGGACAGATATGCATCTTCATATTGCAAACTGAGCGAGAAGTGGAACCGGGAAGTGTTCTTGAACTACCTTTATAGGTTACGGCTTATCTCTGAAAGGACCACGTGGGTGTATTTTCTTTCTGATTTCAAAATTGCAACGTCCTCCTCTATTTCAACCAGAAAGCCAAAAGGCTTTGTGATTCCTTGCTACATGGTTCTATTACAACAAACATGAATTATTCACATGAAAAGTATAAGATCAACTGCAGTTATTTTTCTTGATACACTACAAGCCTTTAACCCAAAATGACCTTTATTTTGGTGACCTAAAATTACCGCAACATTTGACGTCCACCAAAAGCAATAGGGATCACCTACCCAGGCCATACAACCCACACATCAAGTACTGTATGAGTATGACATCAGTCAACATTATCTCTGAGCTCCAAGAAACACACACTAATCAATGCTGCTTCTAGTCTTGCCTGTTGTTAGTTGAATCAAATAACTCAACCTTACCTCATCTGAACTCAGCTTGTCTGCCATATTTACCTCAAAATTCTTCATAAAGGACCAGAATGTTCTTGGGTCTCCATCGTATGGTGGAATTTCTGCCTTAGGTAATTCCAACGCTAATTTGAAACTCAATTTCCTCCTTCAACTTTTTCAATGCTTCCTCCCTCTCCTCAGTTTAATGCTTTTGGCATTCCAACTCCAGCTTTCTGCTTGCTCAAATGCTTCTTCAGACAACAACCCAGCCAGATCAGCATGAACCTCTTCCATTGCCTCAAATTGGCGCTCTGCCTTTTGCAAATTTTCCTTTATCGACTCTGCGATAATTTCTTCCTTGTTACAAGTAGCTTTTAACACACTCAAAGTTCTCGTAAGTTGACCCTTGGTTATGATTCCTCCTCAATATTTTTGCTTCCCCCATCCTTTCCGACATTGTGAAATATAATTGAAAGCACTCCAATTTGATTGTTAAGAAACCTTGTTCTGCTACCAGCTGTTCCTCTGGATATTGATATTATCCAAATAAATGACAGAACAGATGGTATTTTATTTTCCTCATTTTTTTTATAAACCCATTAACATTCCATCTATCTGACCCCATGACCCCCCATACCAAGACTATCTCTCTCTGGACAACTTATCCAGGCCCTTCACACTAGAAGATACTCACTAAGTTACAAATGCAGTACTGTAGGGAGCAATCCCATTGAGTTAACTATGTGCGAGGGAACCAATAGTAATTTGGCACAATGTAGACCCATATGAATTTGTACGGTAGTTTATAATAACCACAATAATGGTGTTTAGGCTATTATCATTGTTTTATAGTGAAAAATTATCCCTTCCTCTCTATTGATAAGCATTAAATTTCACAGGGTCGTGAACCTGTTAATAACAGACAACCTTATCAAGTTTAAAACAAATCTGACCTACGGATAAGGAACTATGGCAGTTTTAAAATTTTTATGTTTTACCCCATAACCTCATTAATATGCAAGATTTGGACACCAAAAACAATAGCGATCATCTACTCAATATGGGCAACCTACATGCCAAAAATGAAAATACTCAGAGTTACCCTTCTCACACACACACACACACATACACACACACATACATACTCACACACGACATCAGGACTGCATAGATTCCCCTGCCTATGGCAAGGAATAAAAAAAGCAGGCATCTCGACCTTTGCATTGTTTAATTGACTAGAATTTCATGTCAGATAATGACTCAGAAAATGAGGTAGAGAAAGGGTTTTTGAGTGGGACTTGTGATTTAAAAAGAATCCCTTCAAATTAAGATAGAAACACTGGGCATGCAGTTACTTCAAGAAAGAAGAAAAAGAAGGTGAGAACATCCTTTTGTGTCAAACATTTACAGTATATTGTTTTTCAAGTGTGAAAATTTGTGAGAAAAGACACTTTTGCAAATATTAAATATGCAGTAGGATGCAAATCATATTTTCCATTCTGCAATTGACTTGTTGATTGAAATTTAAAATTCCAAGATCCAATAACTCTGCACATCAATATGAACACAGCATTCTTTGCATTTCCATAGGGCATTCACTTTGGGGTGCATAGCAAGCTAACTAAACATTTCAAATAAATCAGATTCAGAAACAAAGGAGTAAACAGAAAGGCAAAGTGAAGATTGTTCAAACAAGAAAACAGACTGACAGACAATGCCACAGGTTAAACACTGTAACACAAATCTTGAGGGGTTACACATCTACAGTTGGGAAAAGAATATTTTGAGTTGCGGCTTTTAATGTTACTGCATAGCATTTAAATCATTTCTGTGAGTCTCACATCATGTGTTCACTTATTCAAGGCTTGAGCAATCACCACATTAACATAGTGACTTGTGGAAATGCCAAAGGGGGGCTGTGATAACAACATGCCATGAACTAATTCGTGACTCACTTATGCACTAACACTGTCTCTGCCGCTGATGATGAACCTACCTCTAATTTGTTCTGGGCATCCCTGGTTCGTGGAATGTTGCTGGCTGCTGTGCTCTGATCTTTGTACTTGTTCAGGAAGCTGTTGCGTAGGGCTAGCACCTCGCTCAGCCACTTCAGGATGTCCGTGGTGTTGGCTATCTGCTGAAGGAGGAGCTTCTGGCCGACGGAGAACAGGATCGACGAACTGACGGAAGAAACAGGGAAAGACGATGCTGTTAAGGGTCTTGATTTAAGTGAAACAAAAAAGCAAATGTCTATGTTAACACACTTTGAAGGTCTCGACAATGTCACAGGGAAGTCGTCAAAAACTATAATGCAAACACTTTCTTGCCTTAATGACAGTTTACCAAAGAAAATAAATAAATATTTAGAGTACTATGAAAAATCCAAGCACTAAGTGGGCAGCTGTCAAGCGCAAGAAATTGTGTTCTTGAAAGGTGCATGAGGTACACTATTTTTCACGTACAAAATACTCATACCACTTCAAAAGTAGCTGGATGATCCTCCTGCAATGTGATATTAATGGTAGATATTGTCAGTCTGACACACACACCACTCAAATCTACAGTGAAATCTCTTTCTACGGGGGGCATTAGAATCTGACCAATCTGTCAAAACAACATGTAATGGTTATCAAGTTCAATTTTCATGGGGGAGGGGAGAGGGAGGGGTGTAGGTTGTTGATATGCTGAACACCCAGCTGGTACATCCATGTATCACATGCACACAATAGACTGCTGCTTCCTTCAATATGTTTGCACATGTCTTAGGTTAAACACACACATCGAGTAGCCGATAACAGTTTCTTTGATCTGAATAAGATACACGGTGATGTAATTTATTTGGAAGTCTTCTGGAGACTCAAAAGTGTCCACTTTGTCCTTTTCATTCGGGTTCGTAACCCAGGGCAGTTAAATCATGTCCTCTCAAAACAGCAAATTCAAACTGTCGCTCAAGAATGTGACATGTGCAATTCTCTGTAAACTTCAGATCAAACTCTCATGTGATAAATCAAGGTAAACCACCAGCTCGAGCACATGTAGTGTGAGGAATGAAAACACAGCAAGAATTTCATCGTGTGTGTGATTCAATACTAAGGGACTAGAGGGCAAGCTCAGCATATTTCTAAGAGATTATATATTGTTGTTTTAGCTGCCATATCAACATGGATGTGAGAGATCAAATTAGTCACCAAGGTATAACGACCAGGGCTTCATTTGACTTTATCAGTAAACCCTTCTCCATGACAAGCTGAATTAGCAATGTTTTTTTTTTTTTTCTGGGAGGAGCTCATAATAATAGGATGATCATTTCAATTCTAGCCATCCCAGAATTAGACCAATCATACATACTGTATCTGTCCGCCTCTCCCTCTCACCTTATGTCCCAAAATGTTGCAATTGGGGCCTCCCTGTTCCACAGTTCGACATTCTCAGGTTTATGGAGGGTGAGCAGTGCCTGGCTGGCCAGCATGGCTACATCGGCATGAAGGTCCTGGCACATCAACTGCATCAGTCCCTGAACCACCTGGAGAGTGCTCTGTTGGATCTCGTGACCCTGCCGGTCCGGATCCTGTCATATGGTACAAAAATTCGCGAGAATTTACGAATAGTGTGGGTGAACTGTCCATCCTTTTCAACAACTGAAAAGACTCATAACAGGATTCATTCATCTTTTTATGTTAATTAAAAACAATAATGGCAAAAAAGTTTCCTAGCAGCATTGTGTCTCATCACACGTGATGACCTTTGGTCAAAGTTCAATGAAAGTAACACTACTTCCAATATCACTATAGTTTTTTTCGCAAATGCACTTTAAGTCCTATCACCATGAGCATCGACTTGGAACAGAAAAAGTACAAAGACGCTGGTTACATACACACAAATTCTATGGCATATGATTTGATTGACCAAATTTTCTCCGTTGGGACTCATAATTTATTGAACAAAACTACTTACCACATGTAACATGAGTTTTGGATCAGCATGTACCAGCTTGACCAACCACAGGAGGACAGGGTACGGTGAGTCTTCACTGGGTTTGTCTCGAGACTTTAACATTACCTTGTACTTGAAGTTACTCAACTGAAAGAGAGGGAAAAACAGGAAGAGGTTTGCAGGGCCCAGTCTTAGGATAGTATACTTCAAATATGAAAACTTGCAACCTCTTTTGGGGTCCACAGGCAAAGTCTGTTGAGGGTCCAGTGGGCAAAGCGTCTGTAAGCTATGAGGTTTTAGCATATTACTGGGTGAAAAATTAAATATCATGGACTTCCGAAAAAGAGAGAGGTAAATGCAAAATTGTGAATATAAACAGGTAACAGACATAGATGTTACAAAAGAATTCTTTTTTTTTCCTTGCTTTATCATTTTTGTATTATGCAAAAGAATTATCAAGAATAAAAATTCACTGACACATTTATCATAACCCTGTGTGCAGTGTTACTTAAATACCAAATAGAGATTGGTGTGGAACTGTAGTTGATGTTCAGATGAAAAAATATCATCCGAACATCAACCAAACGTACAAGAGGACCTCCATCAGTGGCGACTAAATGTCACATTGTGGCATCCAGTGTTGCAAATAAAGCCCTTCAACACCATACCCTTTAATCATTAAAGGAGTAGTAATTAAAGAACAGTAACGATAGGTTGCTGTGACATTGTTTACAGGTTTTCTTGTGCATGTTACATTTGCTATTCCTACTACAGGTGTTCCTTCTCCCCTGCCCTGCCCCCCCCCTCCCTCACCACCACCATTAGGTGTAAGTCTTAGTTGGAAAGCAATTGTCTTTAAGGCCTGACATGAGAATCTGTGAGATGCATAAAATCCTGAATTTGGAAAAAAAGAAACGTCACATCTTTGTCAGGTTACACTAGTAACAGATCACACAACTTTTTCTTTCAGCACACTTGAGATGTCATTTTGAAATTGAATCCCACTGGAAGGCAAAAAATGGTGACGAGTGGATAGTGTTATTTAAGCCACTTTGATGTTTAATGAGATTTCCATTGGGAACAGACTTCTAGGTTATGCATCAATAAACATTTAATCACACTCCTCGTTAAGTGGAGGTAAATGACAAATCAAAAAATGTACCAGTAATCATTTCAAGTGTTAAGGTGTTTTGTTAGCATAAACTCACATTTCACCTTAATGGAAGAGGTTGGTCTCGATAAATGGACTGACTTCTTTGTAACACAATATCATTTGTTAAAACTTGCAAACAAATGTGTTGATTTATGAGGCATGCAATTATTCTTTGGCTTTACTACTTACTGGGTACTTTGAAGAACTTTGCTGTATGTTTTTCTTCATCGTTCCGAACAAATTCCTCAGCTGTTCAGCATTTGCGTAGAGTTTGTCTATCTTTGGCCACCAAGGCATGTTATTCTGAAAAATAATATGGAAACATGACATCAAAAACCAGCAAGCGGACTTGGTGAATAATTCAGACTGATACTAACAGGTTATATTACTATAATTCAATCGTTCATCCTGAGATAACATAAAGTATTTACCTGCTACAATCTATATACTCAATACCACAGAAGCATGGAATGACAATTGCACCAATGTAATCAATCACGTTGTGATTATCTCCTTAACAGTTAAAAATATCATAGCAAACAATTTGAAAGTGATTAATCAATTATATGAGGGGGTGGGGAGGGGTTGCTCAGTGTCATCAAGGAGTTATCATTTAGATGGAAAGTTTGGAAACACAACAATAAATTAAAGAAAATATTTATATTTCACTATTCCAGGCAAAATGAGTTAAAATATTAAGCTGGGTAGTTGGCTCAAACGTACTTGTTTCTTTTATTCATCAGCTCCAGTTAAATATCACTCACCGAGCAACATCATTCAAATGAACTCATACTTAAACAAGGACAATACTGTGGTCCTTGGAGTGTTACTGCCAAACTTTTCAGAGCAAGTGGCATTAAACTCAAAACAACTGTGAACAACATAACTGAATGCATTTAGCCCCTTCCTTAACAAGGGATTACATGTTAATGAGCTGAAGAGGCATGAGTCTAATAATTCGGTAACTTAGATGAGAGTTTCCAGAAGTTTTCTGAAATAGCCAGATATTGATTCTTTTCACTGTTTCCACCTACAAGCAAACTGTAGTAATACTCATTCTTAAAACATTTGTGTCACACTGCTTCAGCGCAAACAATATAATTGAAAATATGCTCTCCAAGAGAAAAAAAATAGAAAAACTGAGACTTTAGAGATTATTTGTGCTAATGTTGTTTTCATTTTGACAAAGTACTAATTGCAATTTCATTCTTTAATTTTATAATCTGAAATACTAAATCATGAAAGGATGCCCAGGAAGATAAACATTACCTTTGTGATGATCGTGTGCAGGGCACGAACTAAAACAACAGCAAAGTGCGGAGGGGCATTGGCAGAGAGGCAGGTCGCAAAATGATCTGGGTAGCCCGGTCTCAGATGGTAGCAGGCGACTGCAAACTCAATCATCAAGCCGACATCGCCTTGGAAACGTGGCAGCGGTTTCAGAGGGTTGAACAGCAACAGCTGACAGAAGGATGTGAGAGGTTCAATACAGAAAGAGAATTTGATAAATCTAACCCCAGACAATGCAACTATGCAACATCACTTGCTGACCACCTACAAAAAAAGAAAAAAATTGCTAATTATTTTGCCATTGCTTCTACCAAGAAGTGTTTAGTTATAGTTTTTGACAGAACACCTCATCTAATTACAATTTACAAAGTGGCAACGTATGCTAGATACACATTATTTGCCCGAAAAGCTACTGAGATTTTTCTAAAAGATGAAAATGAAGAAAAATGACATTTCTACATCAGCATATATCTATCACTGATTCATACCTACCGATTACATGAGAATTTCCAACCAAAGACCCATAATAGCACAACAATGGTCTAGAGTCTCCTTAAAATAGGATGATAAACAGTGCAAAGAATTTTATGGAGAGCTCTCACGACATCCATCAAGGACCAGAAAGTCCAAAAAACCTCTGTGATTCCTTGCCATTATTCATGAAAATACATATAAGTTTCCAGAATTCTGCATAGCTGAGCTGACAACCTTAAAAGGATCTGGACCAGCTTTTCTCAGTTATGATGTTCGACTGAAACCTTCAATCGATCTTGAAGATACAGACAGAGATATTCTACTCACAAAGGGTCTTCACACCATAATGAAACTCAAAGCAAGTTCAAACAACTTTAGGGTATTGTGTTTTCACTTTTTGAGACTGTGACCTCTGCTGACCTTTGCTAACCTTCAACCTCCATAATGTGACAGAGATATACTCATGAAGGACTACCAGTGTTCAAAAGGTAAAGTTCCAACAGAAGTCACTTCATGTGATATCTTGATAAAAAGATTTTCAGACTTTTAGCCGCTAGTGACATCAAATAACATTTGACCTCCATGAAAAACAGGAAAGATCGTCTACTGACACTGGACAACCTACAGACTACGTTTGAAGTTTCGGAAACCTTCCCTTCTTGAAATACTGTGTCTGCAATGCTTTTGAACTATAAACTCTATTCACCCCAAGTGACCTTCACCCTCCATAACAAAATGACAGAGATTATCTACTTATCAAGAGAACTACAAATGTTTTCAGTTTGCAGTTCCAGCAACATTCACTTCTTGAGATATCTTGCTTTGAAAGTTTTCAGACTTCGATCTCTGGCTACCTCAAATGACCTGTGACCTTCCTGAAATACAATAGTGATCGTCTTCTCACAATGGACCACCTACACTTCAACTTTGTTCAAAGTTCAAACATCTTTCCCATTTGAGACACTGTGTCTACTAACCAACACACGCCATCACCCACTGCACACGCTTCTTCGACCTTCACCAGAATGCAGTAACAGAAGGGCAAGGTCTAATTTTGTCAGAAAAGGGCACTTCAGAAGCCAATGACTCTGAATAGAAGATGTTGAGGATTACTAATTTCCATAACTTGGAAATTGAGGAGTCTTTGAGAAGTAAACACAGCAGGGGGTGGTGGTGGAAAATGTCTTATCAGTGTAGAACATCTGCAGACGCAAACTTACCTTGAGATCCGTCAACATGGAGAAAGCAATCTCATAGAGGCTTGAATCAGTCTTCTCCTTGACATAGGAAGCTGCCTTACACAGTTTGACGCACGCTACTACGGCGCCCTCTGTGAGTTGCTTGTTGCCACTTGTCGCACACAGCCACTTCCGCAAACTGTCCAGGAAGAGTTTCTGTGGAGGCGGAGGCTGGGCCGTCGGATTTGGTTTCACGATTTTGTTCAAGAGCAACTAAAGGGAGGAAGCCAAAACGATTTCATGTGATCTGCAAAATTTTCCCACGGAATGAAAATAACCTTCCAAACAGTGGCATTGCAATTACGTCTAGGTTAACTCTAGACTAGCAAGAAGCCAACGAATGCTTCGTTGTAGACCCCAGCCGAGTGTACACACATGAGAAAAGGCAACAACACTACTAGTTATTGCATCACATTAATGAAAAGAAAAAAATGTAAAGAATGCAGAATTAAAGAATGACGTTGTTATATGAGAGTTTCAAAAGACATTTGTTGACATTTTTAGATTTTGATAAATTATCACTCTTGCTTGTTGATGAATTTTAGAAGACAAGCTTACAAAGAGAAACCTAGTTCCAAACTGTTTTCTGAAATGTGGCTATATTGCAAAATGAAAGCTACCACAATCAAGGGACAAATTTTATCCTTGGTTTATATTGTGTCATGAACGAATGCAACAAACCCATTTCAACATATTATACACTCGTAGATCAGATGTTGAACGTAAGAACGAGCCACTTACAAGGTCTTAGCTAGTAATGCATCTCACGGTCATTGAGAAGGCCAGATCGAACGACAATGGAGAAATTTACAAATAGATGACTTTTGAGACAGCCAACAAAATGCATGGCCTAGATATAAATTGTGTTTAAATCTGATGAAGCATACATCTTTCTCACTGATATTACTAGCTCCGTAGGTAACATTATGCCCTAAAATGGCTTATTTTCCAGACAGCATTGCCCCTGGACACCCACGAGGAGCCCTAAGGCAGACCTCTAGACCACTTGATAAAGGCAAGGCTTTGAGCCTGCCTTCTCAGCACCAGCTGAGACCCCGTTTTCAAATCCAGGCTAAGGCCCTCACTGTTTACCAATATCACAGTTCTTGTGAAAAAAATGAAAAGACTTGACTGGCATATATTCTGTTGAGCTTGTAAGTTGTGCATGTCTCACCAATCTAGACAACTTTTGACAATTTGCAAATTTTATGTGACTAAAAATTTGTAACCACTATATCTGAATGAGGAAAAAGAAAAAAAAAATGGGAACCACAATAAAAGAAAGGTGTCAATTTAGGTGTGATATGCTTCATGCAATCACCCTCAAAAAGTTGTAGTTTTCACTGTGCAAAATGTGAATGAAACTTTATTCCTTTTTTATCAGGCAGGGGAGGCATGTAAGTTCATATTATTGTGGAATTTTCTTTTCTACAGCTCAAAATGGCACAAGAAACAGTATTTCTCACTCAATTTGCCTAGCTAACAAGAAACAAATATGGCAGGTTGAAAGCTGCAACCAAGACAAACAATGTCTCTGCATCTAAAAACGATAATTTTTAGGGATAATCTTTAAGTATGACAGGATGGGGTGAGATTATTTCTTATCTCATAAGCACAATATAAAGAATTGTACAATTCAGGTACCTCAACAATTCAAGGAATATATTAGTGACAAATGGCTCGATGATGATGTCTTTCAAACATGAGCAAATTTATGGACTTCCTCAAGCAATTTACAAAATGATGACAGGCTTCGATCTCTCTACTGTGACAAGCCTTTAGATTTAATAAAAATGATGACATTCCAGTGAGAAATATATCAATTTTGATGTAACATGGAAAATTCTCATTGTCCAAAATTCTCCGAAACTAATGACTCGACTTAACAAATCATTACTCTCTGTGTGATTATACAACAGTTTGCATCGTGACTTCATGAAAATGTCTCACCGTGCTTTCAGATGTTAGAGTAGGAGGCACAAATTGAAATTTGGCCAGTTGGAAGATGCCAGGCGGTATTAATGGTTGTCTTCACCATGTTAATAAGAGGGTCAATGATTGTTGGGGACAGGTAATGCAAGGATGAAGAAAATGACATCCTGCTCTCTGTAAATTTGTCCATAAAAATCACTGGCCCAGCCAAATTTTTTCCCATAATGACAACTATACTCTGTAATGACAAATAGCTCACGCAGACACCAGACGTTTTACATGGCTCACCAAACATTTTTTCCCCATGGAAACAGCATGACACCTATGACCTTAAAGTCACGAACATAATGTTGAATCAAACGAAGTTCTAGAGCTTTGGGAATAGTCTTCTTCGATTAACTGCTGCTGAAACTTACGGGACAGAGCACCAGGAGCATGACTTGCAGGAGCCAAACAGAACTCTTCTTCTTATGCGACTGCATCTCCGGGTGTGTGTCAGCTAGTTGGAAGAGCCTGTCGCAACAACCTTAGGATTCAAACAGCAAAGAAAGAGGCTTGGAAGGAACAGAGAGCAGTGAGGCAGTTACACTTCTGTTTCAAAATTAATTTAGCATCATGTCTGCAGTGCCTTGTTTTTTCTATCCAAATGACATCAAGTTTTGTGCAAGGTTGATAGATGATTTGGTAACGTCTATCCACAAATGCACTGTACTTCTACAAAGTATAACTCTGGAATTACAAAAAAGAGAGCACTTCATGTGGGCAAATTTGTGGCTTATTGTTCTGATGGCTCCATCAAAACCATTTCAAAAGTTGCAAGCATAAGGTTATCATCTGGCATATCTTGATGACACAAAAGCAGACATAACCCCTACTGTCCCTCAACCATACTTAAACCTACCTTTTGCCTGTACTGTGATATTCTAATTTCAAGCTTCATCGATAAAGTAAGTTTCTTCTTTTAGGTATTAACTCAATTCACATCAAGAAGAAAAAAACAAAATGCTACAAGACAAAAGGAAATTTGTGTAAATGCTCTTCACTGTACAGCTGCATCTTCCTAACATGTCACAGGGCCATTCTCTGACTAATAAGAAAGATGGAACTATTGAGAAATGTCATCCAAAATACTTACTTTATGCATTTGATCATGCCCTGCCAGAGCCCCCCCCCCCCTACATTGAGTGGAGCAGATCTGGTGAAATTCTTTTTCACAAACCTGAACATGGACATGGAAGGTAAATGTGAGGCTAAAACTGTAAGAAGGAGTCATCAGAGGTAGCGCATTCTAGTGTAATTCGACTTACCTCAGAGGTGGACATACATAGCAACAAACCTTTGACAACTGTTCCTCCTGTGTACAATCATGCCACTCCCTGCCCCCCCCCCCCCCCGGACCACGTTCACAAGCATGTAGTCATGTCTCTCCCAGTCCCTGCCCAACCATCTCTACAACGCATATGGTAATGCCTCTCTCAGCCCCCACATGGCGACAGTCACAATGCATACAGTCAAGTCTTTCCAAGGCACCACCTGACCATCTCTACAATGGATATATTGAAGTCACTCCCAGCTCCCCTTTATGAACACCCCCTCCAGAATTCATCCTTGCTAAAAACTCATTTTTCCAAGAAGCAAATATCTTGCTGTCACATTTTACCAATCGATTAACTCACTTTTAATTTCTACATTTCCATTCTGTTCCAACTTCACAAGTTCGTCTGGGTAATTGTCCATCCAGTTCCATATTGCCTTATAAAAAAGCAGAGGGAACAAAACATTAATTAATGGAGCTAATGAAACCACTTTGCAGAGGAAGACTGTGAGTACTTTTGATGGAGAATGTTTACAGAAACTCTGTACCAAAACCCTTGCACACACAAAATAAACTGAGGTTGGTGATGCACATTTCTCCACCGATGAGGTAGAAAATCATCTGTTAGAGTAGACTCAGTGCAGTGTACATTGTACAGCTTGTACTAAACTCATAATAGTGAACAAACTAATGATCGTGAGTTTCCCCCTCTTGCTATACCAATTCAGTTGAGCCATCACTGTTGCTGCATGAAGATAACTTTTTTTTTTACTATGTTTCTTTGTCCCTGCTACGCTACACCACAAACAGAGACAGCACATCAGCAATCTTTAGGCTTGAAAATTTATCAAATTTGCTGTAACATTTTAAGATCAGCATGACTCTCGCATAGACGTACATACTCTTCTACTTATAGAAAAGGCAACAATGGTGAAGTGCTCTTTGATTTATTTCCTTTTGTTTGCTTGCTGTCTCCTACAGACACACTGGAAGCCTATCCCATTACAAAATAAGAATGATCTCCACTGCTTCACATCAAGGTAAACAAAAGCTACCATCTCCAAGATTAAGGTACAGGCAAACTGACGTCACTTCTACGTGCGACACTTATTTGATGATTTTAAATTACGATATGTATATATTACATCTCTCCGACAAATGGTCGAAACAATTTTCTGTCTGTCTGTTCTTATCATTCATTCATTACGTATGCCGCGGGTAAGGGAAAATCATCCCCTGGGCTTACAAATTAGCCGATTTCTGGGATATTCAGCAAAAGTCAACAGGACACTAAAAAGTTTGAGAAGTTTGGGACTCACGTGTGCACGGTGGTGCACCATCCGAGCAGGAAACAGAGATGTCAATGTCATACATTGCCATGAAGATATTCACAGAATGGGGCTTCAAGTTCACAGTAGTCCTGGGAGAAACCCTGTGACACAGTTGGACATAATATGCCAATTTGACATTTTCACAATTTTAATCAGTACTAATAACAGAAGCAGGAACTGGCTGCTTTATTCGCTTTGGCCAAAGTACTATTTGTCAACTACCTTGACGTTCTGCAGTGCCGTGTAATACTCAATGCATTTCTACCACTTTTCTGGCAAATGCGGGACACGATCCGTTTGCAGACATCCTTGTATGATGTTCACTATACTTACAGCCTTGGGCAAACTTGTGATGTGCACTTTTTTGTCCACGCACATACACACACACAAGCAAACATCACCCAGGTATCACATCCCTTTCCACTGACTGACAATGTAATTGCTGTATTGCAAGGAACCCCGCTGTGCGATATTTCCCTTCTGACTCACTCACTTTGAACTTTAATACCATAATGGGTATCAGGTGAGGAATGGTGCATGTTGACAACAATGAACACATAAGTACAGGATTTCCTTGCTCTTCACAAACGAGGGAGAGATCACAACAAATCATGGACAGACACTGCCAGTACAAAAAGGGCAGGTCGATGGTTGAGTGCATTTGACATATAGTCCAAAACTGAATGTGAGGCAAACAATCTCACCTTTTCCAAACTGATTGCTAATGTAGACATGGAGTTCTTCTTCAACATGAAAAACTTTGGTATTGTTTCTGAAAGTGAGAGTAAAAAAATTTTAAAGGGCAAGTTCAGTTTTAATGTACACAAAGCAAATGTGCATCATGTTTGTCACATTGCTAACAATTTTGTTGCTGCTGTTCGGAGATGTAATGAAATCATGCATCTGGAATGAAGATAAAAACAAAAGAATGAATGACGACATACTGAGGTCTCTGACCTCATGATATTACACATATGGAGCACTCAAACAGCTGCACTAATTTTACATAACTCCTAACTATAATTAAATGATACAACTGAAAGTCTTGTCAGTGCCTTTAATTACACCCTCAACCCAGTTAGCATCGTCAGTGTCTCTCATATCCTTTAAGTCCAATTCAACCGTACAAATGGTAGCATCGTAAATGTCTGCAATACCCTCAACATATGACTCGTCCATACGGCAGACATCTCGTCATACCGATTCTGCACACTGTATATCCATTTTCATAGCGGAGATAGCATCATTAATACTGCTTTTGACTTCCACATACTTACTACAGGTCCTCCACAAAAAAGGAGAGCTAAAAGTGTCTGTAGTAACTTCTACATACCATTCACTTATGGTAACAACACCATCACAAATGCATTCCGTATGCCATTACTCTAGTACAAAATGTGACATTCAATCATTCTACAAATATCACCATCCAGTGGTTTCTATATTCCTGTAGGCAATTCTTTCATACCAAAAAGAGCAACACTGACACCTTCCACTGCCCCGATCTACATCCCTCGACCAACCCCTTGTGTCTACCACTGGGAAGTTTGATCAGCCGTTCCACTATCCTCCTCCACACACTGTACCAACTCATACTAAGTACATCACTATTCTGTGGCTTCCACTCCCGCCATATGCATCCCTTCTTACTTTCTAACAAAGTATTCCTTTGTGCCTACCATTGAGAAGCTTTATCAACCTCTCCAAGTTGACGTTGATGTGTTGTATCAACTCGATGTCGCTCTCATCACAGGCTTCATCGCTGGTTTTTGTCAAACTCTCCAAGCTGTACCAACAAGGCAAGAGAAAAAGAGGACAAAATTCTTGATGATACTTATCTCGATGCAGCGGGTGACAGTTTCACCTATCTCTGAATAACTACTGCATTCTGATTGTAACACATCTGATTGCTCACCAACATCTGATCCAAATGAATTTAGGTGCTTTTGAGTAATTT
The DNA here is from genome assembly GCA_021234535.1 of Stichopus chloronotus. NCBI lineage: Eukaryota > Metazoa > Echinodermata > Holothuroidea > Aspidochirotida > Stichopodidae > Stichopus > Stichopus chloronotus. The sequence continues at coordinate 6,320,236 of CM037837.1, read as the reverse complement.
TAAATGACTCTAAAAGCACTTCTTTCTTTAACAATTTTTTCTGTTGGTAATTTCTCAAAAACCTTTGGTAACTTCTTATTTACTTTGATAACGAATGACTCGGAAATGAATGGATTTCTACACCAGCTTCAGTATTGGTTGGATATGCATGTAAGAGTGGAAAAAAAACACACACAAAAAATGAAGTAGTTTTCTTTCCCTTTTTTTTTTTTTACCTTCAACCTCATTCACAAATTGTCCCTTTTTTGGTAGGGGGCATCTGAAGCATACTGTGATGCTAATTTTGTTACTTTTTCTTACAAATCATGAAACAAAGTTATCTACGATCAGATCACGATGAGCTTTAGCAACAACAACAAAGGCAACACAGAATAATGTAATGAGCATTATGACATCGGTAGACATGTTTTTTCCTGTGCTTTTAATAATACTTTATCTCTCAAAGGGGACACAGGGAAAAGGAAGGCCCTATTCCAGTTTATCAATTCATAAATTCTGCAATCTAGAATGTTTCCAACATTTTGTTTATAGACGAAAGAGACCAACGGCTTGGTGAAAATGGTGGCAGGTTTCCGAATCGAGACTTCCGCTGTTGAACGGTTTCAAAACTCACCAGGCCGATATCCTGCTGAAGACTGCATTGAAGTTGTTGAGGCTGAGAGCATACAGAACTCTGGCCGCTGACGTCTTGAGCTGGGAGATCAGCAGATGGTCACAGGAGTCGTAGTTCAGGAGGAGACAGAGTTGCGGGAGCAGTGTCTTCACCAGCATGGTCTCGTCTGACCGTGTGGTGTCCTTTGGTTGCTGTGTGAGGTGTCAAAAAAAGAGGCTGGATGTATACGATGGGTGACTCCACGGGAAATAAAGCACTCAAAGTAGTCAGAATCACATAATTTAGTGGTGCTGTACACACTATCAAATGAGCAAGTTCTGCCATTAACTTGTTATGATGTTATGTGCAAAAAACTGTTTTTTTTGGGGGGGGGCCATGAGTGTACTTGGACACCAAGTGGTGTGACATTGACAGATTTAGTAACTTGCTTTTTTTTTTGGCATGATCTCACAGACAACTGCAAATCTAAAATAAGTTTAAAGATGCATGTTTTGGAAGCACTTCCATAGTTCTGTGCAAGAGCATTTAGTTTCCCAAAATTTGGAATACAGAGACACAACGGCACTGTAAACAAAGTGTGATATAAAACTACGCATAAATTTTTGGATTTCCATTGCAATTAATTATCTTTCATTTCATTACAATTTTAAAGTCTACATTAACAAGTATTCTGGTATACTTTAATTTCCAAATAATTACTATTTATAGGAAATGCTTAGTTTGAAAAATTCAAATAAATATGTATATTCAGGATGACAGTAAATCTTCAATTAGAAAAATGGGACACCCGATGGTGTTCCACTTTCAAGATGCATACTTTTCAAGTATAATCCCATCTCCACATTATGACTGCAGTTCCATTCCATAGAAGGGTATCTAAAATACCATCTAAAATGTTGCATACCTTCCTTCTAGGAAAGTAAGTTGTTGCCCCGTTTACATTATGAAAATTGAAACTTTTTTGAAACAACATTTTCAACTGATAATTTTTTTTCAACTTTTGACATGATTTGCTGCATGTTTCAAGTAGCCATACACATAATCTGAAATAAGACCATTTGTTGCTAACCTTTCAGTTCTTGAAATGAAAAGCTTTACTAAAATATCACAAATTGGCCATCTTATTTATGGAACTACCCATATGGATCACAATCATCTTAGTTTCCTGTTTGACTGTCCTCCCCAAAATGCTTCTGAAAGTAAGGATCAGACTGACTGAGAATATATCAGCCAAAGAAATTTATCGAGTGAAACTATATCAAACCAACAGCTCAGTAAAGTCAAATTCGAACTTCGTCAGATCATAGCAAAGCTAGTGCCCTCATAAAAGACGACCATCACGGCATGTTATCATAATTTCTACTTTTCTGCACCCATTGTGGGGACCACTTCCTACAGGCCACACAGTCCTAACCTTCCTCGTGCCATCACTCCATCAATTGCTCTAAATCTTAGGCTCTCATTTCGCAGGGAGATCAGAGACAATTACATAAAAGGTGAATCATGTAGCGCTGAAGGTTCATGAACATTCCATTAATAAATACTGTCAATGTTAGAACTCTCATTCTCTCTCTTCTCCCCCCCCCCCCCTTCCTTCCTACTCGTCATGAAGGGCACCACCTCCAGGGTCATAAAAGTAATAGTGAGAAAGATGTCTAAATTAGGCTTTGTCAAACTTAGACAGAATTCAGGGGTAGCCCAAGTATTTTCTTGGCCATTTCAGAAGCCATGCATCACAAATGTGGTTGTCATTTTATTTCAATCTGGCCAGCTCAAGTGACAGCAAGATGCATCCCCAGATAAGGCCTTGCATCCGTCAGCCTTCCTCTCAATGCTGCGAGCTGCAATTCCTTGAAAACTCAGAATAGACATTTAAGTTGTATACCCGGCACTAAACATGGTCGACATTTAGGTTCCAAATATGCAATGAGTCACAATAAGTTTTGGCACACTACCACAAGAAAGTGAACAATGACATATATCTTGTCAGGTAAGATACCACCACATTCAGAGGACAACAACCGGTATTGAATGGCTCTAAATTGTCTCCGACTCAAAAGTAAATTGGAAAAATCCATTAATTCCTCACTAATCCAAAGATAACAAAAACAAAAAATACAGCGAAAATTGATGAGCAGGAAAACACTTCAGCCAGCAAAGATTACTTTTGGATGGTGGATTCTATGGCTGAGATTCAGTTTCAACCATTTGTTACAAGTCTTGGCTAGCATTGAGGAGAGTGGTGCAGTTGTTGTTTGCCTGTGTACAGTGCAGTGTACTTTTAAGCGGGGCAGTAAAATCAGTGGGTGGCAGTGTGTAAATGCGAAAGGTTAGGGTAGACTGTCAACGTCTGTCACCACTGCTGGTGAAACAATGGACAAACCCGTAATTTGGCAATGGTCTAGTCCCTTCCATTTCATGTCACAAACACGGTTTCTGAAGATGTTCCTTACCGCTGCTAGACATTTTTCAAGAGTATCTAATATGATGAGTTGTGACTGGTAAAGGCTCTTCTCATTTTCACCACTCGTCAGTGACTTCTGAAGGAGGAAACAATTCAAGGAAGAAAGAAAAAAAATGTAATTCAGTAAACAAGTACCTGGGAATAAGAATGGCAATATTACAGGTTGGTTGAAGACAGGAAGAGCACAATTTAAACACGCATGCATGATGTGCCACTTTTGCCAAGAATTTACTGGCATATTTATGCTACTGCAATAAATGAAAGGGTATCCAAGAGTCACAAAAGTTGATATGTAATGTTATTCCTGGATATTACCATAAAGACTGTTTACAGTGGTACTCTGTAATGTACATGATACACTGCAACAAATTCCTGTTACACAATACAGTAAACATGACAGCATGTTCTGAATGAGGGTGGACAATTCACGATCTCCAAATCAAACAGTCATTTTTCAGTATATGTAGTGTACCATACTGTGAGGAATACGTTACCCTTGCTTTTTTTGGTGTGACAGAAAATGCGAAATCTAAATAATTACGCCTCTGTAAAATTACGTTGCGCAAAGTTGTAAAATATGAATAGCTGCAAGTGAATTATTCTCCAATACTTGAACGTAGGTTATCAAATGTACACAGAACTGTACCTCTGAGATGATTTTTTTCACAACAAACAAAAAAAAAACTGCTGCACATGTAACGGATGGTGCCATATGAATCCGCAAAAAATCCATGACATTCACAATCTTGTTGCTTCAAATCAGGCTGTACGGTTATATCTTTATCTGGCTGTACAGTAATTAATCCAGAGCAAACACGGTGCTTGCTACATACCGTACGACCTAATTCCTTTCATGGTCATACAAATATTGCTCTAGTTTCTTGTCCACGGTTTCTTTTCACTAAACTAGCTTTCCGAAGAACTGAAACATATTGCAGTATAAATTGTGAATTTCATGTCTACACAGTGCAGCACAAGTCACCTACCCAGGTGCTTTTTTACAGTGCTCATGGTTTTTAACAACAAATTATAATGTATAAGTTGTAATATAATAACAATAATTCACATTGAATTATGACTATTTTAAGTTGATTCAAAGATTATTTTTGTCGATATATGATTATTTAACTTGATTTATGAATGATTGTTAAGGTTAACTTATAATTATTTCAGTTTATTTATGAACGTCACAAACATGCACCTGGCAAAGAAAATAAAGGGCTTGACAGATGAACACAAAAGAGTTGCATAAAAAAGCAAAGGTCCATGTTTTTTTTTTGTTTTTTTTTCTGTTTTATAACATGATGGTTCCTTTGACTCATGTAGAGTGAACAGGAGATGCACAAAATCAGTGCAGCTGTGACTGTTCCTACGGTATGTGGAACTCAACAGGAGACTCAATTTAAGATCATCTTCAAAATGCCTTTCATTCAGTCATCCACTACATTGTACTTTCTCTATTTTGTTGAACTCAGATCCGGAATCATCTAAATTTGCAATGCCATCTTGAGTTAACATTTATAACCCCTTTGAATATTCAGGACTTCAAAACTGCAATGTATCTGAATCAGATTGCTACAAGCTGATCAAATTTTAGTTGTTCAATTCTACTGCAGCTTCTTCCTAGGCATCCTAATCCTCTCCCCCACTATGCATCCCCACACCACTCTCTCTCTCCCCCCCCCCCCACCATCTGTTTGGTGTTCCATGTGCCATCTTTATTTGTAACTATCTGAAAATATTATACAGCAGTAGCTAATGCACGCAGTTTACGACTGATGCTTTTCGGGGGAATTTGAATTACAGAGGCTTTGATTGTGCCCACCAGCAAGGACTGACAAACATGACTGTTACCCCCACTGAACAGATGACTAAAACAAACTATGGTTCTATTTTTACATCCTGAATTTAGACTCAGAAGAGCTTCCGTAACTAAAACTAGCACTGTTGGTGAATAATTCAGAGAAAAAGAGCTGCAACCAGAAATATCTGCAGTAATTTATACAACAATAAATATCACCCATTCTTAACAGCTTTCTGAAATCTTTTCATAGTATACACTGTACATCATGTTTATACAGTATTGTACAGATATATCCCCACTTCATTTTTTTTTTCTATGGAACAGATTAAAAGATGGCCACTTCTGACACAGTGATGTATTTTTGATGACTTTTTTCTCAGCAATGTTTCAGCACACTGCAAGGTCAAAATAAAAGGGCTGAGAAAGACCTTTCAAAAAGGTTAATGTTTAACAGTTACTGTATTTTGTCCGATGGTTTACGAATGGCACTTAAAGTGTTCCATTCATTAAACTTATACCTGTACTGGGAACACATTTGGCTCCGCCTTTCCTCCTTCTACCACAGGAAGTATGTGGTTCAGTTTAAGGGTTAAAAAAGGCTTCAGGACAGCACATAACACAGGAAATTGTAGGTGCACATGTTAGGAGATGAGTAAATGAGGGGCACAGTAAATTGCACATCCCTTTAACCAAAGATGGAAGAGGGTAAACCAGGACGCCATGTATTGCAAGTTTGTGTGGCAGACAGCTGTGCTGTACATCAAATAATAAGTACTGCACATGTGTGGGTAATCTGACAAACTTTGTGACTTGTGAAATCTAATGGACCCGGGGCACATGGGTGATCAGAGGACACAACCCTGCCATTCTTTTACATGTTCTTCTTGAAGGGACCTGCCTCTTGTCAAATTATTCAAGATTCACTGGATTAATAGTGTGTGGGAACCATGATGAAAGCAGTAGATTTTGAGATATATACGTATACCATAGCACCACGCTCGACAGGAAACTGATGTCGATGAATTCACTGACTATGAACATACAGTGCTCAAACAATTACAGTAGTCCTGACTTCCATCTGGATTCTGGTCTCTCTCAGTGTAACCCATCGATTTATGAAGTCAGATTCTTGTCCTGCCACACGCTATTGAACGCACACTACATGTCAGGTACAGTAACAGTGACACTGTTGCATAGTACTCATGCATGCCGAGGCTGTGGCAATCCTTCGTGTTTATGATAATGCTTTAAGCTGCCCTCTGTCAAAACACATACATAACAGAGCATAGTTCAAGTGTTTGTTGACATGTAGTCTTTTGATGTTTAAACTCTGATTAGGTGTTTGCATTTTCACAGTTTTGAATGTGAACAACACTGGCCATTTTGTGTCATCAAATAAAATTCTTGTCCAGATACAGAGATAGGATGAGCAGCAATACTTTACAACAATTTGAATTTAGTGGAAATTCAGTGTTACACCATCTCTTCACGATTTGATAAGTTTGTGGAGCATGAGTATTAAGACAGCATCTCCACACAATCAAATTTCACGTGACAACGGAAACTTCAGTTGAAAATTTTCAGGAATTTCACAAGAACTGAGATGTCAAGTAAGTGTAGGTCAGTACAGTATATTGACAGGACATATTTTTTTCAAGAGAGTGAGTTATTCTGACATGCTGTACGTCTCTTTGAATCTTCACAGCACGTAATGGCCCGCAGCAGAAGGCGAGGAAAAAGTTTTCGTGTTTTGTTCATGACATTGTAAAATGGACATAAGGTCCATAGAGACACACCTTACTGTGATGTGACAGCAGCGTACCTACACTATGAAAGATACAATGTGATATATGGATTATTTTAACTCTACCACAAATGCACTTCACCAGAGCAGAATCAGAATTGATAGCCAGAGTTGTCACCTTTTTAGAGATATGAAAGAATTTATTATTTTACTTGTTGCAAAGCTCACATCAAGACATAAATAAATTTATATACACTGGGAACAAAACATGATCTAATATCACGGAATATCAGCAGAACAGTATCATACTATACAAACAGTATTTATCTGTGGAACGTCGGACAAGATGACTTAGTAAGTCTCATTTTGTACAGTACTGTATATATGACATTTCGTTTGGGAACACCAACCCACTCCAAAAAACTAAAGTATGTGGAAATTTTGTAAAACTATGTTCCGTTTGCAGTTTCGAAAAATTTACAAAAAGCTATAGGCATGTACAGTTGGTCGTAAAACAGACAATTAAGCTGATGTAAAATTTAGATGTTCTTTCCAAAACTCAGATAAATGCTACCTGAAAATGTAGCACATTAGACTACGGATGAGCTGAATGATCTGTTGTATACATAACATACAATGTATGTAATTATGTAACAATTGTACCAGTTACAACGCAAATTTCACTTCCAAATTTTCATGTCTGAAGAACCAAAATAATGTGATACAGTAGTCTGAAGGATAACACCACCTGCTTTACCATGTTAGAACATTTAGACAGAATTACCAACATTACTCCCCACCTCCTTTTCAGAAGGGGTAGTGATCTCACCTACCAGCATAATAATGTACACCAAATTGTTGTACTGTATTTTGCAGTGCATGTTCAATGAAAACACTGCATGGTGTAGACAACAGCCACCTTGCATAATAAAACAAACAAAACATTATTAGTGCACCAAGTTCACTGACTACAAAGTCAGTTCCACTTATGAGATATCTGCTAAAAATGTCACTTCTTTTTAAGATTCAAGAAACTTAGTTAAACCTGTTAATAATTTATAGGCACTTCAGTTTACTGATAATCTGGGTGATTTTTGTTGTTCTATCTGTAATCATTGCATTGAATATCATCTTGGTAAGTGGGGGGGAGGGTAAGATCAGCTACTATGCACTACACTTGTCCACTGCTATTTTTTTCATGTAGACATGTAAACACAGATGCATCCTGTGTAGTTTTCACCAAGCAGTGTTCCATGTAACATGTACTATAAAATACAGCATAACATTGTTGTGTTTATATAGTAAATTATGTTCCTTTGTCGCGGAATCACTGACTCCTTTTAGGTGGAAAGTGTATTTACTTGTCACTGTGAATGGTGGCGTCACAGTTTCTTTTCTGTAGAAGGTGCGGTCACCGATAGCTCCAAGTGGGAGGTGGAGTTATCAATCTTTCTAAGTGGCTGGTGGAACCACTGCTCCTTCTGGGTGGATGGGAGTGTCACTACTCCCTCTTAATGGAAGTTGGAGAAACTACTGCTACGTGGAAGTTGGAGTCACTGTATCATGCAAACCAAACACAACCATAAAGAGAAGAGTATGGTGACTGGAAGCAATGAAAGTAGTAGGGAATGACTTTGACTTACCAGCGATAAATTCTTTAAGATTGTGGCAAGTCCATTAATTACAGATGAAAACAAATTCCTACTAAGTTTAATGAGGCATTCTCTATTCCTCTCCAAATCAGCACCGACATGACTGGCCTCACCACTTATGTAGTATGGAAGCTGTAAAAGAAAAACAACAGCAACAAATATATATACAACGGCCACCTTGCATAGTGAAACAAATAACTTCAAGGACAACATTTAAAATATCACTTCTTTTAAAGATTTAAAGAAAAAATGTTAAAAATAGTTAAACCTGTTAACATACACACTGTTTAGAGGCATTTCAGTATGACTAATAATTTGAGTGCTTATCTTGGAATAGATCTGTATTCAAAAAATTGAATATCATCTTGATAAGAGGGGGTAAGATCAGCTACCATACATTGGTAGGTACTGTGAGTCCTTCACTTCCTTGGTAGAGATTGTACTTACAGGAGAAGCTATAGAATCGTTTTCAGCGACGCTGTTTCCAATGATATTCACTTTAAGTAGTTCAGGGCTGAAAACTGCTGTACATGCAAACAATAGACTATGCTTAGAGCAAGAGCATACAGTGTGTTTGATTGAACATGATTCACCCACTATATGCATTGCATAAAATACATGAGACCAAATGCATTTGACTTTAATATCAGATCATTGACTTTATTACTGTATGAATTCTTCCAAACAAAAGTCCAACAAGGTAACTACCAGGAAGTCAACATACTGTACTGTGCACAAACAGTCTGCATGTGACCGAAAATTCTCATGGCAATCACTAGATCAGAGATGATGCACACATACAACAGCACGTTACCACTGCACAACACTAAGCTTGCATCATCCGGGGGAGGAAAAAACTCCAACAATCTACAACTGATTACAGAGACTAGCCAATATTGACATACTGATCGTGATCATCTCGATCTTTTGACAGAGATCACAGTACAGTATGACTGAACATTCAAATTGGGGAGATTGTACACATTCTGCTCTGGTCACTGCTTTGTGGTGAATTCTCCATCCCTGTAATTTACCTAAACCCTTGTCAACTGATAATAATGTACATATGTACACATAAAATGCTGCTGATACTGTATGGCTGAACTGATACAATCTGAATGGACCTATCCTTCAAGTCATCTACACTCTTACAAGTAAACTTGTGCTATCTGCAAACTTTTAATGCTCTTCCTCTCTTGACAAACTAAACGATTAATTAAACTCCTCTACTGAGCCCACACTTGAATAGTGTACAATAGACCATGGCACTTACTAACCTTGATCTGGTTCTTTCCTGCTTTTTAGAGTGAAGATACCTTGGAATATAAACTGAAGTACAGTACTTTGAGAAATGAAACATTAGGTTTTCCAAAAGCTTGTATTTTTTTTTTTTTGTTACATATCACACTGTTCTGTTTTGGTTCACTTTATAGCGAATACACTATACACTCTGTTATTGGAGGTATTTCTATTCCTTGTGTATAGCAGATGAAAGATCACTCATAAGCACTGGGACTAAAGTTACCATTACACTAAGCCATCTACGTACTATCAAAAGTTGGAATGGTACAGTCAAGCAATGAGACATCCTTCTCTGAATCCATCTCTTATCTGCTCTTTCAGATCATTCCATTTTGCACAGGTGGGCTCGATACTCGACACTCGATAGCATGCCCACGTATGTAAATGGCAAACCATGAGCGGGCAATCTAAACAGAAGTGGTTTTGGCGGTGATTTTGGCTGTATTGTGACATATTTTTCTTCTATGCAGGCACAGAATGAAGATTTCAAGACTTCCCTAAAAAGGAAGTGCAGCATTGAACTGACAATACCGAGTGACACAATTGCAAAGAGGTTGCAAGTAAACAGAAACACATTTTTTTGTCATTGCTCTTATTGCTTGTGTGACAACCAATTCTTGGCAACTTTCTTCCATACTGGACCACAGCCATTTCCATTGCTCTTACATTATATACTTACTTCATCACCAAGAGTCTATTGCTGACAGCATATGTATAACACTTATACTTACAGCTCCTGGATGCAACTCCCAGATTAATCAACCCCTAGATATTAACTGTTCATAAATTTTGGGACAATTAGTATATGACAAATCAAACTTAAATGGTTCCTTCCACAGGCATTTCTCACACTTGTCTATTGCTTCATGTAAGGCAGGCTAGGCTTTTAGTCCAACTGAAAATGCTCAACAAAGCATCTCGACATGCCCTCGAAATAAACACCACATCTCCATATGAATGATTCTCCTGCACATGATACATAATATACCACAGGACCAATGCTAATCTCTCATGTGAGTTGACTTTCGACCACACCAAAGTTACTATATATGCCAATTTAGGTGCCAATGTCAGACATCTTGGGATCATGTTGAGTCTAGTTTTAAGCTATGGGGGGAATGTATATCATTCTGAGGTACTTTTAATATTAAGGCCCTATCCCCCAATGAGTTGTTGGAACTTAATTTTGTTTTCAATAATGGTTGGACCTATCCAGATTAGAATGTTTGCAAACAGTACAGGTGATGATTTAAAGCAGTTCAAGAGCGTGCAGATGAATACTTCTTCTTGCCTAAATTTTCACAGGGAGAATACTGTCAGTCACATCAGAAACCTAACACTAGTACTGGCAATTGGCAGTAGGCCCTAGGCTACTTCAAAGCACACAGAAATGTTTGTCACTAGTATTTGTTGATTGCACAGATGACATAACATTTTGGTAGGATTGCCGTTACAAGTTATTTCTGCACAGGAAGTTTTTCTCAAAAAAAAGCAAGGTTTCTTCTTCTATCGGAAGACGGTGATACATCTGTCGATCGGACATTCCCTCACCACGCATGCATTGGTAGCAGCCCGTAAGCCCTAACAAAGCTACTAATAAGTTGGACCAGGTCTCTATGACCCTGGGTAATATCAATAAGATCGGCTGGAAGACTGTTCCAATCAATAACCATGTTAGGCAAGAAACTAAATTTGTAACATTTCCAATCTGGGACTGGGAGCCTTCCATCATCTATGTCTCTGTACTACTACTAGTGACAACATCACATGTCTATGGCCATGTCCTAAAATTTGCGACCAGCAAAAGCTACTTGTAAATAAAACTATTGTTTTCATTCGTCTTGTTTATATATAAGCCATAAAGTTACAGCCTGGTAATCAACACTGCAAATTTCGACGTTTTACAATGCAACTATGTACAGACTCTGTAACTATGTCAGTAACGTTAGGCTCATTATACAAATGTGAACACACACATTGAGCAACAGTAACACTGACCTACCGTGTAAGGTAGTGCATGAGTATATCATGTACGTATTGTATGCAGCACAAATGGACAGAGAGAAGACAAACCTGTAACTCAAATCTTGCGAGAAGTAATGAAACCCATTCGATCGGTCTTTGGGCTGCTGCCATACCAAGGCGAACACGACTCGTTTACTGTTTACAGACGGGCAATCCCTGTCGACTGACCGTCTTTCTTTCATTTGGGAATATCGTAATGGTGTGTGGCTGTGATCGCCAGTAGTCCGGCCTCTCTCTATCTTCGTGCGGATTTTCTGTTCATTGATAAATCGAGGCCGACTTCCGATTGAGAAAAATAAATAAATAGAGGTGCGCCCTCAAACTTGATCAAGTCGTCAGGGTCAACGACCTATTAAGTAGGGCTTCCGTTTCTCATCACACGACAGTTTCAGCACGTGGTCTGTGACATCACTTTATTCCTCATCTGCATGCAAGCGGTAAAGACAAAACTAATGATATTATTTAAAACATTTCCGACTTTACAGATGATTCAGTACTTTGGAACATGCCAAATTATTAATACGGTATTTGAGTAAAATAAAGAAGGAAGTTTCCCATTTAGTTCGATTTAGAGTTTTTAACAGACCGTGACAGCAAGTTCATTTTGTTGAACTGCTACCATTCTTGAAGACAGGGTGATGTGGGGTGATCTGTGGTTTTGAAGGGAACAAGTAAGTTGTGCGATGTTCTTCCTTACAGCCGAAGTCACAAACATAAATAGGCACTCAAGTGTCTTTGCCTGCTATGCTATGAATCCAGCCTATATAGTCCTTATGATACTAAAATAAACTTTTGTAAAAAAATCCCCAGGATAAATAAACACACACAGTCTGACTTCAATTTTTCAAGTTAATTTGGATGAATGGTTCATTAAAAAAAAACATTTAAATTTAAAGGGGCACATTGATTTCGTTCACAAAATTCGTCATGATATCTTCTTCCCCCTGTTGGGTGTTACTCACATGCGTATGGTTAATAATCAAACTAAGAGATTTTGATCAAGATTTGACCCACAAATGAAGCAACGTAGATAGGTTTATTAATGATCAAAATCCATCATTGCAAATCTGTGACCATGGGACGAGTTTTGCCATAAGGTATAAAGGCATAAGTAACCCTTGTTCGTACTATATTTGATTTTTTTCTCTCATGTTCAGTAACAGTAGGAATAGATACATGTTTAACCATGAAGCTTATTAGAAGTATTGACACGCAATGATTCAAACTTGTCACAAAATAAACAATATCAACTCAATGAGCCTCTTAAAACCAAGCCATATGGTTTAACTGCAGCTAAATCAGTTTGTGAATAATCTTTGCAACCATAAAACTGTGTGTAGTCTTCCAGGCTTATTCATTGTCTGCAGAACAGTTTCATTACCTGACGCAACATATTACTGGTATTGGCATACCGCTAATGAGAGCCCCAAGCGTAAGAGTTCTTTTTTTTTACAAATATTCCACTGATGAACATGGCTTTTCGTGTGGGGAGAGGGGATAAATAATTTAGAAACTGTAAAATCTACAGAGCGTCCCCTCCATCAGATTTCGTTATACTAAAGCCTGATCTTGACTTATTGCCATAGCATGTTATAAATCATCTATGGATGCACGAACGTCTAACTTGACCACTGGTGTTGGATGCCATGCTAACTTCACTTTCAAACCAATCGCTTCGACCAGGAGGGTGTGATATTGTACAATCCTGTGCTATCTTCAGTCGTTAACCCTACAATCCCCGATGAAAAATTTCATAGCGCCATCTAAAAATCTAAAATCAACAGTTGAGGATTTATTGATTGCTGAATCAAATGCACGTGCATTGCTAAGTAAGATTTTTTCCCCCACACTTGTTCTGATTTGTGCCAGTAACTAACGTATAAGTAATCTTTTTCCTTATGTGCTGAGAAAACCCTCGCTTCTCCTCAAGGGAGGAAATAACATATGTCATTTGTTATGACATATGTTTATCTCTTAAATTTGAAATTTCCCCAAGCTAATGCAATGACAGACAATTCTTGGTCTAATAAATATATGACACTCCATCGATTTACCGAATTTGAGCATTAAGCACTAAAAATTAGGGTAAAAAACGATGGTTCTCGGGACATGCGAACTCCGAGTCAGTCGTTTGATAGATCACAGTAACCATACACCAGTCAAGTTATGTGGGTGAATACCGCGTAAGATTTAGTATCTTAAATGAGGAGGGATCTGCTCATGTTACACAACAAAATTTAGTACAGGGCTACAGGCCACTGGTCTCTGTGTTACATCATCATATTATGATATTATAATAGCACTAATATTACGTAGAAATCAATGGTATATTACAACATTAGATCATTGGGAATTACGACATTACATGGAGATCAGTGGTAAGCTACGGTCACACTGGGAAGATTTAGCGATAAACGGTCACGATAAAATCGTGGTCACACCACAGCGATGCAAGTCACGATATTGTTGATGTTATGTTCATTAATTTTGGCCCGTTAAAGTCAAGTTAACGAGCATTATCCTACAGATAAAACACCGTCAATTTAAGAGAAAAATCGGATGAATGCAATAAAAATGTTGATTCAGTGTTTTCTCCTGCGCCTACCTTACACAAAACAATGGTGGTAAAATTGTTCACATATTGGGAAGTGGGTTTATACCTTTCTGTTGGTTTGCTTTCAATAAAAATATCATCATTTACAAACCCCAAATTTCTTTCAAAATTTTCCTCATCAAAATCTTCCTGCTGACCTGTGCGTTAAGTCGATGTTAATGAACGCTGGATGAACGTTTGAACTGTGCCCTCGTGAATGGCTTGCATTAAACCCCTATTGCGCATTATCCTCCAGCGAATAATGCATAGTCCAGCTTTGATTAACCTTTCTTTATACTATCTCTTCGGCCGATGAACGTGTTTATTGCATTCATTCGCCTGTGATTTTACTCTAAAATTGGTTGTGCATTAACTGGAACATAACGCACGGTCACCTGACAGAATTGGGCCAAGGAAGTTGATAATGAGGATAATGCAAGCGATAATGCAAGGGATGCACTTGAATGTATTGTTTCGATAGGAAAACTATGCAAAGAACCCCCATTGAACCTGACGCACACTTTCCATTAATGTCAGATAATGACGCTCTAGGTCTTAGTCTTGATTTGGTCCCTTAAATTATTTTTTATTGTATAGTTTTTGGAGGAAATATCGCTCCTGAAGCTATTCCAAAGACATTGTTTTCCCGGGACCGGAATACCGTTACCATTGGGGTGTGACCGGTGCACGGTAAATTGCACTAGGACGATACTTTGATCGTTGTCGTTTATCGGCGGGATGGAGGCTAATGTGATGTGTGATCATTGTCCCACACGACCTTGACGCAGCGTCTTGACGACGCTTAGGGAACCAGAGCAACAACCGCGCGTTCTTTCTTTTATCTATAAAGCGCATTACTTGCAAATCATATATCAACAAAATCTCCACTACGCTTAGTGTACCACCCCTCATTTTAAAAGATTCACACAAAGCGTCGGCCCACCGTTGAGTCGTTGCGGGGATCATCGGACATAAGCAAAATGGATGCAATTAGGAAGGTGGGTAGCAAATAATATTGAAACTTAGCCTTTCACGGGATGTTAAGCAATAGTGCAATCCTTTGTGCTGAGTGGAAGAAGGATTAAGCTTAAATCACTGATATTTTTCACATCTCGTTTTTTTTTTTTTTTTTTTGCAGAGGCCGTCTCCAGCTTAGCGAGGATCTGAAATATTTGTTCTCGTATTACCTCCCCCCCCCCCTGCCATTAAAAAGAGTGACTTTGTTTGTCATCATAATCCATAGTATGCTGACTTTTCCGATGTTACCAGTTATGTTTTTTCTTTAGGTGTGATACGCAAATATGACATTGGCATTTGCCAAATAGGTCCCCTAAGTGAACAAATCTAGGCCTATAACGGTTTACAGATTTGAAATGCACTAGTTTTGCTACATTAATTTCGACCACAACTCACCAACTGATTTTCAACAACACTGGTTCTTACCACGGAGCTGCTCCACTGCAAACCGTTCTGCTAGCTACATTAGCATTAAAGAGATTGGCTTCTGAAGGAAATTGAAATTCCATAGGCCTACAATTTTGGAAATGTTTCTCCCTTTATAATTTGTGAAAACCATATCTCAATAGCATGTTTTGGTGGGCAACTATGGATTTTTTTTAAAAAAATTATCTATTTCCCGGTGGTACATTAAGCATTCTGGGAAACCTGTGATGTCACACGAGCACATCTACTGAGCCTAATTATTTTATTTCTTATAATCTTGACTATCTCAAGAGAAACGTTATGATAGTACAAGAGTTTCAATTTTATTTCCATATTTTTCACTGTTGTCAAATGTTTAGGTTAAATCAACACTTCTTTTCCAAAGAGCATTAAAGGCTGTAATGCATCACCCCAGACAGTTTCAATTCTCCCAACCAGGTACCTCTAGTCCCTCCCTCAGCCTGTCTTACATTCCTCCACATGTGTAATCAAAACAATGGATCCCTGTGTACGCTGTGTAATACGAGCTGCTCTGCATCTTTCGAATTTGCTGGCAATCTAAGAGTACTGTAACTTAGAACCAGTTGAGAATTTTCCTTTCAGGGAGGTAAAAATATAGCTTAGGGTGATGCAATACAGCCTTTAAAGACATTGAAGTAATTCATCAGCGTTACAAGGCACTTCGTAACCTTTAAAGGCACCTGATAACCTTTATAAGCCAAGAGGTACCTGTCTCCAAACAGCAATATCTTGAGTTATGAACAAGTTACTGAGGTGGTGGGGGGGGGGGGGGTGAAGTGACCACAGTGAAGAAAGAAAAATGAGCGTTCACACATTTAAGAACTTGTTAAATTGTGTTTGGACTACTTCAGTCCGCTATTCGGGGCATGACCATCTTTTCATCGCACAAGACAAAAAAATGCGACGGGGCCAATAATTGTAGCTGTTTTGTTTTTTTTTCATGCTAGCCTGATTGTCTCAATTACTGTGCCTACTGTTGTCGTCTCTGCCATTGTACTACAAATAAAGATTTTTCATCGACTTACTTGAAGATCCACCGGCATGGAAGAAAAATTATCAAGCTGTTATGTTTTACGCCCCCTTTCCATATGATTACCATACGCTATAGAAATATGTTGCATCGCACACACACAGAACAATATGAAATAATTATAATTGGGAATAACTAGTCCACCTAGTCTATGACTTCCGTGAATATGAATAAAAATCAGAAGTGGGGCTCCACACTTGACGCGTATACATGAGAGTTACTTTTTGACGGAACTAACCACAAGGAATGACTCTCCCGGAATGGCATCACCATCAGAGTTAGGGTCAGAAAATAGTACTGCCTTAGACATGCTTCCCTTACGTTCCCCTACTACTATCTGACAAGGCATGGCTGTTGGGCCTACTTAACCAAGTGCACTTGGAAAAGACAAACACGCTGTATACGACAGAATCAGCTTTATTTTGACCTTGAACCAAGAACACCCTACCTCTCTCTTTCTGTTTCTAATTATGCTACACAAAATATCTAGTCGATCAATTAATTGACTGCAGTGGTGGCACCAAGAAAGGGGAGGGGAGCATTCCCTCAGTCAGTACCTTTCCCCATCTGCTCCCCCCCCCTCCCCCCTCTCATTGCACTGAAATGACCTGACAAATACATACATGTAGGCCTATGTGTTCCCTGTTTATATTCATCATTTTGCATTTACCTTTCCGTTTTCCGAAGTCCATGAGATTTAATTTTCCACCCAGGAGTATGCTCACGGCTCACGGCTTCTGCCGTCACGTAATCACTGATAGCAGGAAGTTTAATGTATTTTTTTTTTAGTTATCTTTATCTATCATTTCCATAAATCTACACACACTTTTACATATTTTGTGTTGAATTACTGAGATTTATCATGCAGTAATAAAATTATTAATACTCTGATTTGAATATATGAATAACTGTTAAAAAATATATTGACAATGAAATATAAGGAAAAACAAAAGCTTTTCAATCACATGTGGCCAGGGTATTATGACATCACAATCTCAGGATGGCAGCTATCTTCTAAAAGTTCATGAACATTCAAATTGTAGTATCTTGGAAAGTAAACTGCATTGTGAAATGAAATTCGGTGAACATGTTTGTGTCTCAATTAACATTGTCAAAAGTCCTGACTTTCCTTCTCCTTCAAAATGGGCACGGATATAGAAATAACAATAAAAATAGTTACAAGGTGCTACGCGTCACTCAAGAGGAATAAGTTTACTTCATACACTTACCGGAGGCTTCGTCGCACAAATTCGGCAAGACTTTCCTCCGTCAATACGTTTTCCACAAGCTCACCGCATTACGAAACACCTTCACCTGATATAACCATAGGTGATTTTACTACAAAGGTTTCAATCATTAAAATCAAGTGCATGGATATTATTCATTTAAACGTTTCTTGATTTACATTGCCATAATGCTTGGTCCATATTCTGTGAATCATAATTACAACGTCAGCAAGTATTATGATTAACCAATCACGAAGATGTGACTCACACATGCCATCTTTAAGTCTTGATGGTGACGTAACCGATGGCCGATTCACGCAAACGATTAAAACCGAAGACCATAATTTCAATCAACTAAGAAAGAAAAAAGACGACAACCACGATTTTCTACAAAGAGTCGAATTCATTTCTCGTGTGAGTTGTTTACCTTCGTGCTCGGTGACGTTTTGCTTACATCATCGGAAAGATTTGCGAAACTGATTAAATCTCCTATTTGCAATTCGGGGAAGACTAATTTGATTATATCAAAATTCCGATAGACATTACATGGGCTCGATGCGAGATGGACTGGCGCTGAGAAGGTGTTGTTGAGGCGGATGCCGCCGATAGTGTGTTTCGATTTTTTTTTCTTTGATATAGTTTCCTAGAAAAATACAACGTTTGATACGTTTTTTGAGATAGAAAAGAAAAAAAAGACGTTTGTTGAGATGGAAAAGAAAGAAGGAAAAATTACACAAGTAAATGGGTTGTGGTGGAGGGAGTGGGGCTGCCTGTGCTTGGCGTGCTACAAGTACTAACGAGTAAGATCGTTTTGGGTGTATTCACCGTTATGTATCATTCGTTTTGATTTTAAAGTCACCACAGAAGCCACCAACACGACAGGGGACAGAGGAAAACATGCAGCTCCTTTCATCGCCTCGCAACGAAACCAAGGTCGAGCCCATCGCCCCATTCGTGGAGGAGGACCCTGATGGCGCCTCTATCACCGTCGCTGCTCCCTCGTTGACCTCCGGAGCGATACCCTTGCCGTCACTGTCTCAGAGGGTCGATGCCGCCCATGAGATCTCTCTTGCATCTTCCAGTTCCTCAGAATTTACAGTCT
The DNA here is from genome assembly GCA_021234535.1 of Stichopus chloronotus. NCBI lineage: Eukaryota > Metazoa > Echinodermata > Holothuroidea > Aspidochirotida > Stichopodidae > Stichopus > Stichopus chloronotus. The sequence continues at coordinate 6,301,217 of CM037837.1, read as the reverse complement.
GCTTTGACGACGATTTTGAATTCGAGATCGATTGGGAGAAGGAGAAGGCAAAACCTTTCTACAACTCGGTAAATAATTTTGTAACAACAGTAAGTCGGTCAAATATGTGGTCGTTGATTGAACTTAATGACGAATCCAGGTCTTTGTTTTCAGACGGGCCAAACTGTCGGTACGGTGATATGGGCGAGAAATTGGGAAGGAACCTACACTCACAAAACGTAACGGTTAAATAAGAACTCCATAACTTTTAGGTCAAATTTTACACACAGTTTATGTAAGTCTTACATTGTGTATATAACAATTTCACTAAAATGTAGTAAAATTTACCAAAATTATGTAGAATTTACATATGCTGTTTACATTAATCATATGTAAAATTTATGGAGTTCTTATTTTACATAATTTAGGTAAACAGTATATGTAAATTCTACATAATTTTGGTAAATTTTACTACATTTTAGTTTAATTGTTATATACACAATGTAAGACTTACATTAACTGTGTGTAAAATTTTACCTAAAAGTTATGGAGTTCTTATTTTACCGTTACGTTTTGTGAGTAAAAGGGGGGGGGGGGTGGGTGGGAATGTGCCCTTTGAAAATTTTTCTGCAAGTGAATACAGGTGATGCGAACTAAAATTCTTTTCGCGAAAATGGCATGGTCCCTCAGGAGCGCAGATTACTAGTATCATGTCACCTTGCATCCAAAACCCACGATGACATGATCCCCTCCCCCTCCTACTCTACCGTCACGCAGCATCTTGTTTGATGAAACCTCTACAGCAACTTAGTAAAGAGCGATCTTTCTTTTCTTTTTTTGCATTTTCGCAGATAACCGTTTATCCTCCAAGAGTGCCCATTCCTGAGTGGGCCGAATGGGATTTCGCAAAGGTATCCATAGATACGAATTATTCGTCTGAGGCTGTAGTAAACATTAACATCTAGGGTATGGTTCTTCGAGAAGATCGTTAGACACCCTGAAACATGGAGAATGTTGCATCCCCCCCCCCCCCCCCACCAATCCCTCATCCCTCTCAGGCGTCAATGTCTTCTTGCTGACAGGTACATAGACACTTTTGTTAAACCGTACACCATGGAAACGAACCCTGTCTCTCAAAGGTTTGGAACGAGGTCGAGGGATGCCCCGTAACCTGATCTCTTCCAACTCGAACAGCGTCATTTTCTTACCAGTACTAACGTCTCATTCTACATATATGAACTTTACGTTACACTGACGTAACGAATGCCTTTTGTTTAAATTCCTCTTGTCAGGTTACTGACTTAAGGAAACCTTCTTCTCTTACTATCTTTTTTTTTTTCAGAGCACACATTTTCAAGAATTAGACCAAAATCATTGGAAGGATGACCTGACAGAAACCCATGAAGGTGACGCATGACGCATGACGCAACCATATTGCAGTGACTGTTTAATTAGAAAGCTACGTCAGCACTGAGGGAGCTAGGGGACCGAAAGACGGATTATTAGCAGTGCATTTAATTAACATGACAGGCCCAAAAAAATAATGAGGGTTTTTTACGACTGACCTTTTTGTGTGCAATCATATGTAGAGATTTTTTTAAATAATCTTTTTCTAAGATACCGGTCTATTATCCCCCTCCTTTTGTTTTCTTGGACTATCACCAATTTAGATCATGACCAAAATAAAAAAACTAGTACAACATCCAGTGAACTAGCACGAAGTAAATTCTTTCTTCTTTTGCGAACGTCCTAATGTGCTACAACCAGCGGAGTTCCGACGGTATTAATTCGAAATTGATCATCGTTAAACAATGTTCACTGCAGATTGTAAATCTGTGTTGTGCCAGAAGAACTCTGATGACCATTACCCAAAGCCCCCTCCCCTTCTCTTCCGTCTCGTCCCATCACACTCCACGAACGTTACCCACACACAAAGAGTCAAGGAATCCTGCAATGTCCCCACAATTTGATTTATTCACACATAAAACAAAAAAATAAGTGCACACAATCAGAAATTGCACTTACAAAACTGCGCACGTTGCCTGACCGTGTACAAGTATTTAACACAGTAAAGCTCGTGGAGCCCTTCAGTAAGGTTTCTAGCAGCGCATGTACCCTGAAAACCCATGCAAACATTCGAAGACTGTCTCGCTTTGTAAACTTACATACAAGAATACTTCGAGTAATTGTAAAGCGGCAGTTATGTCACCCATAAGCTGAGAAGCAGTAACAGCGGGCCCTTATCAGGTCAGAGTAGGGAGTTTGTCAAATAGCAACTCCCTTGTCAGGGTTCAAGGTGGGGCCGCTATAGAAATACAGGGGGGGGGGGGGCGAATTCAACGGCACATGTGGCTAAAAGACAAGTACTCATCATCCCGGACAGTTCCAATTCCCCCAACCACTTATGTCTAGTCCCTCCCACAGCCTGTCTAAAATTCCTCCACATTTGTAATCAAACCATTGGGTCTCTGTGTATGCTGTTTAATATGAGCTACACTACATCGTTTCCATGGATGGAGTATGTACCTAATTGGCTTAGTCATCCATCATTACCTGTACCTGCAGTGTTTTGTGCTCGAAAAAGCTCTTATGTGAATATGCAGTGAGCTAGTTGTAACCGTTTCTTCGATTTATTACCTACTACTGGACTAGAGCGCACCCTCGTACACTTCTATGATCTCACCAATTAATGTTGTCAGGATGTCAGCAAGTGAACGTTCATATTGACAGTTTGTCCTTTTGATCATAGTATTTGCAATTGTTTTTCGGTGTCAGAGAAGTATCCAAGCGCGTATGCAAAAATAACATATTAAAAATTAGGTTGAACACATTCAGTCAAAAAAGACATGATTTTTTTTTCAATGGAATTTTCAGTAATCGTATGTTTTCAGTCTACCTACTGGAGATCAGCCACTGTACAATGATTTTGGATTGGGACATGACGAGAGAATTCCAACTTTTTTACGTAAAAAGTGTGAACAATAAATATATCATGGACTGTTAAAAGGACACTGCATTTTAAAGCTAAATTTTTACCGAATACTGCACCATTTGCCACAGAGTCACCTTCTAATTGCCGTTTCTTTTCAATTAAAGAGGTCACCCCAATCTCCATAGCCCCCCCCACTCCCTCAGGACGGCGATTCGTAAATTGTGAAAAGTCACGTCCCCCTCACTTTTGGAGATGGATCCACGCCCCTGTGAGTGCAGGGGATATGAGGAGGTAGTATTTTAAGGGGTTGTTAGACTTTTTGTTCCCTTTTAGCTTGTTCTTTTGAATTTTCTTTTCTCTTCTTCCTTTTGTTTCTAAACTGCCCATTTCGAAAAGGTACGACCATAAACCGCGCAAATGCGTTACAGTGTGTGGGCGTGTGGTGTATCTTTAGGGGTTTTGTGTTCGGGGTTGTGTTATAAGATCTTGCTAAACTGGATTTATGATGTTCATACGATACACACCCACTAAATTCTTTTTTAATTGGGCACACCCCTTAATTTTGTTGTAAATCATCAATTTAAGAGATTCTTGTGGGCAATAAAGTATTTGTCATCCCTAACTTACGTAATTTATAGGATTAATACTTGAAGTCCCAAATATTTACACAGCTAAATTCGTTTCTGGGAGACGGTTGCTTGTCATAGGTGGCAGGAGAAGAAAAAATGGTTTTATTGGGATCTGTATTTTTGTCAGTAAGGCGCGTGGATATGGGCACGACTTGGAGCATTATTTTTGAGAAATTTGGTCCTCAAATCATGACGTCAGAAAATTTTGAAATGGTCATAAATTATGTATTTCGAATATGATGCATTTCATGAGTTGTTTACATCTAGAGATATCATTTCGAAGCATAACCGTTTAAGCTTATCTTATGGGAACAATTTCGAGATGTGGGTATAAAATTAGCAAATGATCGTATTGTGTTCAAAACTTTTCAATATACTCGCTGCTGGTCATGCCAGTTTCAGTTTAGGGTTACTCCCATTTATATCTTTGATGTTTTTTATGTAAACTCCATTTACACGCTTGTTAATTTTTCAATTACCAGCAGATATTGTGATGAACAAAATAAATGAAATGAAAAATATGAAAATGTTATGTTCAATCAGGGAGATCCCTCCCTGGTTCAATGCAGTTTTCTCAACTTAAATGAGAGACAGATATAAGTTCTAGAAGATTGTCGCTAAGTAGTCGCCCGAACAAATTCGTGTGAATAAAAAGTTACATTTTGGGTTAGGTTCGTGCGAATATGAAAAGTTATTCACCCGTTTTTCCTGCAAATATGTTCAATCATTCTAGGGACCGAAATAAGCGTGGGGAGGGCTGGCACGCAAATTGCGTGGCGGTCGTATAGTGCAGTCGAGTAAGGAACACTTACACAAGAAGGTGGGAACTTTATGCTTCATGTTGAGAAGTGATAAACGCTGTGGATCACAATTACTCTAAATGGGAAGGAAAAAATGCGTCCCTGTCATATTCTGCTAGAGAAGACAGTAATTACCGGTTATTCAAACAACTGGCCAAAATGAAATCTTTGGTACTGGCGAATGGTGAAAATTGACATGCGAAATGCGTGTTGTGAGGCCTAATTAATATTCTACCAGCCTTCTTCTGTTTCCAGACACACTAGGTATGTCACCAACCTGAAGCTGTCCCAGGATTCCTCCTTAGATTCAGATTTATCCCATGATTCATCCTACGATTCAGAAACTATTCCTGGAATCCCAGGGTATCCTAAATCTGAATAATCCTGGGCTCGCTTCTGAATCCTAGGATGAATCCTGGGATGAACACTGGGATAGCTTCAGCTTGGTCACGATCGCGTCTGCTGATGTACTGATGTTCTGTGAACACCTCTAACGTCTGATTTCTCTAATTTGACGTTTGGTCTTCGTGCTTCGTATGTCGAAGCATTAGGCCGGTTGGGCCAGTTGTACTCCGGTTGGTACTCAAAATCAAGAAATTTATAAAGAGAGGTTGGTTCGGATGTCAAAACTTCTTCAGTTAATTAAGCTAGGCATACACTAAGTAAGTGGATGATCCCTGTTGTGCGAGATACTGAACTACAGTGTATCACTATTAGTATCACACTACACAGGGCCTACATGCATTAGACCTGTGCCTGGGGATTAACAAAGGCGTTCCTACGTACAACAGCTCCATGGAGCTATTACTAGTACGTAGTAGCTCCATGGTAGTACTACTAGCCTTGGCTATAAGCTATAATGCTAAACGCCAAGGCCGATGTTGGCCAGTGCCCAGTGCCAAAGTACTTACGCAGTGCATTATGACGAGGAAAATTGCTGATAGCGCAACAGCATAATATGCTCCCAACGTGCAAACTAATGTAGTAAAATGTCAAAATCGAAATTTTGCGGATTATAAAGAACAGCCGTGTTGCAACTCAGGCCTAAGGCCTAGTCTTTTAATTTTATGATAGGAACACTGTAAATTATCCACAGCAGTGGCCAATTAAGGATGGCAAAGGTACTGAAAAATTGTATTTTCGATCGTATTTTTGGAACAAATTTAGAATCCATGACCACAACAAAGGTACATACCCCAACGGTTAGTAACAGTCTAACCCTATACTAGCCTATGTATACATTGTAGGCATAAATTGTACATATCCCAAAGACAGAAGAGGCATTTTTTACTTTTTATGTCCCAGAAAGCATCAGTGGTAGCCTTCCAAGGAATGCCGTCTGTCTAACTTTATGATTAGCAATATCGCTTATGCCCATATCTACAAGGTAGGACACTGATTCTAGCAATATGTGAAACTTGGCCTATTTTTACATCATTACGCCGACTACAAACATTACTTCACCTTCTATATCGCATCGTTCGATAACAATCTTTACGCCCTTGCGACCTCAAACGTATTCATGAAATCACTCTTAGACCGAGTTATTAGAACGAATTTGCCTTTTGCAAGGCAAGCAGTCTGCGGCCATTTTGTTGGTTGTCGGGCAGTTTGCATAGCTGGCTATTACTTTCCTATCCATGAAATGCAACGAGCATAAGGTACAGAGCAAACACTTGCTACACAGGTGAAGACTAGCGCTTAGTCACTTGCCAATTCATGTGTAAGGAGCGTTGTGATTGGTTAATAGTGAAACGATCAAACTAGCCTGCCTGGACTCATTAGAGTGCATTTTACCAACACGGGATGATCAACTCCTTGGGATGATTGACAGTTTCAACAGACTTCAGAAGTGACAACATATTTGAGTGGAAGAGGCGTGCAATATGGCGAATTATTGCTCGCTTAATTATTGATCAATCATAATGCTTCTTTCACATGAATTGTCAAGTGACTAAGTGCAGTCTTCACCTGCGTAGCAAATGTTTGCTCTGTACCTTTTGCTCATTCCCTCTTACAAATACAGTAGTTGCTTACCATGTTCAGATCATGTTTCATAGCTGCACATGATGTTTCAGCCATGTTCCAACTAACCCCTCACCATCTTATAACTACGCCCACATATATGGGATTAGTTGGAACATTGTAGTCAAAAATTGAAAGTTTGCTTCCATGAAGTTTGTGACTATTTCCCACACAGTGACATAGCATCCCGGGAGCAACTATAGAACACTCTGCCCCAGTGAAAGAGACTTTTTTAAATCCTGGATATGGATTTCCATACCACCTTTTTTGGGAACGATGTTTAATAAGTGCTGTTTGAGTGGTGTGTTCAATGGACAGTTTATTACTTGTATAAACTATGCACCGGTACTTCAGAAGGAAGTCCCTAGCTACAGGTACTTTATTTTGAAAAGTCAAAATCTTGCAATTCTCATCTCATAATTCTCTTGTATACAGTAAGTATTTTTCATAATGTGTTTGAATGTCAGTAGTGCATACTTTAAGCAAGCTGTTATGGTGAAAAATCAAGCAATTCTACAACAAAAATGATATCACATTTTGAAATTTCATGAATTGGTTTATGGGGGTATATTCATTCAGTTTGGGGTGAGAGGCTTCTTTCCCTTTTCAGAGGAAACGTCGTGGGTGTTTCATTTTCAACCTACATCTATTTACAAACTTGTCATGACAAACAGAAATGGTGTTATTTTCATAATTACTTCAAATTTCATGCCGTTGTTGTAGGTATCACCATTTTGGAAATTTGATGTATCACATGCACCAACAATACTATGTGATATGTGTAGGAGCATGCACAATTCACATAATTTTGCAACAGCATCGTGACTTGCAAGTCAATAAAAGTGTATTCATAAAAATATTCACAATTTTACACTGGCTTCCTAGACTTAATAGAAGTGAACAAGGCCTTTGGCAGTCAGTGGGAATCCATCGTTTCGCTGTACTTCTGTTCATAGTTGAAGTGACTCTCTGACTAAGAATCCATTCTTCACTAGATTCCTAGTCGTAGCCAAAAAGAGGTATTTAGCTTTGTTTTAAATTTAACTTATGTGAGAAGTGTAAGGACCCTATTGTTTTTGGTGAAGGTGAAAAGGTCACATCCGGTTAAGGGGCTCAAGTTGTTGAAACAGTGTAAACATGATATCTCAAGAAGGGAACTTAGGGTCGTACAGATCTGATGTTTGTTATGTAGCTGTGCCTTATTGAGCAAAAGTAGCCTGCCGCTTTTTGTGGAGGCCAATGGTCATTTTGGGTCAACTGGAATTACATTATTGTAAGTCCTACTTTAGGTTCGGCCTGGTTCAGTCGAAGCGTTGTAGCGTGCGAAAACTATAAAGTGCCGAAAACGGGGAATTCAGGAAGCAAAAGTTCGTAAAGATCGAGTGAGAAGATTCTTCAAGGTTCACAATGTTTTATTAACTCTTCAAAATGATAACAAGGTCAAAATACAGGTGAGAAACAAGCTAAAAAGATAAATATTACTAGACCTAAGGTCAACACGTCCTAACGCGAGTGCGGTCCCAGCTAAACTGAGTTCAAAATATGCTTCATGCGAAGAACACCCAAATCACCAGAGCCCGCGCAAGAGAGCGGCAGACGCTGATTGGACAATAAGGTAAATGCATCTGCACAGCCTTTAGTGCTGCTCTGTGATTGGTTATAATTGTATATGAGTTCACGCAGTGTTTGCACACGGTCCGCAAGCAGTGCTTGTATCTATTCACAGAGCTAAATATAGCTCAACTACATAACCAATAGGAAGTCAATCTTGACATGACGTAGTTGATTATGTCCTGACGTAGCAGTGTGGTCTTTGCACAGAAGTTCAGTGACGTTCAACAACAAGTGCGTCTAGCATCAAATACAATATCATTTGTAAGTACAACAACTGATTACACATGGAGAATATTCAAAGTCTTAGTATTGTCAAGTGCAACTCTAAATGTGTCCTACATTGTGAACTTCGTAAAAATGATACCACAAGAAGAGAATCTTGTGGAGATCTCATATTTTATTCAAAAACACTTTCAACTTCGTAGTGGTCAAGATCATTCGGGGTAAACGTATCCCCGTGATCTAACCACAATATGTCAGATTGAAAATGCTCATTGCTGAATCATCAAAACCACAATGCCTTGCACTTTATTGTTATTCAGTGATGTACTCCATCCACCATTGCTCAGATAGATGCATCATATTGCAAACCTTAAAGATACTTGTAGGCACATTTATGCAGATGGGTTAAATACTTTGAAGGTTTTGCAGAAAGCTCAAGATCCACTAATAGAAAGAAATAACATTACATATCACTGTGAAAATGGTAATAGGTAAACAACTCATGAATGTGGTGACACACTCAATGAGAGCTGTAACAAAGCTAGTGTTGTTGTTCCCCGATTTGCAAGAATGTATGTCACTAGCGTAATTCACTTTGCTAGAAGAATTCACGAGAATTGTTGTTCGTTACGTTGAAATCCATGTTGACGAAGTGTTTGTTGTTTTTTTTTAATCCCTCCTGTCATTGAATTTTACTTTACAGTAGACTGCGTATTTTACATCCCTTAAAGAAGTAGTAAAAATATACCGACATGGCAGAAGATGACAGGACACATCCTCACGACCATGAAGACTCCATGTTCAGCATAGAGAGCTGGATCAAGGAATGGGATGCCGGTTCCTGGGGATTCCATTGCACCAAAGTCAATGAGTAAGGAGACTCTTTCAAATTCTGACGTATTCAAAGTTCTGGCCAGTTTAGTAAATAAGCTTTATTTCTTGATTTGATGTTGCTTGCATGTCCCACTCACTATTGTTCAAACTACAGACTGTATCTGTTCCTTGAAGAGGGAATTCTTTCTCTGTGTGATGTGTCAGAAACTAGTGTTTGTGTTGGGTACCTGGGTACCCATTCAAAAATTTTAGGAACCAGTTCTAAAAGTGCTACCTGGATACAAAGTTTCACTAACATGCATTGTGTGTGTGACAAAATTCAGCATATATCTATTCAGTGATATTACAGTAACTCTGTCTCCATGATATCAATTCCTGCTTTTTGGCTTGTATCATGATGTAATGAGAAAAAGGAAAATCCATGAAGAGTAATCAAAGTTTTCAACCTTCTCCTTTTTCTCTTGTTTTAGCTTCTTTAGTGAACATGTGTCTTAGTATGAGTTTCACTTTCAACGAAATGAAACTGAAAAATCAAGAACAAAAAATAAAATATACACCAAAAATCAATATCCCTCAGGGTTTTTTCAGAGAGGTCTGACAAGTTTGACCCTTTGTTTTGTACTGTCCAAACCGTGTGCACTGTGAGCAAAATGGAAAATGCTGTCAGCTTTTTCTTCATTTCGGGGAAAATGATTTTCTCCCAAAAAAGGAAATCTCCTGGACTGCCCACTGACAGCAGAGAACATTGTCATGGAGAAGTGTGTCTAAGTTTCTCATTAGAACTGAAAGAACACTACATTGGCTGCCATATGATACAGTAAACATGTATAAATTTCCCGACAGTATTTATATTCACACTAGCTATGTTCGTAGACATTCAATCCTCACATGATATCATACATGTTTATCCCTTCTCAAGAGGTTCCTACCCTAACCATTATGGTATATCTGGCTATCAGGTGATGTTGTACAGTATCATGTAGAAAAGTTCTTCTGGAGACATGGTTTTATCACAGTATGGAAATTGTGTGAAGACTAGGTGTCATAGAACTTTCAGTGATTAATAAATGAAGGAGCTAAATAATTTAGCCAATAACCTGATTGACTAGAGGTTATCAAAGTTGGTTACCTGCTACTTTTGTGTGTGTGTGTGAGTTGCTACTTTTAAACTTGCAACGAACATCCAGCCACAGGAAGCCTATTGTACTCTTACAAAGGCATGCAATAGAGTGTTTGAATTCTGTTTTTTCTTCTTGCCCATGCTGTTTTTGCTCCCATGTCAAGGTTACATTTCCTCACAACTTATAATGGATCCTTTGTGCTTTAGTAGTTCCTTTTCCTTCTGCAAAGCCATGTCTGATCACACTCAGAAACTGGAGATTTATCCCTGAATTTCTCCCTTTTGTATAGCCTCCTCACGAAATACTACGATAGGTTGGTGGACGGTGGATCACAGATGCGGTTCTTTCTTCCTCTGTGTGGAAAGTCACTCGACATGAAGTGGTAGGTTGTAATGAATAACTATCTTTATCCTTGAAGGCGCTGACCATCATGCTTTGGTATATCTACAGTCAAGAAGCGGCAGAGAGTCAGAGACCAAGTGTGAAGTGTTCAAGTTTGTAGTGTTGACACTTTTTAGTATGGTTAATGGTCACATTCTTGAAGATGGTGATCACATGTTTTTAGCTAAAACCTGCTTGTAAATTGTATGCAAATCTCAAAACCCATCAGATGGGTAATTTAAGGTAACACTCACCCTTCAGCACAATGACACACATATATAATTCAGGGATACTTCACATTGGCTGTTATGCATAGTAATGGGTGGATTGGGATATATGTGACAAAGTAAAAATTGAGTTTCCCCAATGTGTCATTAGGGATGTAGATTTCTTCCACTTTGGAGTGGATGGGATAAACTTCCGGATGTTCAGAAACTGTGAAGTGTGCACAATGCAGCCAAAGTGTGAGGCCCATGATGGATGGGATTTAGGGTCCTGCTTTAGGGTCCTGGTAAGGTTCAAGGGCATAGCCCTGATGAGGTCCAGGGAGGAACAGTGCCTTGAAATGTCCTGGACATAAATGGCTCAGAGGACCTAGGAAGACTGTTTTACTGGTTAAATTTCAGAGGTATTGTTCTTAGGCATTAGTAATTAAACATGCAGGGAAAGGCTATTTTGAACACAAAAGTCAATAAAAAGCTTCACTTGTTTGAACTTGTACAAGAGCAACAATGTAGGCCTACTGTAAAGCTTAGGAAGAAATCAACTCAAATAGGGTCATATCAGACAACTAGAATTGGAATTCAGAGATAATTTCAAGACATTCAAGTTGGCCAGATTATCTGAAATGACCAGAATATCTGAAAGTTGATGCCTTGAAAGTAATACCAAAGTCTTACCATAGATATGAATAGGTAAAACTTAAACTGGATGTTGTTTGCAGCCTACAGAATGTAGAAAGTTCCCAGATGTTAAGGTAGACTGTTGAAAAAAGTCATCAAATATCAGAACCAAGCTGACTTTGCACTTAAACTGGTTTGATAATGGTGATCATGAGTACCCTTGATGATGATCATGTGAACCTTTGATGATGATCATGTGTACCCTTTATGATAACCATGTATACCTTCGATGATGATGAGTATTTGTACTCTTAATGATAATCATGTGTACCATTGACGATGATGATCTTTTTTGCCCTTAATGACGATCATGTCTACCCTCGATTATGATCATGTGTACATTAATGATAATCATGTGTACCATCCATTGATGATGATGTTTACCCTTGGTCATTATCATATGTACCCTTTAGAATCCTTGTTTGTAACATATCTTACACTATTTTGGTGCTTCTGTTAGACAAGATTTCAACTGATGTCCATTTCCAAGTAATGTCCATTTCTAATCTCTATTTTTGACCCAGGTTGGCTGACAAAGGCCACATTGTAGTAGGGGTGGACTGTGCAACAAGGGCTGCAGTGGACTTTTTTGCTGAAAACAAAGTAGAGTATACTTTGTCCAAAATCTCCAGCATAGGAGATTGCGATGTTTACAAAGTGAGTTCTTCATTTGAGCTTTAATTTTCCCATGAGATCTGGCACAGTAGTTAGCCAATTGCTGTACCACAGTTACTCGCAAAAGTGAATCTTCAGAAAACTTCGAAAGAAATCTGCTTCTGAGCACGACATCACCCTTTCTTTCCCTCATTCGGTTGAGGATACAGCAGTAATGCGTAAAAGTCATACACCTGAATGGCAAAAGCTAGGTTGTGAATTATTCCAAAGAATTCAATTACCTCTTATTTTCAAGAAATGCAAATGATTTCACCAATAGGGGACAAGACTACTACACACCAATTGACGTCAGCAATTATCTTTATTTGGCGTTCCACTTAGATGTCACATGTGAGCCATTGCAGAAGTAAGCATGGTCTGTAAAAGGCCATTATCGTTTCAGGAGATTTCAGAGAGATTAAAAATTAGGTGAGGAGTGGGAGGGTGGATGCGAAGGTAGCTCTGTGGGGTCCTCTGAAACAGAGGAAAACGTTTTATCTACCTCCCCAGAAGTCCATGCCACAACAATGGTAGTTAGTTATCATCTGAATCAGAGACTGTGGCCTTGTTTTTTCCCACCATGGAGCACCGCATTAGATTTGTGGCGTGTTGGCTCCATTTACATTGTTCTGTGTGTCATTGAGCAGCACCTCAATGAGTATGGAAACTTAAATCATTTGAAGGTAACATTGTTTTGAACTGCATTGTACATTAACTCCTCTCTTCACCGTCATAGAAAAAGCAAAGTAGCTCTTAAAAAGAAAAAGACGAAGTAGTGTACAAAATGAAAGAATAAATTAGTCTTCTTGTGCCAACATGATACAACTTCTTCCTCATTTCAATCCACAGAGCAACGATGGACTTATCGAATTCTATGTTTGTGATTTCTTTGCCTTGACCAAGTAAGTAAATAAATCATTAGGCTGAAAGTGGCATCACTTTTAAAAACAAGAACTTCATTTATGTAAACATGAATTCCACTCTTTCAATTTTAAAAGGTGGCAGGTAAAGTATTTTGAAAGAAATTCAAAACTCTTCCTAAGAGATGTGGTTTTTTGTCTTTTGTTTTCTTCTCCTTACAAAATAGAGTTATCACTTTAAACTTTGTTCTGTTCGTAAATTTAGTAACAGGATTAAATCATATTGGTTTTCTCAGAGATTTGATAAAGCACTTTGATGTCATCTGGGACAGGGGAAGCCTTAATGCCATGCCTATCAGCAAGTCATCAGAGTGAGTTATTTTCACGTCCATGTCACAGCTATCACAACTTTCTGATACTGTCATGAATTCATTTGTAGGTCACTAACACATTACGGTGTGTGGTGACTATTTTACCCTAGCCACAGCCAAACCCCTGAGCAGGTAACAATTGTCACAATATATATAATGTTAAAAACTGAACATGGATACTCCCTGAGTCAAATTGCCAATCAATTTGCAGGAAGGAGATTTTGGTGCTAGACAAAAAACTTGACTCGCATTTTATGAAGACAACTCTGATTGCCTGAAATTTTCTGCATCAGAAGTGGGATAACCTGCAATGAATATTATGATTATCTGCCATGTTCATTTGTGTAATTACAGTGAATGTTACTGGTCCTGTTCTTTAAAGCTAGTATGTGACGAAAAAATAAAATTTGATTTGGGTATGGTTTGCGACTGAAGTTTGCAAATTCTCCAAATCTTAGTAAAACAGTAGCAAAACTGTTGCCTACATTCACTGTAATCGAAAAGCATCACCAGCAGGTTTTAAGGCGTTCAAAATTTTCTGTGACGATTTTGCAAAAACAACGCCAAATGGTAGCAAAGTTTCAGTGAAACATTCTAACTAATGTAGCACTAATTTAGAACTGACGTTGCCCGTTTTGTAGAATTTGCCCTTGAAAATAGTCCCCTGGTTCTGTCTAGGTTGTTTCACAACATTAATTTCAGTTATTACTAAGTTAGATTTTAATATTTTGTGCTGTCTGGCATAACTGTGGCATTCCTGTCCTCACGTGATACATGTTCACTTACTCTGCACGTTTTTTTTTTTTTGCGACTTGTGCATTTTCAGAAATGCAGTAGTCACTAAGTTAAACGGTGCAAATTTGTCGTTGTGAGATTGCAATTTTACCCAGGTAGACAAATTCGTATGTTTATTTTTGCGACTGTTTTGCATTCAGAAACGCAGCAGTCGCAGAAATAAACGTGCAGATTTGCCTTCATGAGATACTGGCTTAAGTGTAGAAGCCTGGTCTAGACTACCTTGCAATGATTTATGAAAAGATTGTGCCAAATTTAAAGTCACGTTCAGAGAACCTAAGAGTGTACATCCTTCATAATCATCAACTTCATTTCCTTTTTTGTTTTCAGTTATAAACTTGTTTTTTATAAAAAATTCATAGGTTTCCTAACTCCAGTCTTAACTGTAAGCATATGTCAAGAGAAAAGTATGAAAAAAAGGAGTTTAACAGAAACTTTCTCAACAGTTGAGCAAGCGTCATTCATGTAATTGGTTCGATAACAATGTCCTTAGTTTTTTCAAAGTCTTGTATGCTTTTTTTCTTTCTTTTTGCCATTAAAAAGTAGTTCTGGAAATTTTGTGCCATTTCCCTTGAAATTGAGCTTGTAAATATGCATCCCACAATGATTGTAGAAAAAAGTAATGCACCAGCAAAAAAGTCTCGTGATCAGTTTTCCCAGTTGACAATAAGCACAATTTAAATTCAAAGGTTCCTTCAGCAAGGTGTTTTGCTCTTGATGGAAACTTCAAATTGAAACAAAGGTTTTCTTTTACTGCTTGTTCAGGATGTCTTCAGCCAAGTGAGACTTGTACTTGTAACATGATGATCCTCGGATCACAAAGTACCATCATTTTCTTTGTGTCCTTGTTACTCCACAATTCCACCCACTACCTCTTTCATCCTCATGTACTGCAGCCCCCTTCTTCCTCTCCAGCATTATTTTCACTGTCCCAACTATCTGACTCATGCTGAACATTTTCTGACACCCACTTTTTTTTTCCTTGTAACACCTCACAGGTACGTGGAACACGTAAAAAAGTTTATGAAGCCAGGTACAAAGATACTGCTGGATCTGTTTGAGTCCTATGACGACGAGGGCAACGTAATGATGAAAGGTGGGTTTTGTCTTGTCACTGTTTCGAATGATACCCCTTTGTTTTGATCGATGTCATGACTTGTTCTAAAATATTAAAATTGAGATGGTTCATACATTTGACATTTGGAGCGTTAAATGATCAGGTGAAGTAAGAACCAAGTGTGACGGACGGCAAGGTCTTCATATAGGTTTGATTCCATGGTGCTCTATTTTGCCTCACACCTTCACCTTCCTCCGCGCCCACTTCCTCCTTTTGTCAGATTTGATTCCAGAGATGATGGATAGCCCTCAGCCAGTTTTTTCAGACGAACAGTAAATTTGCATCGGATCACAGTTCAACCACTTGTCATCATTTCGAGGCAACAAATAATGTATAGTAATGAAAAACCCAATGGTTAACTTTAATTAGTGTCAGTCTTTTGGAAAAAAAGACTTTAAAAATTAAGACTTACTTGATCTCATATAGTTTGTTAAGGACATGGTAAAAAAAAAGATCTCAGGAAAGTCAAGATTTCAACATCATCAAGTAGAAACTTTGAATTTTGAGTTGTAGGGATTGTAAAGTTGAAATTTTGATTTCTTTAGTGTTACAAATGTTGAAATTTTGAGATGTAATCCAAATTTTGACTCTTTTTGAAGAAAAAAATTCACATTTTCAATATTTATTAAGTTGAAACTTTTACCTCTCTGTGATTTTCTTTTCCATGTCCTAACAGACCAACATAATCTCACTCTGGCATTATGCAAAAGATATCCAGATTGGCTTTAGTAGTTGCCAGATTTTTTTCTGAGTTTATAATACAAAACATACTGTTTACCATTGGTGTCAGTTCTTGAAAAAAAAAAAAAGGCTTAGCAAGATTGAGCATTGCAAATATCTTTGCATGCTGCTTTGGCCACGTCTGTGAGATATCGCTTTCATGTAGAGCAAATAATGCACACACCTCAAATATAGAAGAGCGGGTGACTGAGTATGACCAGTGTATGATATTACCCAGGAGACACAAATGGGCATTAGATGTAGCAGTTGGTGGAAGATTAGAAATTGACCGGTGGCTAGGAATAATTTTGTGATGGAACCTACACCAGTTCCTTTGAGGAGGTTCGGTGGCAGCAAAGGGGATGATGAACTTGTTAAGCAGTAATTCTGGTGCTTATACAAAGAAAAACTACACTTTTGCAGACAATTTGATGCCATGTGTAAAGTATGCATGTTTCAGAAGCTAAAATTATATCAAGTGTTAACTTTCCAATTTCCGACTCTTATCCTATTTGTAGATTCTACCTTGCTTGAAGCAGACGTTCGGAAACTCTACGGTAAATATTGAAATGACAATGCCATTTGCTTGCACAATCTGTCAGAAGTCTGTGTTCTAGTTTTGCCATTGCCATGGCAACATTTGAACCTAAATGTTGGGCCTGCATTACCCCTTTCAGTGCTATGTTCAGCCTACATCAACACATTAAGGTAAAACACCCACCTAAAATACTGCTAATTTGTTAGCAGTCTGGGTGAATGCTTCAAACATTTCTCACCATTCTGAAATCGGTCTAAGGTTGCTTTTGAAATAATTTCCTGCGGAAATCGATATCCTAGTCTGGAATTATTTTCTGAAAAAAGAGCTACAATGAAAGACCTCCTTGGGAAGTACTTATTATGTAATGTAAAAAAAAAAAAAAGTGAGATGTCAGAAACTCAGTTCCGTCTATTTTCTGTTTGCATTGTTCCATGTGGGAGGGTCATAATGATAGAACGTTTACATATAAATGAAAAAGAAAATAGAAAACGATATAAGTTTACAAAAAAAGGCAAAATACAAAGAAAGAGAAAAAAAATAGAGAGTGGAAGAAAAGAAAACAAAATTAATCAGATGAGGCAGCAAGAAAGTTGTGCCACCAACCTATGGAAAGGGTAAGTTAAATTAGGTGAAAGAATTCATAATGAAATTCCAAATGTGGTAGGGTTTCTTAGTGTATTTTTTTTTCCCCTAGTCTGAAGTCTGAGTGGTCCTATTGTAATAACTGGCGTCGTAAATTTTCAATGATGTTAGAATTATCGGTGTTTCATCAGCATTTGCGAAATGGTTGGTATCAGTTTAGTCGCAATATCTGCATAATGTTCTCACCTATCCGTTAAATGTGCAATCAATACACAGCTTGGTATCTATTTTGGCACAGTGGTGCAGATCAGTATCAAACTATGATAGTGAGTGCAAGCACCATATACCACAGGTTTGCATCTTCTGTCGAAAAAGGTCCTTTTTTTCAGTGCTTTTCACTAACGTCGCCATCGTAAGCAGCCATGTTTCCAATCAGATGCTTCCTTTCTCACAAACTTTACAGACAACTGCAGTTGCGAGGTCCTAGGGACCTACAAGTATTCGGACATAGCGGGGGACATGTGCATGAAGAAGGAAGAGGAAGAATCTTTCAACAAACAGATGGCAGATCAAAACAGATCAGGAGACGAACAAAAATCAGATGATGGGCCGGGAGATGACATGTTCAAGAACATGATTGGAAGGACGTACCTATTGACGGTCAAATAGGACACAGAAATACAAATGTATACAAGGGGAAAAAAAAAAGAAACAAACAAAAAGTTTTTTTTAAAGTTGTTATGTTTCTGCCTGTATTGAAGGCAAGATTGCACTATTTCTCAGATAATTTGCCCTAATCTATTTTTTAACATTTTTAATTACAATGTCATTAAAGCAAAGGCAATATTGTGGAGTTCACTGCTTGTATGTTTTGTACTGTTGTATTTAAACTTGACTCAGGGATTATTGTAAACATGAATTTTTCAGCTAGAAACCTTGTTACACAAGCACGTTCACTGTGCAGTGGTGGCATGGCTGGGGGGAGGTGTGAGGCCGTGACCCACCAGCAGCTGTTACTTGGGGGGTTTTGCAAGAGCGAAAGGGTGCGGATATGGTTAATGGGTGGCAGCCACTGACATACATCGAAAGAAAAAAAAGATGATGAATTCAAACCGATGATGGTGGCGGTGTGAGGCTCCTCCACAGGAAAGATACACCCACACTGCCACCGGTACTGTAGCAATGTATGGGGAGTTTGCAGTTTCCAGGAGATGTCAATGATATTCTTCTTAATGGCCTTGCTGAAAGAATAAACTCACGTTGGTGGATCAAAGCAGAAAAACTTATCGAGTCTAGTTGTGCAAAACGTCAACTACACATCGCTGCCATAATACAGTAGTGTCTCGTTTCTTGGTACGGTAAAACACGAGGATGTGCAAGGAATTTATGTTGGGAAAGGTTCATGGAAGAGTCTCATCCCAGGTCACCGAGAGCCAATCCGGTCTGTCAGATGCAGCCGCTATGTGACTGTCACCCCAATCCTGCCTGCGATAGGCAAACATTCCTTTCACAGATCCCCAAAATTGATGAACTTAATGTTAATAATCATTAATGGCCATTGTTCTACTCCTGAGGTAGGCGGTGCCCAGTAACAACTCAAAGCATTGTTAGTATTTAGTTATCGCTGTACTGTGTGCATACACACCAGTATGGTTACTCAGTGTGCAATGGTGGCAGTCTTCCTCTTTTAATAGAAAGCCCTGCTTTAACCTATCACCCTCAAAGCTATGTAAATAAAGTTTGCATAAGATGTCCATGGATTTCAGGGAAAATCTTAGTTTTGAGACTTGTTATAGCAGTTTTTAGGTCTCTTGGGTATTTTGTCACAAAATCAGTGAAAGCCCTAATATGGTATGTACAAAAACTGCTACACAATATTCCATGTGAGTGGCACTTTGATCATTTGTATAGCAAAATGAGATGAGATACCGGATAAAGTGTTCCCTGGATCTGAAAGGTTTCCAAAGTCTGTGGGCATTGCTTCTTTCATAGCAATAAGCTGAAAAAAAAAACAAAATTTTATCCACGATGCAGAATACCAGTTGTGTTGCTTTGGTGGGCACCAAAGTTATTGATGGCCATCCTGGGGGAGGGGTTCCCCTTTTAAAAAAATTTGCAAATTTCTCAGATGCAAAATTGACAGTCATTACCTATTTTTTTTTTAAATTTTTGTGTTCCCATGAATTGCATTAAAAAAAGTGGATCCCAATTCTGACATATTTTGTGCCCCTCTTTAAGGCCCTGTTTTTATCATAATTTCCACGAATTGCTTGTCATCCCTTTTGGGGATGGAAGGATCAGTGCTAGCTCTCAACCCCCATTTGTGCTGTTAGCTCTGAATATAGGAATGCTCTTTGAAGACAACTCAATATGAATTTGGATGTAGTTGCCTAGTCTCCAGTTTTTGACATGTATATATAACTTTATTTATGTATGAAAACATTCCGATTTCAATATCAAAGTAGTGACATGACCCCAAAAGACCAAAAAAAAGATGAAATAGAACCAAATAATCAGTTAATTTCATTGATATTCTTGTACAATTTTGTTTGTTGCTCACAGATGACAGTATCCTCACTCTGTGAACCTTGTATGCTTTATATTTGTTTGATATTAACTGTCATTTCACATATCTTGAGGTCTGGCTAGAGATCTTTCAATTAAGCTTATGATTGGGGGGGGGGGGGCAAATTGCATATTTATAGCAACTGGTAGTCACCTGTGGTTACATGTAGTTACTTATAGCTCATTCCTACCATTGATCTCACAAATTTGCAGTCTACATTTCCTTTGGTTGGTTTGCAATTATTATTTTTCTTTTATGTTATTTTTGTGGTTTTGAGTTGGGTTTTTTTTTGTGTACACTTTCACTTGATATGTGAATCAGAAGGATAGATAGCCAGTGAGTTTGGGAGACTAACGACTTAGCAACAGGCTGAATCATACTCATTCAGTCAGCAGCTAATGACTTAACAGACTAGTATGGCAGACTATTATGACATTAATTAAGTCAGCAACTAAGTGAAATGATAGACTGTGATGGCAGACTATTATTATTATTTTAAGGACAGACTAATGCTTTGTTATTCAATCAGCAACAGTCAATCGGTCAGTCACTAAGTCAGGCTATCAGTGAGTCTGTTAGTCAGATAATCAGTCGTTCAGTCACAGTTATTAAGTCTGTCGGTCGGTCAGTCAGTCAATCAGTGTAGACATTTCTTGGATTGTTTTTTTTTTGTCCTTTCGTCTCTTAGCTTCTTGACTTATAGATAAGAGAAATAAATGGTATAAGACTGAGTAATGGGACATTTTAGTTCACCAATGATACAATGAAATAATTTTAAGCTGTTTACTACCATTTAAATTTTTAAAGGAGTACATCGCCTTTGTAATGGACATACAGTACTATTATCATCAATATGAAATAATATATGCAACATATATACTCTTTACAAACACCATTGAAATATAACTCGTCATTGATCACAGTGATCGTGTGTTGTACCGCGTCTTCTATTGATGCAAATATGTCAACAAAATTGCCAAGTTATAGACCTCCTTGCATATGACGTCACAGTGACATAGTAAAGGGCCCTCCTTGAGGCAGTTTGAGAAAAAAAACATGGAGTTTCCCAGAGTTCAAGGCCCTTCGAAAATCCCTAGGGCTTATGTTCGCGTACATTAATTGAGCCTGTTGCTCCGCGCATTCTACACCAGAGGCCATATTGTGTGTATGACCGGCGCTATAGATTATGGGTTTGAGTTGAAACATGAAGCCCGCAAACGGAACTGCGATGCTGTTCGTTTGTTTGCCTCGGTGAGGGTGACATTGTTTGTTGTGATATGACGTCAATACAAGTGGTCAAGTTCTAACCCGTGGTCATAGCATTTATTTTATTTCAACATTCAGGGGGTAAAAAATTTATTTTAGCGTATACGCCAACCTTGCATGAGGCACTTTTCAAACGAAAGTAAATTTCTTTAAAAGCAAATGAAAGTACGTAATTTACAACAAGTTTAAACAAAGTTTAAGAGAGTAATAAAAGGTTTAGAAAGATTAATAAAATATTATATTAATGTTAAAATCTTATGTATGCTTCTTTAAAATGAGAAATATGCCGTTTGAAGTTCTAAAGAATGTAAGCGAGCACCAAGAACGTACGAGAGAAAGCAGCGAAAATTTGGGGTGTGACTTTTTATCCACATTGTGTTCAGCATTTTGAGAATGAATACAACAAGGGAGGACCCAACGTCCCAGGTAGCAAAAATAGCCGTGCAATAGTTGTGCAATTATCTTGGCCCAATGGTGACTGACCATATTTCGGACAATCTAGCATATTTTTGGGCAGCCGTACTGTTTATCTTTTAAGTTTCTGTGAGAAAGGGACGAAGCAAAGAATTAAATATTACCCGAGAGTGAGGCATCCTAAACAGGTGTAGAGTCAAAAACTACGGTACATATCGCTGTGTTTTGTTTTGTTGTTTTTTTTTTGTTCATATTACCTGATGTGTTCTCTCTGGAAATTGAAATATTTATACAAACTTAAAAAACTTTGCTGTTTTCTTGCAGAGTACGTTGAATGGAGATGGCTAATGTTCAACTTGAGTCACCCCGTAACAGTGAGAGTGATCACATTTCTTGACAAGGTGCAATGGCTTTCGAAAGAGAAAAGGAGAAGAACTAAGAGAGTTATTTGAAAAGTTAAAGAATGACATCACCGCAAAATTTCTTCCTTTTTTTTTATTACTTCAGGTATACTTCAAGTAGTATATCCTAGTGACAGTAGTGTTGATGACGGTATGCAGCCACAATCAGGGGCCGCCCATAGTGGAGTCGCCACTGGTGACCAGAAATGAATCATGACAAATGGTCATTACGTGTCCTAGTGTCCCCATTTTTTTTTTTTTTCGGTAATTCAATTCGAACCACTAGCTTCCCCAACCCCATCCCTGTTTTGGAAATGTTCCCCGAAATGTAGAAATAATTGTTGTACCAATCGAGGCAATAAGACGACATTTCACCATTCTACTATACCGGAAAAAATATTGTAGGCCTATCTTACAGTAACGAAAAATAAAGGAAAGCAGTAATACTTAAAAAACAAAACATATTGGGTCGTAATCAGTGAGATAAACATTTTTGATACAGATGTATTTATCCTCTTTTATTTTGATTTTGTTTTTCTTTGTCCCTAAAAGTCGGCTTGTTGGTCTTTATCGCCTTTTTTTTTTCTTCTCCTATACCTTCTATTGTAGGTGACGTATCATTGTTACTATACTGTTGTTGCCCATAATGATAGCGTCTCAGATTTTAATTTTGACCCACCACGTCGTTCACAGTTTCACGTCTGTAATAGAGATAATCCTCTCGCCCTTCTTCCGTCATAAAACAAGAAGGAAAAGTACATTTGACTCTTCAAATCCCTGACGGGGTTCAACCATCTTTTCCGTCAGGTTCTTTGCTGTCACCAACGATTTGGTTCTCCCGTGCGACACTGCTGCTGTCGTTTTTTTTTTTTATCTTGCATCCCTTCTTCTTACCCCCTGTTTCAGTGGATGTTAACTCAATACTCCCGGGAGTTTCCGTTCACCCTCGACTTGGACCCCGAGAGAGAAAACTCCTTTGAGTGCCCTCGGGGTGTCGTGTGAGTCGCCGATCCTTTTTTTTTTCTGTTCCTTCCCAAAATATTTATTTGATCGTTTCCATACCCTGAAGATGTTCAAGGTGACATTTGTGTTAATATTTTGTCTACAAAATGGGGATGGGCGAGCCGGGGGGGGGGAGTGGGTAGGTTGGTTGGGTTAGGATGTTTTGAAAAAAATGTTTGGTGGCCGTATCGTAATGAAGCACACGTAACGTGGTGAAATCTGGTCAAGATAGTTCCTTAAATACCGACATTGGTCTCCAATTAGCACTGCCCCAACAATATGGTAAGGATGAAATATGCAAGCACATTTTATGATACACCCCTCCCCACTACCATCACCATCCCCCTCCCCCTCCCCCTTCCTGGTACCATTTTCCTCTGCAAAGAGGCATTAACAGGGAAATAAGGCATTTGTTTTACATAAATAAATCATATTTTTCAAACCGACATTTAATACACGCAGAACGATGTTTAATTCAAAACAAGGATGTACAGCTACCTAATAACACTAGGCACCCTTCACCGTACGATGTAAGGTACCGTACCATACCCTACAACGATTTCAGCTACTGTATCGTCATACTCCACCATCGCTTTTCATGTCTCTCTAAAACTGCAATTTCGTATTGAAGTCACCGTTCTTATTTTCAGGAAATGCCTTTCAAAATTCGGAAGATGAATTATTTCAGAAAAGTTTTCGAAGTGAAAGCCTGGTGTTAGAAATCAACCGGTTGTGATGGCAATAATTTCAGATGTTTTTCGTCAATGGGTTATTCCTGGAACGTCAAAACTGTGACAAGAGTTATGCGGATTGCTTGTTCATTGCTCTAGAGCAACCACAAACAGGAAATGCCAATTTGTACCATACGCTGATGATATTTGTCACTTTTTTTGTTTCGTTGTTATGAGTTTGGGAAATATCGAAATGCAGTGGAGATACTCATTACACATAGTTGTATGATGCGCCGTATGTTGGAATGATACGATGTGCTAGGTATGATCTGCAGTATGTTAGTTACGGTATGTACATTGTATGTTATGTATGACGCACTCTGTGTCACGTATCGTATGCTGTATTTTCTGTATGACATGATGTATCTTCTACATGATAGCCTGATGTGTTATGATACGCTGTATGTCGTATACGACACGCTGTAGACTACTGAATCACTCATCACAACTGCATAACTGTAGAATAATGAAGATGACGGCGATGGCAGCAAGGGGAATGCAGGTAGCGTGGAGAGGACAGTGTCTGGGTTTCTAAATTCAGACCACTAGACTGCAAAACCTACAAGGAGAGGGAGAACGGAATCAGTCGTCAGGTAACATAACTTAAAGAGACAGCAAACAGACACAATGGATACAATGTATTTTAAATCAAATTGGCTGGTTGCTGCAACGAGTTCTTTGGAAATGATCAGCTTACCTTTTTCCTCCTCTCGGGCGTAAATTACATTTTCGACGGAGACGAAACCAGTTTTGTTCAAAGGTTTTACTTTCGAGGTAACTTCAGACGTCATTAAGATTAACCATGACGTCAAAAATTATGTGATTTATCCTTCTTTTAAAGTTTTCGAGGTGGGAATGTGAAGATCCAGTTTCATGAGCTCTTCTTTCTGAACTTTTCTTTTTTTTTTAGTTTTCTTCGTTATAAGACAGTTTTAACATGAATATGACAGCCCCAAATCGTCTGTGTTAAAATGTCACAAAGTGAAGTCACGTGATTACATGGACCAGACCCACCAACTCACCCACCCACCTCGAAGATGGCACCCCGTAATGCATGGGACCTTTGATCTTCCCCATAATGTAGATGTGAGCTCGTATTACGACTACTAACTTTTTTTCGCTTCTCTTGTTAAAAATACGTCCGCAGCAATTTTCTTGATAACTTACAGGATTCGGTCTCTCAAGGTTATGGGCAATTTAAATAAAATAATAACAACAACAACAAAAAGTATTTTTAAAAAAGGGGAAAACGGGGAAGAGGCAGAAAATTTTGAACCACAAGGGCAAACGTGTATGAAACAATAGCTCGTTTGGCATCCACAATCATATAGAAATGAGAAATACACAAGTTAAAGTGAGAACATGGCCCAAATATTTTAATTGAATAAACTTTGTGGTTGTACATCTATTGTGGGCTGCGGTCTTCGTTGTCAAAGTGAGAGCAGAGGCAGGAGGAACAATAGGAAGGGGATTCAGCTGAGACTTCGCTCCATGGATGGGTCTAAAAGAGCACTCTGGATACCCCGTCTTGATATCTTGATATCTCTATAATGGGCCAAGTGTAGTAATATAGTATCACACGCACCGTGCAGGTTTCTTTTGTACAGAGCTGACTGCGCCCTCTATATGTTCCTCACCGATTTCTCTGGTAGGCATGAGTATTGTTGAATGCGGAGATCGCGTGTGTGCACAGCTGACGAACATGGAGCTGTTAGAATGAATACCAATGTGATGGGTATGGTGAAAGCTTATTTGGGAACTCAAAAGAGAACGAAAATTACAAACGTCTCGACTAAGACTAGGTCAAGGTTCGTAATCATCAGCACAATATGTTTTATTTATTCATTTCATTGGTAACTTTTACATCTTCGATTGTACAAGAAACAACGGAATACTAAAATACAGATTAGTCAGTATCAATTACCTGATTAGACGGACTTTATGTTCTTACACGGCCAGTACTGCGATATTATGATCATAGGGTTTACAAACAAACAAAATGAAAAAATAAAGAAAGAAAAGAAACACACACGTAAGCTATAATGACATTTTCTGTCTGTACTTAAGTCTGAACTATTAAGTTGAATTTAGAGATACGCTTCATTTCTCCATTTCTCCTGCACATTCTACTTCCGTCAATCTTTCCATGACATTGTTTGCGTTTCGTGCCCTATTTAAAATTTGTCCTTTGTATCCGAAAAAATGAAGCACTTAAAACTAAGTAACCTTCTGTCACGGTAATGGAAGGTCAACTTGAGATAAGCGGAGGAAATACAAATATTTGGTCAAAATAAGATGATGCCGGTCAGGAAGACAGTTGGTAAA
This sequence comes from Stichopus chloronotus, assembly GCA_021234535.1. Taxonomy (NCBI): domain Eukaryota; kingdom Metazoa; phylum Echinodermata; class Holothuroidea; order Aspidochirotida; family Stichopodidae; genus Stichopus; species Stichopus chloronotus. The sequence continues at coordinate 6,275,436 of CM037837.1, read as the reverse complement.
AGCGACAGGTATATCAATTAGAACGATAGTCTTGTTAACACTACTCCACATCTCGTGTAAACAACTATTATAAATGTCTTTCCAACGTTTACGTTCCCCTCCTAACAGGCTCTGTTTCTCCCTCTCACCCTCCCAAATCATAGCCTCCCAATGTACAACCACCACTCTTTCCTCCACCCCCACCCCAAAACACGCCCTCTCTTTCTCTCTTGAATGACAAAGTCTCTTTTAGTGTGAATCCTCCCGTTTTCATTGCTTATATGTATCTTGTAAATATCCAGAAAATACATATCAATAATAACAAACACCTGCAAGAGAATTAACACTTTGAAAGTATTAAGGGATGCTTAACACTTTAATTGTTACATAAAGGTCACTATAACATTTTGTGGAGTCATAAATCCCACCCTGAAGTGGTATATTTGCACCCAGGTCAAGTGTAATCTTAAATCTATATTTGGTGTTGAATCTTCTGACATTTCAAGGGTTTTTGTAACAGTCACAGTAACACCGCCTGGTGTTTTGACAACACTCAAGGAAAGTGCAGCGGTAAAATCTTTACCAGGGGTTGCATTCTGGTGTAAATTTTACCCTTTCTTTACACCATGTCGTGTTAAAATACCATGTACCCAAATCTAAGTGTTTTACTGACACCTTCCCGCAGAGTTCCTCGGTTGCATGGGAACTGACATCCTGCATCAGTCAGTCTTGGGTCCTGTACACTCAACTTACAACACCCAGCGTTAATCCCAATTTAAACTGTATAAGATCATATACACTTCTCGTAGTATTAATAAGGGTAATTAGTATAAATTTTAGAACAAATGAGCACCTCCCAAAACGAAAAAAAAATTATCTTTAAAAACGTTTTGTTTTTATACTTTTGAAGCCAACGTATATTTAGAAAAAAAGCGATAAACCAGAAGAAAAAAATATATTTACCGCAATTTTACAATGTGTTCAATTAAGTAATATCTATATTGTCTTATATCTTATCAATCTTATCAATATATATTATGTGGAATTTTGCCGCACTGAGCATATTGTCGTAGTGACCAAGACCAAATGTCGCAAGCAAGAAAAACGGGAAAAGTTACTTGACCTTAAGTGCCAAACCTTATTAAATTAGTCATGGAAATTGTTATTATTGTCCCAGTTCGTAAACGAGAAAATCACAGGCAATTTTTGGTAACAAGTGACGACAGTCATGGTGAGACCCATAGCCCTATCACTGTAACAATTTGTGGTCAAAGATATAAAATGCGAACGGGTGGGGAGGGGGTGGTGGGAGGTCTGGAAGTGTCAAGAAATCAATAAAAGATAATAGTAATAACAAAGTAGTAACTTGCACTTTTTTCCCCGGTGGTTAGATATATCAATGTACTAATACGATTGCCTGAACTGCCAACACCATTAACAGCCCAAGGGCTACATCAAAATCCGGAAAATATCTCTGAGAATCAAGAATTAAGTAATAGCCAATAACTCAGCATATTTTACGAAGATAATAAAACCAAAATATAAACCATGGGCAATCCATATACATGTAAATAGTGATTATATATATATTATTTATGAAGAAAAATAAATATGTAACGTTAAATGTAAACTGTCAAAGTTTGTAAAACACAAACAGCGGGAGAAGTTTATGAAATGACATCTTTATCGAACTTAATATTATCTCTTTTCTTTACCATGTTTTTAAGCATTTTATGTGGGGACTATCAATGCCCTCTATGGGGTATAACCGGCGAATGAAATGTCATCAATTTAACAGTACGCCTCTGGTCACTTCCGACTGAGTTTGTGATACAAATTTAATTTGAGCCACGTAAATATTGAACATTTCACATCCGTCTCCAGTTTGACTGACCAAATCACCCCAGTTAGATATGTCTGTGATTGTACACCTTCACTACTAGTTGCAACACGCCTCCGGATAAAGTGCTTGATGGAGGGGCCGCAGGTGCGTGTGGTGCTTGATGTTGGACTTAGGAGTATACCATATGTAAAAGAGTGACATTTCGGTCGATTGTTCTGTTTTGTTTTTTTTTTCAGTTTTTCTTTCGCAAAATTAAAAAAAAAAAACCACACACACACACGCACACACGCACACACATATGTTTGTATGTGCGTGCCCTTGTTTTCGGGTGGGATCGAGGACCGAAACAATAGATTTAAGGTCCTCTGTAGAAATATTCAATAGATTTCTTCGGTCCTCTCAAGATTAACAATAGACAGTCTATTGTTAAGGTTACGGTTGAGAAAGAAAAAACAAAGGAAAGCACAATGAGGTCCTCGGAATGAATGGAAAACAAATGTGCTTCAGGGTGTGTGTATGTGTGTGAAGAATGTTCACTCATACAATAGAATTTTGTATTGTTCATGCGGTATGGCAACAACTTGCTCACTGTTTAATTACACTGAACTTGATCAAGCTCTATCGTCATCTGTATTCGTCGTCAGTGTTATCGTCATCAACATCGTCATTATTATCCTTTAACCCCACCATCGTCATAATCACCATCCTCTTCGTCGTCGTCGTTGAAATTCGGTCGTCACCATCATTTTTTTTTATTTTGGGGGGTTTCTGTTTTCCTAACAGCTAGTCAAGATCAGCAGAGCTACCGTATATCTTCACATCCAAGGCATCGTAGGAAGAAGACCAAAATACGAACTTGTCCCTTGGGCGGAGTACGTCTAGCCCATTCTTGAACTTCAGCCACGAAACCTAATTGGAAAGAAAAGCAAAGCCCTAATTTTTATTTGTCACATGATGCCCACTATGACATCACATCCGAAACCAGCCGCCGCTCACCCCGCTGTGCGTATGTAAGCTGTAAGTGTTAGCAGTTGTGACGGGGTTGTATCCCCTGAGATCGGCGGTGAACGAGAATGTTTTGACAAACTGTATAGACAAGTCAAAGTAAATTTTTGCAGAATACGATACATTTTTACAGAAATTCAATAGACTTAAAGTTTTATCTATCTTTTCCATTTTTTACGCTCTCTCTTGGTATTTGTGAAACAACAACAACAGTCGAGAAAAACATGTATTTTCAGAGACGTGGTGCTGCACCGGGGTATCATGGTAGAATTCTAAAAGAGGTATGATTTTTATCCACCCGTGTTTTTGTCGTTACTCATTTCTGTAGATGGATTTCTAGCAGGGCAGTAGCTAGGGTCACATTTTTAGGGGTAAAAAGAAAGAAAAAGGTAAAAACTTCCGACTGGTTGGGTGTCTTTCTCGACTATGCGGCAAACCCCACCCCAGAAGTTCCAGACATTAAGAAAACCTTCTTTTTCAGGAGAGTGTGAAGAATTAAATGGCTGCAGTCTTCACAAAAATGGCATTTATCAGGTGAAACAAATAAAAAAAAAGCTTGGGGACGGGTTGGGGTCAGTAACGGCAGGACTACATAAGCGGAGCGTCACCATCATTGGTTGGCGTGGAGCGTACAAGAAAATGTTGGCTTTTCAAACCCCCTAGATGACAGGAAACTGAACATTCCGGGTGTACTTGAGCTGCATGTACCCAGCCTTGAAACATGGATATCATGTCTGCAATTTCTTAATTCATGTGAAAAGAAAAGTCAATCTATGAAAAATGATAATGCATATCAGCTGAGTTGAGGCGACACAAGAATCGTAACGAATTGTGACTATTATCGCTTCTAAATTGTAAATATAAGAAATTCAAACTCGTATTTTAAATTTATTGAGAAAGTTTTAAATCAACAATCCGGCTCAACAGTAGGCATCTTTCTATGTCCTAAAATACGCTAGACTGAGATACGAAAAAACTCCAATCTGGTATTTCAGATTTTTAGACTATCGTCGCTCTGACAGATTTTTTGGTTGGTGAGACACCCCCACACCCCAGGTCACGACTGTCTTGATTTCTAGTTGAGTGAGTTGTTTAATTGGAAACTGTTTTTTAGCATCTCGTCTTTGAAGATACAGATTTTTGCATCATGAATAAGGGTTTATTGTTCACAGATAGACTCAGATAGCAAACAGTCGATGTACCTGAAGGAACATATTGAAGAAAGCCAACAAATGTTCCCCAAAGTCCCCCCCCCCGCCCCCCACCTCGTCGCTTAAGGTGGCTTTAAATAGACCAAACAGTGAGGGCTCAGTCAATATCTCGGAACACCAGTCTCGAATAACCATATACCAAACAACTACTACCCCTCGTCCCCTGACGATGACTCAATGTCATCACCATCCATTTCAAATGATGCCATGGAACCCATTAGCGGCTTTGTAACACCCCCCACCCCTCCTCCGTTCCCTAACCATTGAAACATACATAGCGCCATCGTCATAGCGCCATCGTCATCGTAACAAGAAGTCTGACGTGAGATTTGATACATGCGCCTGCGTTTCAAGAATACGGGGTTACCATGGATACCAAAATGAGAATGGTGCTGCACCAGATGAAAAACATCTTAACTGAATTGATTGAAGTCAGCCTGGCTCGTTCAGTAATTCGTACTGTAAACGGTCATCTTGTCATATGGATACGTAGTGCATTAATATATAGGTGTTACAGGATCACACCAACAAGTGCCCCACCCGAACAATGTTCGCTCAGAGGAGAATGAAAGTCAGACATTTTGACAAAGAAATTTTACTGGCAAATGGGAGACTAACAAGTGTTGAATATCCTCCCTAAATTTCTTCTACATCTGTCGTTTACTTTTCAAGATATTGCAGTTTGAATGTTTACAAAACAACCAGAAAGCTGCCATTCTGAAATTGTGACGTCCCAACATGACGGGTAAAACTGGCGAGCTTTTGTTTTACTGTATGATTTATTATCCAATAGCGTTCACAGTTATGCGTGGATTCGACTCAGACTGTTACTAATTTGATCATAACATAATATACCTCAGTAATTTAAAGCAAATCTAAGGAAGTTTAAGTGCATTAATGACAATCATAGGTCATGAAAACAAAGAAACACAACACATTTAATTTATGCCATACGGGGTTCATCATAAATTCATCTTAGTCAAGTGCGTTTACATTAAACTGAGACGAAAATGGCCGCACCCTCTAAACACTGTGTATTAAGTTTGTAAGGAAACATGGGGGGATGCTCCCAGGTCATATTTTTATTCCGGAAACGTTACATTTTTTCTGGCAGAACGGAAAGCTGACTAAATTACTTTTCATGGGGAAAATTAGGAATTCCATGAGGAATATTAGAGAATAAATCGGACAGACAAATTAGGTCAAAACTGAAACCGAAATTCACAAGACCAGAGGAACAGGGAAGCCCCATTTCCTAATTTGAAGGATATTATTTTCTAAAATTTCCTCAGTACATTACGGACCAAGGGAAGGTGACTTTTCTTTTTGATAGTGTAATTACGGTTTCTACACCACTTAAACCCTTTGGACTATGCTCAAGTCAGCCCCCTTCCCCCAGACAACAAAGGATGGTAATGTCACTGCATCAAAGTTGTTTCTTCTGTGGGTAACAAAATCCCACTGATTTGAACAAATGAAATTTTTGCCAATCCCCCCCCCCCCCATTGACTTTTTTTCTGCTGGTGCCCATGCATGTTGAAGACTGGGTAAATGCAGCTTAGAACACCCGGGAAGTCCCATTTTCAGGAATCTAGAGGTTTATAAATTCAAACCTTTTATTGTACGCTCCCACTGATGGTGGCGCTCTGCTTAGATAGTCCTACCGGGAAGCACCTCCCTCCCCCGCACCATATACTTTTTTGTTCGTTTTGTCTCGCCTGCCACGTAGTACGCAGTATTTTGACTTGAAACAATTTTGAGCTCAGGAAAACTGACTGTACCTTTAGCCACTGTGAGCTTCCTAATTATGGCCAGTCCTTCGAGGGACGCATGGGCAGTGAAAAAAAGGAGGTCCTGGGGAGTCCCGTGGGGAGGGGAGAACTTCGGTTTGATGATATTACATGACAATAGAATTATTTAATATATTGTTATATTAGATCCATCCGAACATACATCCATCTTATTTTCCGAGGTTTGCTCGAAATTGTAGATGTGTCATCATTTGCGTTAATTCTCACAAATGCCATTACTATTTTTCGGGCAGATTAGGTTCACCCCCCCCCCCCTCCTCTCCAAGCAGAAGGTAGTCCATACGCCTACGTAAGGAAACGACATCACTTTTGAATCATATTTCATAAAGATAAAGGTTTCCTTCTCCTTTAAGTCACATGAAGTAGACGCCGGTCCATATCTCTTTGTGAACTACAAAGAATCAGTCAAATCTGTTTCGTAAGTATCTCTCCGTGTAGGGAAAAAATCTGATAAACCAATTTTGGAATCTTAGGTACACAAGGAAGGATTGAAATTTCAAGAGTATTTTGCTTCCGAATTTCTACTACTTCGTAAGAGTTGATCCCATGGCCCGGAATCGTATGTTATTGTCAGATTACATTTTTTTATAGGTAATACCAGTATGAAGTAACAAAAGAAACAATGCATCGATACTTTTTTTTTCAGTGCTATGTTTTACTGTCATATGAGCAGAGCGGCAGTCGGTTTTCTTCATTTCTTTGTTAACATAACAGAGTCTGTGTTCTCTCTTAATCATTAACTTCCTTTTTAAGTTTTAAATTTGCCTAAAAAAGGAGCTATGATTCTTAGGAAACCTTTTAATCTGAAAATTTTATGCATGAAACCCTATAATGTACTGCGTAGGCCTATAGTGTGAGTCAGTTTCACTCATTATCGAGAAAGTATTACGTAACACTGCAAACCATAGTTGCTGGCTTCTATACCTCAGATGAATAGCTGATAAGATGCCTAACGGTGAAATGGTTGTACGGTTAATCCTTTAAACAAAAAAAAGGGGAAGAAGAGATCTGAAACAAAGAGATAAAAAAGACTCTGTGGATAACAAAACGAAGTAAGGAATGTGACAGGCAGATGGTGATAGGGCATTAAGAGTAAAATTGGCACAAAATGAGAAAGAAATCATGCACCTACACGCACGTTAAACCATTGTTGGCAGGACGCCAAGTTTCTTTGCTAAAAACCTACAGCGCGAAGAGAAAGATTGTTTGGAACACAAAAAGGCAAAAAAAAAAAAAAGACTGACTGACTGACTGACTGACTGACTGACTGACTGACTGACTGACTGACTGACTGACTGACTGACGGATGAAAATGTAAATGTAAAGAAATGCCTGTTCACAAGAACATATTCGCTTGAGTAGAACTTAATTATTGGCACGAACAATCGGTAAAAGTTTCCTGTCGTGTAAATTTCAGAGGTTAATTCGCCCGCTCTTTCGAGGATAAATTCAACCAATGTAAACAGGCCTACTCGTGGACAAATGACTTTGCAAAGATAACACCAATGTAAAAAGGTGATATTTAACTTAACATTAAGCTTGTAGTCATCAGTTGTTTTTCACGCTTCTACTTCATGTTGATCATGTAATATTACTTTATCGGAGGGATCTAGCATGCTCCGTCTTTGGCAATTAAAGATATGTTGTATTAGTAGCACGACTATAAGTAGAAAAATCACGACATCCATAATCTTGTGTGGCAGTGGCATAAAGTAATGTCAGTATAATTGGCTATTGTTACCTTGTGTGGTATTTCAAGACAAAGATGTTCTATATCAAAGCATCCCTGTGATTGGCCAACCCAACCTAACCTTCTTTTATAAATGATGAATAAAGATTCGTGCGAACATTCTGTGCCAACAACGTAGTGGTATAGATTAACCAGCGCATGCGCGGTTGTTTGATACTGTGAGACTATCTTTGAGTGACACACTGTATGATAGAGGAGTTCTCTTGTGAATGATATAGTAAACAAAGACTAGGTGTGCTGGTAGAGAAACAAGATGTAAGCATTATTCATTGGTTTTTACTTAGTTGTACCAAATACACAGGCAATCAATGGTATAGATACAAATTCCACTCGTTAATTCCAGTATTCCATTACTCAAACGTTGCATTCCGTCTTCAGTGTTTACGTCTGCATAATGTAATATGCACTTTTGTTACTTTAAGCAGTGGGATTTAGTATAGTGCATATAAAGTTGTTGCGAGATATTTGTAACTTTCGCAATGAGTTCGTCCGTTTTTCAGGGTAAACTTTCTCTCAGTGTTGATCGACATCAGCGAATATTACAGCAAACCTTCAGGGTCTTAGCAAGTAGAACTTCTGGATTTAAAGTCAGTTTAGGAAGCGAATTTTGTCCTTGCTGCTTACGTCCATGATAGCTGGAATACTGTGGTTTTATAGAGTGAAGTGATTGCCTGTGTCCTGGTAAGAGTATCAAATATATATTAGATCGGTGGTGTCTTCTCTAGGATATGTATTTTCAACTAAGGTTTTAACTAAGGTTAGTTATATTTACCCATGGGTAATATTATGTGAAGGTATTTTAGGGATAGCTTAAGCTTCCGTGTACTAGACGTGAGATGAAAAAGAAAGAAAGCAACAATACGCAAAAAACTGAAGAATATTGTTCTTATAATCTGTTAGAAAGCACAAATCGGCATTTCGTTAAAGTAATTTATTCGATTTTGTTCCCTTTCGTTATATTTTCAGCTCAGCTATTCTGTATCCTGGCGTGATTATGATGCTGCTACTCAGAGATACTTACTGCCGGTGATGATGACGATGATGATGGTGGTGGTGACGAAGGCGATGCTGGTGGTGATTATGAAGACTAATATGATGATAATGATGATGGGGATGATAATGGTAACTATGATGATAATAAATACATGCATGATATGTTGGAATGACGACAGTGACGTCGACGACAAAGATAATGATGATGATGATGAGGATGATGATAATGATGATGGTAATGACGATGACGATGATGATGATAATGACGATGATGATAATGATGATGATATTGATGATGATGATTATGATGATTATGATGATGATAATGATGATGATAATGATGATGATTATGATGATGATAATGATGATGATGATGATGATGATGATGATACTGATGATGGTAATGACGATGACGATGATGATGATAATGACGATGATGATAATGATGATGATAATGATGATGATGATTATGATGATGATAATGATGATGATAATGATGATGATTATGATGATGATAATGATGATGATGATAATGATGATGACGATGATGATGATCATGATCATGATGATGGTAATGACGATGACGGTAATAATGACGATGATGATAATGATGGTGATAACGATGATAATGATGATGATAATGATGATGGTGATGATGATGGTGATAATAGAGATATGATGATGGTCATTAAAATGATGATTTTGATGGCGACGATGGTAATGGTAGGCCTAACAATGATAATAACAAGTAAAATGATGGGTTGACTGATGACGGTGATGATAACAGAATGATAATTAAACTATGACAAGGATCATCATGATGATAATGTTGACATCAGTGGCAATGACGATAATGTTATGGTAGCGGTGTTAGGGCATTGATGATATCGCTGATGATACCATGCACCCTTCGATAGCCAGACGTTACAGAGGACACACTCCATCACCTCTCAGACACTATGCTTAACCTACTACTGTATCACTTAAGCTGAACATTACAAGAAAACGTATTTTAGAGGTCAGGAACTTGAAAAAAATCCCATCTATTCAACTCCTTATGTTCATGGTTTGTTATAATGCTGAGATACAAAATGTGACAGATATCAAGATAATTTGAAATAATCAATTTTGCAATAATTTTGTGATTTTCATCTTGTGTAATTCACATCATCGACTTCTGTTTCCTTTTGAAATTAAAATGCTTACATAACATACTAGAGAAAGTTACTGTTTTCTCCCATAGCACGGCGAGCACTTGTATAGTCAAGTCACCCTACTTATCCCCTACTTTCTCATCCCTGAAACACTGAAGGAGAACAAAGGTATAGATGACCAGGCGATTGCCAGTACAACTCATATTCCAGCTTTTAATACACGAACCAGTGACATCACAAATTATTGAGGTATTGACCATATTAAAATTGAGTGAATGGACTTTAACACTTATACTTCAGCTCACGAGTTACGTAAGATGCATCATTGGAATGTTTGAGTGAACAAATTACTCTTGAGCAAGAAGTAACTGAATTTCTAGATGCGAGAACTTTATTTCTTGAAAAGAGGACCACCGCCCTTGCTTATTTTGAATAATTTGTCATTCTGCGTCCACAATTTTTTTTTTAAATAATATGAATAATGAAAAAAAATTGCATTGTAAAACAAGCGCCTATTTTTCCTTTAAGGTAAAGTGGAATGCCATTCTCTGGACAAACGGCCATTGACGGCGGTATCATCATTACAGAAAGAGCGCCAACACTATCTGAGTAGCTGCACTCACTACGACGTCACCTCAAAACACCACCATTCTGCGTCGTAAGTGAAGTATATATACAAATTCTATTCAAGAGTGGGGACAATATAGATGCCGCAACCTTGGTTAGCACGTGCCGTCTAATCGTTTCAATGTTAGTGACACGCTCCCGAAAACGTTAATATGTTTTTGTTACTCCTACACATACATCTCTTTCATCAGAGATGTCGAGATACAAAATGGTCTCTAACAGAGACAGAAGGAGAGCAATGAATGACCTTGAGAAAAAAAGACAAACAGTGAGACCGAATGGAAAAAAAAAGTAAGTGAAAGAATGATAAGCTCAAAAGATTAAGAACTTGAATCCGACAAAAGACTCTCGGCGTGCAAAAGTATCCAAAAGATCATACTCAGTGAAAACGAAGACGAAAATAGGAGCGTGAAAAGAAGTCACCTGCCATCTCAATAGAGTCATCATTGGAAAAATAATACAGGGACAGAGTTTCGATTAGAGGTATTCTTCTGCAACAAAAGAATTGTTCAATTCCTCATTTTTTCTCCTTTCTCTCTCTCTTTCTAGCACTTGATGAAAGAGGACTAATTCTGCTGGCTGTCCAGATGGAAATTTTGAAATAAAAATCAGGTGTAATTGTTTGACATTGACAGATCACGAGATGAATTGTTGAGGTATCTGTTGCCTTTGTAAAGATGAAGAAGACGAGGAAATGTGAAACAAGATGAGACACGAAAGCAGCAGAGAGAAGCAGCCATTCTTTGATTCCTAGGATATTAATTGGGGTTTAATATACAGGGAATCTACAAAACGAATTATCACATTTTAATTTCCGATTAATTTTAATTCAAGAAGGAAAGGAACACAAAGTTCAAATATTAATAATTGGCCTCGAGAATGCAATATCAGTGTGAGGGAGCTATATATATATATAGCCTATATATATATATATATAGCCTATATATATATATATAGCCTATATATATATATATAGCCTATATATATATATATATATAGCCTATATATATATAAATAAATTGTATATGTATATTAAATTATATTCAACATTTGAGTAGAAGAGACAATATTTTCATCGTCTTTTGACATTATTGGTATTTATTCGATAATAAGCAAGTCTTATTCTGATGTGATCGACTCAATTTTTGATCATAAGCCAGTAGCGTTATGTGCGGCCATGTTAAATTCAAGACCTATTTCCAAGCAATTACTCATTTTTAAAACAAGCAAAAGGTATGATAAAAGATAAAAGAATGATAACGGCAAAATTTATGAATTATCCTGTCAAGTTTAATATATTATAAAAATGTTTTCATATTTTAAGGATTAAAATGAATTGTTTGCTGAGCGACTCATAGTACCCCCATATAGTAACATGTATGCATGCATTCTGACTCTATTGTATTTCACTTGTAGACAGTGATAAGTACAAGCGTAAGTTCTGACCTAACGAATATGGATACCTCAGTATATTGTGTATGAGTTGCTGTGTATGGTGTGCATCTTGTATATAGCTAGTATTACGAGCGTCACGTAAAAGTACGTCAACGCTCCCCCCCCCCCCACCCCCGCCTTTATACCTAAGAACAGTATTTGAACCTAAACAACTCCATCACGATCTCTTTGGCCTTCAAGTGGCCACGTGCCAATTTGATGCGTCCTCTGGAGTCTTGCGTGTAAGGGATTGTGTAAAGAAGCGCCCACACGCGTCATGATTGAAAAACGATACATTTGAAAAAAACTTTGAAAATCGTCACTCTCTGTCTTTTGATAGTGATTTGGAGATTTGATTTTTTTTTCCAAATGTGAAGTAAGTAACATGGAAATATTGGTTGCCTGGACTTATCACAATTCTAGTTTTTGTTATTTTGTTTGTCCTGATGAAATTTTTAATTCTGGAATTTCTTTCTTTATGAATTTCTTACGAGCTTATTTTTTTTTATATTTTTATTTAAGAATTCTTTTACCATGAGTTTCCTTCTTCATGAATTTCTTTTTCTATGCATTCGTCACAATTTAGAACGTTTTACACAAATTTCTTCATTGATATTTCCTCTTTTTTTCTATGGATTATCGTATTAATTTCTTTTCTTCTGTTTGAAATTAATTTCTTTTCGAAAATCCTTCCTATTAAATTTTGTTCTATTTCTTCCTGCATTGAATAAAATAGTATAAGTTCCAACCTATATATGAATGGTCGATAAGAATCAGTACAAACATACAGCAAAGGCTCTGATAACTTAATTGTGGTGAACAAAAGGCCAAAATGAGGGATTTATGGTCTGATTATGGGGAATTAAAAGAGCCACGCGACACTGTATGCCCCTGATCAATCAACGTGCCTTGAAAAAGTCGACTAATTTCTCATCACATATGCCATCTTAATACTGCAATAGAACTACGATTACCAAACTAACAGATTTTTTTCTTCAAACAGCTAATAATATGATAATGAAGCTTCTACTGTATACGAGACGCTATGTATACCATTTAGCGGTAATACCAAACAATATTGGTCTTTTCTCTCCATTGTGCAGTATTTCATCCACCAATCTTCCGTTGGGTCTGTTACAAAGAGGCTTTCGGATATATGCAATAGGATTGCATTGTGACGTCATAACGGCGCGTACCGGATGATGGCATATATTATAAATGACGGTAGCGTCTTACGTCACATTGTGAATAGCATGGCCTAGCATCAGTAGCCGAGAAATCTGCATTTCGTGTTATGTCAATCCATTCAAATTCTCCTACTCAGTAAATATGAATACTCTGCATTAGAACTGTTTTAAAAACAGCAACGACAAAATATGGCTATTTTTGCAAATTTGGAGCAAACATATTTAGGGCAGTTTCAGTCAATTCTGATGACCAGCCGGTAACAGTTTTAATGTTAAGTTAGATCGTTAAATCGCTGCATAAATTACTGCATGCAGTCATTTTCGATACAGTGAAGAACTGCTCATGTGTTTGAACGAGCAAAATACTTTATCAACACGAGATCCAGGGGAGTGTACTTCTGGTCTCACTCGTTCCCCCCAACTCTTGAGGCTGAGACCAGAATCACCGTTAGTGTATACCGCCATCTTTCGGTGTACGTAACGGTTAAAGTTTCGACACAACATATGATTCCCTGACGAAGGAATAGCGTCTGTATATTTCGTTTCTTCCCATCTTTTACTAGATTGTATAAGCCAAAGCAAGAACAGAGTACGCATTCATCCCCCCCCCCCCCCCAAAAAAAAGAAAATTCTATCACCCTCCTCTTCACACCTTTTCCTATGTTCGTTTTTCTTTTTTTAAGACGGACATAAGAGGAAAATATTACGCTTACTATGCCCCAAAGGATAAACAAATAAAATAGTTTTAATTAATAGTTAAACCCATCAATCTGGCCAAAAGAGATCAACCACAGCTTTATCTCAAAATATGATTTACGGAAGATACATCGTTTGAATTCTTTTGCCAGTTTGAGTGAACAAATTATTCTTATTCTTCAGCAACGAATAACTGGATTTCTATCTGTGAGAAACATATTTCTTGGAAAGGACCGTCCTGCCTTAGTTTGAATAATCCATCACCATGTCTATAAATATTGGTTTTTCTCATATCCTTCTTTTTGTCTCTCTCTCTTTCTCTCTAAAACAAAACACAACGTTCCCCTTTAAAGTTGTGACGTCGCCTAGATCTTTGGAAATGTATCCTATACGGATAACTAGAGTAACACAGCCTACCTACATTTTCATGTATCCCATAGTAGAATCGGGCATCGACTTCTTTACTCCAACAGACCTTAAGAACTTAAGATTGCCAGAAAACAAACAAACGGAATGAAAAATGAAAGCGGAAAGGAGTTTGTTTTATTATTTTTTTTAAGATTTAATATCTCTGGACGAACCAGTTATATTCACGTAAAGTTACAAATATGTTTCTCCCGAAATCAATATTTTTGGAGGGAAAAACAAAATTCAAGTTTTTACAAATTATTTTCACATTTCCAAACTCTACAAAAAAAAAGAATACTTCACAATGAAATCTTATGAAACAAATATGTGCTATAAATTATACGAAATATTCAAAACGTTTAAAATAATTCTAAAAAATACCAACAAATTGCGAAAAAATGCCAAATTACAATAAACGACAAGGGAAGTGGTGGGGATGATAGGGGAGGGGTTTTAATTATAAGTCGGTGGGAATTTTTGTCTTAATTATTCATCTGGCAATAGGAGTTGTTTTAAATATTCATGTGCACCAGGAAACTGCTGAAATATTGCGTAATTATATAGGTGACGAAAAAAAATCATTGTGAAATTGTTGATGCAAATGAAATCATCGGTGAATTCATAGGATATGAATATTCATAACACTTAGAAATTACAACGAGAACATCAAAAAGTCTCAAGATGCCGGTTTTTGAACTTAATTTTATAAATTTAGACTCACACGTGACATTTTCGAACCACATACAATAAATAACAATACACATAAAAAATAAAAAGAAAAAAAAACAGACGAACGCGAGAGAAATACTGTAAAACAGCTGTTATAAAAAAAAAAATCACCTCAGAGTTTGCATCAATACCTGCATACTACTCCCATTTTTTGTATTATTATTATTCTTGTGTAGGCAAAAAGGTTCAGCCGATCGAAAGCTATCAAGGTGAATCAGACAAACAAAGAAACTTTGTAAAATGTTTGTTGATGAAGACGCCATGCGCGCACATACAGCATAACGTAATTGATATAAAAAATTGTGAGTACTATTTATAAGTTATTATACATTTATAAGTTATATATTTATACGTCAGGAAAACCCTGGGTATTAAGCCTAATTGAGACGCACTCCACACTGAACACGCGATTGCAATGTGTAATGGTTGATCACTTAGTTAATGTAGCCTGTGTAAGATCCCTTGACCGATGGGTAGTGATTCTAGTGATTGAGAAAGAAGGGAATACTTCACAAATTTATCCTTTCCATATGTGTTTTGCTTTCTCCAGAGAAGACCTACTGAATGAAAATTTCCGTAGTAAGATATTGGTGGTTGCCTCCTATAGTTAGCATAAGCACAAGAAATGAGGATTGTTTGGGGATTGGTAGCTTGGGGTGGGGTTGTTTGTGGAGAGGTAGTGGGGCTTCGTTGGGCAAATATTTCTATGACGTTTGCATCAGCTGGTATATGATCTCAATGTGAAGCCACGCTTGTTGACAAATTGCACACTTGGAGCATGCGCAGACATGCTTTTCGAAACCACTGGTTCGAGATACCTCATGGACACCACTTCCGAGTAAAGGACATGAGTTAGAATGGCGTAAGCTCTCAGCGATTCAACATGGTCATATCTACAATGAAGTTGATTTTAGAACAGGAATCGAAATCTCTCCCAGTATTCGACTTGATCATCAAAACATTGAGTAGATTTTGTCCTCTTGTATGTAATATTTGTAAACAAATCAAGTGGTACGACCATACTCTTACCAATTAATTACCAAATAATTTTGAGATTATACCGGTGGCTCATGGCAACGCATGGCAATGGTGAGTTTGCGCGCAGCAGTCCTTCGTGCGTCTTGGTACCACACATTATGATATAGTCTAGTTATACAAACAGGGTGAAATATACAATATGATCGTTCAATCGTAAAGAAAGACAAAAAAAAAAAAAAAGGAAGGAGGGTGGGGGGGGGGGGGGAGTGAGACAATAAGACAATATCCCCAAAAAACACAACATTATCATTGACATTACAGGTAATTAACAGCAATTTAGGAAATGAGCCTACATTTCTCAATTTGCCGACACGCTGACTGAAAAAAATGGAGAATTTGAAAACATTCCTTGAAAAAAAAATGTTGTCCCTGGTTTCAATGAAACAAAGCTTTTTTATATTGCTACCTGCATGGTTGACATGAGAAACGGTACAGCGGTAATTCAAGCCATTAAGCACAATTAGATCCACGAGTCCTACAAGCTGGTGTAAATGACAAAAGTAGCGACACATATTTGGTGGAACCATGTCGATGCATAGAAGTTCCAGCATAATGTTCGTGTTTCGGCTGTGTTTTAATGTAATTCTGCAATCTTTTCAATTCAAACCTGACATCTTTCCATCATCAAAAATCACTGTTTGGCTCACTATCCTGCAAATTTGTACTTCAGACACTCCATCCTCGGTATTTAAAATCACGGGAAATGGAAAATAATTTGAAAAACTTAACGGCGTTCCTTAGCAACAACAAAATTCACATAAATCCTCCAGAGGGGAAGATTTGCAATGATTGTGAAGTGAGCGCGGTATGAATTTACGTATGTTCCTCCTTGTATCCTCTGTAGTTGCAAGGGTAAATACAGTGACCACACACTGAATTAGTTTACCCCCTACGCTAATTCGTGAATGGCTCTTTTCAATACGTGATATCATTTTTGTTGCTGCATGATGCGTTGCTTTATGCAGTTCTGATATTCAGGAACATCATGAAAAAGATTTTGATGATTTTGCAAAATTAAGTAGGGACGTCAGCTTACTCCCTTTAAAGTCGTATTTGCACAATTGATACTCGAAATCTCACATCACGCTCGCCACCCCACCCTCTCCTGAACCCCCCCCCCCCCCCGAAAATATTTCGAGGTTCAGTATTTGGTTCCATGATATCTTATAGCAGTAGTGAGGGAAACATGTCAAAATACACCCACCGATAAACCCCATTCCAACAAAAAGTTTGGACATAGTCCACTTTGACCACGATGGCAAATTTTGTCTTAATCGTACTGTTACTAGTCCGCTACGTAACATAAATCTATACATGAGAAACGACTTTGAGAAAGCTTAGTCAAAACAATGGCCGACTGACGTCGAAAGAAGTCGACAGACTTTCGAGTACAAGTATGACACGCCAAACCGAGAGGTAAGAAGCTCTTTAAAACAAATCACCACACTGGGTTGCAAGAGTATACATGGACAGATCTGTAATGTATATAAATACCCTTGTGACATTAACCTTTAAAGTCCATGTGACGCACTGAGCTAGAGAAGAGACATCACCCCAACAGATTAACAAAACAAATTCATCTGTACTTGGGTAAGAATTCGCAATACCTGCTGGCCCGTTACAATCAGGTGATCGTGCATTAACGTCATCGTTCATTAACGGTCATCAGATAATGCACGGTCATCTGTAGAGCCTTAGTTCATCTTAAACTCACCAGCGGATGAATACAATAAAAACATAGATCGACAGTGTTTTATCGTCTCCTATCTCACATAAAATAATGGCGGTACTTTATCTATCGTGCGCGAAAATTTTTTGACATGTTGTAAATAGTGTTTACCTGTTCTCGGGGTTCGTTTGCAATGAAAATGTGATTTATCTACAAACCCAAATTTTCTTTCGTTTTCGTATTTTTCATCGAAATCTCCCATTGGAA
The DNA here is from genome assembly GCA_021234535.1 of Stichopus chloronotus. NCBI lineage: Eukaryota > Metazoa > Echinodermata > Holothuroidea > Aspidochirotida > Stichopodidae > Stichopus > Stichopus chloronotus. The sequence continues at coordinate 6,257,635 of CM037837.1, read as the reverse complement.
ATCTCACATTGGGATCAAAGCTGGACCCGTGCATTAACAGAGGATAATGCACTATCGGGGGTTAATGCTATCGCTGGATGCACTCGGCCTATTCCCTCGTGAATGACTCACATCAACCTCCTGATTAACCTTTAATTAACAAAACCCTTGATTGCAATCAAGTACTGTAGCCGATAGCTCTACAGCCATCGCATATGCCTCTTAGGATCAAACACTTAAATTTGTTGGCAAACCCTTAAAACATCGTGGAATCCTACGTGGCCTAGCACAGTTTCATCAACACAATCATTGAGTCAGGTTCCCTTTCTGCATTATCAAAAGAAAAGACAAAAGGATCCCATTCTCTCATTTCGAATCAGATATTTCTCCTTAGCAGTCAGCTTAATTTTCTCTTGCCATAGGCCTTCTTCACAACCGATACATGCAGATATGGTTATTGACGATTCCTATGTATCGTCAGAATTCATAACTATTATTATTATTATTTTTATTCCCTTTTTTTTCAAGTATCCCACGACATATGGTTCCTCAAACGGCAGACAAAAAAAAAACTGCCGGACTTGCAATTTCATTTTATTTTCATACACTACCTTCCGTCATTATCCTTTCGCAGTTTTGTACCTCGTCGAGCGAATTTGTCACCACACCTCAGGGAGACTTGTCTTATAACACGCTGCCAGCTGTGTTTCCTGAAACTGCATTTCAAGACATTTAACGCGAACATAAAAACTTCTGCTAATTCTGCATTATCAAAGATAATCCAAATTTTAATTTACATTGACATTTATTTCTCAAAACAAAAGACATTCACATCTTTGTTATTATTAAACATTATTCACATTAAAACTTTTGTAATCAGTTGCGTAATACTTCACAAATAAATAACTAATGTCACATTGTCTTTTTTTTTCTCTTTTTTTTTTGTCTCCTGACGGTTACAGTTTTTTGCCTTTAAAAAGATTTGACAAGAAGAGGGAATCAAAACAAAATACACGAGACAGTTCTGCTACCACCGAGGCTACCATGCTCCCTCGGCAACTTCCGGTACGCGGTAACCGTTCCCACCGATGACACCGTTCGGTTGTCCTCCGTTTTGCATCGAGACTGGATTCGAAACACTTCTTGGTGGCAGCGAAGTATATCGTTCTCCGATTGTTAATAAATCACCGTTCGACCCTGACAACGGTTGCAATGAATCCGTGTTAGTACCGTTCATTTCTTTGGTGGGATGTAAGAACTGCGGGCCCTCCATCGGGCCGTGCATGCTATGTGGTGGCAGCGGCTGTTCCACAGACGTCATCGGTGTGCCAGGTGGGATCTGAGGGTGCGGTGGCATGTACGGTCCCATTTCGGGACCTGGTTCTGGATTCTGTCCGTTGTGATGCGACGCGTGAGGGTGATGAGGATGGTGGTGTCCGGGAGGAAAGATATCAAAGTATCCCTGAGGTCCAAAAAAGTCGGGATGAGCAGGGTCTATAAGACAAAAGGAGAAGACAAAGCGTAAACACTAATTAATCCATGTGGTGACACTTTGCGGATAGTGGTCAACATGAAACTATTTAGTTGAATATGGGGAATTGGAATATTATCACTGAAAGGTAAACATCGTAGATAGATGGATTTACTTCATTGCTCTCCGAAGTCGAGTATCCGATAAGATAAAACTAAAAAGTGTAAAAGAGCAACAGACAAACAAAGAGATAAAAGAATAAGAACAAAGCTCCATAAAAGACATAAGCCACGTAAAAGCAAAAGCTAGATTACCAGATGCAAATGAGATTGAGGGAATGGGGTTGCTGTGGGTCGGAGGGAGGTTGTGTGCGTGTGGGGAGGGGGGGGGGTGGCGTGGAGGAGTTGTTTGGTTGCAATGGCCCTTTTTCTATTGGGAAAGCCATGTCTCGAGGAATCACACTACTTTCTACTTTCGGTTCCACCCCCACCATTCGATTCGACCTTTAGTAATAAAAAATGTGGCTAGTGTTTGCGATGCCTTGTTTCATCGCTTGGCTCGCCGACTCGTGTACACGAGAGCTATAATCATTCTATTTGGAAGAGGATTTCATTATTAAATCCAATTTTGTGTGTGTTAATAATTACCGATATTTAGCACAAATGTTTGTGGCATATCACGAGTGTATTGTAAATAGAACGAACCAACATTCAAACAGCCTCCTGATAAGTCTGATAGTCCGAATATCCGTGTTACGTTTCTTCTATTAAACAATCGACAATGGGATTTAATCAACGATGAGGAATATAGGTAAGGCTGATGTATTCTTTCTGAAAAAAAAAAAACATGGTAACTCGCATCTGCGACTGATTAGTGGGATACGTTCCTGAATAAAGTTTGTGAAATCTGGCAACCATGCATGATTAATCGTCCCAGTAATCATCATTATTCCCAGGTGTAAGGTTACGGATGTACGTAACCTACATTTCATTCGCATTTCCGTTGAGTTACAAGTATCGTTTCAACTTTATAACACGTTATACATTTCCAGCCCAGGACAATGTGTAGAGGATGTTCATCCACCGAAGATGTCGTGAAAGAGCAAGCGGTGCTCTCTGCGTGGTTTACACCTTTCCTTGATTGTATCCCGCGGCATCGGTTAGATACTAGAACAAGAATTTCTGGGAATCGTTAAGCCACCACAGATTTAACCGGGATAGACGCATACCAAAACGTACCGGTTTGTCATCTAAACTTGGAGCTCCCCAGTGGCCTACCTGAGAAGCTACTAATGCATGAGCAGTGGGCGCGTATTAGTCTGGCGTACCTGGCACAGCGGGCCCGTGGCTATGATAAAGGCCAGTGAACGGATGTACGTCCCAGTAATATCGCGAACTCAGGGACCCCATCCAACTCGGTATGTATAGAGATTCTTCACTTTTCCTGCCAGCATTCGTATGGAACAATGACGTGAAAGTTTTTGAAGTCCTTCAGGTCATTCAAGAACGTCAGGGGTCGAATGGGGATAGTCACCTCCTCACAGTTCTTGTTTTGCCAAAAAAGAAGTCTTGACCTGCACAGACAGGAGATATGCTCATTTTCCATATTGATGCACTCGGAACAAATAGCAGTTTCAACTATGTGTGTGCGCGAAAAGTGAGGTAATATAGAAGGCTGGCTGTGGGGAAATAATAAGCGGGTAGCTGACGGTTGGTGCATAAGCATGCGAGGAAGGAACAAGAGGGCATATGCCTCCAATTCGGGCAAAAATGGTGGAAAGATGCAGGCAAAATGAGCCAGTCAAGAGAAAATACTAATTTTTTTTAGGGACATGGCTACCCTTGGGGAGCCTTGGAGGCACTTACAGACGATGTAAGGGATATTTTTATCCATACATTTTCTGGTGCCCTCGGCGCCAACTCATGGTGGTGCTCTACTTAGTTTTCCGCAATTCTCAGCCGCAGACGAACAACAATCTTGGGTGTCCATTGTAGTAAAGAGATGTTGTATTTCCGTATACAGGCTAACACTGTAACACCTTACCCCCGAAACAATCACTGGAGCCAGAAAGGAGGCTTAGAGTTAAAATAAATGCAACTTGGTCCAAAAATCAAAATTTGGGCAAAACCATTCCACCCCCCCCCGAAATATAAGGGGGAAGTAGAGGTGAGTTAAGATCTGTATGGGGGGGTTTGCAGTTTTTGATAATGTGAGCAGGTATACTGGCGAAATGTCGGTAGGTTTTGTTGCGCACAGCTTGAAAATAAAGACAAATTGCAACCAATTCTCTGGAATATCCCTTAATGTTTATGAAATATGTTACTCATAACGGACTTTCTTAGTTACGTGAGAGACAAAAAATGACGAAATACCGACATAAAAGAAATATCTAATTGACAATAGCCTACATGCAGTGCAAGATTTATGGGAGTTACGCTTTCTCATTCGTGCGTACATGTGTTATGTATACAATGTTGTAATTTTGTAATCCATTTAATTAAGGAATGTCGTAACAACTTTAAACAAGTCGAGAGACAAGCAAATCAAAGAACGTTAAATTTTTAGAATCAACAGGAGAGATTGAGAAGTTTGGCTGAAACAGATTGACGCGAAACTTCTTATTGCTTCAGACAGTGAGCTTAGGACTTTTGGGAGCGTAGTTTATGACTTTTGTGTACTTTGGGAGGCTATCGTATTAAAACTTCATGGGTAAATCGATTGGGTAGATTATCGAGGGTTCCCGTGTTTCTTATGGTTTTATATGTCAACAGAAATTCGTGAGGGGACCGAACGCGCGACTAGCGTTAATCATGGCGGTATCTTGAAGCGAGAAGTAAGGAGCGCCGTGAGGGTAATAAAGAAGGATAGTTCTATCGCTTGCTCGTTTTTTTTTTTTTTTTTTTTACTTATCTTTTACTCTGCTGAAAGTAACTATTGTCACAATGGATGTCGACAAATGAACGCAAACAGACTCACACACTAAAAGACACAAACGGACACACACACACGCAGATACACACACATATATATTGACCATGTTATGGGTTAGGACAAAAGGACTTTTGCTTTCTTTTCACCATTATAAGCGGAAGGGGAGGGGGGAGGGATCTGAAATACAAACGGCAGCTTGAGAGAGCTTTTTGATATTTCGAGCCGTCAAGTTTTCAAGCCGTCTGACTCTTGTTCTCTTTATTCCTCTTCAACAAACCGATGTGTGTAAAACGTAGGTAAGTTAAGAAATCGTTAAAAGTTTGACCAAACTTTCATCTTGATCATGATACTGTATTTGGGAATTCTAGAACAGATGACCGGAAGAGATGTCCCATTGATATGATAAAATAGCGAGAATATCACGTGCCTGAGAAGAGACAGACAGGCAGTAATTTTCGAATCGTAAAGAAATTCAACAACGACACGAATTTTGCATTCATTAAGTTGCTTGTACATATGCAAACTCAAATCATATCTAATATTGACTCAGTTCATAGATTCAAACTCATACGTGGATTCTTCCGCGGATGATAATAATGTATAAATAATTGGATCACCAGAAAAGTTTGTATGAAATAATCAGTCCAACTGAACATTCTCTTGGGAAGAATGAGCGGTAGTTTGAAAATCAGTGCCTCTTTAGTGTTTGCGACTGATGTTTCTTTAACTCTGACGGAAAAACGTTTCAAATCAACCAATCAGCATTGGGTCGTCGCATTGTGAGAATCAACAAAACAATAAATTAACATAATCTACGATAATTACCGATTCGTTTTTGTTTTTTTTTCAAGATTCAGTTTCTTTGTTAGTTGCCACTGGCCAGGGAATTTTTTTTTTTTTTGCAGATTCAAGTACTTAATATGTGAAAACTCTTATTTGTTGTCACTGATGCAAAGTTATATATAGGGATGAAGTAAACTTGAAGTATGAAGGAATTATGACACTTTTTGTTTAAACAAAATAATTACTGGTAGCGCTGCTTGCGTGAGGTTTCTTGTAGCTTATTACGGATGTAATATCAAACTTTAAGGGTTTGTTCGAGGGCTAGATTGTGAGTTTGTTATGCCATGAGGAGGTGGAGTAGTGAATGTGTAGATTTGTACGGTATAACGCGTCGATAAAAAGTATTGACATTTTCCATTCAGTCATGTTTGATAAACTGTTATCATTATTTTCTTTGTCTTTCTTATTGCCTTCTGTTGCCTTTTCTCTCCCATTTTTTTTTTTATTTATATTCTTTTTCTGTTCCTTGTTTTCAGTGTTCTCTCCTTCGACAAAAATATGACAAGGAAACTTAAAAAAATATGTATATTTCCTTTTCATATGGCCACTACAAATTTAAGAGGCCTTCACTTGTTAAGTCACACTAAAGGTGCCTATACGGAATGGACAACACGTATAACCTATACGGGTGACACACTTGGTAAAGCATCTTTTTAATTGGCCGCCAGAGGTGTAAGGCAAGGGGGACGAAAGGTGTCGAATTTGTGTGGTCCTGCAGGATAAAAAACAAATGGTATCTACAGAACCTTGTTCCACGAAGTGAATGTGAGATGTGCCAGTTGTTGGTGGTGTCAATGACTTTCTACAACACCTGTCGCTACACATTTTCCATTCTCACCTATGGAGATGTGTATACATATTTCGCATTGTTAGTATCAGTTCTGCACAACCTACATATCTTTGCCCGCTGGAAGTGTCGATGGTCGTCCGTCGGTCTTGAGTTTTCTAGAGAAAGGTATTCAAGATATTGCGTTCACAACTTGACACCAATAAACCCTCATACCGTTAAGATGACCATGACGTCATGAAGAGGTCAACCGAAGTCATCGTCGTGAGACAAGAATTAAAATGAGGGTCAGGTACAAAAAAAAAAAACAATAGAAGAAAAAACTCAATTAATGTAGTATGCAGCGACGATAGTAAACCTTAGAGATAGCACATGTACATATATATATATATATATATATATATATATATATATATATATATATATATATATATATATATATATATATATATATATATATATATATAGCCGCCTGGTATTACTGAATCATACTGATCTCAAAAACCAAGATTCTCCTACTACGTGTCATATGGTTTAAGGGATGAGCGGTTTGTGACATGGTTTGAACAGTTTTGTCATGTGTGTGTGGAGGTGAAGGGTGGTTTTAAGTAGGGTTTGTTTATCTTTTGTTGAAGAAGAAAGAAAACAAAGAAAGGTCACAGCCAAGAAAATTGCATTTGATTTTAGTAACGCACCTGTGCAAGCAATGTCTTTCTTGTTATATGATATATGAAGTTCGTTAGTTTGAGCATGAGAGTGTAATATCGTGTATGCTTGACAACCTCGGAATAGGTCTGAGGTGAAAGAAAAAAACCCAGAAAATCCGAGGGAATCGTGCCATGAACTTTTAAAATAGTCTTCATTTGATAACACCAATTGCTTGGTGGATCAGTATAAGTTTGTTTCCTAATAAAAAAAAAAATCGGTTTCTTTAACAGCATTTATTTCTTTGTAGATTCCAGTAGAACAATGAATTCTAAATGCGTCTTTACAATTAAAGTTTACTTTCTTTTGTTATCCATTGTTTCTTTGTGTATGACTGTATTTCGTTGTTTTGTAAGCATATCGGTTTATTATCTTCTTGTGTGTGTTCAGGTGTCATGTCCATCTATACTCTTCCACTTGTCCGCTCGCCTGTCGGTTCGAGTCAATTCCGCGCGCATGAGAACTCTAAATATAAATCTTCCACAGTATCGATCTGCAGGTTGGCAAGACAGGTGTTTTTCCCCATTTTTTTTTTCTTTCTCATTTTTTTTCCTTACTCCAGTAGGAAACTTTTCGACAAATAAGAAAAGCGAAGATTTTATCCGAGACAAAAGTGGCCGAAACACCCTGTACGTGGCCTCATCCTGGTGAAACCAAGTGTCTCACGAAACGTATTTCCATTCATGAACAGGAGAGGATATGAAAGTCTGTCCATGTTCAGATGGGATATATATATGTACAATATAAAAGGAAAAGGATACAATATTGTCAAACAGGCGGTGTGTTTATACATATACAACATAACCAGAACGCATAGTTTTTTCCAATGACATACCTTAACAATCATGTAGGTTTAGTGTTCAGACATACATAAAAAAACACATGCGATATAACGTACTACAATAACAAGAAACGTTTGCCACTGTTTCCATTTTACGCTTTGCAGTTATCATTACCTAATGTTACCTTTGCTTTCGGAGCGGAACCATATACAGATGTTAGACGGTTAAAACAATGGGTAAATGTGATAAAAAAAAGTAATGATGCGACATAAAAACAGAAACGGGTAAAACGAACCATCGGTGTGGCCTGGGCGAGATGATTGATTCATCATATGACATATCTGTGCGATTGTCTGTCAGTGAATGTAAGGTTTAGAGATGACGTGATAATACACGTACCTGCATCGTGATAGTTAAAAGGCGGACTCATCATATCAGGGTTGCCTTCGAGATCGAACGGGCCTCGCAGGGGACGCATCCTCCTCTGATGCCTGAAGAAATGGTTTCGTCTAGCACCGAGGGCGCTGAGTTGCTTTAATCTACGTTCCTTCGACCGTCTGTTCTGAAACCAAACCTAGCCAAGAAGAAAAAGAGGGAGGGTGGTAACAAATACTTATAAGACAAAAACAAAAAGAAGAAGATATATACAAAAGATATGAAAATTGCAACTTTGTGAGACATGTATACCGCCTAAATTTGACTAGAGGGCACCGTAATAAATTTCGTACCCGTTTCTTCACCGAGAAAGGGAAAAAAAGAAGGGAGAAGAAGCAGAAAGTAGGCTTAGAGCACGGAGAATACGGGGAAAGGAGGATAAAGATGGCCACCTCGGGGCGAGTGCTTTGAAAATATGGCTCCATTTCGTATCGCCATGTCGATACAATTTTCCGATTGGCTAGAGGGCAATGTTGCTGATTTGCTCGATGCTGTAATACAAACGACATAGTTTATCGTTCGGGGGGGGGGGGGGGTTGAAGGGGGAAGGATTCCGTACACAAAATTGGTGACGAATTTAGCCCGAAAACAAACACAGAGAGAACTAAGAAGAAAAGAAAAATCCGAGACAAAAGTTTGGGTATTGAATGAATAAATTTTATTTTAATAACATAGAGTTGCCTCAATCGTCCTACTTTTTTATCTGAATTACATTGAGCAGGTTTTTTTTCTTTGGAGAAACAATGTAGGGAAGGCCAATGAAGATCAAGAAACAAATACATACAGGGAATAATTCGAAGGGCATCGCAAGTTATTGATGAGACATGGTCGGACGACACGGGTAAACGTTTGCTTCTTTATTTTAATTAAGTAGGGAGTATTTGTCTGTCTTTCTTCTCCTTCTTATATTTCTATAGGTGCGCTTCGCATTAACTTATTGTCATCCAGTAAGTTTTCGGTTTTGCCAGTATGTACTCGTAAAGGCCTATGCAATGTTAATGAGTCACCGCGAACGGTTTTCCAGAAGAAGAAAAGAAACTGTTTGAAAAAAAGGAAAAGAAATGAATACGGATAGGTACGTTGTGTGTAACGGTCTACATCACTGTTTGCGCAGGGTCCAAAATCGAACCCGGGTACTCTCACTCCATAGTTGGCCGGATACCCGGGTCACCTGAAAATAAAATTTCCGTTATGCTACGAGTCGTTGTGAAGTCATTAAAGACAGTATACCACATTTTGCTTTGCGCGGTAATGTAACAATATGTATACGGGCGTGACAATGAAGTGTTCTTAAGCATACATGCTTGCCTTAACCTTCGTTCAGTGAACTATATGCAATGACTGGGTTTGACCAAAAAAATAAACATTCTTGAGAAAAATGTAATATTTTAACTCTTTTTTTCGTCATACGTACGATGTACGTTACTGACACCTAGGATCGGGGTAAAGTCATTTCAGAACCGGGTCCTAACATCATCGGTCGGGCACCCGGGTACCCGTGAAAACTATGTGTCTGTTCTGAACTGCACCATATGATGGCCCGGTGGATTTATAGGGACTGTCGGATTCGTTTGGTACTGCCTGGCAGAGGTTGACGTTCAGAGATAAACACTAACCCCAAATTTGAAAAGATGATCGTTGACGATTCGTTACACAACACTAAGCTGGCAAGCTTCCATTCAGAGCAGAATAAGTCACGTTACAGAAATGAACGTTAAAAATGCACGGTAGGATTGCAACTTACGCTAATTAGCCTAGACGATACGCGGGCACTACTTATGCAACTTTCATACAGTGTGAATATCGGCTAACCCTGCTGTATGTACATGTAACGCATTCAAGCCTCTCTTTTTTATTTTGACTAAATTTTCCTTCTTGGATGAAACGTCCTTATGCCTGCTAATCTCCTTTTTGAGTGCTTTTGGACAGAATGTTTTATTTTGTTCTTTTTTCGGGCTCATAAGTATCTCCTACACGACTATACGTTTGTCCATGCATGAACATCTTCATGTAAATGTATGACTTTGTTCGCAGTTTCCCGCTTGGCGCATGTAGCAACGTGTATACCTGTGTGCGCAATATTCATGAGCCATATAAACAAGTCCCAAACTTCTCAGACTCCGACCTCCGAAGTTTCCGAAACTGTTGATGTTTGGCTGAATAGCCCAGAGATCGAGAAATTCGTAAGTTTTGGCGCCGATTTCTCTGAACAGGACCATACATAATGAACAAATGATTGGGATAGAACAAAGGTGTTGGTAAGATGGACCATGCAGCTAAAAAATTGAACACCGTGATACATGTTGGACGTTGTTCTACTGCGGTTCGAAGCCTGTGTATGCAATCGTACATGTGGCCATGAACATTGTCATACAGACGTATGACAACAGTTGATGTGTAGACGGGGCTTTACGATGTCGTCGACGTTCGACCTCAATTATGGCTACGTGTATATGGGCCTAAAGAACACGTCTGGGAATTACCTAGCTTACATCCCTTCACAAACATTCGCAAGCCTAATTTCAAGTCAACTAAATTTGGACAGGATCATAAAAAATGTAATTTACAGTACCCTTATACAGGCCAATGAAAACGGTAGATAGATTTCGCAAATGCTTGCTTGTTGCTTTCCTTTCCCCCGTCTACTTTTCCTTTCTGCCTTTCTCGTTTAGACTTCATCCTGAGTGCAGCTATACAGATCAATAATATGGCAGGCGAACAGCGCAACTCGTCCTACAAAAAAAAATCGCGCAAAATAAAACTGCACTGCATATAGTTACCAAGCTGATGTAGGCGAGCTTTCTCGGTCTCAGAAGGGCGAAGATTCTCCGGACACTGTGCAGGCTATACTCGCAATATTGTTGCCCGAAGAAGAAGAAGAAGTCAGCTTTAAAAGGGACGTTTTCGCATCAGTTCATAAAAGAGGCGAAGAAGAGATAAACACTCGTGAGCAAAATCACCCACAAAAAAAAAAACTTAGAGAGACCATCCTTGTCTGCCGTTATCTCGGAACAGAATCAGCTGTCTGAACCGGTGTTTCCAGTCCTTGCTGTTTTTCTTGCGTATTGATTCTGCCCGCGTATCGTGGGCCTGAAGCGAGCGCGGTTAATTTGCTCCAAGTTTCGAAAGCGTCGAGTCCAGGTGGTTCGGGTCCGGTTGCTAGGCAACGATCGATGGCGGGCGAGCCTGTAGCCGGAAACGGTACGTACAGAGAGAGCTTTTTGCTTTTCGCTTTAACTACCCGGCAAAACAGATGAAACATAAAGACTCATGCCGAGGGGCCTATTCCAACTCGCTGAAATTAGTATTCAGCGTTTTCCATCTTTTTCTGTCTTTTTTGCCTGGCTTCGGATATCTCCATTTTGAACGACATTTTAGCAAATTTCGTTTTAGATATAGAAGAGCGGAAATTTGTTTAAATGGCATGTCCAAAGTTGTTACCTTAGGCAACATTGTCAACCGATCGTCGTCTTTTGTTACAAATTTAATTGTCTAGAAAACCTTAAATTTGGTGGTAAGTTGAGTAGAAAAGACAAACATCTGTGCCGGTAATAATCAGAGATCAAATCGAAAAGAGAAAAGTAATCCGCCTATTTACTGATATCATTTTACGATAGCATAATTGTATCGGTATGTACATCCAAAACGCACAGCTCTTAGTCTGTATATTAAAGATGTGATGATGGTAAACTGTGTCGTGAGTACAAAACCCAGTGGGATGTATGCAGGCTGTAGACAGCATGCATAGGACAACCATTACGTGTCGTCCTAAACTTACCGAGTACCTGGCAACGCGAGAGGTTTATCTCGCATAGCATGTAGGCTCATGGTTTGCCCGTAGTCTGTTCTGTATCAATGTGTCACTAAACGTAGCATGCCGCGGCTCGTTAAAACGTTAAAATCCTTTGTACCTCTCGTAACATCTATTCCGGATGGAAGGCAATAATGCAACGATAAGGATTGGAAAGAAAGCAAAAAAAGAAAGAAAACAGCTATAGGGGTACCGAGCGGTTGAAAGTGCACTTGGAGGGGAAAGGTGACACAAAGGGAAGTATACAGAGTTGAACAGTGCCAGAGCGATCTTGGACCGTGGGGACTGTTGCGGCACTTGTATTTGTTTTTCATGTGCGTTGTCTGTCGCTGTGTGGTCCTGTTACATTTTCCCCATTGACATGCACGCCATCGGTATTTGGAAACCTCTTAAGGGGGGCGTTACAAATTGCCCTGCAATGGGTACATATAGTATGAGGGGACAACGACAATGTCCCTTTGCTTTCATTTTGCTCGTTTTTAAAAGAAAAAGAGAAAACTTATGTGAACAACAGCATTCCCCTTCTTAGCTCGTTGTCTGAATCAGTGAATACGAGATCCTCATATACCAGACGAAGTAACGCGGCTTAAACTACTTGTATACGGTATGTATACCAAAGTAATGCATATATTCCTTATTGTGTTGAGAAGACAGTTCTCTGGTACAGTGATAGATACAACCTGAAACAATGCCCTAAAATGGAATAGCAGTGCAGGGTCACGTCCGCTTGATGAGGTGTTCAAACAGTCCGTTAAAATACGTTTGCAATTTGTTCGGCATGCCTACTGTTTGAAGAGTCGCGAGCCTTCGGAGACTCATTCAGCCGTCCCTGGTGGCAGGCTCTCCGCGTGCGTTCGCTCGGACATCTGCTTGGCGTTTCTACAGATTGTAGACATTTGTCGCTATCAATCACAGGGTAACAGTGGATCGTTTGTCTCTCCCAAGGGGTGTAGGACTATATTGTTTGTACGTCGAAGAAAAAAAAAAGATCCAGCGGAATTTCGAACGCCCCGCTCTGAGTACGAGACGATATTTACGAGCAGTCCCAAGGGACCCCAAACGGGAAATCGGTCATGTCCTGACTATAAGGTCACAGACATCAATTTAAACTGTATCTACCAGTCGTTTTAAATAGACGAAGCCAGACGAAAATATTCCTAACAAACGAGAGCACCGAAATTTGTTAAACGAAGTCGCCATATTAAAGCACGTTAACCCAAAGGTGACCACGATTAAGGTGTGAGAAATTGAATACAGTTAGCGATATTCAGAGTTATTTTACCAATTTTTTTAAGGCTTAAAGATCAACTCATTAGAAAGGAAAAGGATTTAGGTTTTGAAAACTCGGGAATGGAGAGAGAGAGAGGGGGGGGGGGGTGCAGCTGAAATGATACCGTGAGATATATGTAACTAAACTGCATCGTAATTCCGATCCCATTTTCAGTTAAGACGAAAAGTGGCTGCGGATGTAAATCATGTGCTCAACAAGAGTCTGTGTTGGTAGGGTAACAGTCATACCAGCAACTTACTAACTTCGGAGTCGTAATTCGTAAAAAAAAAATTAAAGAAAAGAGGCGTTCAAAAAGTGTTACGGAAGGCTCCTGTGCGAAAATTGTCAATCGAGGCCTATTTTACCAAATGACAAGTAAAACTCTTCAGAGTATACTCTGTCAATAAAATCAATATCCTGATCAGTGTAGAGTTGCCTGCATGCGAATTAAAGGAACCGCAGTGGGGGGGGGGGGGGCTCTGTAGGAATTTTCTTCAAGACAGGCCAACTATCACCACAACTTAGTCTGGATTGGAAGACCTCAGCCACAGCAGCACACACCGTCGATACTGATGAGGTAAGCACCCTACGACACCCCCCCCCCCCAACTCCCAGTGTCCACTCTCTGAAAAACGCTCCTAAATTTCGAAAAGTGATTTTAGTAGAATTACACACAACCTCAACCTTAAGTCCAGTGAAATAGGGTGTCATCTGTTGATCTATTGTGCACATGCGGTGCGCTCAGTTTGGTGTGCAAAAAGTGTCAGGAACTCTACGTATGGATTTACGTATGGACATACAAAAAAATGAACACTTTAAGGAACATGGTGTGGCTCAACAACACAAGTTTGCAAAAGCAAAGTAATCAAGTCGTGCGTATTATAATTATATGAAGATGTTGTGAAGTCTTTGTTCAGTGTTTGTCTCATTCCTAATTTCAGGCAAATAATACATTTTAATAAATACGGTATTTGATACCCCCCCCCCTATTTGTATTTGTTGTATATATATATTGTAACAAACTATCGCCTTTTTGTCCCTCTCTCCCTCTCTTTCTATTCGCCTTTCAGCCTCGACATCTGAAACCAATTTGGATTCAGCGAACATTTAAGAGTAACGCCACCCATGGGATTTTGGAAAGTTCAACCTACGTTCCTCTATGGCAGTTAGTTTCAAATTACCTGGTTTCAAACAAAAACAAAAACAATAAAAAAAAAACACGAAAAAACAAAATCTTACAGAATTTCAATCAAAAAACGGTAACACAACAACGTCGCATAAGAAACCAAATAACAACACAATAAATGCCATTCCTGCTGATCCAACATGGCCGGATGGATGAATATGTCGTCTTCGTCTGTTTTGAAGTTGGTCATCCATACAAACTCGTCCGATCATTCACATCGATACTTAATCGCCAGTTCCACTTGACTTTATTCCAAATTATTGGTATAAAAAGTCGAGGCAAAACAAAGTTTTTTATTTCTTGTTACGGTGGATGAAGGTGTTATTTTTCGGTGGGTGGCAGGGGGGGGGGGGGGGGATAACAAGATGTTGGTTTTGTGACTTGATACACCTCATCACTTTCCATAATCGTTGTAACACCTTGTAAAACGCGTGACAGTAACGGCAGTAAATCCCCCCTCATTCTTACCCCTGATATGCGCCCCCCCCCCACCTTCCTCTGTATGTTACCGTTAGTCCGATACTTGTCAATATATGGTATCATGTGGTTTGATCAGCAAATATTTTCCCCTTAACATTTTGATTTGTTGCCGGCAAAGCTGTTTTTCTCCTTAGTGAATTTAGGCAAATATAAGTGTGAAGACAAAAAAAAAAAACAAAGATCTTTAAAATGCAAATAAATGTCCAACAAGGAATGTGCGTTGTAAGTCTCACCCGTCTGACTGAAAAGATAAAATGGTAGCCTCATCTTTCACTTTGTGGACAAGATTGGTATCTGCTGTTATTGCGATGTGTGGCGGTCACACTGCATAGGTTTTTTCATGATTTAGACAGCCGTTTGTTTTAGTACTAGTAAATTATTCAGTCCCAACCGATGTGTGTACCAAGTTGCTATGGTCGTTAGGCTCACTACCATTAGCGGGTACGGTACGTCGCTATGAAAGGAACTGATAGGAATCGACAGGAAGAAACTATTACGCAGAAAATGTATGACATGTGTTTATCTATGAATCAACATGTGAATACATGTACATGCATATTCATGCTACATGTTTATGCAAATGTCTCATAATCGACTATGACGAGCATGCATGTCGTTTGTAAATGCCTCTCAAATAAACGTTTGTTCACAAAGTGAAAAAAGAAACATCATAAAATACCAGTTGTCTTTAAACGTCAAACGAGAAAAAAAAGAAAGAAAGAAAGAAAAGACTACTGAATGAGCTGGGAACAGTCGTACTTTCAAATAAGAGAGGGAAGAGAGAGAATAAAAAAGAAAAATAACGCGAACCGTTTATAGGTTCAGGTATGCGCCACGGGGGCTAGCAGGTCCGTTGAGTGACGTTAGCGGCATAGATGTTAGGCTTCCATTGGCGCCACTGGAGTGATGGGAAAGGTATAAAGGGAGCTACTTTCTAGCTACGAGACCCATAAATCAATCACAGGAATGACAGGGATATTAACAACAACACCGACTCGATGACGCGATGAGCTAAATATGTCAAGGCGAGCGGCTAGTACGCATGCCCGAAGTGTAACTTAAGTCAATCGCAGATTGATAGAGTGAGTGAAATGTGAATCGTCTTGAAACTGGGGTCTTACTAAAAAAAGCGTAATGCCATTCTACTATATATAAACATATATATTTCCTTTGTTTGTAGTCTCTCTCAATATTGTAGAGGCTAGATTGTTCCAGCTTATTATTACACACACACACACACACAGGCATATATATATATATATATATATATATATATATATATATATATGACTTTCTGTCATTATGGGTGGGCACTGCATAACCAATAGCCTATGACAACAAAATAGATGAGAACTATTAATTTAACTACACCTGACCTGCTTTATTACCAAACTTTTATACACCTTATTTCATCAGTTAAAGCATAACAATCCCATTGTCACACTATTTTTTTTTTTTTTTTGCAATATTGTTTCCATATAGGAAAATATATCCCAAAGAAGTGAAATAGGTCAAATGACGTTTAACTGCAGGATGAAAATAAACGGTATGAAATTTTATTTGGGCCACGGAACTATTTGGAAATATGCATGTTGAATACACCCACTACCCATTCCAGTAATAAAGCATAGATTATATTGCATAGACCTATATGCTTCTGTGATGCGACAGTGTGCATATGTGACGTAGTGTATCAATACGGAAGTATGGTATATATTCACTGTTGCCATGTGTGTCACTTCGACATGTGTACCATCAGATGTGTCTGTATACTGTGACTGTTCATATGCACAAATGTAGAGGGTGTTACACATTTAAAGTTATGGCTCTGTAGTGATGGCGCTGTAGATACGTGAAGAGACAATTCCCCCATTCCCTTACCCTGTCCTAACCACACCCCGATCCTCCATTGAGGACTTCTTCCCATTTAAATTTGACAAAGCATACATGGAAATACCTGGATAATCGTTACAAAGGTTACAGAACATTGTGTGAACTCCACTGTAAATTGGTAGCACCATCCGTAAACCCCACAACTTTAACATGTTAAATGAGAGAAAAGAATGAGGAATAAGGTAATCCAGATTTTGTAGCAAGTCTGTCGGCCTTGAGATACGCAGGTACACATATGGTCCTTCCAATTCCACCGCATAATGTAATTGTTCCGCCTTCTTTTTACTACCTTTTTCAATTATGGTGTATGGTGATCAATTTAGATCAAAACTCTTTTGAGTATATTTTTTTTCCTGTTTAACGGTTGGGAAGTCCACCAACAACAAGACTTGCAATGCAGTGGCGAACAAACTCCAATTTCACAGTATGTAAATGTACGCATAGCTCAAATGCACGCCCCTGACACTACGGGCCCGTTGCCGCAAAAAAGTACACTGTCCTACTTCTTTTTTATTTTTATTCCTTTCTTTAACGCCGCCTGTTGTTATTTGAAAAACCAAGACTTAGACAAGAGTAAACCTTCAAACAAAACTGAGAATAAAATATTTTGGTCAAAAGAATGACCTTGTATCGCTGTATCGCCGACAACTCTTAACAAAGATTGCCGATGGGGAGGGATTACTAAACACAATCCAAACTTACAATCACGCAAATATTGACAACATATATAGTTACTATATATATATATATATATATATATATATATATATATATATATATATATATATATATATATATATATATATATATATATATATATCCAGCACTGTACAGGAATAAGACAGTTTAGCGTGGATTTAATATTTACCAAAAATAAAGAAAGGACGAAATACATCTGGAGAATTTGGTCAAATCGTTTTTCTTTTCCTACTCCATCACTTTCTCCACCATCTCTCTTTCTTTCGATTTGTAAAGGAATCTTCCATAAGGAACTTTTTGGTGAAAGAGGGCAACCAGACGTCACCAGTTTGGACAGGTGACGAAATCTTGACAGATTTACAACAGATACACAACAAAGTACTTTTCTTCAAATCTCATAAAAAATGAACACGTGGTTGGCTTGCCAATGACCCAATTTTCTATCAACTATCAGTGTACTTGAAGGAAAGCACTTGGTGGAATCTTGTTGGGAAACCAAAACTTGAGAAGATTACTAAGGACGAGAAGTTGCGTTTATACTCCTTTCTACATCACTTCCAACATCAACAGATTGAGAAAAAATCACTTGCAGTGTGTCAATAGTCACCAATCATCTTTGCATAAGTGAGGTTGACTATATTATTAAGGAATTAAATAATGACCGTTTGTATTCATAAGCAACGCCATTCTTTAAAAGTGAAATATGCAAGACTTTACCCCTGCTTGGGGGAGAAAATTCTTTTCACTATTCTGGAGAGTTGTCACAAAAACTCGTGAAACGATTGATTTTTTTTCTCTCCAGTCGAAAATAAGAGAACAGCAGGACATAATCACAGCAGTTGGACGGAGTCCCGGATAAAGTATATCTGTCATGAATTCGTGAATTCAGAATTACTCGCACTTAGTTGATATTCTAAAAAATGTTGAAATCGTGATCAAGTTACGGTAATCATGGTTAGCTCCTCCTCCCCCCCCCCCCACACACACACAAACACACACATACACACAAAAATGACGGAACTGATGTCCTCAAACTTGCACATTTCCCACAAAAGGATTGTATATGTTTGCGTCACAGAATACAAAATGTGTTTATTGTTAGTGCAGGTAACGTGATACTATACATATACATTACTTGCTATCAAACGATAGCAAAAGCCTCAAATAAACTAAATAGGCCCTTGTCCGTCTAGGATTCAACGTATATAATTAAAGTGATATCAAGCATTCGTACAAGTTGAATTGATCGTTCAAATAAAAAAAAAAAATCCTAAGGCATCTTTTCGAGCACTTTGATAAAACTTGAAACACTGAAGCCGTTACACTTTGACCTATTTTGGATACATTGCAACTTGCTAGCCGTATTGTGTGTCTCCTGATATTCCAGGAACAAGGAATAAGCTGCCATAAAAAACATCTTTCCTGAGAAATTTCGTCACTCAAGTGAGACCGAGCAAGACGCTCAGGAATTTCCGGCACTGCACAGCATATACCCAGGGCATCATTTGTCAAATCGAGTCCACCCCATAAAAAAAAAAAACTTAGAAGAAACAAGCCTAAACGTTTATGTAAATCAAGAATAGCTTGAGAAAACAAAAGCCTAGCCTCAGACTTTCTATATGTATACTGCCGATGTTGCTTGAAAATATGCACGACAGTCATTGCCATTCAACACAAATATCCCAATGTTGTGAGAGCCAGCCCTGGAAGATAACATAAGTGATCCCAACTTTTCATACGTTAGAACTATGTTAGCATATCTAGCAATTTCGGGTGGTCACCGAATACAAACATCCGTTCACGCTTCACGTGACTAACCCGAACATTGAACCATATAAAACATGAGACAACATACAGTTCAGACATGTAGCCTACGTGAGTTAGGCGCGCATGTCTCTCCGTATGGTTTCAGGCATGCATGCTCACTGTTTGAATAGAATGTTGCAAGGTATCAACTTTCTGTGAGAATATTGCACATACGGGTGGCATTCACATACTATCGAAACCTAACGCCCCACACGGATCAAAAGCATCACGTTACGATTATCGAGGCACCAAAAAAAAGAACGCACTATCGACAACCCTGCAGAATTGATAAGAAATGTGTGTGCGTGTGTGGGTAAGGGGAGGGGTATGTCATGCACAAGGAGGTAAATATAGCAAACTAGGTTTGAAGGAAATATAAATGACCTATAAAAACAAGATTAATAAAAAGTTATTATTGATCTGTCAACTATCGTTTAATTCCCAATTGCTTCAGTACTCGAAACGACCTGACTCCACTTAGAAAAAGACATATTTACTTGACCGTCGAAAATTGCTCCGACTTCTGTTTCTGTTTAACAAACTCTTTAAACGTCCGCGTTGTTTCAAATGTAACGTTAATCGCCGCATGACCAAATTGCCTGACGGTGAAATAACGCAGTGCGCTATAGACACACAAACTGTGGGGGCTCTCTTGTGTGTCCAAATATTTTCAGTTGGCGGTCTATCGCGGGGAGGAGAGGAACGATGAGGAATTTGAAGTAACACAAAGAGAAAGTATGTCATAGGAAATAATTCCATACTGCCGTCTTGTGATATTAAATATGGCACAAAGCTGCAATCTAATGCTACTTGAAAAGACACCGGACAGAGGCGTTGCCTCGTTGGAACGCGACCGGACCCGACGGGGTGGCTTCAACAGGCCAAGCGGGTAGGTGGAACAGTTTGCACTGAGACCTCCTATATCGGGCTATTAGCAGAGCTATCGAATGCCCTCGCTGATACAAATGTCGAGTGATAGGTATAGCTCTGCTATTAATAAATATACAAGGAGTAACCCGTAAATTGTGAAGAGAAGTGAAGTGAAGGTATGCCAAGAATAATTTTTAAACACATTTCTATGTGAAAAGCGCACAAAGAAGTACAGACCAAGCCAGCCTTTCATACTTCTTTTTGTTCCAGGGAGTTTTTTTTTCAGAAACCTGAGAGAAAAAATCAAAAACTGATGGGTGAATTAGTGAGATTTAGCTTCAATCCTTACCCCTGTGGGTTGGGATGTGTTCACTCTAACTTACACCATTGTTGCAGTTCAAAAGGTATGTATATGACCATGGCCATTAGTTCTGAGTTACATGTACGAGGGGACCTTCAAGATGACTAGTTTAGCAAGTCAATGGCCAATGGTGTATATATATATATATATTCCCGATTTAAAGCATAGAAAAGTAGTTACTGTGGAACGACGGTTTCAAATTTACAGCAGTTACTGAAGTCTCTATCAATCCGTTGAACTTACATTAGGCCTGCAGAATATAGGGCTACTTGCATGTTATCAATCATGGGATTTCCGTGTACGCAATTGGCAATTTTCAATGCATGCAACCAATTCCTATAATACCGACCAAGCAAATTAATTTGCCTTTGTTTCACCTTTGTCTGAGATTGAAATATTTGTGAAATAAAAATGAACCATTTTACATCTCGAGGGCCACGGGTGATTCTTCAACATTCCGATTACACGTTTTGGACTTAAAACCATTGATAGGCCTAATTGCGTTAACACGCAGTCAGTGTTTCCCTGCGTACGTGGTTTCTAAGCCCGGTGATGTAACATGTATACGTTTTATGGTTCACGTGTAACGTACCATACAGACACACAGAATCCGGTCTTGTTATCGCGGCAGGAGCCCCAATCGGTTATGGCAACGCACACAGCAGGGCCACTTCAAAGAAAGCTGTACATAAGGCGAGAGCGAACGCCTACGGTAACGGCGCTACACGTTATGTAGACATCCCCAAACATCACACAGACACGGCATCGAACAGTAGTACTGGTATGTTTGACAGCCGATCAATGACATGAAGTAATTTCAATAAGTTAAGACACTATATTTCCGTCGTTGTGTGGTGACTTGTCTACCCCCCTTTTTTTTTCTTTTCTATTTTCAAAAACCCTACGCTTTTCTTCAGCTTAAAAGAGATGTAAAAATAGTTTGCTTTGCCAAATTTAATCCTCGTATTTGAATAACCTCCCAGCTGCGTATCAGACCCGATGTTTCTTAAAGCGAGAATGTTTTTTTTATTTTTTATTTTTAGTAGATGAAACTCTCGGGTACAACTGTGTCCCCGTGTTTTCAGACCTCGCCTACAGGTTGGCTATTAGGTACATTTGGCCAATTATTGAATGAAAGGTTAATCAACGCTGGATGGTGCATTAACGGTAGTGTAATACACATTGGGGACTGATGCAAGTGATGTGCGAGGGCTCAGCCCGAGCACACCATGCGATAGCATTAGCCCCGAGAGTGCATTATGCTTCAGTTAATGCACAGGTCAATAGTTGATTAACTTTTACATTCGTATATACCAAACGGAGATGTTGATTAAAAAAAAGACGAAATAAACAAAGTAAATATATATATTTTTTATAAAATAAATATATATATTTTTATATATATAAATAAAATAAATATATATATTATATATATATATATATATATTGATATATATATTGACATATATATATATTGATATATTTTGATATATATATTTAGATATGTTTCATCCTGACAAAAATATAGGTATGCATACAAGGACTTAACACGAAAATGAGTGTCTGCATTAAGTTCCTACAAACGTAGCAACATCCCTGTTAAAAATGCCAAAATGGACCGATCAACTAGCTGTGACCATATGTAAAACCTATTAGGTAGGTCGTGAGCCGTTGGGAGTGTTGGCCATAAACTCCTCGAGAGACCTCACCGTGACCATTGTGTATGCTACGCGTAACCAAAATACTATCCGTACTAAGTACTCAATTGATACGCACACATGCACCCCTATAACATCATGTCCAAACACCATAAGCCACTCGGGTTAACCAAACACAGATTCTATTCTGTCGGCCTATTTGGAGTCTCTTCTCTTTGTGGATATAACGTTTTACCGCCCGTTCAATAATAGACAACACCCTTTTAAACATTGATCCGTCCTAAAGCGAGCTCGGACAGCGATGGTCGATAATTAATACCTACTTCTGACAAGTCTAAAATATAAAAGGTTTGGTCACAACTAAAATAGAATCAAGTAGGAGTAATGAAGCTCAAGAAAGATCGTTATCACCTTTAAGTGGTCCCCGATGGGTCCAAGATTTTTGGGAGGTGGTAACCTCGAATGAAAGTGAATGGGTGAATGGAAGCGTGGATGACCGTTCCGATCCTACCGATGCCCCTCTTTTTTTTTTTTTTTGTCTGGTTAGATTCCCTTTTAGCTGTTTAGTGAAATAATGGCAGCAAAATGGGCAGTTCAAAGGATCAATAAAGGTGTAATCCTAAATGATATCCCCTCCCATCGCATGCAGTCGTGGTACATTATTTTATTTCCGTATTGGTTTCATGTGCAAAAGCTTTAATATCATGACAGCTAGTAGTCATATACGAGGAGGTACTCCAGCCTCATCCGAAGGTGAAGGCCCGTCTTGTTTCATCACAACTGGTCAGCTCAAATGGTGTTATTTATGGCACCATTTTCACACACAATCGAACACTCATGTGCATGCAATATTGCGTTCAGCATTCATGGGGAAACCTACAGGAAGGCAAATGAAGTGAAAATCTAGCGCCAATATTATTTAATTGCTTGAGCAAATATTGAAACAATGGAAAAATTGATTCGTGAGAGAGATTATGACAGAATTTATCAACTTACAAAACGATAAAACCGTCGAACTGTCTACGAGAAGATTTGATGTGGTGTACGGAGTTCATTTATCTCAGCTTTAACCGCCAGTCATGCGGAAAAAATGTGTATGTGAAATTCACCTTTGACATCATTGCATGAACCAATTACGCGAAATTCCTCTCATTAAGTTCGATGTCGTGTCATTTACCTTATGTAACAATAACAATAATGATAAAAGAACTTACTATTCTCAGTATCGTACCCCTGACTTCCCATTGCAGCAGCAACCCATCCCCAATGAACAGTGTTAGTTCACAAAAGAACGATCTTAGACAAGATGAAAGATTTTGATATATATCGATTTATTGATTATGTACAATTGCCATAAGTACGAAAATGCAGAGGGTACGATATACTTTTGGTCCTCACCCATCCCCTTCAATTCGGGGACTCAAAATGACGAAATTTTCATGTGTGAATTTGAAATTTTGTTACAGAGAACCGGTATAGTGTTACATCCTTAGGTTTCGGTGTAGGCCTACAGCGACAACGCAGGCAGTTGGCTGTCACTTAGTGACGTATTTCGAATGGCGCGATACAGAGGAGCCACCCGATGTTTCCGCGTATAATGACAGATTATCTTCCCATTGATAGAGCCATAAACAGAGGGAGGGTTTCTCGAGCTTTCCATAGATTTTGCCCATCACATCTAAGGAGGTTTGACGGGCCGACAATACCTTAAAGGGGGAAAAGTCGATCGACAAAGAAAGCTTAACTTGATACCGGACAAAGCCGCCCACTCAATACTCCTATTCACCGATTCGAATACCCCCTCAATGTAGGTATTGTAATCCTGTTAAAACGAGACCCTAAAATCTATAGCCATGGAAAAGAAAGCTTTGGGGCACACGGTCGTGAATGAACGGGGATCCTCCTTCGTCCGTTACAAGAACTGGCCACTGGTCACAATGCTGTAGGTAGCGGACAATGGTGTGCCAGGAGTATAATTGGGAATCATTTAGGCTTTGAGGCTAATGAAACCTTTCATCTTTTACACAAAGGCATCGGTAACTGCTATGTGATCTTCATTCGCTCCTCATGAAGTGACTGGTGATTTCATCAAAGAGGTCTGTAGGCCTATACACTCTAGTATGCAGAAGATGCTCACGTGGACGACTGGAATCGGTCGTCACGCGAGGAGAACTACAACGTCACTTGTTTGGTATCCTTCTCTTTGCCACTTGCAAGATGACACCCGCTACTAGTGTTCGAAAGGTATTCTTCAAAACATCCCTCTATACAGGGATATATAAAGCAGATGCAATTTGAGGGGATGACAAAGTGTTTATTTTTCTGTTTTCTTTTTAAGATCAGAACAGGCGTTGTCCATGGAAAATAAGCCCCCCAATTTCCCCAGTTTGAAAGAGTGATTATGCACAAGGTATACCATGGATAGCTTGGTCGCGTATAGTACATACAGAAGCCTTTGAGTGAAACCTTATAACGTATGAGCTAAAAATACCAGATTTATAACGTAGATCCAATTAAATAAGTGGCTCAAAAATAAGAGTAGGTATATGAAAAAGAAGACCGTAGTATACACTGATTTACCTAGTCGACTATGACAATTTTTTTTGTAACGATCATTACTAGAAATTGTCTTGCAGCCGAAATTGTTTTTTGTAATTAATCTGTTAATCCTCTCTCGAAACACTGGATTTCTAATAAAGATGTTAATCCCACACACTTATTTTCAACTGTCTTTCTATCGACTGGGAGAAATTTTTCAGTCAAAACTTTGAAGCTTTATCCAGCTGTAAACTAGGCTATGTATTGCATTTGTCACGACCAAATTCTCTCCTTGAATAACTACATTAGTGAGTACCCATGTATGGAACAGTATCATGAGTCGATCATTGTGCTGCAAACGTCACCTGGTAGACGACATGTGATTTCAGTATAAGCTAGATCGGCAACGTATATTCTTCAAACAACATATTTGATGGTCCAAACGAATACGTCTATCTCGACCAAATTTTCATGTTTCGGCTTACGTATGAAGTGGAATTTGTTAATGAATCACCAAAACTGGTGACCAAAATGACTTAAAGCACACATGAAGCAGAACTTCTGAAAGAGAAGACAATTACGTCCTCTTTGTTCATAAACATTATTAATTCTTAAATCTGTCAATTTATTGAATTTTGTTTTTGTTCTTGTAGTAATTGAGTCATGGTTCCTTCACAAACATTGTGTTTGTGAACTACATATATGTTCCTTTCTCATTCATTCATTTTCTGTGGACTAACGTCTCACTCAATCCTGACAAGACCAAAATATGTCTCACATCGAGAAAGACACATCACAAACGTGACTGCAATTTTCTTTTTTTTTATTACATTGCCGACTTGCTGCTCGACTTACACATGTCAACTGACGTCAATAAATGTGACCGGAAAACGGTAGAAGGTGAACGTCCATCAAGCTGACCGACTAGACAAAACCCAAGTTCGATAATTTAATGCTTTGACAACAATACGCAGTAACCGAAGAGATATGATCCCAAAGTGTTAAATTATGTTAATGTCTTGCGATTCGCTTCGAAAGGTCTCTAAAATTCTTACTTTGACAACACGGCGCGGAATCATCACGAGGAACAGATGTATGCTATTTAAAACCTATTTTTATGTTTCTCTAACGTCCCTAAATTGTAGGCATAAAATAAAGTTAAGTTCTGCAGTATCAGCAGTGCACACACTGTAGCAGAGATACGCCCAGGCAAACACGCACAAATAAATAAAAGCATTGAGCGTACAAAAGAAAAAAAAAAACCCTTTTTGTTGTTTCATCTCTTAAAAATACACCGCCACATGTATTTAAATTATCTGGGACGATATGTTTGTGCCTTTCAACAAAACACTAGTTTCTTCTGTTGTAGTTTGATTAATGTTGTTGTTGTTGATTGTTGAACTGATGTTGTTGATTGTTGAGTTGTTTATGGTATTTCAGTCACGGATCTCTTCTTCTCCGTAATTTCCAAGTAGCCTATCACAATTCCAACTCCCTACCCCTCCCCCGCCACTCTTCTTCAACTTCTACCCCATATTTCAGTAACTATTTTCTGTTCAGGACAAACCACGCTTTTATTCACTGAAGTAAAACCTACACGGGGAAGCTGGCTCCCTTTCAAAAAGCAGCTTTTGAGGGAAAAACGGTTGACAAGCGTGCCAGAATTGAACAAGTGTGCTACCCACGATATGATCAAATGTGGTTATAATGGCTATGAAAAAGTCATAAACAGGGAAAATAAGCCTATTATCCTTCCCCGTCCCTCAAAAAGGCGTTAACGTCAGAATGAATTGACCTCAAAACTTAAGTAGTACGATTAACTGGCAAATGCTGAAATTATGTCCCAACATTTCTTTTTTTCAGTATACTTTCATGTCACGTCAGCCTTAGCTACTATACAAGGAGTGTGGATCTACGAAATAAAGCACAGTAAAGAACGGAATGGCATCCATGGTAATCATGTACAGCTCTTCGTTCATGGATCGTATCGACAACCTGTCACGGGTTCTTCGATTCACGGACTGTACTTAAACAGTTGAATACTAACTGCAAAATGTCACCTATACAGACGTCTATTCCCTTTCTATTGTTCCCGTCTCGTTATCTTTCTTTTTGTCCTACTTTAACACAAGAAGCTTTGTCAGTGTATGGATGAAAGTTTGTGGAACGATTCTTGGTATATATATATATATATATATTTTTTTTTTTAAATAAGCCCAAGCTATAAAGCTAAAGCCAATGACTTACAATCTCTGAATTGAATTCCTTGGTGACTGGCAATGTGTTCAACTAAAGGCGACTAACTTTAAAACAAACAATGTTCTCCTGGTCTATTCCAAAGCACGATAAAAGGTGTGGAAATCGGATGTTGCAGTAAATAAAATGTTCAACATAATATTCCGACTCGGATATTAAACAAGGGTATTGGGCATAGTTGTTTTAGTCCTATTGCTAATTTTTTTTTTTTTGAGCTTTATCACAAATCGGGGAAGTAACTGCATCAACATGAGAGTGTGATTTAGGGCAGGTTGAGGTACCTGTCTATGAGGAGGAATATTCTCCAATTTATTTAAAACAAATGAAGAGTAAATCTAAAAATCGGACTTAAAAGCTACGACAGGGCTTACAGAATGTACATCACCGAACCAAGTCAAATTATCTGTAACTTTCTCAATTGTTTCTTTATAATAATTTCAGTATAAACATATCTCATTTATTTTTCTTTCTTTTGTTTTTTTTTCTTTTCACGTTGTCTCCTCTTTTCCACGGTTATCAAAAAAAAAAAAAAAAAAATCAACGAGTTTGATAAGCCGTTCTTTGAGTTATTTATAATGATCACATATACGTGCACGCATGTTTGCTATGTATTTTTTGTTCTTTGTGTATAGCCAGCTTCGGCTATACAGCGACAGTTAGTGACAAAATTGTGTCGGTACCGAATGACTGATCGTTCCGTTAGGTTCTTCCCTCGACGTGGAAAAAAAAAAGAGAAAGGGGAAGAGAGAGACGAAAATAGAGAAAAAAAGAGAAAGAAAACTAAATGCAAGCTCGGAGGAAAAATTCACGACATTCTGTCATTTTCGCGAGGGTGTGAACTTTTCCAGTTTAACACCTTTAAGCTTCACTGAATCATGACGAGAGAGCCTAAAGGTGTAAAGCTAACAGGGCTTTAATGGAGTCTAAAACGATAGCTGCGACGGCAGCCTAACGTTTCAAACTAATACGATATATGCAGTTAGGCTGACACTTGGTAACTGGGGAATATTGATAGAGGTGGCAAAAATGATCTTCGTTTGTGTTTGTTCAATTATACTGATAGACTGAAGGTGTCCACTTTGTCAATTCTATTTTTTTTTCTTTTCCTCTTGCGTTTTTTTTTTCTTTGGCATTCTTTGAATCGAGAATCGCATTTTTGGTGGATTTTGAGCTGACTTTTCCATATATCAACCACCAAAAATACTTAAGCACACCTCCTTGTTAGTTTTCACGAACGAGGTTGCCACTATAAGGCGTGTTTGAAGGCAAAAAGCAGTACTTTAATGAATTTCTACATGGACTTTTTTGAGACGCGGGCACTCACTCCACTCACACATACACGCGCCCATAAGCAGGAAAATTACGGGGTTAAAAGCTCAAGATTGGAGAAATTACAGAAAATGATCATAATTTGTGCAAGCGAAGTAAATCAGGAACTGCTCTTACTATATATCTCAGTGGAATTGATCCTAAATGCCACAGCGATGACAACACACACGTGGCCAACACGTGTGTGTAGTACATTTATGTGTAAACTATAATGATCGTACATTTACGATAGATCTTATCACCACAAATATAGGGCTACTTTTGATGCGAGAAAAATACAGAAATGGAGGAGACATTTAATAATTAAACGAAATCAGTAACAAAAAGAGGAATTTGAATACGTCTAAGTATTAAAAACGATTTCCTTACTTGTATCACCCTCATATTCAAGCCCGTCTCTTGAGCCAGTTGCTCACGTATGTGGCGGGTTGGTTTAGGTGTTGCGGCGAAGGCTGCCTTTAACGTTTCCAGCTGTTTCGCTTTGATTGTTGTTCGCGGCCCTCTTCGCTTTGCACCAGACACGGGCGTCGTCCCGGGGGGAGTCGAGCCACTTTCGCTTTCTTTGCCTGGCGTTTCCGAGTCCTCCCCTTGAAGAAATTGAGAAAAGGGAATTAAGATTAATTAAGAGAATTAATTAATTCTTCTTTGTTATGGGCCCCCACAGACATACATATACAATCATCGTTGTCATTATTGTTTTACTGTATTATGTGATAGTAACTTATATTGATGAATAGGTTACATCGGAGTTCTGAAACACCCATCGTGCATGAGTGTTCACACCAAGTGGTTATAGGGTCAGATATTAGGATAAGCCGAGAACCTATATTCCCAGCAGTCGAGGGGGGGGGGGGGGAGCTTGTCATTGAACAATGAAGAAATAGACTGCATTCGTAAGAATCATATTAACTTCGCAATGGTGCACCTTTGTTGAAAAAGAAATTCGCAACAGAAGACAAGATGGCGGGAGCGTGCTGACACCGAAAGAGTGAAAAGTGGCGCCTGTATATGCGATTTCCGACCATCTATGGAGCATTTTCGTGGTGCACACATCAGCCACATCAGCCTTACCGTCAGCGTCTAAAGGGCTTGGCAAGCTCTCTGTTTATTTTTGCTGTCACGTTTAGTTACAAAGCTTTTCTAAAAGGGAGGGGAATAGCCCTTCGCTTAAGCCCGTCGTCCATATCACCGTACCACCAGTTTCTAACTAAGGACCCCGCATCAGCCAGGGTAGTCCTGGCAGTTTGACGACATACGGAAGTGGTCATCGGTCTATTTGTTATCGATATTACAGAGAAACTAGACAAAGATAAGCATTGAAATAACACTGTGATTATAAGCTGTCACACTGTGACGATGAGCTGTCACACTCTGACGATGGGTTGTAACTACTGATGGAATGGGTGGTAAAACTGTTGTGATGTCGCGGGTTTAACACCGCGGCGATGGGCCTCAACGTTAATGTGACAGACCTTATCAGCATTTGCAATTAACAGTCAAACAGGAATAATATTTATTTCGGGATGCCTTGCAAACAAAATATTCAACCGAAACAAAAACAAGGTTTATTCTTGTAGTCGTCATTAAAAAATCATTGTTCGCCCGTCACAGATATGCCGCCAGGGGCACATTCAGCAATCCATGAAACCGTTGCTATAACAACAGGTTTCCACGGTAACACCTAAAAATAGTACTTTTGAAGCATCTCACCAAGCAAACCATGCATGAAGTGGCTTCACTATTTTCTTCACAGAAAAAGTTGGATACATATTGAAATGTGAGAGAAAAACATATCGGCAAAGTGAGATGAGCAACAAATACTGTCTCTTCGTGTGAACTTTTTCCCAACCTCTAAACCAAAACCTGAAGAGTTAAATTGAACACTTTTGTCATCAATTCATTTTTTACCTTACCTTTGGTCTGAGTTACATATTTTCATTTGGTCAAGTCATGTTTAAGATTCAGGACCACTGCACTGTTGTGAGCATAAGGATGACGTCACATCAAGTCATGAAAATGGATATGAATGACAATGGTCTTTCGCGTAGTGGACAAACTCACAAACAGGGACGCACGGAACCCATCCCTCCCCCCCCTTCCCTCCCAACCCTACATCCAAATACAAAGCAGAAACAGACAAGTCTCGTCCAACCACACACGGAGAAACAGGCGCATGATCCCGTTATCTCCACATCCTGAATATATTCATTGTTGCCATAAACGTGAGAGAAACTACCCCAGCAGAGGGTAATTAAAACCTTTTACTCTTAACCAGTAATAAATAAAGAAACAAAATGAACTTACTTTTTATATCTTTGGTTTTGTCGATGTCGTCTTGTCCGTTATCCGTGAGAGGGCTGGTGGATCGCGTGGTACCGACCTGCCCGTGTCCCTGCGTCGGTACCGGCGTCGTGCTCGGGGACCCCTCGTTCGAGTCAGACTCGAGCATGTTTTCGGGACTCGAATTATCCGGGGAGGGAATCCCGGGGTCACTGTGTGAATAATGGTTGTCCATGTGGTATTGACTGCTTTCGTAATTAGCTGAATAGGAATTTGGCAAGGTGGCCTGCGTCGAATCACAGATTTCTGCTCTGGACACTGAGGATCACAAAAAAAGGAGAATACAGTCAGCATTTAGATAAGCAGGATAAACGCTTTATCTCATAGGGCCAGAGACGGTTAAAAGTTTTGATATTTAACGTTTATAGTCAAATTTAAACAACAAAATGCAGTTTTTCTTTATTAATCGGTGGTGGATTTTTTTTTTCAGTGTGAGCGAAACATGAAAACAAAGGGAACAAAGTTCGTGGGCATCACATCGAGAAAATTAGCTGGTGTAAATTTGAAATGACAACTTAGCAGGGGTGAAAAACTCTCTTTTTGAACTTATACACGGCAAGGAGATTTCTTTCCCGAGGAATGAGTAATAGGTCGTGTATGAACAGAGTGTATTCTTAAAGGATAACACCACTCATGAAAATTGCTTATTTGTTTCAAGATGGATATCCTTTTTAAGAATCGAAAACTTTCTTTTCGACACTCTTAAAAGAGCAAACTTTCAACACTTTCAGAGTTTAAAAACTGTCTTAACATTTTTTGCCACCCAATTAGGGGACTGAACTTGCTCATATTGATGTACTTTATCTTCCCATAGTCGGCCTTATAACAGCTTTCGTTGTAACAAACTGAATATTTCTGATAGACTCCCCCCCCTTACATTGACGTCATATAACAAAAAAAGGGGCGCCCTCCGTGAGGGTAAACCATAATATGTATATAAACTGGCGTTGTACTGTTGTGCCATCGGAAAAGTGAAGCTATCGGATGTTCTGTTTTACCCACCCAACAAGGTGAACACCGGGGGTCCTTTGTGCAACATTTGTAACTAAGGCCTTGTCGTGCATGCGCGCGTATCGTTAACACACCATCCGCGCAGGGTGTTCGAATATTTTTATATCCTTCTCTATGCCAAGGTAGTGTGCCAGCTCCAATTGCACAAACAGGGATGTGTCTGAAAACGGTACGTAGATTTTCTGATTCAGGCAATTATCAAGCCATCCCAGCAAATTACTTATTCAAGAGTGCAGACTTCCCCGTCTTGGTAAAGGATGGTACTGTCGCAACGTTTTGGCCACACACAAGATGGTGGCTTCGTTGCTCCATCCGTACCGCTTCGCCTGATGTTTGGTTTGTATATTTATATATGTCTATGACTAAACAAACGAACAGCTAGGCTAGGCGAGTACGGATCGAATGGCAGAGACGAAACGCACAAGTCTTACATTCAGTAACTTGCCTTCGAAGAGGGCGCTTCACTGTATCACTGTGACGTCACATGCAAGGGGGGTCTATTTGTATCCTATATCGAAAGGAAGAAAGTGTCGGAAAACTTTCCTCAGCTTTTTATTTAGAAGCATGTTAAGTTTGTATCTGTATATCATTCATTCCTGAATAACATTCGTTTGCATCCGTAATATATGACAATAACGAAACGTTACTGAAAACTGCCTCCATCGACGTCACACGTACTTAGAATGATAAACAACATGTACGTTATCTAGCAGAGATGGGGAAAATATAGGCAACCCGTTCAGAAACAGACAGTTTATCCATCTTGTATGCGAGTGTTTACACAATGAAATTAAAACTGTCAGTGGCGTAGCGAATTATTAGGGTGAACCATTCGTATATGACTTCTTAATGACACCCCACGTATATCGCGTTCCTCTACTGTTCCGCAAGGCCGAGTTTTACACTGATGCTCGGCTCTGCTAATGGCCAACGAGGTTACCCGATACTGAGCGATACACTAACTCCAGGCTTCTTCAAAACTCAATGGATACGCTACACCAGGCTTCTCGAGTTCACCAGTCTTGCGCTCTTTTTTTTTCTCATTTTTTTATTTACATATCACATTTATCAATTATGCACGAGTTTAGCCACGCGTGGCGCTGATATTGCGCAGAGCCACGCATAGGTGAGTAACGATGCAGCGACGCAGTTAAACAAAACCAGCCAAAGCGAATCCCAAAGGTACCATAATTGTTAAAACTTCAACAGGAGAAAAAATAAGAAATAAGTAAATAGGAAGACGGACCATGGATGAGTTTGCTAGAGGTTTTTTACATGTGTGATTTAGATTCAAGCTCGATTTATTGTAAATTAAAACAACAGGGAGGGGGTGTAGAAAAAGACTAACAGTATGATGAGAAAGGACTGCATTTCAGCCAAGTCTGATCCTGTATATAATACAAACCGGGGGTAAAATACAAAGGGAAGAGAAAAACAACCTAACTTTATGTATACTTCATATACATAATATATATTTTAATATATATATATTTTAATATATATATATATATGTATATCATTTTTTCGGAGATGTCGACTAAGCGTAATTCGGTATAAGTCGACAATTTGCAAAACTTTTGTCGAGATAACAAGTTATACTTGTAACTCGGTAACTCTGCAGTTTGCAAAATTTTGTCGAGAGAAGTTATTCTAACATGATAACTTTACATCTCGCATGTCACTTAATGTCTGTCGTACACAGGGGTTGTGAAAAGATGTAAAAAATAAAATAAGTGTATCGCAGAACTGACTTCACCCGTATCCTAAAGTGTAATTATATCAGAAGACATCAGAATATACTGTTACGTGAAACATTAGGTAGGTTGCGCATTGCCAATGAAATAAATATCAAATGTAAAATACCACTTTTTCGAAATGACGAAAATGCTGTGAGTGTTTGCTGTCAACTTGAGGCAACGCACAAATTGCTAGCGATGTTTATCGGTATGGTTTTCAGCGAAGTACCGTGTATCCTAACAGAGTAAAATCGCACCCTTTACCGTAGCCTATAGGGTTCTCTGATTCATTTTAAGACGTAGAGTACAGTACCTGGAGATTGACTTCCTGTAGCGTGACTGGAGAGTAACTATTGGAGCGTCATTGTAATCGCTTAGCTAGGAGATGCAGTGAAAGTTATGAACAGTTGACTGCAATGAAAATCACTCCGACATCATAGTGTCAGCCCATAGTACCAATAACTAGTGAAACAAAGTAGTCGTGGTAAGGCTGAACAGCCCAATGGCAAGTACTTGAAAACGTAAGCAGTAATCTATGGCACAATTTAAACAACCTAAATATATTAGTTTCTAAAGGTTTGCACCTGGATTTGCATTTTCACGTTCAATTTGTTCACTATATCTCCAAACTTTGAAGAACTTTTCCACTCCATGGGAAGACTCTAGATTGCAGTCACATCGGAAAAACACTTCTTGAATAAAAAATGAACCATGTACAGCATATACCTGTAGCGAATGATGCCTCTTACACTTCAAAATTGTCTCTGTAAAACTAGGACAAAGGTAAACACATGAATAAATACTTCATCTGCAAAGAACAATTTACCATGTGATTAGAAGAAAAAAAAAATACATGACATGATCGGCGAACCTTAGTAATTTTGCAACTATACCGTTAGCATCTACAGTCGAACGAAGACATGCATGTCAAACGGCTATTCCGAAAGGAACGACGAGGAAAAAAAAAACGTCCGCTGATAGCCTCACGGATTTTTCTCAAGTCGAAGGTGAGCAGAGCACGAAGGACTAACTGTATCTATTAGATCAATGTTTACTGTAGAGGTACGAGCGAGGGGGAAGATGAAATCGGTGGTTAAGTACATGAAAAAAAAAGAAAATAAGTAATAATTTCCAACGAAATCCAGCCTATTAAGCGTATGTGTTTAGCGATAATGTTTCAAACGTGTACTTAGCTGAGTTATCACGAACATCGGGTTCATAAGACATTAAGTAGGGGCATCTGCGATATTTTCCGAATAACAAAAAAAGAAAAGAAAAAGAAAAACGAACTACAGTATGGGAGAACCATATCTAATAAGTCACAGGATTCTAGCTTCTGAAGAAAAGAAGACAATGACACCAATTAATCACGAAAACCATTTGCAAGTAGATTCCATGGATAAAGTTCTACTTCAAGTTTTTTTTTTCTAGTTTTGGTAGTATGTTCACGAGGGCGCGTGTAAAGTTGATTAGAAGCCAGTCGAAACATCGGCAGAGAAGTGGATGGGAACACGTTCGTTTGGAGGTGAAACCGCGTGACTGAGGACAGAAACAAACTCCTTCATCGTGTTGCTACAAAAGCCCTTTTAAATTTATTAGGAAGTAAATCCCAACTCACGAGTGGTGTGCGGGGGTGAGGGGGGTAGGGGGTGAACGGACCCCCACCTACGCGGCTAGTTGTGAGAAAATGGCAAATCAGAGTTATTCGCGTGAATTCGGTGTGAACTTCGTTTTAATCTTCAAAGTGAAAAATATGTGAAAATGGAATATATCCTTCCATTCTACACAATCAAAAACTAGTCATAAACTGCATCATTTTGCAGTCTCACTATTAGTCAATTCTAAAAATTTTCCAAGGAAGGGGGGTCCTTGACCTCTAATGACCCCTCCCGTATGTTACTCGAGGAAAATGGATACTCTACAAAATCTGCCCTCGGCCACAACCCATCGAACACGCCTTTGCACATCCCACACCAGTCTTCCAACTGCAGCTTAACTATGTTTACATTATGCTTGGAAGTTTCATTTGCTAGTGAAGCACGAACGCGGTCACGGATCTTGGTCTATCCCTCAATTTTTGGTGACGTTATGAACCCTTTTCAACAAATGAGAAGTGACGCTTCCTCTGTCTGGGTGAGACACGGCTTAGCGACCATTGACTGCAACACTATCCCACGTGTTGGCAAGTACCGTGGAACCGACCGGTTTTGGAAGCGTAAGTTTTACACACAATACATTATTCAAGCCAGTAAAGCACGAGTAAGTTCGCCATGGGTCGTCTAGTCACAGATAAAGAATCTTTCTTTCTAACAGTCTCAGGGGTAACCACGTAAAATAAAATTTATCATGAGGGAAACCTTAAAAGGCAACATTTTAATGGCAATATGACCATGAAAGGACTGTGGCGGAGAAACGCGTGCTCGAGAGGTTCCCGAACTTTAGAAAACACCCAAATTATCACGTTACATCAAAACTTGTTGTTACACCAGTAGGACTGAGAGATCGAAAAGCGCCAAAATGACAGGAATCACCATTTGACAAAATACAAATTATTGACGGATTTTAATGTATTCCTGTTTGCATTCTTAAAGGGTGCGTGCAATAGTGAAATCAAAGGGTGGCTCTTTTGTTTTCCTTTCTTTCTCTGTTTTCCACATTGTACAAATCTATCTTTAGGAATCTTCAACTGCTGAATGGCGCAATTTCAGTTTGAGGCGCGTTTATTTCCCTTTTTTGCTTTTTACGACTGGCAACGCTGGACGACTTAAACTTCCCTCTGTCGCCGCTGCCTCAACACTGATGGTCTCAGATTCAGCTGTGTGTTATGCTGTGAGTCATTTCGCCCGTCACGCATGCTTAGGTTATGTTGACCTAGAGGGTATATTAACCCACAAGATGAATGCCGCTTGGACACGTCTTCTGAAAATGGACATTCATGCATGTACCGAGCAATAGCCAAAAAAAAAAATGTTAAAGATGTAAGAGAAGGGGAGAAGGATGAAAAAAGAAATAAACGTAACCAAAGGCGTTCAGCTACCGACATCAAGAGTTCGACCAGCTGCCGAAGATGATCAGGAAAGATTCGATGTGACGGGAAACCGTCAGACCCATTGCATCCCGCGGGCAAATGGAGCTGTACAGGCTTGAAGGCAAAGGGCAAACTACGGGTGAAGAATTCCGGGCCTCTCGATAGGTACAAATTGACGTGTTGGTTTTTCTACCGCACGGAAATCAACCGACGACTATTGTTGACTAGCGAGAACTATGCCAAGTGCTAATTTTCGAAGACCGAGATTCGACGGAGAAAGAGAGAGAGAGAGAGAGGTGGGGAGACAGTGAGAGAAAATGGAAAAGGAGGAAATGGGACGAAAATCACAAGAAAAAAAAAAGAACGATAAACAGACAAAAAGAGAAATTTAAGGGCAAAAATGTGCAGCATGCTCGTTATGATTGGCCCAGTCACTCAAGTTAGAGTTACGTAGAGTTCTGGACCTAGAACGCTTCCAAGTCTTTTTTTAAGCGAAGCGATATTTAGATGACAATCATCTAGCAATATATTTAACGTTGGTCCAGATTACGCATAAAACATGATGTAACATCGGAAACTCTGACCGAAGAGCAAAATTGAATTTTTAAGTCCTGTTCTATCGAATGTTGCAAGGCCCTGTACAGAGAGTTCAAAGTCAGAATTTGTTTCATCTCGATGAAGAGATTGGTTTTTTTTTTTTTGGCGGTTAAATGTTCGTAGACGAAGTCAACTCCCAATCGTCCTCTCGTCAATGCGCATCCTCAGAGCTCAATTGAAGAAACAAGAAACGAAAAAATGAACAGAAACTATAATCATAGGTGATCTCTATTTAAAACTCGTACATGTGATGGTTAGAACTCAGACACCCCGTAGTATTTAGATGGAGGAATCTTTTTAGGTAGAGCACACTTCCCTAATTTGGAAAGAAGTGTACTTTCAACCGATGACTGCTCACAGTTTTACAGAGGAAGAAGCCTTTACAATTTTAGCGCACTTACCCCTCTTATAGGATACATATTTCGAGTACTTCACTCTGCAATTATTTACAACAGTTTGGTATAACCTATCATTTAATGCCTTCGACCCCTCTCACCCGCTCACAAACCCCTCACTTTAGCCCACAAACCTCGTCTCTCTACTCTCCAACTTAAAAAAAACAACAGAAAGTACAAACTCGACCGCAGACTTGATGTCTCTTGTCGACCTTGGCAGATATGTACAACGATTACTTTGAAGAACTTATTTGTCCAACAAAGTACCCGTTCGACATCATAAAATCGTGTACCTCACGGTCATGTGCTATTGAGTAGTCCGAATTTACGACTGATATCCACTTTCAAGGGAGAGGCCCTCTACCAAAACATTGCACAAAAGTCCTGTCGCAGCGAATGACCACTCAAGACGTTTTACAAGGATGTAAACCCCTCGCTTTGAGGGTCGTCATGGGACTTGGGTCTTGTCGCAAAGAGGTTGGCCTTATCCTTAGCGGGACAAAGGGTGGACGGTTTATCGTACGTGATTTATTATACCGCAAGGGTCTTTAGCCAATACATATGTATTACAAGACCTTACCGAATTGCGAAAACAGCATTCCAAAAGTTTTGTTGACAACTGTCCACAGCTGCTTAGGACATTTGGAACGGTCCGTGGTCATAGAAGGGCAAAGAATTTACAGGTATGAAGAGAGATAAGGTAGGTCTTGAGGACATTGGCAGAGCTTGTCACAGGTTTCATTCACTTGGATGTAAGCCAGGAGACGTGCACAATGTTGGTTTCAACGTAAACCACGTATGAAAGATAGGTAATGAACTAATGAGATTAAAATTGGCCCTTCCTACCATAATGCCTTTTGAGGTAAGGTACGCCGTGAAATAACATCAATATTTGCCAAAAATTCCAACCTCACTAACGGAACTAAAAAATCTTCAATGGTTATGGGTACAAACGTGTCTGTGTGCCTATATATGAAGGACGGAGAGGAAATTGAAGAAGTCAACGTTTCCAATTTTCGGTACAATTTCCATACCGAAACTTCCTGACCTTTGGGTATGACTTGAACTACGTTTAGCAAAATTATACTGAAGGTGTGTTGAAAGAAAACTATCGCAGCAATGCCGCTGTAGCTCACACAATTGAACTGAGGGTTGCAGCCCTATGTTCTGACACACTTTTGTTCCCACACCCCATGTTCTGACACTCACATGTTGCAACACATTCATTACATCAGGCACTATTTTGGGTCCCATCTATGATGTTCGGCGTAGTAATGACGCATTGATCAGCCACCGCTGTCGTAATTTAAGTGCACATGTCGAAACATAAGTGTGTTGGAACATAGGGATGTCCAAACTTAGGGCAGTCACTAAACTAAGTAGAGGTAATCTTTGTTTGTGGCATTGCAAAATGAAAGTACGGTACATGGAAGGTGACAAAATGTTACATGCAAAAAGTATCTAGTTGACACACTATCAAGCCAATGACATTATGCCAGTGTAGTGTATTTATTTCGACATGTGATGTTGAAAAATGGTATTGGGTGTACCAGCTATGGTCTTTAGAGAAGGTTAAATCTACTTTAGGCTGTGTGAAAGGTAAGGATGCAAGGGATAATGTTTAGATCCTGCCAAAACTGGCTTTGGCTGGATCTAATTCTTTTTTTTTTTTAAACGAGAATGCAATCATGTCTTGTCATTTTGACGATGCACAGCAACCTTGCTGCTAGCAATAATGTCAGCAGCAACTGGCGTATGACACATGACGTACCGAATGTCCTATGTATATATATACGTTTGCAAACATTTTACGGTTTGGTCTCTATTGGCTATCTGACGTTTGGCCACCAACACGCAATTGAGGTCTTATAGTTAATATACATACTAAATATGAGATTAGTCAAAAGCTTGCGTTACTGAGATTTCGTCTCTAAAGGGTTTTTACATTTTTACTGTTGCTGACTGTTAGAATGAAGGTTAAAAGAGCTGAAAGCCGGAAAATGATGTGACGTCACGTTTCAGATCTTACGACTGGGGTCAATACAATGGATCTTCAAAGAAAACTCAAGTTGGATATTTTTCAGTCACCAAGTCTACTCTCAAATGAGTAACGTATTAACAAAAAGGAGAATAAGAAAAGAAAAAGGAAAGAAAAAAGGGGTTAAATATTTTCCTACGGTCGTGGTTGACTGACTTTCCATAAAATGCAACTTGATTACAATGATACCTTCTGTCCATTTTGTTGTCGCAGTAGTGAAAAACCTTCACAATGACTTCTGTAACAGTGCGGTTTGTTCAGAGGTTACCGGTACCGCTGGTGCGTGTCAGTACCTTTATGAAATTCGAGACGAGAAATATTTTAAGCCACACAAAAGGTTCCTCACATAAAAGAGTGATCCCAATACGTAAGGAAGGGAAATAAGTGCTAAAGTTGTTGTTGTTGATGTTTTTATCCAAAATCAGGCAAGCAAGTCGTTTAACTTGCCGCCCAGAGACATTAAAGGAAGCTTGGTACATGATCATAATACGAGGGGATTTGTCAGTATCCAAGGTACAACGAAAGAAAGAAAAACAAACATTTATTTATCATACCAACATGAAGGATCAGAGAGATAACGGTTAACCTTATGAGGTGTTTATTTGGGCTTCCAATTGGTGTCCTTTTTCCATATTGTACCTGCTCTGTTTTTTTTCTAGTTTCGTGTTCTGCTTTTTTTCCACATTCTTCTCTTTTCGGGAATTTTAAGACCCGTTGTGCCACAGTTCCATTGTTCACAGACATTTGACTACATTCAGAATATCAGTTGAAGCATTTGTAGTGCATTCGTTTCATATATAAAGGTTGGTCGGTTCCCCATAACATTACTTTAGTCCGCACAATGTGCATACCAACATCTGGTTGGAAGGTTACATTTACATGACGGTGGCTCAGTAATCTTCACAATCCTAACGGCTTTAATTACAGGATGTTGTGAAAAGAAAAGCGTTTGTAATTACGATGTATTCATCACTATAGTTCGCACAACGGACTTGTACTTCTCATGCATTACATCTCACTGCATTCTTACAACATTGGTATGTAGTTGGAAAACGGTACATAACAACACCTGCTTGGAAGGCTACAACATCATTCAAGTGACGGTAGTTCAGTAATCTTGGCGTATCCTATTGGCTTTAATTACAGGGTGTTGTGAAAAGAAAATGTTTGTGACAACCCAATCGTATGTGCAATGTATTCAAATTAGAATAAATAAAAATACCTTAATACCTTGAAATACTGAATGGCATTTCTTTTTGTTTTAGTTTACAAAGGTTGCGTGTGACCGTTGCTGAATGAGAAGTAAATTGTCATTGTTGCCCATTACAAAAGTATACAGAACATGTCCGAATCATTGGGTGAGTATGGAGGTTAGTATGGA
This sequence comes from Stichopus chloronotus, assembly GCA_021234535.1. Lineage (NCBI taxonomy): Eukaryota > Metazoa > Echinodermata > Holothuroidea > Aspidochirotida > Stichopodidae > Stichopus > Stichopus chloronotus. The sequence goes on along the minus strand of CM037837.1, from coordinate 6,217,019 downwards.
AAGGGATGAGTGTGTTTGTGTTCACGGTAGGGGGGGGGGGGTCGGATAGGGGTAGATACTTTAGGGAATAGGAACTGGAGGGCAGGTTTCTAATATTCCTTGTTCTTTCACCGAGGTGCAACGAGGTGTCTAAGTGCTTTATCTTTGATACGGCCAGGTTGATTGTTCGACAGTAACGATTTGCAACCGACTATCTGTCGAAATTTGTCAAAAGAGTCCCCACTGAAATCTAAAGAAGACCTAGCATTAAAGGGAAATGGGGCGTTTAGAATACACCAACATGACATACAAAAGAAAGTAGCTTTCATTATCGTTAAACCATTCAGTGTCATCAATAAACATCTGCCAAAGCTTCATCTCCTTAAAACATTATGCATGTGATGAGTAATGGAAGAAGCATCATTTGAATTTTGAAAAGTTTGGGTGAACAAATTAGTGTTGAGTGAGAAATAACTGAATTTCTCTCTGTGAGGAGCTTATTTCTTGAAAAGCTACTGTCCTTCCTTATTTTGAATAATCTATCATTCTACGCCCACAAACATTGGTTTCAACAATATGGATGTTTTTTTTTTTAAAACGAATGCCGTATTTCCATTTAAGGTTGAATTTCACCGCACAATTGGGACAGAGAATTTCTCTGTATGCATGTGAAAAAGGAAAACAGTCCGGCCACATGACACATTTGGCACAGCGTCATAGAGATGAGGACTTTGGCCAGGACGTTATATATGTACCACACATATATATATATACATATATCAAGCCCCCCCCCCCCCTTTAATCCAAAACGACTTGCCATGTCACTCAAAAATCACCTTGTTTTTCCTCCTTTTTTTGTCGCTTTTTCTCTTTTTTTCTCTCTTTCCCTCTTCGACTTTTGAAAAGAAATGAAGAGAATGAATGGAAGGACCGGAAAAATAATCTCGCTTACAATAGATGAAAACACCGGCCGGGAATCAGACTACATTCTGCATAGCCTCGTATAGAAGGAAGAGTGATAGAAAGAAGGGAGGAAAAAAATAATTTTCATCCTGAAGTCGGTGATGAGAGGACATAACAATAAGAAATAAACTAGCACGAAAGTGATGTCACTTGGGAATGGAAATATGTCTTTGAAAAGTTCATTAGCAAGCCGACACCAGAAAAGCGGAAGACGCGGACTAACAGTCTTTACTCGTTGGACGACAGCAACATTCCAAACTGACAAAGAATTCAAGTTAAGAAAAAAAAAAAGAGTAAAGTTGTGAATGGTGCAGTTTGGTTACGGTTTCGTTGGGATGTCGAGACTGCTTATTCATGGAATAATCAAAGCAATCCAGCCTTTCGTCATGGATAACGACGCCATTTTATTTACTTTTCTCCAGTCGTGCGATGAATGTTTTTTCCTTCTTTGTTTTATTTCTATTTTCCTATTTTTTTTTTTTTATTTTGCACTGCTTAGTTGTTCTCAACAGAAGAGCGATAAAAAGTAATTAAGTTATGACAGAATGTACTTGACTTGAAACAGAAAATGTGAAGTGAGGTATGTATTCGTCGATAGCCTGAAGAAGCCTCCTGTGAAAGTTCCGACACTTCGAAGCACGTCGTTCGTTTGTTTTATTTGTTCGTTTCTCTTAGAAGTGTAGAAAGGGGAGGGGGAGTAGTTCCTGATTTGATAAAAGAACCAGGGAGAATACTTTGTACCAAGGAAAAAAAAATGCTTTGGGGATTGTTTTCACACTTGTATCTGTATCTTCTTCTAACAAATTAACACGATTGTAGTTTGTAAACGTCCACGAGCAGTGTATTTTTACCTTGTTGTGACCGAAGTCATTGCATTTCCTGTATTTTCATCCTTGTCTTTCAGACAACGTGAATTAGATAAACCCTGACTGCACCAACTTCGACGAACATTTGGCAGTGGTGAGCCACACGGTACCGTTACACGTAGAAAGGAAGACTCTGCTGCTCAGACGCTGATTTGGTACCGGGGGGAGGGGGGGGGGGAACCTTGGTGGACTCGGGGACTTAAATAAATGAGAGCCGCCTCTGGTTGTAATGAACAAGGGGTAGTGTTGCACAGTGCCTATAAGCGGCATATCACTATATGCTGCATAAGTGTGTTGCACAAAAATCAGCATTTTTTTGTTCTTATCACAATAAATTAAGTTGTGATTGTAAAATTTTTAATTTTATTTTTTATTCCAAAAGTAAGTCAGGTACATGGTCGATTTTTAAAATAATTTGGTTTGTGAAGCTCAACAACCCTCCCCTCATTTCCATGAGTCACAGACTTATAATAATCCGCAGTAACTGAGATGAAAACCATCCTCACATACTGCTGTTCAAGCTAAACAAACAAATTTATAGATAATATACCGACGTCACGTAGACGTCGCCATGACAGATCGATTGCGCAATTAGAACATATTTTGAAATGTTCTGCAACATCTTGTAAGTGGCGGTCAATGTAGATCCAATAAAATATCAAAAGAGGTAAAAGCGTCTCACAACCACCGCCTCACGCCCTCCACTAGTATATTCAAAACGAAAAATAGTCCTCACTCCCCCTTTTTTTTTTTTGTCTTTATGTCGTTTCACACTCCTCTGCACTGAAAAGAGGGCCAAGGCCTTTCCAAGGTTAAGAGTTCACGTCCGAAAGTTGTATATGATAGACTGGCTTCGTTGCTGTGTGAACTTAATGAAGCCAAATGATACGTACTTTTCGAAACTGTTTTAGAAAATCTCGGAAAGACTATACCCCCTTAAGCCACACTATACTTAGCTCCTCTTTTACTTTACTTTCTCATTTTTGTGACACAGCGATGAAAGGACGGCCAAAAGCCAACGTACTTTTCACTCACCAACAAAGACAGCTGTCTGTTATTGATACTTTTTTTTCATATACTTCTTTTAAAGAACTTCCAAAAGAATAGAAAGTCTCTGTGTACCACCAGTTATAATCCACTGGATAAACTTCCAATCTTTTTCTTTTCTTTTTTTTTTTGTTTCCTTTTATTGTTTGATACTTTTGACGTACACGAAAGGGTGCAAATTTCTCTACGGTTATACTACATGGTTCATACTGGACGTGCACTTCGATCAAAGTTCACCGAGAGGAGGTACAGAATTTAAAAAGACCGACAAAATTTTTTTTAGAAAAGTAGAACTAAAGTTTATGTGACTCGTTCCAAAACGGGGAGAAGAGGTAGAAAGGTGTGTGTTGGTGCTTGTGTGTGTATTTTGTTCGGGGAGGGGGCTGGGGGTGGGGTGTTAACCTTTAATTGTGACCATCTATTTGGTAGAATGTTTACATCTCTTGTATTGAAGGTTTAATTTCACACAGTCTGTGTCATGTGTTATATATTCGACCACTGACCATCTACACTTTTTTCTCTCATATTTTGATAAGCCATGCTCATATGTATCTCTAACCCTGTCCCCGCCAGTCTCTCCACCACATGTCTCTCTCTCTCCTCTTCTCTTTACCACCCGTTTCACGAAGAAGCACGCAAGCTGAAAAATTCTAGTCAACACTGAGGCAAGTCAAGAATAATCCTTCCCCCCCCCTCCCCTTCACCAAGGCTATGATAATACACTACAGACTAATCTTGTTGTTCTACCTCACCATTATTATGGCCATTCACATTTTCATCAACATAAACCATTTGCCGAAGTTCAATGGGTTAATTACGAAAGGAAATATATGACTGTACGGTATATATAACCGCAGTAAACGTTAAATAATTCAATACGTCGAGATGCGTCATAATGCGTACCGTATACTGCTGCTACGCATGGCCACGCTGTATTTCTTGAAATCTACTAACACCCTCACTCTCTCTGTGACCAACAAATTACACGCTATGCACGTAGTTGACGTTCCGCGCAATGGCCTGCCATATATCGTTACATTGATTAGTAACGTAAAGCGATATAAACGGCGCGAGGTGTGTCGAACGTTACCGAACTTACCGGTAACTGAGTTAAAACACACGCATACTTATAGGGAGCATATCGGAAGCACAGATATCTTGTCAACAATGAAACTATTGCATAAATTGGTTATTTCAGCTACTTGAAGTATATTATTCTCTGAATAGATATCAGATAAGAAAGTCACTGCTCCAACGTTTCACTGGAGAGGAAACCTTCAAGAAGTGAATTCTCACCCTCTCTGGGTACCTGTTGGTTCAGTGTGTGATACTCTTTCAGACAGTGGTAGCCTACACCTTAAAATATTTAATTCCTCCACCACCACATCACCGCTTTATCTTAGAAGTCTCTTCTTCTTCTTCTTTTTAATTGAAGCTAGACCACAGCTTTAGAAACAAATAGTTAACCTTGCTTTTTTGTCCCTTACATGTAAGTACACTACATATATCAAGTTGTCAGACAGTAGGCATGCTTGCACTAAATCCAATTCTCATTAAAATGCTATACGTAGATGACCTAAAAGAATTCGTTAAATAACATAACTATATATATTTGTATGTTTGTTTGTTTCAAATAATTTCAGGAATGGATTGCATGACAACGTATGTTAATTAACAGTGCCATCACGAATAAAACTGCATTTGACATATAGTCCCCTACCGTATGTTCCTTTAAACCGGTTTAAACCTCCCCTTCCACCCCCCCCCCCAAAAAAAATATCGTCTCACCGTGTGTCTATATCTCGCTCTCGCTTTCTTAAAATTAATTTTACTCTGCCCAATACTTCTTAGGTTTTGTTATTGTGGCGAAAGGTAAGGAGAACTCCGAAGGGAAGCGTTGCACCCAAGAGGATGCTTGGTATCCTCTTTTTGTTTCTCTCGTTCTCCAAAATTTTATAAATCGAGGGATGTTTAGGCTATAGGCAATGGTAAAAGGCATATACTCTCGCTTTTGGGTGAAAATATTATCGCATATTAGGTTCTCCACGTATACGTCCAATGACGGGATATTGGTACACGATGTATGCAAACGCCTCAGACTTATCAAGATTATACACCACAAAAAAAATATATATATACATAGAAAAAGTGGGATTCCGCCATTTTGGATTTGCTATAGAGGGCCGAATTGATTTACAGGTCAGTCGTAAATATAAGTGACATTTATTAATTTTATAGCACAAGAGCAACCTTTCAGAAAACAATACCGGTAATTTAACGGGCAGTACTCCCGATAATATAGGTTGAAAACATGCATACACCCTCCCTTCAGTTTCTTTCCAGATTCTGCGTCATATTTTCGCGGCTTCCCTTTTTTTTTAAGTGAAAATGTCATAAAATTTATTCGCACCGTTGGTTGGCTTTCCTGTGAGAATTTATTCGTTTGAATAGGACCCTCAACTTCAAACAAGAATTGGATTTAAGAAAAAAAAGAGAGGAGGAAATAAGGATTTTATGCCTGTCAATGTTTGCTTTGAAAACGAGATCGTAAAAGTTGAAGCACAAAATGTTGGAGATCAGTGTTTGTCTTCACGTAAACATGAAGAGAAAAGTTTACGGATATATAGAGAGAAAGAAATTCTTTCAGGTAGGTAAACCGAAAATAGAAAATAATTGTTATCTACAAGTGCTTGAGATGTATCATGCATATCAAAATCGTCAGGTTTGTGATGAGACGGTTATGAAAAATTATATCACAATAAAAAAATGACAAAATGGTATTTCTCTCGATTCAGTTTATCGTTCGTCCCAGTAGGGCCAATATACAAACATGTAATAATTTAATGAATGGCGCAATGTGTATACTTCTAGTAACAACCGAGAGTGGGTGAAAACTATACTCCAGTCACTTTAGAACCAGAAAGGTTCCACGAAACAAGCTAGCGTACAAGTACAGAATTGTTCGTCATTAAAAGCTTTTACTCTGTTGATGTCTCCCTTTTGCGTCTTATTGTAATAAGCACTTTCTTTCGATTTCTAAATGTAATAAACACTTTCTTTCGGTTTCTTTTGGCAAAGATTTGCTCTGCTGTAAAACAGAGAAGAGAACTGACATGTGCAGTGCAAAGAAGTATTCTCACAAAAAAGAAGAAAAACAGAACAACGAAAAAGGAGTTGACGATCTGGTCATTTTTGCATCTTATACGGTGGTTAAAACATGTTGATGTTCTGTTTTTTTTTTTTCACTCTTTAAAATTGTTGATGCATAGGCTACTAGAGTAAATTACAATTAATCATGGGTATAGGCTGTTCAAACTAGAGCAGGTACCCGAACGCATATTTGTAAGTTGTTAGAAAGACTTACATAACTTTCAGAGGGGGTCCCCGATAAAAAAACAAAAACAAAACAGAATAATTAGTCATTTAGAAGTGAAGGATATCAAGTAACTATGTACACAGTAAAAGGAAAATTTTGCTGATGCCGCTCTCGTTGATAAAGAAAAATTTTTCTCAAATGTGAGTCCTTCTCTTATAGTACCGTATATAGCAAAACATCAATGGTATATTCTGTATTTTAATGATGTTATTGGGCAAAAGTTTTCAGTTGCTTAATTAGTTTCTTTCATAATCTTTTCAAGAAAATCATCAATTAAATGTGTAACTTACTGTGACATTTTCCAATGTAATCATCTTTGCAAATAAATTGGTTTTCGTCGACGATATATAGTTCTTCACCGGTTGACAGTTGCTTTCTGCAGACCATGCAAGTGAAACAATTTAAGTGGAATACTTTATTCCGCGCCCTCCTGACCAGATCGCTCGGTAAAATACCTTGTGAACAACCCGCGCACTTTGTACCATATCGTCTGCAAAATAATAAAAACAAAATAGAGAGAAAAGCAAATAAGAAATAAAACTAAAATAATAATTAAAATAACAATTAGAAGAAATAACATAAGGTGTAACTATGAACGAAACATTCTTAAATGAAGATAAACCTTATATAAAATGTTGCTTGAATTTATCGAACCACTGAAGTGCATGATCTTTATAACTTCACGTAGGACAAAGTTAGAGGCAAAATTGCTATCAAATAATTTACCCTTTGAAATTTCATATTTGACTGTATTGGTATAGCATCAGTTACAAGTGTTAGTGCAACGAATTATGAAAATAAAAGAGAAGTTCAACGACGACGTTTTGGTTGGCTTTACCGTATTTTTCGTGCCGAAACACAAACAAAAAATGGTTGCATGCAATACTTTCAGATAACAGCCATGACGATTTGTGCTTGCGCTTTTTTTATTTTGCGCTTTTTTGCTTTTGTTGTTGTCCTTTTTGGCGTCCTTTGAGGCATCACTTTCAGTGAGCGGTAGTTGAGCATATGCGTTTACAAACCCAACGCTTTATGCAACCTCCTTTCAAGTAAGTTTAAGTAATATACTCGAAAAGAGTGACTACAGAAACTGACAAATAACTCTAAAACATCCTGGCTAGAAAAGCTCGTACCCATGACAGGTAACTCAGTTTTCGTTTAAAAGTTTCGTTACGGTGAGACACTTTCAACGAAAAATTAAAAAAAAAAAGATCAGTGTTTTTCTGCGAGAACGTCATGCGTTTTGTTTTTCTCTCTGCTCTTGTTAGTAAGTTTGGGTACACGCATTAACGCCTGCCATATTTCCCAAAACCTTGCGTGAGACAATTCTAGTTTTCTTTGATACATCTATTGGTGAACTACATACCGTTCGTCGTACAGCTTCAGGTCATGAATATTTATGAGGATTTTCATAACTACGTGGACTATAGGCTCATGTGCTGTCGGGAAAATTGTGGTAGGCTATTGCGAAAATTGTGGTAGGCTATTGCTCTCTCTGATGTTATTGTATTTTCGATTGTCTCTAAATTAACCTTGAGCTATACACGTGTAGACAAATGTGATATATGTGATAAATTGTTTCATAAATTAATAAATATTTGTACAAATTACATACTTTGTGACCTTGGATGGTTGCCTATGACAAGTTTACGTATGTGCCGTATTTCCGCGCATGCATGTTGGCAAATGCATGCATATACTGTGCTATGTACATCGCAATCCATTAAGCGAGGTGTGTTGCTTTCTTCCTTAAGAGGTTAATGTAATTATTAAATGCTTATTTAACAATTGTAAGTTGTAGTAAAATCTGGATCGAGATGGACCTATATTTAATAGAGAAATTAAGATACCATTGAAATTAAATTTATTCGAGTTCAAATTTTAAGCATACGTCAATAGGAAATGTTATAAAATAACACTAAAATACAATAAAAAAAGCACTAAAATAAATGTTATTTTCAAGAAGCTTTTCCCACTGCTGGTGTCTATCGGTTTGTATTGCTCTCAAAATGAGGTCAAGATTCATCCCAAATTCATTCCCTAGAAGCCAATATAACTGCATGCATTTTATGGGATATAAGATCAGTTTCCATAATTGAAAGCAAAAAAAAAAAAATATTGCAACATAAGGTAAACATGCAGTCAAGTTTACATTACATGTTCCTGTTTTCATGTTCTTGACTAACACATTTATTTCGATTGACTTAAAAAAAAATGACAGTTTCCTCGAGAGTATCGGAATCCCGTGGGTTCAGAGATCCCATGCAATGGGAACTCTTAAGAATTTGCTTAATCTTATCTTGTTTTGTTCTCTTCTTACTTTTGTAACGAAGTACTACCCAATAGTTAACTCTCAGTGTATTAAAACTGAGACACTGAGTATAGACAATACCTTTTCGTCTGCCATTGTAGCACATGGTTTCAAGTTGACACACTACATGTGCGCATGCGTTGATAACCCATGTGCACTAGGACATCGTGCAAAACGACGGGACACATCCTGATTGCTATTGGCGGGGTTTTTCGTCACGGACACATAGCTCAGGGTTTGAGCATTTCGACTGTGGTAACGGGCGAATCGAGGCGAAAGGTGATAGAGGCCCTCGATACACCAAAGGGATACCTCACCATGATAATATTCCTCATTATTGCGCTTTAACTTCCCCTAGTCTCTTTCAGATAATTATGTAATATTTCCTTTTTTATGGTGATCAAATTACAACTGTACAATTGTACTATTTTCGTCTTCGCATTTTTCGCAGAACTGGTCTGTATTAAATTCGACTATAACTCAGGTCTTAGCGATACCCCAAGTCGTACGTTGTCATCCATTTTAAAGAACCTCATGAACTTTTATTGCAAGTATGAAACCTTTCATACGTTGTCTCAAAAAAGTGTAGGCTGTGTGTTGTATTGAAATGTTACGAACACAAATTGTTTTAAGATAGACTTTGGGACACGTGCCACAAAGACATGTGACCAACATGTACCTCAGAGTTCATAACCTGGTAGAACTAATTAATTTGATTCGTTTATTTTTCCCTTTCCTTTCTTATGAAGATACACAGCTATTTAAGTGTAAAAACAGCCTAAGTGAAGATAAAGAAAACCATGCGTATAACTGTACAACGCCTTAATTTCTGGTCGAAATTCGCAACCAGACCTGTGGTACCAATTGGTTATACGATGAAATACACAAGGCGACTTCCACATTGTTGGAAATGATACTGTAAACAGTACTAACATGCACTGAATAGCCTTAATGTCATGAGCTCTCCATATTCAGTTTGTGCATCGCTTCCTACATACATATATATATATAGCTCTTCAAACTTCGCAAGTCCCACGACACCCTGTGTGAGCAGCCGCCTTGTAACTTGAAATTCTAAAGCTATCAGCGTATAACCCACAGCCTTTCACGCGAGCGCACTGTCCCAAGTCTTCCCTGCGAAGCAATTGTCACACCTATTGGCAGAGAGGGGTATCATATTTTAATCCAATTCGACAAATAATATGAATCCGACTACTCTAAAAAGACTTCACGAACTGCCTATGAGTACGCACAATCCACCCGGCTCATTCCGACTAGCAAAGTGTATTCTGGTTAATTTGGGACGAAATCTCCAAAGATTTGGGTTTTGTATTTTGTATCATTTTAGAGAACGGCAAATGTAGCCCGTAATTGAAGTAAATAAGAAAAGACGTATTAGGCTGGGAGTATAGGCTACTTGGTAATGTGATTTATCATAGACACACGGAGGAAGGTGTTAGTGTGAGTATCGAATGACCCACTCCTAAATTTCTAGAGTAAAAGTAGTACCGACATTTGACAGATTTTTGTATGTGTGTGTGTGTGTGTTTGTATTTTATCTCTCTACTTTCTCTTCCATCAGTTATGAGGGATAAAATACAGTGAGTGATGACGCACCATCTTGGGGGAGACTAATGAATTATTCCAAAATCAAAGATACTAGAAAGTAGAAACCAGAGGAAAAATATTACATTGGACACAGAAGATTGAACCGGCAATAGCGGTGTGATGAGCTTGCAAATTGAGTGAAACAAAATTAAGAAAACATTGGCAAATGCCAGTATTAGTTACCACCGTTCTCAATGATATATATATATGTATATTTATATATATATATATTTAATTATTATATTATAATTTATATCATATATTATAATTATAATTTTTATAATTTTTTTTTACTTTAAGCCCCTTTGGAAGTTACCAGCCTTTTTTGGTTTGAATCTTGTGTCTTTTTTTCTTCGCAATGTTTAGCTTTTTTGAACCTCTTACTCTTTGTAAATCAGTCTCTGATATTACAGTCTGTATGCTTGTATTTTATCTGTTTGGCTGAAGAAGGTTGAATAAATAGCGCTATCCTACCATCTTTTAGTCTGTAGTTGACTTCCACCATTTTGTTTACTCATAATATGTTCGTTCTTTGGTGGTGTCTGTGAATCCAATTTGGATCCTACACGCTGCTCTGAGAGATGTTGTTGGTTTACAGCTTTTTCACTCTACTCATTTAGTTTTCACTCTCTCTCTCTCTATATATATATTTACATATATATATATATATAACATGTGTGTAAACTAAATAATTTAGTTAACTAAATAAGATTGTTGCAAAAAAAAATGGTTGATGCTTTGGAGCCTTTTGAAATATAGATTTCAGATAGTTGGCCTAAGAATGTATCAGAATTCTTGTGTTTTTTAGCATAGCTTTGTTTTCTGTCACTCTCAGGTGTGTCTTTTCTTTAAGAAGAACTGAAAACGAACCGGTCACGTGATACGAATAAAACTCCACTTGATTCGGATTTGTGTTGATGGATAAATTGATTGATTAATGAACTTTTTGATCATTCAGGTCTGTCGATAGATACAACAACACTATACGTTTTTCGTGGTATCATGTGGACAACCTCGAAAAGACTTTAGCAACAGTATAGGATGAAAAAAATCACACTCAAACAAACACACATACACTGCGAAGTTGCGAACAAGCACACCCACATAGCCCTTTACAGAGATCTATACCTGTGCTTGTTCCTTCAGGCATTATTATTACACGTAGTGAACAAATTGCAACAATACCATCAATGCTATCGTAATAAAGTTGGTTTGATTTTACTAGCAAATAAACAAAGGAGAGAAAAGGGATAACAATAAATAACATATTTATGGCACTTTTTCCACCTAAAGTTTCGGCGGGCTCTTGTTCAATCAAAAGATAAAAGCTATTTTATCAGAAATTTTGGGTGAACTCTGAAAAGGAGTAATGAAACATAAGTCAGAGAAAAAAGTAAATTGTAGACTCAAAGTGTATTAAAACCGAACTTGCTTTTAAGTGGGACTTAATTGTGCCTTATATACGACACCATGAGTAGAAATTCACCCTTCGAATGTTGAAATGGGATATTGACATCGAATAGTAACTTGCCAATCTGGCACAATTCACTCTTGAAATAAAAGAGGAAAATGGTACTAGCAAGGTGCCATTGTTTGTTACTGCATGCATGACGTCACTCTTTTTTTTTTTTTTATAAACATCAATTATATCAGGCACCTTCCAATCTAAACTTAATCTAGTCTAGAGACTTGGTGCTAGTTGGTGCTGATTGCAATTGCATTATGGATGTTTTCATGGGGTACTAGTAATTTAAAAATTCCATAAATTTACATTTATTATTTTTTCAAGTGATTCTTTTGATGGAACGAACGGTACTGTTATTCAGCACATACATCACAAACAGCAAGTACACACAGAAGCATACTATCCTCATGACATATGGATATGTTAAATTGCGTACAAGTTCGTGTAACTCATTAGGGCCCTTGTCCATCTCTTCGAGGAACGGGGCTATATCAAAGTCAAACGAAAAAGATGTGGTATAATCGGGGGGGGGGGGGGGAGGGATGTGTCCCGTGGGGTCAAAGAGGATAATTCTGGTAGTAGTTACTATGACGTTATTTGGTATCGTTACAGGGGTCACAATAAAAACCGAAAAACGGCAAGTAGTCCGTTTGCCGAAACTCTGCCTTTGTTTTTTGGAATGAACGCCATGTCAATATGTCTCCTGCTTAAGCGCGCAACATCTTTGTTTTTCATCACGGCATTACACTCTGTCTATACCTCTGAGATTAAGTCCTGACAATGACATTTTAATTTGCCATTTGGCCAAGCAAACACCAAGATTTCTCGAAGTAGACAAACCGCCATTTTCATTTTCGGCGATAAACTTTTCAAAAGCAACGTAACATACTCGACCAATTGCAAAATATGCAGTCACAGTTGTGCCTGTGCGCATGCGCAATTCTATAAAATGTAGAAAAAGTAAAACATAAGGAGAAAAGTAACTGTAACCTTTGCTTGAGCGTGGTTCCGGTGGACCTCTGGTACAACCCACCGAAGAGGCAGAAAAAAATGGGGAAAAGAATTTTGATGCGGAAGATGGCAGCAGGTGGTAAAATATCCTCTCTATATGATGTGACTTTGTTTACATGTAACGCCTGTTTTAAAGTTACGATGAGCACTTTTTATAGCCACATTTTTATGACAATTTCATGTCAACAGCTCTACACGTCATATTTCACGAGTAACTACCCATCACTCTCCGGTGACGTGAGGACTGAAAACACGGCATCAACAAACAGGGGAAATAGGTTACGGGGGCAAAAGGAATGGTATCTGGCAAGCATGTAGATGTGACACTCTGCTGGGCTACTTTCATAAGTGTCTTTTCTGGTTTTTGCCTCCTTGATTTTAAGGGACTTGCCTACTCTTGAGAGGTCGAATCTGCTAGCTATACGGTGTGTTATTTTCTTTATCTTTTGATATAACTGGACGTCCAACAAGCCCAAAGCTACGGTAAACACCACAAAGAGACGACAAAACCAAACACCACGCTTCTTCTACAGCCCAAATTCAAGTTTGATACTGTTGTTTCGCATATACCCACCGCCGTGCATCCTTTTTTTCTATTGCTTTCTTTTGTGTTCCTATAAAATGTTCTAATTATTTCCAGATATTAAATCTCTTTTACACCTGGAAAGTATGACCAAAATTTCCTGGAAATATACGACATCAAAACGATACAAACCTATACAACGATTACAAAAGTGAAACAATATAAAAACTACAGCCTACTCAAAGAGGGGATATTTTAATTCTTGCCACATTTGTGTAATACATGAAGCCTACATATGTATAGCATACAGATGATGAGTTAGGTACTCTAACGTTTCTCATTAACCACACTCAAAGGCTTATAGTCATTCAGGTCTTCTATATTGCGCAATAGTTACAATATTTTTTCTTTTTCGTAAATTATCTGACCACTGGCGTTTTTAGTGCTTTCGAAAGTGGCCCAAAAAATAAAGTAACATTTAGTGGGACAATAAATAAAGCTGTGTGTAGATTCAGTGTCACTTCCATCATGTGTCTAATGACCAGCGCGTCCCTCCTTTGAAGAGACAAAGTACACAATACTGAGGGCAGTACATAAACTATATGCTATAATTATGTGACAGTGGAAATTCATACCGCTTGTTACCACGCAGACTCAGAAACATAAGAGCAGTGATTTAAATAGCTGCTGCTATTGGAGATGAACACACGTGACTAGGACCTTTGTACATCAGTGAAGATATTCAACAAACGATTTCATATGATACGGTTTCCCTCGCCATTTCATGTTCCATAAAGATCCCCAGATATACCACAATATCCACCGCGTAAGATCCAAGCAAGATTTTACGTTGGTGTGCAAGTTTTGGTTCACTCCTACATTACGTCAATAAGTCAAGAAAGGAAAAAAAGAATAACAGTGCCGCCCGCCAAGCTGGACCAAGTGTCACGTCATACGTTCAGTATTTTTGTATACTTTTATTTAGTTTTTTTTTTTTTTTATTAGGCGGATTTGTAATTGTCAAAACTGGTGCCCGTCAAAATTTACATAGACAAACGCTTCCCGCTGACGAAATCCTGAAATCGATGTTCCATGACTACCGTAAGTAACATTTATTCCTGTTTGCAGTTAGAGAGTTATATTTACCGTAAAAATCTGAGGAACTGTCAAAATTACGAAGAATCAGACTCGTCTCAAAATGTTTGAGATATGAGAGGACGGCTTTGCCACCCACCGGCACATCCCACTCCCTAACCCCCCCCCCCTCCCCTCCCAAAAAGTTTTATTTTTCATTTTGGAGCACGGACAGAATATTTTTAGAGTGAAGCTCAAATAGGAGATAAAAGTGATATATTTATAGTTGAGGGCTTTCACGACATACCACCTTTGGTCCACCCACACTACCACTATACCACCGTTTCTGTGAAATGCCCTCCTATAAGCTGCCCACCATTATGGGCTTATCGGCTTGGTATTCAAAGATGAACCCTCGTTTTGAATCATTCACGTCACTAGAAGTACAATTATCGTGGAGAAGATTTCCACTTTTTGACAACTTAGAGCACCGTGGTCTTCATGTTGGCAGACATCTTTTTTTTATTTGTTCGTTCTATCCCAAATTTTGGTGAAAAACGTCAAGAAATCCAAACATGGAAACATGATTCAATTTTTCATGCATGCTATAGTTCACATGGTTAACGTAACAAGATGGTAACTTTTATTACTATTTATCACTGAAACACTTGCCCGGTTGGGTAGACATTAAAATCGTTTACTCAAAATTTGGTTTGTATGTTAGTTTAAGGAAAAACAAAACATAAGAACTAGTACAGTGTTAGATCTTATAATGTGACAGTGCTGCATTTAACAAATTGATTTCCCCTACTACCATAGTGGTAACAACTAAGTCAATGGCTGGGGTAACATGTTTATCTTTTAACTTACTTTAGTTTTATTTTGCTTTATTTTAGTTTTTAATTTTGTGTTGTTTTATTTCACTTCACTTTACTTCAAATTCCCTGAAGGTGAGCAAAGGCATTTTGTATGTATTATTAAAGTTAGTTGTATGCATAAACTGTGTCCACACACTGAGTGGAAATAGGAAAGTTTAATTCTGCTCTTGAAAAGAGAAAAACATCTTGACACGCAAAGATACATTAAATACCGTATACTTTAATTCATACATCACTACCATTGCAGTGATCACTTGAAAATCAAACTGTACAAACAAAGATTTACACTTCCAGAAGAAAATAAATTTATTTTTTTCTTGCTAAAATGTTAGTCAAATTCACAGAGAGTACATATTTATTCATATTTACAATCAAAGCATCTCCCTGGATGTATAGAATGTGGAATATCTCATTAGCAAGTTTGTTTGTTTGAGAAAAACGATATCTGAATTTATAACGTAAAGTTATAAAAAAAAAGAAAAGAAAACGACTGTTTTCCTGACCTGTGCCTTGTTGTATCTTAAAAAATAATCTCAAATTAGCTAAACAAACTAACTTCGTTGAATCAATGAATGAACAGGAGAAGATATATGTCTGTCAATATTTAGCAAATTGATATCACTTCTGTAGTAAGTTTTATTAATTACGATACATCCACGGAAATGTACAGACTGGTGGGGCGTGTAATAATATAATATTTGTCAAACGGGGTTAAAAAAAATGAGCTATTTTGTAATAATTTATCCGTAATATACTATATTTATTACAATTCCTATCACAAGTTGTTGATAATATCTTTCTTTAATTTCATAACAAGGAAACAAAGCCTGTGACACAATAAAGGTAACCTTTAATCTAAAAGAAATATCTCTTCAAACGGGACTAAACAAAGACCTATTTCGGACTAGATTTTATCGGTAATATTTTAATTCTAACTCCTTCTGCTGAGGATATTAATTAAAAAAGAAACTTTCTCAATTAAGTAACGTTTGAAATTCTTGACTGATTTTGTAAGTTTTAGTTTCAACCGTACATCCTTACTGAGCAACTCCTTGCATACGCTAGCAATGTTCAGGACCTTGTACTCGTGAAACAACACGAAGAAAAACAATACACAGTTTAGACTTATACTCGGCAAAATTCCCTATCGGAATTGTCTGCAGCCACATATAACAATGAAAATCTTTGTCCAGTTGAACAATAACTGTCGCCTACGACAACGTAACAGCAAGAACCTTGGAAATCGTCGGGGACCCTTTTTTTTCAGAATTTGTTTTAATTCTGTTGAATTCAAACGTTTATGTACTTCTTTCTTTTGTTCTCTTTCAGTTGGAAGTGACTGTCATGCAACAAAAGCAACTTTTTTTCATTTTTTTTTTGACTTATTTTACATACAAAATCGTCACACGTAATAATGCATAGGCTTCATATTCATACTATATATCATTTGCAGCATGCCAAAAAACTTTGCTTTACTTACACAGGTGTATGTGGGTGCAAAGCAAACCGTATCCCCGAAAACCGTGGCCACAGGACGCACATGAACAATCAAAGAAAATGACTGTTGAGTTCGCAGTACATTTTTTCTGTTCCATATATATTCTGCATGACTTCAATCAATTACGTCTACTTGCTGTTGTAATTTTGCAACACTAATGGCTAATGCTCTGGTAGAGTACCGAAGAGTGACGAGCAATTGTAATGAGGCAGTGATGATGATGATGATAGTGGTAAGAGGCTAGTGGCACTACAAAAGGTAGTGGTGGTTATGCTAGTGTTTACGAGGCTATAGTGGTGCAAAGCTGGAGGTGCTGTGTTAATTATGTACGAGGCTAGCAATTGATATGAGTTGCGAAAATTGGGAAACAAAAAAAAAAAAAACAGCACGAGACAAAAAAAAAAAAAAAGAAAGGAAGGAAAAAAAAAACAAGACAGTCCATAAGTGATTAAATTAATTTCGCTTGATTGCATAGGTTAAAACTTTGAAACGAAAAGGTTTTTTCTTTTGATAGACTTAATCGTATGGAGATATGCAGGACTGAAACGGAGGTTTATTCCGACGTTTGAAAGTATTTCTGTGAATTTATCATCTCACAATTTACATTTTTGTCTCCCCATGTCTTTGTTCTAGTCGACACTGAATTGCTCATGCATTTGCAGCTTTCATTTGAGGTTTAAACTTGAGAAAATATATAGGGCTATGAAGAAAAAAAAGTGGCTACGAATACAAACGAAATACAAAGCGTACTAATTACAGAATGTCATTGAAGCTATAGCAGACTAACGTATTGTCAATGAACTCTTTAAAAAAAGGTTCATGCAACAGGTATGAGTGTGTGTGTATATTAATTAATAAGTTAATTAAAAGTAGCATAGATCTGACATAATGGCATCAATTATAAATAATTATAAATGTTTTTCGTTGTTTCAATGAAGTAATGTTAGCCAGTAGAAAATTTCATCATCCCTATACATTCCAAATTTCAATGAGATGTTTAATACATCTAGCAAAAAAAAATGCTGAAACCCGTAGTATCTTAAACATTTCTTCTTAAACATCTTAAACATTTCTTCCACTGCTCATTTAAAGGGGGGGGGGGGAGTCATTGTGTTGATATCTATATATAAGTTTGTAAAGACTTTTGGAGGTATACGGTATACAAACACACGACAATGTGTATAAGCAGCAGAATTAGTCAAGTTTCACATCCAATAGTCATGAAAACTCTTCTTCTTTTTTTTAATTTGTAGGCCTCACCTGTAGTCGTCGTGTGTATATGAATTAGTACTAATGTTAAAAGTGTCTGTTAACAATTTTTTTCATAAAACAAAGTGGTATCGTTAAGTACTCACTCATTAACGTTTCTTTGTATATCACATGGGGTTCGTCTTGTTTAGCCATTTGTCACCACAGTTTGTGAAGGACACTCGACAAGTTTACAAAAAAAAAAAAATTGTGAATTTCACGAAGTAACTCAATGAGCCTCTTTGAGGTGTTTTGTGCATTGTGTCCCCCCTCCTTCCCGCCCCAAAACAACCAACACCACCCGTGCACATATAAAGCCCTCTGTCCTTTCCACCAACTAGAGATACCGTCTGTGAAACGAAAGCTCCCCCCCCCCCCCTTTGTCCCCTATTCCCTGAACAAAACGACACCACCCTTGCACATAAACGTTTCACCGCGCCTTCCCCTCAACAAGCGAACCCAGACTTGTGCACATAGACATAGGGTAGGCCTACTATTCCCGAGAATTTCCTTACCTTTCATCGCTATTTCGAAAACGAAATAGAAACGTTCAGATCAGAGCGACACATCAAGGTCTTTGTACATTCTCTTCATTTTTGATCGAACCATTATTGATAGTACACAAACCGTATACACTGATAGTCAATTGAGACGAGGGTCCATCAGAGGTCCCATCAAATCTGAATATTTACCGTACAACTATGGAACTACATATCTCTGGAGGATCGAGGGTGGGGGTGGGAAACGTGGCGTGTGGGTGACATTTTGCCCCCCGTCACATTTTGGCCTTTGATTTGCCATGACAAGTTGGTCTGTCATCAAGGAGCTATTATCTTTGGGGTTTATTCTTTCACTGGGAAGAGAGAGCATCCACTCCGTATAGAATTGTAACACAATAAGCCTAAATAATATTTTGGCTGTAACAAGTGCTTGGCCAGCCTGAGCTAGGCGACCGCCGTTTGTCCCTCCACCCCCCCCACCAACCCCCCCCCCCCCTCTTCACTACTTGCACGTCTATCTTAATCATTCATTCGTTGAACGCACAGACGTTTGGACTTGAAAAGCTATAAAAGAATCACACGCGCATGATGTCATTAACCTTTTAGCGTATCCTCAGTATGACGTCAGACTATTACAAGGCAGCTCAGTGTTTGCTCTATCTGCATGTAGTGTTCTAAATCGTCACAACGATGGACATATATACATACACATTGCTTCTTTCTTTTCAGCATGTAGAAGTAATTTACATGTTATCATGTTTATTTGAATTTTTATCATTTTCCAAAAATGGAAGAAATTTCTAGATACATCTGTACTGTAAGTCTGATATATTAAAATCACATGGGACGGGGTTTCATCAACGTTACTACTGTATGTTTGTATGCAGTATAAACTGTAACTGTATCTACTGTTACGACTATGAAAGAAAAATGTTCAAATCTGTGGGAGAAATTGGAGAATATAGAAATAGTCCAAAAATTTCTTTAAATGTTGAAATTGGAAAATACTTATTGTGCTTTTTTTTCGACAGATCTCAAGCACTTGCCATGATTTTAACAGGGTATATATTGCCTTTGACTATTTTTTTTCTTGTTTTTCTATGTTTATTTTTTTTAATTTATGAAATACAACTACTACGAGAGAATATACTTAAAACGAATTATTCGCCTTTAAAGTTATTTGCCTTGGTATTTTTCACCGTCTTTTTTGGCACATGTATGAGAGATGGTTGTTATGGAAAAAAATAAAAACATTCATTTGCGTTTTATTGGCGTCAAAAGTTTTATTTCACTTCGAGGTGAGAAGAAAAAAATCTTCTAAACATCAATTTCAATGAAGGGCATCGTACATGTCTAAGTTTGTTTTTGTTTTTTGCTTGTTTTCATTTGTTACTTCTAACATAGACCATAAACTATTGTCGTGTATACTCAATTCATGAAGGCAACCATGCATGCTGGGCATTTACAGAGAGATACTAAAAATTAAGTTCATGGGGGAGGGGGGGTCTTAAAAAAAGATTAAAAATTGGAGAGAACCACCTGACACTTTTGCAAATTAAGTCAATATTCTAAGTAAACAAAAGAAGACAGTCTTAAAAATTGCATTCCGTCGTGAAATCACCTGACAAAAACATTCGACCCGCCTGCGGAGATTACGAGTCAACTGAAAAATTTGCACACAAAATTAGAGCAAAAAAAGGTCTTTAATCTTGATTGTCTTCTCATTGAAATCTGTCTTCTTTTTCCCATTATTCTACCCGTAGATAAACTCGGAAAAAAGACCTTTTAGTTATGAGGTGAAAACTAAACATATTGGTCACACTCTAAAAACAAAAGATTGAAATTCACTCCAAAAAGAGTAAACAAAGGGACCCCCCGTCGCAAGGGTGAATTTCACCAGGGGAAGAGTTAAAATTCACTCATACATGTGGAATAAAATACCGCTCTTTTGGAGTGAATTTTCACTCCACTCAGGGTGAAATTCTCTCTATTACGACGTGTTGTCTCCCTGTACACTCTTTTTGAAGTGAATTTCACTCTTTTGTTTTGGAGTGCACTTCGCCGTATAAGGAACAGTAAACGTTCGTCTCACATGATGAATAATCTCTAACTGAACGGTGAAAACTGTGGCCCAAAAAAAAAAAAGCGATAAAAGTCACTTTTACTTTCCACATTTTGTTCAACGTGGATCGCGTTTTCAGATATCTGCTATGAAAGTGGTTTAACGGCGACCATTATAGTTTCACCAATCGATCGATTTCATCAATGAGTCAATCTATCTATCAATCGAATTACAGAATATTTAGTACTTCCGCTGTGGTCAATGATTATTTGAACAATCATCAAATAAAATCATACACGTGCAACGTATACCCGTATAAGTAATTGAGTGTGCTCGTGTTAGGCTACGCCTGAGATTTTTTAGACTTAACACCCCCTTTCTACATACCCGACTTGCCCTCTCCCCGCTCTCTTCTTCCAATTCGACAACTGCGGCATCGGGTTGCTGTGAATGAAACTTGTATTGTAGCTGCATGGAAAAGTGGGTCGGGTTGTTCTATATCGTTTATTTCAATAACAGAGAAAAAGTAAAAATAAACATTTTGCAGTCCTAATTCGACCATCCTCAATTTTCTGACATTTGAATTGCAGTGGATATATAGTGATGAGTGCGACACGGACCCGGATAGCAGTTTCAACATCTGTCTTTCTGTCTGTCTGTCTATTGTTTTCCTGTATTTTTGTCTGTCTGTGTGTTTTCCTATGAATGTATGTTAAGAAGTGTATGTGCAACTGTAGGTTTGTAATGTATATAGTCGTATGTGTTTGTTCGTATGTGTGTATGAGCATGTGGGCTTTTAGGCACATGTGTGTATATTCATGTATATAGATAAGCACAGCAAGTTACATGTATTTTCGTGAACTCAATACGGATATCAGTGTATACGGCACGGTACCTGTGCGTGGGGTACCGCATGAGTCTGTGGCACCCCGTGCAGCCCAGCAGCGGTCGTGGTTTATGATGTGCGGTTTCGCTCCCTGCACCAAAGTATCTCCTATTTACTTTTAAAATGCTTCCTGCGGGGTTGTCAAACCAGACACGATTTCTGGCAAATAGTACTTGATGTAATTTAATATTTGCGATGGGAAAGGAAAAGAAAGGAAAAGATGTAGAACTCGCGAACTTACGAAGAACCTCTATAAATTCTTGCTTAAAGTGTGCAACTTTTGTAATTACAAGTTCTCGAAGGACACAGTTTGGTCACTCTAAAATTACGATGGCGCTGACAAATAATTATTATCTTCCCAAAATTTCAAAGAGATTCCAAAAAGTTTATACCAAATTTCTTCCTGCGTGTATCTCAAGTGGCAATATTTATCGATACCTAATTTCGATTTCTTCAGCACCTTTTTAAATGACTTGTAAGTGTTCGTTTTTTGCTGATATTTTATAAGTAAACAAAGAAACTCATCCATCAAACAGTTCAGGAAGACTAAACGAGACCAATAAATAATAATCCCACAAACAAAAATAAACAATCAACAACGGCATGGGGATTTAAGAATAATGATACCAACGAAAATTCGAGGAATGGCTGGAAATTTTATCCCTCACAAAACTGTGTCATTACATTCACTTTTGTCATAATTCGGATGTGGTAAATTGTTTCACAATAATGGAGTGCTTTGATTTCTGAACGCCATGCACCTTACTTTTAAAAGTACTAAATGCATGGATGTTTCAAAAATTTGAACTGCTTTGAAAATAGCAACCGTTCGCAAAATTATTTGTGCTGTTAGCCTATTAAAATCATAAATCATTTTTCTTCACGTAGTCGCTAATATTAAATGGCGACTTGCTCAAGCGGGGAGCACCAAACAAAAGAAAGCTGTCAGATTTCTGCATTGTCATGTCGCAACGTTTGATAATATTGGACGTAGTATAGTAACAAACCATAATAAACCCTAACAAACCAAAACAATGATTGTCAGTCTAACTTTTTTTTTTTGAACAGGAGTTTCATACAGGCACTGAAATTATAATCTGGCGGGTAAAATGATGACGTCTCACAGGTAGCCAAATCAATCGGATAACCTTTTTTTCTTTTACTTTGCAGATGCAGATCGTATTTTAACAGTGCGTCTATTTGTTCAGGGTATATTATAGTTTACACATCCACACGTGTCACTCTGCACGGTGGGCCTGTGAATGTGATGCATTAATGTTTCAAGTTCCTGAAAGCACATTAAATTTGTTTTTGTCGTAGTTGTATCGTGCATTCGTCACGAAACTTCAAATCAAACACTTTTATTATTTCATTTTCGATGACGAGGTGAATAACAAGGTTTGTTTTCGTATTGGGATATATTCCGATTTTTGTTTTCTGGTACATCGTTCAAGACGTTAACTGTGTAACACCTTGTTTTGTTTTTTTATGACCATTGAGTATAGACTAACTCATAGATAGTTTACATAGAATTGATATTTTCCACATATCTGCGTCAATAAAATATAGTGCATAGGCCTGTAAAGTACAAACAAATTTCACTGCCAGAATTAAACAATTAAAATAAATAAATAAATTAATCTTGAACCGATGGAAATACACAGACACACACATTTTTATGTATGTATATATATATATATATATATATATATATATATATATATATATATATATATATATATATATATATGTATGTATATATATATGTATATATATATATATATATATATATATATATATATATATATATATATATATAGGACGCATGTAATTTTTACATTTTTCGTTGGTTTTGATAATCACATTGTAAATAATCCATAAACATCAATATTTTCTTCTTACAATCGTTTATTTAAATGACGTAGCCTCAAAATCATGTAAATAATGGTCAAAATTACAAAAGAAACGATAATAATAATAATAACAATAACAAATTGCTTTTTGTACTCACCTGAAAAAGTCCGATTTACAAAATAGCTTTCCTTCTCTGGAGAAACATTTCTCGGTCAGTTTGGCTTTGCATTCACAACATTGCACGCACTTTATGTGCCACGGACGGTCCAGTACATTTAATAGGAACCGATCGGTGATGGGTCCCTCGCAACCAGCACAAAATTGCACCATTGTTAAGTTTGTTACCTGCCGGCTTTCCAAGAGAACTACCGGGAAATTACAGCCTCTGTTCGTTTGTGTATTCTCCACCGCCAAGGGTAACTTTGGCCCTTTCTCTGTGAAAGTGAAGACACTTTTGTCTTGGAGGGGCGTATCTCCCAGCATGGGCGCAAGCGATAGGCCAAAACTTCTCCGTGAAATTTTGATGATCTCTCGCCCCTTTTACCCCCTCACTTTATATGTTTTGTTGTCCTTTCCTCACATGCAAAGTATAAAGTTTTTACACACACCTCTCTCTGTTTGTGAGCTGGTCTCGCCTGCAAGCACAACCGTGGATATATTTACATTAACGTCGAATATTGAATCTCATTTAAAAAAAAAAAACTGTCTGTAAAGAAGGCAAACTAGACGGTGTCATGGACCGATTAGCCTAAAAAAGGAGTGTTTTAGTTCGCATTAGACCCCCTGTTAACCGTAGTGAGTATCGTATACAATAGACGGAACCACGTCAACATAACAACACAGTAACTGTCCCTACGAGTGAACTCGGTCACTGGATCTCGTATAGTGCACGCACGGTTTGTACGGGTGTAACGGGCTGTTGTTTAACATGAATATACCGGCGCACGGACAAAAAGGACGTTCTAGCTAGTAAGATTATCGGTATGAGTATGACACATATATTTAAATATGTATGAACGTACCCCTCAACATCCACTTGTAATTAAAACAGAACTGGAGTACAACTGAAGTTCTTCTTTAAAAGTTGGTCTCAACGATCGGTAATACTTGGCTACGTTTTGGAAAGTTTTCCTCAACTCAGCCGTGCTTGTATACCTGATCCTTTCGCTACAACTTTTAGGCCTTTGCGGGTTTATGATTTTCTTCTTTAAGACGTCTGCTCCTGTAAGGGTAACCTTCCTTTGACGTTGTTTTATAGTGCTTTTTATTTACTTTTTCGTTTAGGTTTTTCCCGTTTCAGGTAATCCTCCCCTGATACGTCTAGCATGCAGCATTAAACGTCTGTCGTGTAACCGTCCCCGCCAAGGCACTTATCGAGAATGCAACATCCAAAACCGCGTTCTCAACACATTCCAACGATCAGTTCTAATCACTGAACAACTTGTAGAAAAGAAACCTGGGACAACTTTCTTTGATTTGAGCCACACCAGAAAGCACTAAACTTGTCTCGTAAAATAATAAAGGAAAGAATAAAATAATACTCGGAGAGGCTGCGGTCACCACTCACCCCGGCATTTGTACTTTAGTTCGCCAGTTCTAATCTGCCTCTTCTTCTCTCTTCTACACTACGATCACAGAGAAAACGTCAGCTAAGATTCCAATCCGTGGACATCAGCTTACGGGGGTGACCTTCCGCAAGCAACAACAGATTTTGCCGCAAGGCGTCACGAGCACCACGGGGTGTTGCACGGCAGAGACGTAGCCAACGTCTGCTCCCGTTTGTGGTTTTTTCTTTCTCTTTTCCAGGAGCTGCCAAAGTAGACACTCCGGGGGGGGGGGGGGGGCACGAATTGAAGCGTTCCTGGGGATCAGTTCCAAAGGGCCCCCTCGGTGTCGGATTGTCACTGCCAGGAAGGAGCAACGTAGGGTCCTCGTCCGAGTACACGAGGACTGCTCGGGCTGCTAAGTTTCTTCAGGACCAAGAGACAGACCCCCTTTGCCTGTAATTGGTGCTGATAGAGTATACAGCGGAGGGGACTTCCCTACTGGTATGTACCCTCTGAAGACCAACAGACTAGTGACATGTCATCACTTCCAACCAACAAAACGAAAAGGCAAATTACATCCACTCAGATTAATTAGTCCAGGTATCACATTGGAGTGCATTTAAACTTCCACTAAGTTTTAAGCATCCCTCTGCGAAGCTTGAAAGAAAAAAATGAGAATCGAAAAAAAAATATATAACAAACAATTTAGTTGACAGAATCCTTCCACGAGAATTGTCCTCGTTAGTCTCAAAACAAAAATCTCAAACTTTTCTGTATTTTCCAGTAACAGCTGGGATACTCAACAAACTTTTAGAAGAAGCCGTTAAACTCTTGAGAAAGTGATAAAAAAAGGGCCAAAGATGTAGTTTCGAAGGAGAAAAAGGTGCAGATTCGAGTCAAGATGTGTTGCAATTTTCAGCCACACTCGATAAATCGCATATATACTGCAAAATATGTGCCAGACCGCTTAAAAATGTCTCGAATTAAAACCGACTGATGTTGAAAGTATTCCCCGTCGCCGGTTAGCTCCTGTTCCAGACTGGTGACAATCGGGGAAACCCTTGATGCAGGTGTCCAGTTACAATAAGAAGTAACCCATCCAAGAAAAGAAAAAAGAAACGACTGGTGTTTGCACAGTTGTGATAATACCGGAGGAGAAACATTCCTATGCTCAAGAAAAAAAAAAAAACAGGGTCAAAACACGCATATTATAACAACAGATGGAATCAACTTGGCGTGTGAGTACACACATACACACACGCACAAAAATACAATTTCTAGCTGAATCGATCACCTGTCCAACGAAAACTTTACTGCCAATGGTCCTTCAGTGGCGGCTAACACTGCTGACGAGTATGTGTTTGCGTCCCGACTATTGTTTTTACCTTTTATAAAGGGTCATATCGTCTATCATTAAAAACGGTCCGTCTCCCCGCCATCGGAGCAACGTCGTCTGCTATGCCAAGGCACCAACTTCGTACGCACGACATCAGTGCACACAACCGTGTTTATTTATACACTTCGTCGCACGGAAGAGAAGTGGTTGTGCGAAGTTGTCTCAAACCCGTGTGGTTGGTGTTCCCGTTCTGTTTCTGTTACTTTTTCTTCCCTTTTTTCCCGTTTCTCTCTCGACGGGATTCTTCATTCGACTGCTGTCGTTGTGCTGATGAAGTTCACAAACAAATTGACCCAAAAAATATATAGTAAATGTAAAATGTCGATAGACTGCGGATTTTCTGGCATAAACACGGCCTGAGCTACCTACCAACTTGGGTCTGTTGTACAAACTTAAGCCGCTTAGAAATGGCTTCAATAATATAAGACACCATTATAAAACCGTTCAGAAGGAATGGATTGGCAGCAGAAAAAAAAAAAAAATTGCCAAAAAAAAAAAAGAAAAGAGAAAAGCCGAGGGTTCACCTGAACGCTTGGTTGCACCGTTAACAATAAAGCCCACTGTGCTGTCAATCACACTACGTGAGCGAATCAGATTTCACAAATATAAACGGCGGCTCTCTTTGTGTTGGCATTAACAGTCTCCATACGTAGCGCAGTTTCCGACCAATGATGTCACGAGCGGAAAACTTAAGGTCACGCCCACGTCCAACACGTCACTAACGTCAAAATATATGGAGGCTTACCTTAAAAAATAAGATTAAGATTCCGCGAGTTCATTGAAGCTTGTTCAAATTCGTATTTTTTTTTCTTTCGCCAGTCGATCGTGTGTTCAATGCAAAATAATAACATACAGTGTTAAGATTGTTTATGGTTCCCATTCTTTTCGTTTGTGTTGCCTCTTTTCAAAGTCGGTGTATATATATTTTTTTTTTTGGGGGGGGGGGGAATATTGAGGTCTTACAAAAAGTCTTAAGTAAATCGAATGGGTTACTGTTTATTGAAAGGCAAAGGTAGGCATAGTTTGAATTTTATTCTACTTTTCATTCACGGTCATAAGAAAGAAAAGGAGCTCATTACCCTAACAGCGAGAAAGTTCAGAATTCTCTTTAAATGTGAACTATTTTAGAAGTGACTTTGTTTTTAATTTCGCGCTCAGTCTGAAGACAAGAAAGTTGGCAAATTAAAAACAAAAGTGTCAATAAATGACTGACAAATGGCAAAAATGAGAAGTTGAATATTTACAGAAGGAATCAACCGACGTTGGTAAGTTTTGGACATTTAAACAGAATGGAGTCATACAGATTTCCTCTTTTTTTACGAGGATACTGACTGATTCAAAAAATGTTTTATTTAATCATGTTCCATTTTGCTTTCGTGTAATTGTTTACGTGCGCCTTACAGGTTAACCTGTTAACACTCGCTAGAGAAAGATGATAGTTTAGCACGTGATGGCGGGGAACGTAATGAATTTGACTATTTTAGGATTTATGGAGATGTTAATAATTCATGTGACACTCCATGGTACGCTGCCAGACTTAAATACTTTCGAGGTTTGACTGAAAACATGCTTTTTGTGGGGGATGCATCTGGGTCGTTTTTTTTTCATCCCAGTGACGACACCAGGCACTGTAAAACGCCTCCTCGCATAGCTTTCTTGTAGGTTGCGATGTCATTAGATGAAAACGAGATGAAAAGATGAAAAGTCGGACAAAGCTGAGTCTGGGGGCGTGGTGTTCTCCTGACCCGGAAAAGGGAGCTCGGCCCACTGTGGCACGTTTGGTACGTTGGCGCTCTTGATGTGTATAATTTAAATGACAGTGTACGTGAAAAAAAAGTAAACATAATCGGACGTCTTCCCTCATTAAAGCTCATGCGCAATGTGCAAACAAATGAGAAAAAAAAATGTGCCTTTGTGATAATAGTGATTCAACAGTATTTGGGTGCCCCCTCCTTAATGCATCAACAAGAACAAAAACGTATACAAAAAGTTGCAAGATGTACATAACTGGTACGACAAATGCGTCTCACATCAGCTTAAAATGAAAGGACACTGGATGGGGTTTTGTAGTAAAGTGCCGGTACTTTCTTATTGTGATACCAAATACAAAGTTAAATTCGTAGAATAAGAGGCCAAAAGTAGTGACACAAGTAAAAAGTTGTATTAGTCTCACTGTATGTCAGTGAGTACAAATCTGCTTCATTTTTGAAATGGGATTATATGTACGGTACAGACCTATATTATGCTCCCCCATCCTAGCTGGATCGAGACCGCTTTTTTTTTTAGCGTACCGAAATTGTTACAGGATCATTTTCTTAACTGATTAATGCAAACAAAGCAAATTAACTTACTTTAATTAGATATTTGAAGACACTCACTGTATATGTGTGGAGGTGCGGTGTTTATTCTTTTCTCTTTTTTTTTTGTTGTTTGTCTGGTTTTTCCTCCGTGTATTTGTGATTTTCTTCGGTTTGTTTGATTTATTTTTTAATTTGCATCTTGCCTTTAGTTTTGTCTAGGAAATTGACCACTTTTCGAGCCCGAGAGGGTTTTCTTGTTTCAGTGTTGTGTAATTGCATGATATGGGTAAAGCAAATATAAAAAAGGGGGAAAATATATGTAAACACCGGTACCATTCCCGTCAATTCTGATAAACCAATTAATATTTTTGTAGGTATTCACAGTGTAAGATGTAAACATATGCTGTGGCTTTGGAATATGAGCCGGTCTTTTTACTCATTTATGCAAGTTGCGATATGTCATTTCCATTGTTCATGAAAGCCAATATCTTTTTATTGTTTGGTTTTATGTTTGACATTAAAGAAAAGAATAAATTATAGACGATAGAAACAAAAAGAATGTAAAAACACAGTAAAGCTAAGTTGAATTCGTCGAAAAAAAATATAGGAAACATCCTTAAAAAGGAGCAAATACTACCTACAACAATAACGACACCACTTTTTTTCACACTTTGGTAATTTATAACATTCTCAATTAGATTCAGTCACCTATACCGAGATTCATGTAGCAATACAAGGGCTCTATCTATACATCGTTGTCCAAATATGAACATTTTAACCGATCTGGAAAAAAATCTTATTAATAAATTGTTAAGATCGAGTTAATTTTACATTTTCTATACATCACCTTTACGGAGCGATTTCTTGTCCGACTTACCTTTATCTGATATTTTGTTTTAAATATTTAAAATATTATTTGCTGTTTTTTTTTTGAGTGAACATTTTCGTTTTGTTGTGCATAAAAAGAACAAAAGTATCACCGCTCTTAATGTAAGCAGAGCTATTAACTGTCACTTACATCCCGTTGCCCCTGAAAAATAAAATCGTCCAATGAAACCTCTTTTTTTCTTTTTGTTTGTTTATTGGTTGTAATTTTGTCCGTGTGTGACTTTGTGTGTTGCCTTGTTCGACGCATGTTTATATGCCTTTGCAAGGGTCCATGATCAATTACCAATACAAATAGAAAAAAAGTTTTGTGCAGCGTTTCAAACAATTAACCCCTTTATCTGTCGTAAGATACCTGAACCCATAGGGTAAAAATTAAGTTATTGATAAAAATAGTTACATTTTTTGACGCTTTCCCAGACTTGACTTAATACAAGTGATTGTTAGTGGGCTACCCAAAATGATTGCAAATTTTTCACCATCAAGTGATATTATCCAGCTAGTTCCCCCCCCCCCCAAAAAAATATGTATATGTATAATATATATATATATATATATACAAATGCATCTGTGCTAAAAAAAAACCGTATACATATTAAGGTGTGAAAACGGAAACAAAAAAATTCAGTCTTAAAATGAGGGGCATTTCTTCGTCATCATTACAGTTTGTGTGTTTGCTTTCTCATGGTCAGACTTGGAAAACGGGTCTATACGTTCATCTCAGAGTGAACCTAAAAGGAGGAGACTGACTGATTAATCTAGCTTCGATCGAAGGAAGGTTCTTTTAACTTCGAGTTTTTTCCATCGAGTTAAGAATTTGAATATTAATTAGGAATCAGGAAGAAACAAAGGGATTGAAATGAAGGGTTCATTTCATGCGATAAATTATCAACTTTTAAATTTTATTAAATTATTAGTTAAAATTATTGTCGTGATGACTCTCAAATTACTTCTCTGTTTCTTTTTTTTTATTTATTAAGAGAATTACGTCTTCTTGCCATTCGCCTGTTATCTGAGATATGATTACAAGTAAGCTTTCACGACGTTCGAATTCTCGAACGACTCGGATAATCGAACTTCCAAGTATAACAGTTTTTTTCCCCACACACTTTATATACGGTATACGTACCGTATTTACGCCCAATATTTGTGAGCCTTAAATGCCCTTCCGTACTGTATAAGTGCTACTCAGCTAACCACATGAATTTAACCTCTCTTCGATTTCAATTAACATTTTGGCACATGTTTCACCGTAACTTTCAATATTTCACTACCTGTATTTTCTTTGCTTTTTACGATAGTTTTTCGATACTTCCGTTTTTAATCCTCAACGCAATAATCAAACCCAACAGCATCTGTATTTCTGTTACATAACTTTGTTTACCGTATAACAGTTTAATTACAAGTCTCTATAGCACTTCCACGACGAAAAAAATTGGAGCAGAATGTGACTAAAATATAGTCGCATTTTTTTTTTCTTGTAGAACTGGTTAGGCCAGTATACCTGCCTATATGAACGAGCAACATTCTCGAAACATTTTCGAAACATTGACTATTTATTGATAAATCGTATATGACACAATCACAAAATTTATATTTTCCATGTTGAACAACATTAGCACTCCTCTTGTAAAGCGTAAATGTAAAGCGACTGTTTTCGTTGACCAGTTTGGTTTTTCGTGTGGAAGGAGGGCGGGGGTGGGTAGTTTTATGTTGCAGTATAAATCGATAACTTAATTGAAAAGATAAATTGTTTACCACACTATAATTGTTTTACAAAGTAAAAAAACCGGGACATCTGTTTCAAATCAGTGTTTAACTTACACAACTTTAGTAAACAGTCTGCGAGATCTTCAGCATAACATTTCAAAGTTTAATGTTGTTACTTGTTCATCCATGAACAGTTCATTTGAAAGATGGCGTGTAAATTCATTAATGTCATGCAATCGATCATGCAAAACAAACAGAGTCAGAAATCATAAAAAGGTACACTGACAGCCATCCGTTAAATGTCAATTAAAGGGGCTCATTGAGTTCGTTTTAGAAATTTACTTTATTTTTTTTTTTCCAAACCTGTCAAGTTTCCTTCACACACTAATAAGAAAAAAATGTCAAACTTGGAGAATCCTAATGCACGTGTCACATAGGAATGAACAGTAGTAGTGAGTCAATAATTGACGATTCGTTTTTTTTTTTGGAAAATTTGTGACCAGACACTTTTTTTCACATTAGTACTATAATTATTTTTAACAGTTTTCGTTATCAGTGGATGCGGAAATTGAGTAATTATGCCAATTATGGGCATTGTCATGTGGCTGTATACCTTCAGTTATAAAACTTCATAAATTGATTTATCAAATGTCATCTCAATATGTACCTTTAAACTGCTGAGAATCACTTTAAAAAAGAAGAAACGAAGAAGGAAAGAAACTTATCGTCTACATGCATGCTTCAGACAAATATTTGTAGATTACCTTAATATCAGCCCTATAGGACTAACATGTCATTACCCTAGTGTGCGTTTCTCTACCGTAGAAGAAAAAAAAAATAGACCACAATGAAAATTGAAGGCAGAGGCAACCAAACGAAATTTGTTTTTAGCCATTAGTTTTACAGGGCTTCTGTGCCTCTTCGGTCGCAGGCGTATCGTATCGTACCTGTCGGTTGACGAGGTATAGCCACCAAGGGAACGGGTCATATCTGGACCACCATGAATAAATGTATAGACTTGACTTGAACCACAAAAAAAGGAAAAAAAAATAGAAAATACTTTTCTTCAAAGTTGTTAACCCCAATGTTCTAATCGAGTTGACCATTTTGTCGGTCGTCAAAGATGCTAGACACATAAATACCGATATCGAAATGTCCACGTTTTTCGTTTTCAGCTCGTAGGCGAATAAAGAAACATTAAGGTCATCTAATTGAAATCACATGTTTGTAGCCTGCGTTGATTGTCAATGGAAACCGAGATAAGAACATAAGACGCAAGTAGCTTCATACTTTTGGAGACCTTCGACTTCATGAAACGAATGTATATATCTGTTACTATTTTTCTTTGGAAGGCTTTTCTTTTTTCTTTCACGAAAAGCTGAGACAGTTTCTATATCGTCAATTATCAAAAGGAAAGATGTTGGTAATTTTGTTTTGATTTTTTTTTTTTTAATTTCAAGACTGCGCCGTATCCAGTCTTATCTCCATCTTGTCACTGGTTGTTCAGATTTCTCTCTAGAACAACCTTCAGGAGCGTTGTGACTTGTGATACAGAGGGCGCTACAAGAACCGGTCACACCATGACTTTACGTAAACTAAGTTAAATGATGTAAGAAACTTGATTTTCTCTCTTTCTTCCTTTTTGTTGTTGGCCGTAGACATACGTCATTGCTGCAATTGGGACCGGCGTTTCAAATGTACCTCTATCACAATGGATGTACATGTATGTGGAATAGCTGTTTACAAAGTAACGTCAGAGAGAGTCACGTAAAATGTCATTTTCCCAACTGCAGTATGGGCTTTAGGATGTAAGGCATCCTTCAGCTAGCCCATGTAGCGCCTCTTTGGCAGCCGCCTTATATGATTGCCGTCTGAAGCATTAGTTTTCGTAGCGAGGAGTTGAAGGAAAACCTTTCAACCGACTGTGGATGAGAAATATAGGGTTTGCTGACATACGTGTTGTTGAAATTAAAGTCAGTAACATTGGCTTGGTAAAAATACCGTTAGGCCTATTTTAATATTTGTAATTTAAATTATTAAATAGCTGGGGTTTATTCGATATGTCCGAGGTGTATGGTGCTGATTGGAAAAAAAAAACTCGATGCCTCAGGGTTCTTGTTTGCTGATTCCCAAATATGCAAATTTCCTTATGCAAAATATTTTTTAACCTAAGTCTACACACTACTGGAGAACAGAGAACTGCAGCAGATCGAACAAAAATATGCTAAATATTTAGCTATCTGTTGCCGTATAACGGTCACGGACTGTCAGGTTGCTTTACTGGATGTTGCTAAGTACCATGCAATTGTCTGCAGTCAGTCGCTCGAACTATACGCCAGGGACCGACCTTAGCCTGTAGATCTGACACCGACTAGACTTTTTCTTTTGTCCTTCTGACCTATGACCCCTGTGGGACCAGTGACGTCAAAGTTTAGCCATCTGAAACACTCGAAACTCGTCGTCTCTTGTTTCCCTTCTTCTTGTTTGTGATTTTCTCATTATTTTACTTCTTTTTTCATTTGTGTTTGGTTCCAAATTGTTATGACAGTTTTGGCCAACAGGGAGGATTTAAAAATTATAACAACAAAAGAGGTAAAGAAACGTCGTTTATAGCCCCCCAAAAAAAAGAAAGAAAAGAAAATGCCACCTTTTCCGTCGTAATAAAGTCACATATTTTGTGTGAGAGTATATGGTACCTTACACAGTCCTGTGTATAGCACATGCCTGATTTGACCATACGCCCCAACTCAAAACGAAAACCGATCAATGATAATTAGGATACTCATTGAAAGGTTTTAACAGAAAGAAAAGAAAAATAACGTCAAAGACTGTCTCCGCTCCTGACACTCTGGTCTACAGCATCGAGACACATTAATCATACTTAGTAGGCTTAATCATTAGAACAGTTTTTACCATTTAGCATGGTCTATTATAGTCCTCTCATATACACAGAACTGTTAATAAAAAAAGTAAGAAACCTGACTTTTGTCTGGTTGTATCACTGTGGATTCAATTAATGTGTGGCTTTACTGTACTCATTTTCACGGTTTATTTTATTAACTTTTACTTTCTTACTTATTCACTTGCTTACTTACTTAATTTCTTTGTGGGCAATTTTTTTTATTTGTAGGAAGCTATAGAGAAATTGTTTTACTAAGCAGTTGGTCAATGTACACAGTACAAGTATAAACGAGACATAACAGAGTGTACTGGAAGTAAATATCACAGAACTATATCACAAACGTCATTGTAACGTAAGGTTTCTGAAACTCGAAGGTTTTCTTCCTTTTTTTGATAACAGGGAGTAGATGTGACGGAAAGTTACGTACGTCAACTTAAAAAATAATTTTGTACGTTGTACTTCGTTTCCTCAGCTGTGACGTCACTAAAAGAAAGCGCCCAAGGCAGTCCCAAACATCTTAGTAGTTAAGTATGAAATCGGAATCATACTTTTTTTGTTTAGTGTTTCTTCCTCTAACAAACAAACATATTCATTTGTATGACGCAGCCTAACAATATTTCAGTTGTCATACGAAATTAAATCATAAACACATCCATGAATATTCCTTACTTTATACAGTTCACATTTACTGAAGAAATATTGGATTGTATCTTTCAAAAAATCTATTTTTTTTCTCAGAAACATGGTATTTTTTTTTTTTTTGGTACTACGAAGCTAAATGGTTTTTCTTGCCTCTTTTTCTTTTCTTTTTTTCTTCAAGGAGGACATCATGCATGAACTCACGGGAAAGATTATGAAGAGTTTTGAGAGAATATAACTCTTTCTCCGACTGAACCAGGAGCAATAGATTATGAATGTAAAAGTTTATTGATAGCAGAAAATTTTTTTATTCTCCAGAATCACATCTTAAGAGCTCTGGAAATTTATATGTAAAAGTTTGACAGAACACTCGATGAACACTCAAGGCGGTTTTTCTGTGA
Organism: Stichopus chloronotus; assembly: GCA_021234535.1. Taxonomy (NCBI): domain Eukaryota; kingdom Metazoa; phylum Echinodermata; class Holothuroidea; order Aspidochirotida; family Stichopodidae; genus Stichopus; species Stichopus chloronotus. The sequence continues at coordinate 6,182,090 of CM037837.1, read as the reverse complement.
ACAGAAAAAATGCTCGTTCCAAATTTTGGAATTTTTAGCCAGTTTCCTTAATTTTAATTTCTTTTTACGATGCACTTTTTCTGCCAGAAAAGTATGTCTTTCTCAGGACTGCTTCTCATCCTTTGAAAGTTATACTTCCAAACAAAGGACATGCTTGCAGTTCGTTTGATGAGCTGGCTTCCAATGAATGCTATTTATTGTAGCCAATTTAAGTCCTTCAAAGGGGAGCGTATACAAAAGTATGTATGTTTTCAACCGGTGATATCCTATTCCGACGCAACCCTGCAGTTAAACGTAATAATTCTAACAAACAAATATCACAGATGCTCAGACAACTGCCTATTATGTGTTTGGTTGCATTTTTCTTATATGTAGTGAAGCTAGAGGCTCTTCTCTTCCTTTTACTAAGCATAGTTAATAACTCTACAAGCTACTGTTGAACACTATATTTAGAATTAGAAGTTAGTAATTTAGAAATTAATAATTAGTAAGTTCGAACTGAATGATCACTCGCCAAAATGCCATCAACGTGTCTCAAGTCTTTCTTTTTTTTTTGAAAACGTGTGGTCAATTATTTGGTATTTTCCCATTGTTTCTTATTTTTTTTCCAATTTTTGTTTAATCTGTCGTTATTTTTATTTTCCGCTACCCTCCCCCTTCCAAACATACACCCTCACCACCCTTTAATTCTGTCTCAAAAGGTCGGTTTTCTTCCGTTTACGCTAACACAAACATCATCGTTGGATATGTGTATGTGCTCGGTATGATAAAAATGAGTTCTTCATATAACTGTTACAATATAGATACGACTGTAGCGAGCGAATTGGTCTTCCGTCAACATTGAAATTCATGTCATTTTATCCAAATTACTGCATCTTGATCTGACTTCCATCTTGTGTGGCTCAATCTGCACAGTGGACGTTTCGCGGTTCAGAGGGTCATCTGGTCCAGGAGGGGGGACCCCCAAACTACGAAATCCAAGTCCTGGGAATACAAGGCCAACATGGAAGTTCGCATTTTGTAACAGTTTGTCAATTCGGAAAATAGTGAAATATGACTTACTTGAGCTACTGTCTTGAAATTTCAAGTAAGAAGAAAATGGCGGAGGCACGATGTGAAACGAAAAAAGTCAAATCAAAACCACCTGTCATTTTTTGTTAAATAGTCACATTTTTGTGAATTGTTTAACCCCATTGAAAGAAACGGAAGATCACAGAGACAAAAAAAAAATGGATGTTTGGAATTTTTTAAAACAAATGATGGGAAAGGAACATTTGGCTTTAAGCACAGACATAAGCCCAGTGAGCGCAATAATGTTTCAATGTGTCAGAAATGCGAAATTTAGGGGTGAAGAATTTTGCTTCCAGACGGAATGAGGGCAACGTTTAGAAATTCCCGGAAATATAATGATAACAATAAACTAGATTACCGATCAGGTTAGGATTGGGCTAGTAAAACAAAGGTAGATCTCCCCCCCCCCCCCTTCTCATTCGTCCTGGGAAATATATGAGGTTACATAAATGTTATGTGTAAAATGTTATGTGTTAAATGTAGTGATGAGAGAGGCTACTATAGAGAAATGCTGAATGTGTACTGTGTAGAAAACAGTGTACCGTGTTATTTCCGGAGAGACCTGACAACCTTCAAAAATATGCCAGTTATTAGTCAGCATCCATCTTTCGGGTATTAGTTGAACCGAGGATACCCTGTGCTGGTCATTGCAACCCTCTGACATGCACGTTAACCTCCATATCTCCCCTCACCTTTCCTTCTCTCTCTCTCTTTTCATACGGTGAGGGGACAACAATGCGAAGATTACTGCTAATATCACACCGGCGTGGGGGTATTATCACCTCCATTGTCTGCCAGAGCGATAGGGTTCTATTGTTTCCTTCAGATATCAAAGTGGCGCCGCTAAGTGACCAGGCCATTGAAACCAAGTTCAGTACGAACGCCTTTTATGAAATGAAGAATAATGGAGACCACTTTAATCAGATCAAAGAGGTGTACTTTAAAAAAAAAGTGCTTAAAATACCTCAATGGGGGGAGGTTTTGAAATAAATTGGCTTAAGTCAAATAAAGAGGTGAACAGAATAAAACATCTAGGCGATATATGGCTTGATGGGATTAAGTTACTAAGTGGCAAGTCTTTGACAAGAATCGAAGGGATTCAATCCATGGAAGGAGGGACAAAAATCTTGAAATAGGTGTTGACAAAAAAAATAACTGGAAGTATTAAAAGGACATTTTTTTTTCTCTAACTTTTAAACATTTACAGCAATTTGATAGATAAAATCGGTGACAAATTTGTGACAGCGTTATCATTGTATCGAATCAAATGGGTCTTCTCATTGACCTAACGGTTGAAGGCCGATACACCTGGCTTTTCTGTTTATGAGTAACGCAGACGATGTCACAAAACATCTTGATTTACAGAAGTGTTTATCACGATTTCGAAGTTAGGTCAATTCTCGAAAAAAATTTCGAATACTCTCCTACCATTTTTTCGTGGTATGTGCTTGTGTGGTATGTGCTTGTGTGTATATTGGATTGTAGTTTAACAGATATGAATATTCACAAGCCTATATCGGTAATTTGCTACTACCATCACCTTATCCGGGCATGATCAGCATTCCACCCATTCCTTGTAATCGTCCTAACGAAACTACGATACAGATATAATACATGAAAATAATCATTTCATTTGTAACGGTTGGGGTGGGGAGGGTGGAGGGGATTAATGTTAGGAGGGGGGATACACAGCATACCTGGTAGGATAACTTTTATCCGACAAATAAGAGTGTAGTTCGTGCTTATGAGACGTTTGAGCCTCAAGTCAAAGGTATTTAAAAATTTACAAAGTTCCGTCCTTGCGATTAAGGAATACCGGTCTCGTAAGGAAACTTTAAGTATATAAGTCCATTAATAAAACTGCGACAATAATCTGACAAACCATGGTCCCACGCAGGTGATCTTTTTTTCTTTCGGACGTCTACGAACATGGGCTGGTTTGAGGATATTTTCAAACATGCACATGGGGGTTTCATGATTCCACCATGGTGAAAAACTTGTGTAAAATTGAAACTCAATAGACCTATGATGATGATGACGAATCATAAATATGATCATGGTCATCCTCCACAAAATTATAAATTAGAGTCCCAAGGAGGAGGAGGGGGGGGGGTGGAGTTTTAGGGTTAATAGGTTCCAAAAATTGATGAAAATATGCCAATTAGTGTTATCGATTCAGTCAAATCATCGCAATTTTTCGACAGAGACGAAGCATGGGGGGGGGGGGGTAGATCGAATGTGCCATACTGCAATTGTTTGATTAGAAAGGAAAAAAAATAAAATGCAGTAACGATGGAAACAAAATGTGTCGAAAGGAGAACAAACATGAGGCCGCCGTGTTTGCCATCTTCTAAGTGTCTTTGAAACGACTTATGACTGATTTTAAATCAATCACAATGTTTCAAATGTTAAAATCTTGTAAATCTTTTTTTTTTCTCTGTTTTTTTTTTTTTTTTGTGATGGGAGCTAGGGAAGGACGTTTGGATTTGTTAGAAGAGCGAGGTCTTTTACCTTTCGTGTGTGCGTATAGTCCAGATCTCACCTTAAATACTTTATTTTGGGTAACATTGGTAAAAAAAAAAAAATTAACAGTTTGTTAAATATGTGGACAGTATCAATACACGCACTCTCGTTGGTACGTGTGTATGTGTGTGTCTGTAAAGATATGTTTATATATACATACATCCCACATGAAAAGGACTTGCCGACTCATCGGACATATCAATATGGTCCTTGTATAAGGTTTGTTCTGACGAAAACAATTCTTATACGTGCCGATGGAAGTCCTTTCTATTCATGGTAAGGGTAAATTTGTTAAATGTCCCACCGAAACCAAAGAGAGAAAACTAGAGACAGAGCTGAAAGAATAAAAACGGGGAAAACAGCCTTTAGCGATATAAAAGGAGGCTTTTGAGAATACATGCACTGTTTTCGGTAATTCTCTGTACGTTGTATACGATCCATTGAAATCTCGTTATATGGACACCAATGGGTTAACAGTGTCATCAGACGCGTAACACATGAGGTCCGATATAGCGGTACATTGCCTTCAGTCAAAGGCGCACAGTACAAGGATAACCATCGAAAGAGAAGTAGAAAAGACACTTTTAACTAAAAGAAGAAGAAAGGGATACAAAGAATTTGACTTCTTTTTTAAAAGTCTGGTCCAGCGACCTTGCGGTCTCTTTTCATCGGGGAGCAAAAATATGGGTGCCTCATCCGTACGCTTCGTTACACGTTAGTAAAAGAAGTTAGGTTTTTATAATTGGCTTATACTGTATAGTGTGGGTAAGACCACCCTATTTTTTTTTTAGGTGGCTTTTGTTGTGGACCCTATTCAAGATTCATTAGTGAAAGGTATGGTCCCCTATTGAAGAGCGGGATCTATAACTTGTTTTGCCCTTTGATGACCGCGACTTAGCCTGTCGAGTGATCATTGCCCGAAAACACTTGTAAATGGACGACTGGGGGTGTTGTGCCCTCGATATAAAACCTAGCTAAGTGAACGGTGCGTTTCTTGACTGATTTTTTTTGTTTTTGTTTACTGGGTTCGCGAGGCTGCAGCAGGTGTAAGTAAATGAAAAGTATGTCAGTAAATGTTCGATTTAGGATCGCTAAGTTTGATGTGTTAAATCTTCATCCAGGGTGGGTGGAGGTGTCTTTTTCATCTCCCATGTGCTCATTCTCGAGCTTTTCCCCGTGTTTTTCTGTCACATGTCCACTAGTTTGCAACGCCAAGTAAAATTAAATCGCTCGCGTCGTGCTATTTTGCTTTTTCGCTCACATACGGTGTGGGGGGTGTGCAAAACCATGTTTATGCCAATGCTTGATCAGGATTTGAAACAAAAATAGACTTCGTGCAATAACGAGACTGTCCCCCTGATATTCACCTCTCCATCACACTGCAAGTAAATATGAAAGAAGAAGAGCAGGAAAATCGAATATCTTCATAAATTACTTGCCTTTAATGTATTTAAATGGATCTAGTCTATGCAACACTGTATTATTATTACGAAGATTTTCCAAGTTCTTTGTAGATCGCCAGTATCAAGTTTTGTTTGCTATCGACGTCAATGCGGAAATCACATGTCATTCGACGTCATGCATTACTGTGACGTCATGCTGTATACGGCGCATATGCTTCCATCCAGTTTTCGGTGCGGGAACAAATAGAGTGACATATTAGTTAAACATCAACTTTAAAGGGAAACAGGGCGTTAGTTTTAGAGAAGACATCCATATTTTTGAAACAATGTTTGTGGATGCAGAATGATAGATTATTCAAAATAAGGAAGGGCAGTAGCCTTCTCTTCAAGAAATAAGCTCCTCACAGACAGAAATTCAGTTATTTGTTGCTCAACAATCATTTGTTCACCCAAACTTTTCAAAATTCAAATGATGCATCTTCCATTTCTCATAAAATGCATTACGTTTTGATGAGATGAAGTTTTGGCAGATGTTTATTGATGAGACTGAATGGTTTAACAATGATTACCACTGTTATTTTTTGTATGTCATGTTGGCGTATACTAAATGCCCTGTTTCCCTTTAATGCTTTTTGTTTGATAGTAATAGGTGTGTCATTTTTCTACTATTCGATTGACAGCATGCACGGTAAGCGATGTGGACAAAAACTTAACATTCTATGTACACCTCGTCAAGCTTAAATGAAGAGAAAAAAAAAAAACGTTTAAAAATTCACCAACATGGCGTACAAAGAAAGCAGCTTTTAAACATCGTTAATCCACTTCTTGTTAAACTCACCGATAAATATCTGCGAAATGATATTTTATTTACTAAACAAACTCCTTATTTCCCTTCAGAGACCAACATCTCGGTGCAGGCGAACATGAGCATAGTAAAAAGTCATGATGGGTGTGTGGAACGAATCTCTCAAAATAGTACCAGTTTTGAACTGTAGATTTTCTCTCGTTCGTTAGACCGGTTAAACTATTTGGAACCTGTAAGCCAGTCAAATTCGACATTATTTAGCGGAGTCGCTCACTGAGTTGATTCACAAAATTCCAGATATTTTGTCCCATCTGTTGAGCTTAAATCATATGTTGATGTCAAATGGTCAATTAACTAAGAGATTCTTAAGATCTGACACACAACTGAAGCAACAGCGATAGGGTAATTTAATATTGAAATCACTTACTGGAAACCTGTGACCAGACACCATTTGCCACATAGCCTAGTACTAAGCACAGGCAACTCCTGTTCATGAAAAAATACAGTTTCTCGCATTTTCACGAAAAGTAGGGATAGATACATGAATGATGAGACTAATTAGAAGTACAGTATTGGCATGTAACTGTTTCCTTTAAACATGTAACAAAATGAACACTATCAGCTCAATACGATTCTTTAAATTAAGTGTGTCTAAATGTGGCATGAAAACGACATTTTGGCGTATTGAGAGAATTAATCATTAACAAAGTTGAAAGTAGCCACATCTTCGATCAGAATCCATGATACATTGGCCATTTTACAAACATATTTCTGTTTTACAATTCCATCATGAATAAACATAAGCCAAATATGCAAATTTGTGACGTCAAGGTAAGGACTCATATGACATGCTTTGTGTTATCCTCTATATGCTTAACCTTTATTTCAAGGACAATTGAGATTTTTTTCACTCCCGATGGTTTTTATTTTGGATGCATGTATCGTCTTCTATATAAATATTGATGTCAATGTGAAACCCGCTAATTTAAATATTAGCCTGCATCACAAAAGAAATACTGGTACTGTGCAAAACTTCACATCTTCAATTTTGCATTTTCATAAAAATTTGACATAAGGACATAATAAAATGTTAGTTAGTTAATAATTAAGTAGTTGATCTATATCAACTTCCAACCAATTGTCATGCATGCAGCTTCCCACTTTGCAAACTCGGAATGAAACCAACTCTTTTCGATGTGTGCAAGTCACTTGGTCTTTAACACTAAATTTGGTTTTGCCATCACCAGTGAATGCATCGGCGGTGACCCCAAAATGGTCCAGCACATTTTAGTACTATAGAAAAGTTCATTCTGTGTAACTTTGTAACTGACATATATAGGCTTATGCATGTCATGGATACCTAAGTTATGCATCCTATGTAAACGAAATTGGTATTTCTGATACATTTAAGATACAATTGAGCCTTTTTACGAGCCTTTTCAGGTCCGAATCGAATATGCAACACGCTGCTAATTATCTCCACTAACCTGTTAAGTTTGCTTAACTTTGTATCAACTCCGCCCTAGACAAAGGAAATCATGTTGATATGCATCGTCATGCAGCAATGTAATGATTATGGAACCCACCCCATAGAAATAGAAGTAATAAGCAGATCGCCGTCGTCCACTTCCATTGACACCATTCAGTTGACTTTTCTGGTCACGACATGAGAGCTCATGAAAGGGGGAGGGGGGGGGGGGATGCATCCGGTACACTAGGTGAAAGTAAATCGTTGGAAACGGTTATACTGTGTGAACATCTCCGGTGTAAACTTTGCTACAGCAAGCAGACAAGATAGTATCACATGTAAGGTTGAGAATTGATAGTAGAAACAGACATTTTACGTCTCAGAGTAAATTAATTTTCAAAGTAGAACTGGAAATTGTCAGGTATGACGAAACAATTACCGGTACAATGCGTCTCTTTGCAGTGCAACTACAGCGCCCTGACATCGACGTATCGCCATCGACGTCTAATCTAAGGAGTGATGTGTAACGGAGTACATATCTCTATCCATATATGTGTCATTTTAATGGAGGATAGATATAGGTCGTCCACTGGGGATAAAAGT